>CM014274.1:1557222-1583769 GCA_004135705.1 Alloteropsis semialata
TTTTATGCTTGAGATTAGGGTTGGCGTTTGGGTTTAGGGTTATGTGATGGTGATAAGGGTTTTTTGTGTTTAGGGTTTAGAGTTTAGTGTTTTGGTTAACGATTAGGGTTTTACGTTTGAGATTAGGGTTAGGGTTTGGGTTTACGGTTATGTTATGGTGATAAGGGTTTTTAGTGTTTAGGGTTAAGAGTTTAGTATTTAGGTTTATGGTTAGATTTTTATGTTTGAGATTAGGGTTAGGGTTATGTGATGGTGAAAGGACCTAGATGTCGCCTAGAGGGGGGGTGAATAGGTAAGATGACCGATTAAAATCACCAATAGCAATTTCAGCCTGCTGCCAGGGGCAACCCGGTCTAACCGGTATGCCAACCCGGTTAAACCGGTCCTAGGCAGTAAGGCTTCAAAAGTGGTGCTCGTCCCCCTCTTGTTCTTCTAGCACCAAATAACCTTAGTGCACTGCTTGTATAGCTGTTTTCCAGCAGATTCACAAAGTCCCTGCACACAGATAGAGCACACCCAAGTAGATCGAAGCGGAAGCAAATATAAAGCTAGAAGTAAACAAATGAGGCAAACCAAAGAGAAGACACAAGGATCTGTTTCCCGAAGTTCAGACCCACTGCATGTCCACCATGACAAGCTCAGTGGTTCCTAATCTCCGTTGAGGAAGCTTATGTGACCACCACCTAGGTCAAGCTATCTCCTCGGCTCCACTAAGTTGATCTTTTCCCACGAAGGAGGCAAGACCAGCCCTTACAAACTTCCAGCCGCTCACCACACAAATGGGAGCTCGCCGGCGACGCCTAGCCGTCTAGGAGGTGAACCTCTAAGAGTAACAAATGCACACGGACTTTCTTGACGCCAACCACAAGTGCTCAAGCTAGTAAAGCTCACAGAAGCTCTCTGATTTCACAATGTTTCTCAATGCTCACACACAAAGGCTTCTCTCCTCAAGGATTTTCACTCAAATCAAGCAAACTCACAAAGAGGTGTTGGGGAGAGCTTCTCTGCTGTTAGAAATGTGTCTAGGAGGCTTATAATTCACTGAGAACCAGCAGCCCTCAAAGGAGAGGGCTAAGGGGTATAAATACCCCGGCCATCACAAACTAGCCGTTAGAACCCAGCCAAAGGCGGTTAGACCGCTATCCATACCGGTTAGACCGGTATTTCAAACCTACTAGCCGTTACCCTTGTCAGAGGGTCAATAGAGGTTAAACCGGTCCTTAGACCCGGTTAAACCGCTATTGCCCTGTTAGCACTTTTCACTCATCTCAAGGGTTAACTCTCAAGGCTTTCTCACATAGGTCAACTATTTGAGCACTTTACTGGTGTTTTGTCATTTAGCCAATGTAACATCCCTCTTGATAGTACGGCATACCTATACTCAAGAATAAATATAAAATCAATTCATCCACTTGAGCTTGTATGTCTTCAAACATGCCATACATGATTGCTTCTTTCACTTAAGGAATGTCCACATGGTTCTTGCTGAGCAAAACCAACTTGAGCTAGTGACTTGAACCTTTGTCTTGGAATGAAATCCACTTCTAGTTCAATTCACCCTTTCATAATGTTATTCTTGAAAGATTGATACTTGTCAATATGAACACCATAAGTAACCAAGATTCTTCAAGTTGAAATCCAAAGAAAGTTTCGTCACCCTAGCAAAGATACATGACTCAAGTCCACCACTTGATCACACATTGCTTAGTACCTTGAAACACTATCCTGAATTCCATCTCTTCATCCTTGCATCACGTATAGCTCCATATAGGTTTGTATCACATTTAGATTCAACAATGAAAACCAATTCTTGATATACACTATATCCATTTTACTTTGACCGTTCACTTCCTTCAAAGTCATCATATCTTCTATGCAAGCCATTATTCAAATATAGACAAAGAATCAGCTATATCACAATATCTCTTGTCCATTAAACCAAGCTTGCAATATTCAATATTTTTATCCACCATGATCTTAGATACCCCATATATATGTTCAACAAGCCTTCATCAAGTTAGAGACCAATATATCACACATGTCAATATGTCTCTTTCTTTGTTTCACCATAGCTTGCCATTCATCACATTCATGCATAATGGGACCACACACTTGTTCATTTGTGTCACTATGAGCCATACACATTGTATTCAAGCCATGAGTAATAGTGTATCATAAAATATACATTTTAATCCCTGCTCATAATCTGTAACAAACACATTAGTCCTTTAATCGTTTTGTCATTCAATTCACCAAAACCCACCTAGGGGCCTAGATGCACTTTCAAATACAGTATCTATGGTTGCCTCAAGTTTGGTGTATCATTCTCATAGAACAAAACAATTAGGGAAGGAAACATTTTGGTGTATCATTCTCGAGGTTGATGCAAATGTATATTTCAGAATGGAAGCAAATGTATACTCACTTTTTGGATTGTTATTTTACAATGGAAGCACTGGTTTCTGCTAGAAGTAACCTTTTCATGAAAACTTAATACACAATGTTGATGACAAAATTGTGGGAAGCTAGATATAGCCTTTTCATGAAATATTTCAGAATGTTTTCTTTCAAGCTAGATATAGCCTTTTCATGAAATATTTCAGAATGTTTTCTTTCACACTTAGATGAAAGTTCTTGCTCATTGTGTTCTAAGTGGGCAATCTTCTGCTTTTAGTAGTTGTATTCAGATGTGGTGAATAATCACTCCAAAAAAGGGCATTTGGTTTTGGTTGATACAAGTCGAGTTCAGGTAATGTATATAAAATTTTTATTGATCATGTACAGAAGGAACTTAAGGGTGATTAGCGATCTAATCTCTTAATTTATTGCTTAAGTTTCACTAGAATTGTCCTAATCAAATAATTTAGTTTTAGCTCTTGGCAAACAAAAGAGACACTTGTTGCTGGTGGTTAATTATTTCTTACTTCCCCTTGCATAGACACAATGTGAAAATTATTCCTAATGATTTTGAGCACTTTACCAGGTAAAATTAAAATTTTTTATTGTTGCTCCCGCAGCGAACGCCATTTAATGCATTCGTCGTCATGCAACTTTGAAAAGATTCAGAATTGTAACTGTGGAGTAGCCTTGGGGTTTCTGATAACGGCAGGATTTTTTCCTCCTAGGTGATGTGGTGCCACTCTACTGCTTCATGGCCATAGATTACTATGGTTTTCCTTTTTTCACAAGCTCTCTCAATATGGCTGTTGTTATTTGGCTATATATTTAGATTTTTGATGAACTTGTGCACTGCATTTTGCCACATGATTTGTGAATTCATCTGATAAGTTAATTTTCGTTATCTACACTTTTCACTTGGATGTTGTGCAAATAATGGCAGTACTTTCGTGTGAAAATTTACCAAACATAAGATTGTTTTTTTATAGATGTGTCAGTTGGAATAGCTAATATTTTTCTCAGGCCTTTATTTGTGTATTGTACTCCATATTGGTAAAATTGTTCTACCTTTTTCATCGAACTACACAGGAGAGATGCATGTCATTTCATTAAGAGAGAGAGAGAATTCTACTCTTCATTTCGGAAGCAGCAGTGTGTGCAAAAGATACTGAGTTTGATTTGTACATGTGTACCTATATAGGAATACAAGTTGTGTGTCCCTATCTCATTGCTGAACTATGTTTATTAAATTTTTTGCTACACTAATAGAATGTTCTCAATGCTAATTTGCAGTCCTTGCAGGGAATTAGCTCTCCCACTCATCATGTTCTGTGGGCGAAGCCGACAGCAGGAACAGGAGCGCGAGTAATTAGGAAGGGTAGAGGCTTGAGGTGGGTGGAGCGTCCGGCAGCGAGGCGCCGTCGGCCGCCGACCGTGGTGGAGACGAGCGGAGGAGGGAGGATGGTCGGGCAAAGGAGAAGGATGCGGAGTCAATGGCCGACGGGATCAGTGTGGTTGTGGCGGGGCCAGTCGGGGTCACAGGTTAACCGGCTCCCAATTGATTATATGATTCACGACAAAACATGAGACCGTGAGTAAATAGATTATACAGTTGAAAAAATAATAAATATTTGCTAACTTGTTTTACTAATTACCAAACATGATTTCTTTTAAACATGTGCGTGTGCACTCTATTATGTTAAGAAAAATTTGGGATTGAAATTGCACTAAAATTGCAATCCTCCTTTGTGGACTTTATATCTATTGAAACCTAATTTAATGGTAATAGTTTTTTAAAAATATTTAATTTTTTTAAACACACCTAGGCACATTTACTCTATTGAATATTTATAGTATGCACAATGCTTGACTTGAAATCGTTAACCATCGAATTCTTTTTTTATTAGAATATTGTAAATACGTCATTGTCATGTGTAACTTTTTTGCTATAAATATAAAGTTATTGTTTACTAGATTTTTGATTTGATGGTTAATACTTTTTTCATAAAAAACTTGATTTATTTTAAACACGTGTGTGCGCACAATAATTTCGATGTGATTTTGGGTTACTAAATAAAAATTCTTATATATTAGTTTTCTTTTTGAAAATAGATCCACATATCATGTTTTCTATAAGTAGTAAATTATTCGTACTAGATTTTCTATAAATATAGAACTCTTATGATTATAAGTTTTTTTAATACGTGCCTGTGGCACGTGCCTCTCCACTAGTCTGAGAAAATACTTAATAATTCCCATTAAGTTCAATCGAATCTTAATTTTCACCAACCACCAACAATTCAATGTGATTATCAAAGACTCACAATATTTTAAATAAACATCAAGAATTACCCTGATTGATAGCAGTCTAGCCAATTCCCTTTTTTTCTTCACCCTGACAGGAACCATATAACACTAGTTGAGGTAGAAAGAAGAAATATAGCCACATCCCTATCAATCTTAAAAGAGGGAGTGGTCGAATAAAATTGCATTGGCTTAGCTGCTCAATTGGTTTGATCTCTCTTCCCAGGGAAAGAGGCCCCGGATCTGAACCAATGATTTCATCACCAAAGAGGTCCCATTTGACCTTTCTGCTCCTTAATAAGTAGAGATTAAAGAAAGAATCAAAAAAGAAAAGCTGGCGAGAGTAGGTGGTAACAGAAGGGATATTTGGCAAAAGAAAAGTCAGCAGTTTATAGCATAAAAAACTGAAGTTGGAGAAAGGTGAATAGATCTAGACTCAACTAGTTCTGGAAAAATCATGGGGAAGACTTTGCAACCTCAAGATAATATAATTATGAAACAGCACAGTACTTGGCATGGCCTTCCTTTTTTTACTTTCACATAACTTTGCTAAGTCCAAAAGCAGATGGCAAAACAAGTATACATTCCTTTTACAGTTACACTAATATGAAACTAATGTGTCCAATAATATTCATCACATTAAATCTGAAAAAAAATCTCTACCAAATATACTTTATTTCCTATCGTTGGTGGCTCTCCTTGGGATTTATCCCTAGCCTACCCCAACTTGCTTGAACTCAAAATGTTTTGTTAATCTGTTGGTATCCGATAGCAATCATTACAAGATTTTCAATATCATAGTTTCAGACTGCAAAGATAAAGAAAAAAATTCAATTCATGCGTAACCCAAGTAGAATCTTTTGAACAATAATCAAGAATTTAACATGCAGAGGTACATGTTATGAGGTAGCAGCACATATTTTTGGGTAAACTTTTCTGCTCTGCTCACCATTTGTGCTAATCTGTGACTGCCAAAGCATTCTCAATCTGTTCGATCAGCTGGTTAGCAGGCAATGCTCCCTCCTGAATGCCAGGTAGCCAAACAGACACCAAAAGGACATAAAGCATAGCATCATTACCAATTTGGCACAAGTTAAGTTCAAGAAAATTGACAAAAAATGGTTTATCGAATACTCACAAAACGATGACAAGGTTTCCCGTTCTTGAAGATGATAAAAGTTGGCAATGCTTCAATTCTGTAACGATTTGCAATGCTTGTGTACTTCTCAGTATCAATTTTCACAACTTGAATCTTGTCGCTTAACTTTTCACTCACTTCTTGAAGTATGGGAACCATATATTGGCACGGACCACACCTGACCAAAAGAAAAATAAAATAACAATGTATAACATTAGAGTATTTATAAACCTTCCTCAATCAAAATACATAAAGGCAGAGAGCAATAATAATTCATTTGAATGGTGTAATGAAGCTAACAAATCAGTAGCCCCTTGGTGTCAATTTGGAGTTGAGACAATGTTTGATGAGTATACTATGAGACTAGGTTCCCAGTTTCGATAGAACCCAGAAGGAAACTACGCACAGCATCATAAACGGTGCATGACCAATTGACCATGGTCCACACACTTCTGGTTTTATTGGAAGGACGCAATCCACATCATCATGTATGGACAGTACTAGAACAAAATGACCACACAAAGCAAAAGCATTGAAATCAGTAAGTTATACTTGGGGCACTTCAAATACAAGTTGTGAAGAAAATTTGGCACAACTGAACTTTTTAGCCCACATGGTTAACAATAATGACAAAATCCGGAAAAAGAAAGACCCAACCTCACCCGCCCATCCCCACTCCAGCGATAAGGACTGGGTAAAAATTAATTCAATTATCACCAGAAGTTTGGTATGTTATAAAATTTCCCACTAGGCTAGTGTCATTTTGGCAGAATGGCAGGAACATGGACTACGACAAACCTGGAGCCCTAAAAACACAACGATAAATGAAGGTAACTTATATCTAGTAGAGAGCACTGATATAACCAATGAGGACATGTGGCAGCACCAGTTTCACTACTTGCAGTAACTTACCAAGTTGCATAGAAGTCAACTAGTAAAGGCTTCTCAGACTTCTCCAGCAACTCATCAAACGAAGAAAATGTTTCCTTCTTAGCTTCCACCTATCCAAAGTCCTAATATTAAATATCAGAGGAAGTTATAGAACAGAAGTTTCTTGTGTGTGGGTGGGTGGGTGGGCAAAGAGAGAGAATTACGTAGCAGTAGCACTAACAAAATGGATACATATACATATGAAAACAGTTCTAGAACTATAAAGCAAACACACAAAAAAATGCTAACAGTATCTGTTGGAATTAGGAACTTGTTGACCTAGAGTATTATAGTCAGATACGTGACTACAGTATGGTTCTATGGAGATAACCCACCGTTACCTTGGATTATATTTCTCCTATCCTATATTCCTATGATACATTTCAAATCAACGATTCCATTAGGTAGCTGACACAGTAGCCAAATTACTTGGTGGGGAAATCCGAGAATCATAAAGGAATGCGCCTCACCCGGAGCGCGGCCGAACCCCGCCGAGAAGGGGCGGTCCGACGCCTGAGGCCCAGGGCAGGCGGCGAGCAGCGGAGCGGCACCCACCGCGCCGGCGGCAGCGCGCGCGAGGCGAGGGCGGAGGGCCGGCACGGAGTCGGCGACGCCAGCGCAGCGGCGGTGGCGGTGGTGAAGGCCGCCATGGGGAGGCCTCGAGCCGGTCGCCCTAGGGTTCTGAGTTGTTTGCCGGCTTGCTTCCTTATCTGCAGCCTCCGCCGAGCGCAGCCGCTGCTCTCCCGATGCCGCGGAGGAAGAAGGGGAAAGAAAGAATCCGACAGGAGGTCACTGACTGGTGGGCCCGATGTGCCACGTAAGACCAGAGGTGGGTGCTCCGTGCACCGAGTCCAGGAGACCAGAGGTGGGCCCCCTGCTGCCCTCTTCTCTCTCGATCTCTTCTCACGGCCACGGGAGACAGCAGTGCCGTGCCACCGAGACGACGAACCAGTGGGTGGGGGGATCTCTGATCTCTCGTCTCCTCACCGAATCTCCCCTCCGCCCCAAAATTTTGTTAGGGTTTGGAGGGGGTGGGGAAGAAATCCAGGCGCCCAGGTCCACCAATCCATAGAGTCTGTTCGCGGAGGCGCCATGAGCTCGGCGCAAGATCCATTCTACATCGTCCGGGAGGAGATCCAGGACTCGGTAATCCTCACTTTCCTCGCTCTTCTCCGTTTCCAGTGATTGGCAACTTTTTTCTCTCGTCTTCGAGCCGTCGTTCTGCATCCATAGAGATTGGAAATCCGATGCCCATCGAGAGCAAGATGTTGATTGGTTTGGTCGGTTACACTTGAGTTCCAATTTGCAGCTAGAGATGTTCTCGAAACTTATACTAGAGGTCGTTTTTTTTTTCTTTTTTTGTGTGTATAGATACATGTGAATGGCATAAGTGTGCTACTTGATACACCTGCAGCACTAAACTCTTGAGGTAGATTCTCAGGCTTTAGCTTGATCTGCTAATTCAAAGGGCCCAATTGTTGGCCTGCTTTTTGTTCTTGTATTATGGAACTCATAGTGCTTATTTCCTGTTATTTCTGAAGATGAATTATGATTTGCATTTCCGTTGCCTAGTTTGGCTCATCCAAATTCATGTTTATATGTTTCTTCAAGTTCTGAGTATAGAGTTATTTTCCGTCCAGATTGATAAACTGCAGAGTACCTTCCACCGCTGGGAGCAAACCGCTTCAAACACAGGAGAATATGTTCATCTCACAAAGGAGCTTCTGACCAGCTGTGAAAGCATCGAGTGGCAGGTATCAACCAAGCCTTTCATGTTGTCATCACTCTGTCATTGGTACATTTACAAGGTTTTGAAGCAGAAATGGAGATATGCTGGTTTTTTTTTCCTTCTTTGGTCATTTTATTCCTACATATCATGGTCAGGCTATGAGTCTAAAATATGAGTTTACTTCTATGAGGATTTGGGATATGATATCTTCTTTCTTGATGTAGTTATTCTGTTCTTAATGGTGCTCACCTGTATTGAAACTTTGAAAGGTAGATGAGCTGGAAAAGACAATCTCTGTTGCATCAAGGGATCCAGCATACTATGGACTTGATGAAGTCGAGCTTTCTAGACGAAGAAACTGGACTGGTTCTGCCCGTAATCAGGTATATACTTGATATTCCATCCTTCAGTGCTAACTTGTTTCTTCTTCTTCTTCTTTTTTTTTTGCCATATAAAATAGCAACTATTTGTAGGATCAATGAGGTTTATTTATCCTGGAATATGAAAAAGGGGAGACAGCAATTGGGGATATTATGTCACTATGTTCTGAATTCTGCAGTTGCCAAATTACTTTTTTGTTTATTATGGATCCCTGCTTACACATGCACATGTTCAGGTTGGTACAGTCAGGAGAGCTGTTGAAAAGGGGAAGAGCAATTCAGTAATTTCAAAATACCAGGACACAAGCAGGACCAACCTCTATTCCGCCCAAGACAATGATGACTTTATTTCTTCAGAGTCAGATAGACAGCAACTGCTTATGAGGCGAGTTTCATTTCCTACTTTTAACGTAATGTTTCGAATACGTTGGGTAGAAATACTTGGTCTATTCGTTGTTATGATAAACTCAGGATTCTGTCTTTAGGTACATAGGTAGTGTATAATTCATAATTTTTCTGTTTTTCTAGTCATCACATGCATTGCATAAAGCCTCTGCTGAATGCCTGCGCTTTTTTCAACCATCATTAACATGCTATCCTTCAGTACTAAAGCTTTTTACTTTGACATGCACAAATGTGAGCCTACTTGCTTGAAGCTGAGTTTGCCTTAGTGGCACATATACCCTGTACCTTGCTCACTTGTTCTAGTTGATGCCTTTGCTTCTCGTCCTGGAATGTTACATTAGGTACCTATCCTTTTTTCGCCGATTCTTTTCTTTCCACCCGCACCCTTCTCATTTAGATGTATATGTAAGTAGATGGTATACAACATCTTTTTTAGCTGTTCTTGTTGCTGCATGCAAGTCATGCACGTGATAGGGTATCAATTCTAAGTTTTTAACAAGTTATCGCTGAGTCAATGACCAGTTTGTTGAGCTGTCAAAAGATGTAAAAGAAATACAGATAATGATTACTCTTGGAATTTTGAGGCAGATTATTTCTTAGTTGCACATTTTGCCTTGGTAACCATGTGGGTTTGAGGTTCATGTGTTTTATCTTGCTTTATAGATGCACCATTTTCCTTCAGGCAGCAAGATATACTGAATTTTTGTTGCCTTGGTTATATGGTATTCATCAGTTTTGTTGTTTTTGTTTTCTTGTTTGCTGGAAATTAACATACATGTACTAAAGCGTTAAGCCATCGATTGCGTCGAAGTTATTTCTGATATCTGTTTTTTTTTCTTGAATTTTTAAAAGGTATTAAAAAAATACATGTACTCAAATTTGCTGGCCAAAACAATTCTGGCTATACTCAAGTTTCTACAGTAGCTATGTGAAGTTCATCTGTTTTGCATTGGTTTGATATATGTGCCCATGTTTTTCCTACAGGCAGCAGGATGAAGAACTTGATGAGCTCAGTGAAAGTGTCCAAAGGATTGGTGGTGTAGGGCTAACCATACATGAAGAGCTGTCTGGACAGGTAATTGCTATGGCCAAAGTGCACAGTTGGTAGAGTTGTGCAGGATCTGTAACTGGATATAGTATAACCAGGATACACATGACTGTTTTACAGGAAAGGATCTTAAACGACCTAAGCTTGGAGATGGAGACTACTTCCAACCGACTTGATTTTGTGCAGGTTTGTTCTTTCACCATCTTCAGTGGGTACTTTTTATTTGTGTCGCAGTTTGCTTATCAGCTTGTGAAGACACTTGATCTCGTATTACCATTTAACTATTCTTTTCCCCAAGAATCTAGTGGCCTTAAAAACGTGTTGTTTGTCTGGTGCAGAAAAGAGTGGCCATGGTGATGAAGAAGGCTGGCATCAAGGGGCAGATTATGTTGATCGCGTTCCTGGTTGTTCTATTCATTATTCTTTTTGTTTTGGTGTTCTTGACATAGGCGAGTGGAATGCACGCACCGGAGGCCTCGGTTTCTCACCCATTTCTCGTGCCTGCTTTCTGTAATGTGTGGTGAAACATAAGTATACGAGCTACCGATCGTCCTTTATAGATCTGGATTTTTGTTGCAGCTGTGTCAGCATTCTGTCTGTGAATGTTATCGTCATCCCTTATGAACAAGATAGAAATTTATTCATGAATCCGGATTAATTAGCATGGTAGCTGGCATTCTTTCTGGTCGCAACTACGATCCTTTAAATCTTAATTTCTGGTCGCAACTACGATCCTTTAAATCTTAATTTTTGTTTGCAATTGTGCCATTCTGTCAGTGATAATCGATCGGCGCTCGGTGCTAAAGCCTGCGCCTGCCCTCTGGCGATTGATATAATTGCTCTACTCTAGCGTCTAAGCCACCACCTATTTATACACGCAAATTGCCTTTTCTTCTTCTTTTTTCTTTTAAAAAACAAATATGCAGGCAAATAGTGCATGGATGGGCACATTATATTGGAATGCAATGCACATGCCAGCCGATGCTCAACTAAGTTCAGGTTTAGCCAACTACTAATACCGAGGCTTTTGCCACTGCAGCCTATCTATATATTCTACCATCTCTTGCTGTCTTTTTTCTCTGTCTTCCCAGACATAATGCAAAATTTGCAAGGCCTAGTTTAGAGTCATGTCGGATCCGATCCCTATTCTTGTCAAGCCCACCAAATCACTGGTTGAGCTCAAAAAAAAATCACTGATCATCAGATATTTATTTAATTCCATTATTTTATACAGTACAAGTTCTAGCACGTCTTTGTATATGATTTAACATATATAGATAATAGATTCCAAGCAGCAATCAAAGTCCAAGTTTACTCCAGAAGATAGCATTGTTTAATCAGTATATGAGAGTTTCTTTCTCGCCAGGAGTTACACTTGTTTTGGGGCACCTGCAAAATTGCCACTATTTTTTTATTTCTTTTGCAAGAATATTGCTCTAATGACAGTTATAGCGGCAAAAATGCATTTGCACCCCTAGCTTTTCTCACATCAATAAATACATGAGTTGGCACATATACTTGATCAAAGAAATAGGATTGTTCCTTTTAGTTTTAGCCTGTCCACATATGAATTAGGGCATGTTTGGTAGATCTACACCTGATTCTGATTCTGTATGAGAGCTGATTATTCGAGAGAAGTGATTCTATGGCTGAAAGTGATTCTCTAGCAAAAACTCTCAAAATCAGGAAGAAGAATCACTTCATAGAATCAGAAGAAGCTTTTTTTTTCCAGCTCCCAGCCCCTTAGTTCATTTTAGAGAATCACTTTACAGAATCAGCTGAGAATTACTTCTCTCTGAAAAACTGTTTGGCAGAGCTCTTCAGCCGAGAATCAAATCTGGGATATCTGCCAAACCGGGCCTACTTTTACTAGGTTCCGTCAGATTTTCAAGTAAAAATAGTTCTAGGGGAAGTTTTCCAAAAAAAAAAAGGTTTCAAAAATTGCAAGGCCTGCTTTAGAGTCATGCCAGATCCAATGCCTATTGCTGCGTCCCATCAAATCCATGGTTAAATACTTTTGTCCCCTCGAGCGTTGTTCTCTTTTTTATAGCATCTTTTGTATGATTAACATTAATAAATACATATACATATAGCACCAATCCCCTTTCCCTTCACCATTTGGAGTGATATTTAAGTTCTAACATTCTTTTTAATTTGTCAAGAAAACGGTTTCAGCCTTTCAGGGAGACTTTGATTTCTGCCACGGTCACTTTGTTTAGGTCTCTGATTAGTACTAGTAAGATGAAGATAGTAACAGCTGCACTCGGACTCTGATTAGCCATGGTCACTTTATTTCCCCGGCCCATTTGCTCAAAGAAAGAAACTTTATTCCCCCCATTTGCTAGTCAGCTAGATGAGAAGCTTTACTGGGTGGTGCCTGGGTTGCGCACCGAGCAGTTCCAGCGGATTTGGCCCTGCGAGCCGGTGAGCACCTTGATCTGCCCCATCTTCACCATGGAGACCTTGAACTGGCGGAAGAAGGCCTTCTGGTTCCGCGCGAACCTTTCCACGATGGGCCTGGTCCTGGCGTCGGTGAAGAGGTCCTGGTCAGAGGTGAAGACACCCTCCCGGTTCATCAGGTCGATGTAATACTGGTTGTCGAACTGGTTGGGCGTGCGGACGTCCAGCACCGTCCTCCGGTCGGTGCCCTTGGCCGGGCAGGTCCGCCGCAGGCGGCTGGCCAAGGTGGCGTTCATGGTGGGGTCCGGCCGCGGGAACAGGCGGTCCTCGAAGGAGGTGCAGTGGCCGAGGCCGATGGTGTGGCCGCCGGAGAGCGCTACCAGGTCGGTGGCGTCGAGGTTGAGGTTGGAGAGCAGGGCGAGGAGCGTGGGGACGTTGGCCGTCGGCGGCGGGAGGCCGCTGAGGACGTCCTCCGGCGTGGCGAATCTGGGGCTGTCGCGCCGGCCCAGGGGCACCCTGTAGCACGGGCCACCTGACTGCACACAGCACGAGCATCAGGTGCGTGCGTGTTGTTTTTGGACTTTGGTTGGTAAAAAAGCAGAGCGATCGAGTATGTGCGTGCGTACGGCGACGACGGAGTCGCGGGCGGCGAGCGCGAGGACGTCGGAGCAGGAGACGACGGTGCCGCCGCACTCTTTGTTCAGGAGGTTGTGGATGTCGTTGATGGCCTTGAAGGCGGAGGGTCGGAGCCTGAGGTTGGGCGGCGCCTGCTGCTCGCCGGGGCCGGTGGCGGAGCCTTCCAGCAGGACGGACGCGTCGCAGCCCTGGACGAAACAGTCGTGGAAGTGGAGGCGGAGGAGGCCCGCGGCGAGGCCGGCGTCCCTGCGCACGGCGTCGTGCACGTAGCTCCGCACGATGGCCTCGGCGCTGGGGCAGCTCCGCTTGTAGAATTCGAAGGCCAGGCCGCACGGCTGCCGCCCGACGTCGTCATTGGTCGCGGCAGCGCAGAGGAGGGCCAGTGCCAGTGCGGCAGCCCTGATCGTACCGGCACCGGCCATCGTCTCCGGCGGCACGGCCGGTATAGGTCTGCCTGCCAGTATCGGCCGGAGAGAATGATGAAGCACAACAATGATCTATCTGAACCTTGTGTTGTGGCTATGCTCTACTAGCCTGCCCTCCCGGCCATTTATACACGTAATAATTCTCCTTTAATTTCCTTTTAGCTTTGCAGACAAAACCTTTATTTGTAATATAAGGGAAAAAACAAGGATGACATGACATATGTTGACAAGGCGAGAGAGAGGCCAGCAATGTGAGTGTGGTGATACATATGCGTCAATGCGTGCGTGGAGCTAACTTGTTTGCACCTCCGTTTCTGTGTCGACTGCTAGCTCGATCTTGGCCAAACTGCATGCCAGCAGATGACGTGGCATACGCTTCCCATGTGTCCCGTGACTGATCATCTTCTCCGTGTCCAAAGAGGCCTATAGCTCACTGGAATTGACATCGCTCGGTTAAAGTCGATCATTGAGTTGCACGGTATAATTCAGCAACGCGCATGGCTGGTTTTTGCATTCTCGCGCCAACCACAATCATGGATGTCCATATCGCGGGTTCCCCAGCAATCTCTCGTGAACAGAGAGTCATTTTTCCACGATCCATCAGATCTATTCATCCTCATTTTGGATCTAGTTTGTCTTACCTTGCCATCCAGAATCAGAGGAGAGGCATCCCCATCATTTATCTCCATCGCGCAACTCGTTTTACTTTGATTAAGTTTATAGATAAATATAACAATATCTATAATACTAACTTGTTTCGTTGAATTCACTATGTGATATATATTTTGCTAGTGCATATATTTGGTAGTATACATGTTATTTTTTCTATAAACTTCGTCACAGTTGTACAAGCTAAGCTTATGACAAACCTAATAAAAACAGAGAGAGTCGAATAAACTTAATGATTTGAGTATGCCAAATAAATAGTGAAATTCATGCATTTTTTTAGAAGAAACATCTATTTTCCCAAAGTAATTAACTTATTCAACGATTATTAGCGGCAAGATGGATGGAGATAGTAATAGCTGTGTAGTACACCGGACTTGTTGATTTCTGCCGTGGTGATTTTATTTATTTCCCAAGCTAGATGCTTCTGGGCGCTGCAGCATGGCATGCAGCATCCTGTCAGCCACTTTTACACAGTTACAGTCACGACTAAGCACGGCTAGGCTAGGCTAATCCTAGCTTAGTTACTCCCAACCAACAAGGCGTCAACGGCGGCGAGTCCCAGAAGACGTAGTAGTACGAGTACGAGCATCCCCGGATAATCAGAAGGCGAGGCTCTCTGCTGCGTCGTCGAGGATGGACCACGGCAGGGTGCCGGGGTTGCGAGCCGAGCAGTTGCTGCGGATCTGGCCCTGCGACCCCGTCAGCACCTTGATCTGCCCCATCTTCACCATGGAGAAGGTGAACTGGTCGAAGAAGGCCTTCTGGCTCTGCGCGAACTTGGTGACCACGGGCCTGGTGGCCGGGTTGGTGAAGAGGTCCTGGTCGGAGGTGAAGAGCCCCTCCCTGTTCACCAGGTTGACGTAGTACTTGTTGTCGAAGGTGTTGGGCGTGCGGACGTCCAGCACGGTCCTCCGGTCGGTGCCCTTGGCCGGGCAGGTCTGCCTGAGGCGGCCGGCGAAGGTGGCGTTGAGGGTGGGGTCCGGGCGCGGGAAGAGGCGGTTCTCGAAGGAGGTGCAGTGGCCGAGGCCGATGGTGTGGCCGCCGGAGAGCGCCACTAGGTCGCTGGCGTCGAGGTTGATCTTGGAGAGCACGGCGAGGAGCGCGGGGACGTTGGCGGTGGGCGGCGGGAGGCCGCTCAGGACGTCCTCCTGGGTGGCGAATCTGGGGCTGTCACGCCGGCCAAGGGGCACCCTGTAGCTCGGCCCTCCCGACTGCACATATATAGACAGCATCAGGCGCGCGAGGTCAGCATCACCATCAAGTGCGTACGTGTTCGTTCTTCCTAAAAAGCAGAGAACAACAGAGCAGGCAGTGATGTGGTTGCGTAGCAAAACGTACGGCGACGACGGAGTCGCGGGCGGCGAGCGCGAGGACGTCGGAGCAGGAGACGACGGTGCCGCCGCACTCCCTCTGCAGGCGGTGGTGGATGTCGTTGATGGCCTTGAACGCGGAGGGGCGGAGCGTGAGATTGGGCGGCGCCTGCTGCTCGCCGGGGCCGGTGGCGGAGCCGTCCAGCAGGACGGAGGCGTCGCAGCCCTGGACGAAGCAGTCGTGGAAGTGGAGTCGGAGGAGCCCCGCGGCGAGGCCGACGTCCCTGCGCACGGCGTCCTGCACGAAGCTCCTAACGATGGCCTCGGCGTTGGGGCAGCTCCGCTTGTAGAAGTCGAAGGACAGGCCACGCGCCACCGGCGGCTGCGCGACGTCGTCGTCGGCAGAGGCGCCGGCGCCGCAGAGGAAGAGGAGGAGGGCCATTGCCAGTGCGGCAGCCTTGAGCGTAGCAGCAGCAGCCATCATCATCGTCTTCCCGGCACGCGCGGTAGCTCGATCTCAAGCTCTGCACTGCCACTGGTGTACTGGAGCAGCAGCACAGCCGCGCACTGATTTATGCGGCTCTGCGAGTAGTAGCTGCCAATCTCCGATCCGTCCCCATTTATACAGGGTTCATACGTGTAATAGTTTCGTTTCCCTATAGTAGTTTGCAACAAGGATGGATGACGTGTGTGGAGGAGGAGAGAGGGCCAGCACCGGCAGGGTGTGTGGTACTGATACAGAGCACACACACGCGTGTAGACCTAAAGTTTGCCTGGCAGAGCTTCCAGCAGGAGCTCTGTCAAACAGTTTTTGTAGATAGAAGTGATTCTCTGCTGATTTTGTAGAGTGATTCTCTGCTGCAATGAACTAAGGAGTTGATAGTTGAAAAAGGTGGCTTTCTCTGATTCTGTGAAGTGATTCTTCATCCTGATTTCTCTAGTTTTTGCTAGAGAACCAAAGAGAATCACTTTCAGCAATAGAATCACTTCTCTCAGAAAATCAACTTCCATAAAAAATTAAAATCACATGGAAACTCTGCCTAATAAGCCCTAAGTTGTTGACACGTACTATCCGTTTCCATGCTAGTTCGTGGATCGATCGAGTGGTCTTGGCCAAACTGCGTGCCCGTGCCAGGAGATGAGACGTACGCGTGTGATACCTACGGTTCGGCATGCCGCATGTGCCGGCCTCATGAGTACGGATCTCCGATCCGTGTCCAAAAAGCCTATCGGTAGCTGTACGTAGTGTGTGTTGGTGTCTAGTAGGTTGTGGTCAGTGGATTGACACTGCACGCACGGTGACTGGTGACTGATGTTGAGGGAGCGGCTACTTTTGCATGAATATAATTGGATAGCTTGGGGTAAACGTATCCTTCGACTGGTAGTATGAATAGTGCTTGGCTGGTAGAATGAATAGTATTGTGTGAGAGAAAATAAGCCGAAACTTGTCAGCTGAACACTGTTCAACATGCCAGCCGAACAGGCGATGCATGTTTGCATACGTCTCCATATGGAATGTTTGGAGTAGTGTGGAGTGCTCCTTACTGCTTTTAAGTACAGGCATGCATATATATGTGCTAAAATAAAATAAAATAAAATGTACTGTTTCTTGGATCTTCTTCTCTGTGTAGTATGCCATATATACATACGCTATGGGGCCGGTAGATTTGTAGCTATATATACTTTTGCGTATATACTATGGCCCTGTTTAATTCAGCAAGATAAATTTAGGAAATATACTGTAGCAAAACTAAATCCAAGGTTAGGAGGGCTAAACATGATCTAATTATAAAACTAATTACACGGATGGATGGAAAATCGCGAGACGAATCTATTAAGCCTAATTAATCTATCATTAATCCACGTTTAATGCTCTTAATTAATGTCCTAATATTTGATGTGATGAGATGAATTAAAAAACTTATGAAATTAAACATGGCCTATATATATATACCGCGGCCAGTGATGAGGTAGCAAATTAAAACAAGTCGCGTCGCATGCACCTCCTCCATCTCGCTCCCATGACTAGTACGTGTACAGCCAAGCACTCGCGTCACAAGACATGCAAGTCCAAGAGAAACAGATGGATACTCCCTCCAAGAGAGTAAAATTTTTTATAAATTTCATCAAAATTTTATAATTTTAACTTAAAACAAAACTAATACGATATCTATTAAAAACTGGAGGGAATATATCCTGGGGCGTCCGAGCTAGCGAAGGCTAGCGTCAGATGGATGAGACGACGCCGGCCGGTCGAGGAAGTCAGATCCGGCCGCCGCGTGTAGAGCACGTACACGACCCGGGTTTTGGGAGTCTCATCGTGGCACGCGGCGTCCCACGTCGATCCCAGCGACGCATGGCATGGCGTCTCCTGCTCTCTCTCTCTTTCCGGGAGGGCGGGGGCGGTGTGTCGTGTCGTGTTAAATTACTTCCATAACTAAGATCCAAATCTAGTTAATTTTTTAAACTATATTTTTGATTCAATTACTCGCATAATTTTGTTGATTGGTACAATTTATCTCTTAGTAAGATTTTTTCTTTTCTTCATACACAAATAGAGATTTTAAGTTCAAATTTAATGGCTTCTTGCAAGATGATCAATTCTTTTATCCTTGTCTGATGTTCTTGTGAGATCAGCACCATCCTTGTTAGTTCTCACCATATCTAGCTCAACTGGTTAGGGTGGGAGATGTTGTGGTCGTGCACCCTAACCACCTAAGTTCGAGTCTTCTCTAGCTCGAATTTGGGTGCCTATATTTCTTCTTCTTAATGAAAAAACCGCCTAGTTCCTCCTAGATTGGTTCTCTTTCTTTTTTTATCTTTCCAACATACAAGCAAAAATTCCAAAGGAATGCCAGGGCTTCATTGGCTTGACATGATATAAGCTTACTAGTAGGCCTGCTAATGGGTTGGGTTGAAATGGGTTTTATAGAGTGAGTTTTGCTGTGGAGTGTGTTTGGATGGGTTGAAATGGATTGTACTAGGTAATGGAGTGGGATGGAGCGGGTTCTATGTAAATACGGGTTGGGGTGAGTTGGCGGGGAGGGCGGTTGGAATGGGTGTATTCTTGGTAGAGTGCCCATTGCTAGACCTACACATGGGCCCGCGTCAAGAGCCGGACCCTGAAAATAAAACATCGCGTTCACACTATAAAATTTTATCAAAATTGACTGAAATTTGTTGCAGATGACTCAGTATAACTGGTAGCTACTCCGTGCAAAGCAGTGTGGCTAGACCTACACGTGGGCCCACGTGAAGAGCTGGACCCTAGAAATAAAACATCGTGTTCACACTATAAATTTTTATCGAAATTGACTGAAATTTGTTGTAGATGACTCAGTATGACTGTCAGCTACTCTGTGCAAAGCAGTGTGGCTAGACATACACGTGGGCCCCACGTCAAAAGTCAGGCTATGAAATTTCTATATATATAAGAGAGAGAGAGAGAGTTAGTTATTAGTTAAACGTGGGTGAGGAGGGTTTAATTAACCCATTAGCAGACCTAGGTACGCATACCCACGGGTTTAAGCATCAAATGGGGCGGACGGGACAGGTTATTTAGTTGAGTGTTTGGGTTGGGGTGGGTTGCCATTTGATATTGATAAGCTTTGGGGTGGGGTGGATAAGGGGTAGGTTTAGCCCCATTAGCAGGCCTACTTACTAGTCCCCAAATATAATCAGCAAGAATAAAAAAAAAAATCAGCATGCACGGAACTGCGGCCTAGTTGTGATATCGGTTCCATGCATGTGTACGTGGGCCTGCCCAGGAGACAAGAGCGGGGAAGCCGAGAACGGAAAACAGGCAGCGATCGGCAGGCGGGGCCTTGGCAGATGGTCTGGGCCCCATCTTGCGGCGGCCCGGCCCACAAATGATTTTCGCAATCTGGTGTATTATAATTGGGCCGGTGGCGTGTGATGGGATGGTCCGATCGATCCTACAGTAAGATTCGATAGCCACCCCTCGCGTCTCTCACCGGGGCGTGCCCCAATATTGTTAATATTTGTTGGTTGCCTCTCGCGCGCGTGGAGCCACAAAGAGAATACGACGCGCCCGTCGCCTACGGAGCCATGGTTGGACCCAGTGATCTCACAAAAGACATGATCTTCTGAAAGAGAATGCGACGCGTCCGTCGCCTACGGAGCCATGGTTGGACCCAGTGATCTCACAAAAGACATGATCTTCTGGTCTGAGTATAGTTGTAGATTTGTTTGTGTACTCATGATGTGAGTGTGTAGGATTGGTGTGAGTTATACATGAGCAGATACTACAGCTGTACCCAGATGACAGATGAGAGGCTTTAAAAAAAAAGATTCGATAGCCACCGCCAGAAAATAAAAGAAAAAGGGTTTCTTGTCTCGCCCGCGAATTTAAAAGATGGTGCATGCTTGCTGCTGGGTGCTGAACCTACCACACTTCACAACCAAATGAAATCACTCCACAATACTGCTCCTCCTCCTACTAGCTAGATATATCACTTTTTTTTTGTGGTAAAGCTAGATATATCACTTGTGCCACGCACGCACGCAGCTTAATTATTCCTTGGTCGTCGGCTACACCAACCAGCAAAGCTAGGCCTAAACACGTACTACTTCTTCACTCACTCTAGTAGCTATATAGTAGTCGATCGGTACGGTCGGTAGGTCTAGAACACGAGGGTCTCGGCGCCGGCGTCGACAACGGTCTCCACGACGGACCACGGCAGGTCGTCGTTGCCGGCGGCGTTGCGGACGGAGCAGTTGGCGCGGATCTGCCCCTGGGACCCCGTCAGCACCTTGATCTGCCCCATCTTCACGTACGAGTAGACGAACTGCTCGAAGAAGGCGGCCTGGTCGACGGCGAACTTGGTGACGATGGGCCTGGTGGTGGTGTTGGTGAGCAGGTCCTGGTCGGAGGTGAAGAGCCCCTCCCGGTTCAGCAGGTCCACGTAGTACTTGTTGTCGAAGGTGTTGGGCGTCCGGATGTCGTTCACCGTCGTGTTGTCCGTGTTCTTGGCGGGGCAGGTCCGCTTCAGCTGCCCCGCGAACCACTGGTTCAGGGTGCCGTCCTGCGTCGGGAACAGGCGGTCCGAGAAGGAGCTGCAGTGCGCGATGCCCACGGTGTGGCCGCCGGAGAGCGCCACCAGGTCCGTCACGTCCAGCTTGATCTTGGCCAGGAAGGACACCAGCGTCGGCACCTTGGAGGTCGGCGGCGGGAGCGCGTCGAACACGTCCTGCTGCGACGCCGCCGCCAGGCCGTCGCGCCTGCCCAGGGGCACCTTGTACGCAGGACCGCCACCCTACAGTGTAGGAGTATTTAGTCATCAGCTTCAGCGCGTACGTACTGCTAGAGCAGAGAGATGCCGCCGTTGCCATTCACAACTGTACACTAGTCTAGAGTGTATAATTATATTATATTATTATTATAAACTGTTAAAATAAGGTGACTGGATAGCCGACATCCATGACCAGTATGGACGACGGGAAAGACAGAGCAGAGACAGTCAGACAGAGAGCAGAGGCAAGAGAGCAGTACTAGTAGTACGAACCAGGGCAACGGAGTCGCGGGCGGCGATGGTGACGATGTCGGCGCAGGAGACGACGCGTCCGCAGGCCTTGTCGAGGCGGGCGCGGATGTCGTTGACGGCCTTGAACGCCGCCTTGCGGAGCGTCTGGTTGGGGATGGCCGCCTGCTCGCTCTGCTGGGCGGGCGTCGAGTCCAGCAGGATGGACGCGTCGCAGCCCTGCACGAAGCAGTCGTGGAAGTGGAGCCGGATGAGCGCCGCGGCGAGCCCCACGTCCTGCTTCACGGCGGCATCGAGGTAGCCCCTCACGATGGACTCCGCCTTGGGGCAGCTCTTCTTGTAGAAGTCGAAGGAAAGGCCCGGCGCCAGCGGCGGGTACCTGCTGGCCTCGTCGGCAGCCACCGCCGGAGGAGCCGTCATCAGCAGCAACGCAGCGGACGCTGCTGCTGCAACTATTGCCACCAGTAGAGGAGCCGCAGGGCCTGCGGCGGCCGTGCTCCTCGCCATGGCACCGTAGTACTTTGTCGATGGATGGATCGACGATCAGTACTAGCTTGAGCTTGACGGTGTTCCTCAATTGGCTAGGTGGGCAGAGCGAGCGAGGCGCGTGGATGCCCTCCCTGCGCTCGGCCGGCTTCATTTATAGCAAGCTAGTAGTGCTGTGTCGTTGGCCGCCATATGATATGCCAGTGGACGACAATGCAAAAAGAAATGCGAGGTTTAGGTTTAGGTGGGGGGATAGAGACAAGAAGATCCCAAGATATGAGTGCGTGGTGATTTCCAGCTCGCTGCTGGTCAGGTCAAAGTGGAGACTCGTCGTCGTGGATCGGAGATGGATCCAGGAAACACCATAGTCGACAAGGGTACGTACGCGTCGAGCGAGCTGCCCTGCCCTGCCCTGCCCTGCCCTGCACGGGTTCTTCATGCTGTGTGTGCCCCCACGTTGATTTTTCCGTCCTAGCCTCCTAGCTAGGAGGTGAATAGAGTGGTTCACGGCACCCAGACCTAACCTACTGTATCTTCTAGTAAGTCAGTCAGTTGAAGAAGGAAGAAATAAAAGCTCAATTGAGATCATTTGAGCACAAGCTGTGGATCGGTATCTTTCGTTCGGTGCTAGAGATCGATAGATATTGATGTTGGGCTTTTTGCCCTAATGATGATGTGTAGCACCATCGCAAGCAAAAGCTAGCTAAGAGGGATGCATATATATTATATTATATGCCACCTTTTTCATTAATCTATTATTATCTTACCACTGATGGATATGCAAATGATGGAGAATATCACAAGCAGCACTAGTATACTATTAGGTTGGAGTTGCCAACTATAGCTAGTGCCGCTGGTACTACTAGTATATTATGACCAGAGAGGCATCCGTCCGCCACAGCACTCAGCTGCAGCCGCCGGACCCATGCATCTTTTTAAATTTGGCAACTCCCAACGATCGACTTCCTCCCAGCTTCTGATAGATAGATTGTCCTAGAGTAAATATTGTAGATGGATTAATGAACTGGAAATGAAGAGCTAGCTGGTGTAGTAGTGTGCCCGGCCGGCCGTTGTCTCTTTCTGATGAGGCCGGCCGATTAATCGATCATTTTGAGTTACTAGCCGTCTGCTTGACTTTCTAAGTACACCATGCATGCATGCTTTACAAGCTGCTGATCGAGATGCACGCACCCATCGGGGGAAATGAAAATCATTCATGCCTGTGTTGTGTGTCCAAATTTTATATTCCATATATCCTCGAGCTTCATTTCCCACTTTGATCACTGACTTTTTGAGAGAAATAACAACTGACTTTTCCCTTTTCTCTGAAGAGGAAGCAAATCTAGCAAAGGGTTGAATCAACTTTTAATCCAACTTCTCATGCATGCATTCTACCAACACTAGTGTGCTGTATCAATCTATCGTCATGCATATGCCTAGCAGCCATATATATACACAAACATGACGACTAAGTCAGCTGGTGGAGGCCTAGCAGCAGGAGCATCATCGTCATCACGATATTAAACTAAATTAAACGTGGGAACGCGATATTACATATGTCATATATATGCTGGAAGCGAGCTAATTAAACGGATGAGATCATGAGAGTAAGTAGCTAGGAAGCTGCCTTTCGACTCCACTCCAACTAACCAGCAAGTTGCAAGCCTTTCTCCTAGTCCTTGCAATATATTCCTCTGGCCGGTCCCCTCCATGGCTGCGTCCTCAGAAGCAGAGGCAAAGCATGCACTACCGTCAGTGCTCCGCTCGTGTTCATGCTAAATATATTCAGTGCACCAAGATATATAGGTAAATATATTCAGTGCACCAAGATATATAGGCTAGGATCTAGCTAGCAGGTTTAATTTGATCTGGAGCTCGCAATATGTTGCAACTTCTTAATGTCGTCGTCTTGATGATCGATCAGGATTTGATGCACAAATACTTGACCTGTGTATACTGATCAGTTTAGGTCAGCTAAGAATGCAGATCAGTGTCAATGATACCGTCATTCTATATGCTAATTAAGCTATAACCTTGTGTCTTGGTTCAGGTCCAAAAAAAAAAATCTAGTAGGTGCAGGCAGACAGATTTTCTTTTTCCCTTGGTTGTTGGGCAAGCATGCATGCTGCGTTTTGTTGGCATGCGTCTAGTAGGTGCAGGCAGACAGATCATCTATGCATTATGGTCAAATTAAAGCTAGTGAGTTTCCTACCGAAATTCCTCGTCGACGAGGAGCAAAGTTGGAAGCAAACAAGAAGATACAGAGTTGAATCGCCTTTTTCCCTAGCTTGCATGCATCTAGCTCGATGGTTACCTACTTTCCTTTGCTTTTGTCGATCCTAGCTACTACCATCTTGTTATCATCATCGACCCATGACTAGACTAACTCCATCGATCACCATCAGAGAGCTAGTAGTACGTCTGGATCCGAAAAAGAGATCAATCACACTCGCGCTACACCGATTTATATCCTCTCAGCTCCATCAAAGCTGTGTATCAAGATCGGTTAACATCACTGTCGACTCCGGCCACTGTCGCTTGTGCCTATCTAACTGCAAGAGGATCGATCGTGCAATGAAAGTTGGCGAGGAGCTAGCTACGAAAGAGGCCGGATATATGATCGGACCACAAAGTCGCAAGCCAGAGCCAGGTACGCTGTACTTGTCGTGTGGTCCATGGCCCAATTGCCCACCAACCTCTTCCATGATCTACATATGAAATGTAGTACAGTAGTATCTACTGGTATAGTGGCAGAAATTAATGCAGATGGGCTTGTTCATCATGGGTACGCGGCATATACGCACGGCGCATGTCCAATGTCCTCTGTGATAGCGCAGCTTCTTCCCGGACAACAAACATCTTGCTTTCTCTCTGCCTCTCTGGGGAGAGAAGAAAACGACTCCAGCTTCCTCTTACTGATTCCAGCTAGCATTTTATTTTGTTTTATTTTATTGTTGAAAATTAAGGGAGAAGGAGCTTGATTATTATTATTCCCTCCATCCAAAAAAGAATGCAAATTCTAAGACAAATATAGTATATAAAGTATATCATTATATTAATTATAAATGTATTTTTATAATAAATTATTTAAAGCAATAAATATAAATACAATTCTATAGAAACTTACTCGAGAGTCAACCGTTCTAACTGGCATATAACCCTAGTTGCATTCTCAATGAAGTGTATCTCTGACCATCTCACTACGCAGGACTGCCGGAGCAGGAGATGTGAAGAAATAAAGGTTCAAGATCACTCCAGCACAAGTTCCCGGCATCTTCAATCTGGAGAAATACTAAGAAACAATACTGTTAAGTTCCAGATGCTAATTAAGCTATAGCCTTGTGTTTTGGTTGAGGTCTCAACAAAAAAATAAAAAATCTAGTAGGCGCAGGCAGACAGAATATTTTTTCTTGGTTGTTGGGCAAGCATGCGGCGTTGTTGGCATGGGGGTCCGGGTCATCTATGCATTATGGTCAAAGTTGGTTTGCCTTGTCCAAGTGAGTTCCCTTCCTGGCATACCGGCCGTTCCTCGTCGACAAGGAGCAAAGCTGGAAGCAAACAAGCAGATACAGAGCTGAATCGCCTTTTCCCCTAGCTTGCATGCATCTCGATGGTCACCTACTTTGCTTTTGTCAATCGTCCGACCATCTCGTGTTCATCAGTAGGCCCGTGTGACTAGACTAACTCCATCGAGTCTATATCTACATCGATCACCATCAGAGAACGAACTAGCAGTACGTCTGAATCCAAAAAGGAGATACACTACCAGAGAACCCTCTATCGATCCAGATACATCGATACCGGATTTTTAACACCCGGTACCAATGTGGCATTAGTACCGGGTCCAAAAGGGAAAAAAAAGAAATCTCATAGGTACCGGGTGGTGGCAACCACCGGTACCAATGAGGTCACATTGGTACCGGGTGGTGCCTCCACCCGGTACCAATTCCTTGAAAACTCATTGGTACCGGGTGGAGGCACCACCCGGTACCAATGTGATCACATTGGTACCGGGTGGTGCCTCCACTACTAGAGAACTGACCTTCGGTTCGGGACTAAAGTCCCGAACCGAAGGGACCCGGGACTAAAGGGGGCTTTAGTCCCGGGTCCAGGCCAGGGGAGCGCGCGCCCCCTTTAGTCCCGGTCCGTGAGGGGACGAGGTGGGGGAGGCGGGGGCCTTTAGTCCCGGCTGAGCCACCAGCCGGGACTAAAGGGGGTCGCGCCCTTTAGTCCCGGTTGGTGGCTAGACCCGGGACTAAAACGAGACTTTTAGTCCCGGGCTGAGAAACCACCCGGGACAAAACACCGAACGGAGACAAAAATTTTCTAAATCGCCGAACATCTCTCCTATATCTTTTCCCCTCCCTCCACAGGCTCCACTCAATCCTTATCTCTTCCCTTCTCTTTCTCAGACTTTGGCACAGATCAGATCGAGAAGCCCAAGCGGGCGGGCGGGCGCGCGCCTCCGCGCCACGGCCACGGCCACGCCAAGATGGCGGACGCCCGAGCGCGGGTTCACGGAAAGCCCGAACAAAGCCAGCCAGCCGGGGAAGGCAAGAAGAAAAATAAGCATAAGAACAAGAAGCGCAAGACCGAGGGCGACGAAGTCATGGCCGTGGACAACAAGCCCCCGTACAGGCGTCAAGGCAAACCTACCGATCTCCCGATGTACTGCCCGATCCACCGATCCACAAAGCATCACTTTGTGGACTGCACGGTGTACAAGAAGCAGAAGCAGGAGGAGGAGAGCCAGCAGCAGGTGTAACACCCTAAAATTTCGTTTTCTAAA
>CM014274.1:1602457-1633652 GCA_004135705.1 Alloteropsis semialata
CCTCTCTCTCTCTTCCATGGCCGGCTCCCCTCCCGCCTGCGCCGGAGCGTCGAGCTCGCCGCCCGGATTCGGCTGCCGACCGGGGCATCGCGCGCTGCCTCTCCCCTCCCTGCGCTGGAGCTCCCACCCGGAGGACGCCGTGCCGCGGCTGGTGTGGCTGCTGGAGGCGAAGCCCGTGGCCGAGCGCGACGTCGCGGCGCGCGCGCTGTCGGTGCTCCTCGCCGTCGCCCAGTCCCGGAGGAGAAGGGACGGCAGCGGCTCCCCTTGTCTCGGCGGCGCTGGTCCTGCCCACCACCCCCCACCCCCGCCGGCGCGCTACGGGGCTGCGGTGGCTGGGATGGCGTGCGGACGGCCGTGACCTCCTCCTCCGGCGGCGTCCCTCCCCAACGCCGGCGGCCGCCTCTCCTCTCTCCCTCCCTTTTCCCTCTCTGCGCGCGAACGCGAGGTTGTTGCAGGCCACCGTGCCACATCTGCGGATGGAGGACTCCGCTTCCCCCGCTCAGAATGGCGGACTGGGAACGATCCGCTTGCTTAGCGTATCGCTCCCAGTACGCCGCTGCAGCGAATTCTCCGGAAAAGGCGTACTGCAGGGCTGGGAGCGGAACGCTCCCAGTATCCACTGTGCACAGCCTTAGTATTTATATGATCTCACTTCTATACTGATCTTTATTTCATTTCTTTACTGGTGAACATCTCCAGCAACTGAAGAGCAAATTGCATTGAAGCTCATCTGTCTGCACCAAGCCTTGAAATAAATTTGCTATCTGTTTTTTCCTGAAAAATAGTATAGAAGTTTATAGTTGTGCACTTGTGCTAGAGGTAGGACGTTGAATTGTGATGAACTAACTGCGGCAGACTGCAGATACCTGATCAGTAGTAGGTAGAAGAATGTACCTTTATATCCTCAGGCTCCCATTTCTATTCTCAGGCTCCCATTTTGTTGCATGCATGATTCCTGGCAGTCACCACTATTTCAGTGTTCTAGCAAGTAACATGACAGGGATAGGATATGCACTTCACATGCTATTCTAGAATGTATACATCGGAACTGTACGGTAGCATATTATCTTGGCAACATGTGTTGCTGTGCTGTGCTGTACAAATTCTTTCAAGTTATGCACTTGTTTCCTGTGCTGTAGTCATGCCCTGGACACTTTTTGAGCCATAGCTGCTACAGACCAAATGGAAGCTGAATTAGATTAATATGTCTTCTACTGGTCTTTAGCTACTATAAATCAGTAAAATTAAATAAATTGTTGCTTTTACAGGATATCCCGCCGTCCGCCACCATGGTTAATGTCAGAACCGTCTCCAGCCTCGCCGAGGTCAACGGTGCCCTGCAAGAGATGGGCATCAATGCGATTGATCAAGCTCATCAAGTTCAATTTCATTTGCACGAGCAGGCATCCCTTAAAGAAGCAGCAAAAATGAAGCTGAAGACCCGACCTGGAAGGCATGGATTCCGTTTGGTGAACTCTGAGATTTTGGATTGTAAGTGTAAAGCCAGGATCAAGGTAGAGGAGTGTTTCAACACCATGCATGCGTCATGGTGCAGTGCGATCAAGAGCTGCTCCCACTTGTAGCCCGCATCGCGCAGCTGAAGGGCCTCTTGCTCTCCACAGACGACCAGATCCCACATATTGGACCTAAAGTTAACCACATGAACCGTGGAGTGCAACAAATGCTCTACCTGAACCCTCCAGTATGTCTATTTTCGTTGTCTTCTCTTTTATTGTGTTTTTCTCATTTTTTTCTGAATACATTTTTTTCTCAGTTCCCGGACCATCCTGATTATGAGTTTGGTAATGCGAACCAACGATTTCCATATCAAGCAGCATACAATACAGTTGCAGAGAGAAATGCCGCGGTTTCTCGTGACAAGCGTGCTCAGAGGGCAGTTGGAATGCTACTCTCCGTCTTCTGGAGGTGAAGAAATCCATCCTGGAGGAGAAGAAGACTGAGCTGATGATAAGTCTGAGGGCAGAGTTCAAGAAATTGGATGAGGAGCAATCTGACCTAGGGGTTGGATATGCGACTACCGGCCATAGGTAAGCTGTGCTAAAATCTGTGCATACAGCTTGTTGACACTAGTACAGTAGTAATTTTTTTTTGCTTCTTGCTGTTTACTTGGGTTCTTACTGGTGTTCTATGTTCCAAATTCAATCGAGTTGCCATTATTAGTACAAGTTGCCTGCTGATTTAACAAGTTGCTTGTATAGAGTTTAACAAGTTGGGCTATTAACCATACATCTGCCTTGGTAATTTTATCATCTCAAAATGATACATGTACTAGTGCTTTCATATTAAAGCAGGATTATGAAGATGAATCAGAAAATGCTGCAGTAGGATGTGAACAGTTCTCTTGAGACATGACAAATATGGATGTTGAAATAATTAAGGTTAAAAATTTATAACCTGGGGCATGATTCCATTCCTCCTAGAGCCCAATACTAAACCCTACTATAGTCCTAGTTGTGCTGGATCATCTTGGTGTATGTGAGGAAAGGCGATAAAACAAAGCTCATCTTTGTTCTATGTGGAGGGTGGCTTCTTATTCCCTTAGAGCGACTTTCCCTACTATAGGAACACCTCTGACATATACGCAAATGGATTTTCTTAGGTGTAGTACTATGTTTATCTTGACGGACATGGTATATATAGTACTACTACTCAAGTAAGCTCTATATAGCAATAGAAACTTCAGTACACTTGGTGTTACTGGCAAGCAGCGAGGTCTTGGTGTAGCATGAAAATCAAAGCACAACTAGGATGATCGTGAAGCAGCAGGATGATCTTAGTCAAATACTGTGATTTTTTTTTTTTTGCATTGCTTGTCATGGAGCATGGAACTACTTGTGGGTGAATATATTCCCTTTTGTAATGCAAAAGAAAAAAAATAAAGATCTAGAGTTGAGTGTGATTTCCTTCTTAAATAATATCAGCAGGATGATCTTAGTCAAATACTGTTATATTTTTTTGGATTGCTTGTCATGGAGCATGGAGCTACTTGAGCTACTTGTGGGTTAATATATTCCCTTTTGTAATGCAAAAGAAAAAAACAAAGATCTAGAGTTCAGTGTGATTTCCTTCTTAAATAATATCAGCAGGATGATCTTAGTCAAATACTGTGATATTTTTTTTGCATTGCTTGTCATGGAGCATGGAGCTACTTGTGGGTTAATATATTCCCTTTTGTAATGCAAAAGAAAAAAAACAAAGATCTAGAGTTGAGTGTGATTTCCTTCTTAAATAATATCACTAATCAGCTTCTGAGATACGAAACTACAAAAGTTGTAATAATAAGACACTGCTTGGAGAAGCGCGGGATGTATTCTCAGAGGGTCTCCCTCGACTTCTGGAGGCAAATCTTCAAATTCCACGGATTCCCGGGGCGAGCGTACGTACCATGGAAGTTCCCTACGAAGATTTCCTTTAAGTCCGACCAGCCTCGGATCCGGTCGGTCGGAAGGTTCTCAAGCCACGTCCGCGCCGACTAGTCTTCCAGCCATAGACCGGGGTTTGTCTCCCCGGCGTACTGTGGTCTAGCACGATCCATTTTCATCACAGCAGTGAGTAACCCACGAGCTGAAAGACATTTGAACCCCAAATTAATACAGCACACTCCACACACCCTCCAGCCTGCTTGCTCCCACAATCCAAATCGAACTGGACTATTTGGTGGGACAGCCCATTACAAACCAATCAAAACAAGCAGATCCACAAGGGGGCAGTACCAGAATCAATACCCAGATCAGCAGAAGGGCAATTAACTTGATACTTCAGTAGTAAGAGCAGTGGGTTCGGATATAGACATACGGGTGGGTTCAGATATATCATTTGCTGCACTCCACGGTTCCTGTGGTCAGCATGAGGTCCAACATGTGGTATCTGGGCGTCTGTTAAGAGCAGGAAACCTTTCAGGTGTGCAATGCGGGCTTCAAGTTGGTGCAGCTCTTGATTGCACTGCAACATGGATGCATTGATCTCAGCCTTGACATACTTCTCTATCTTGCTCCTTGCTTTACACTTGCAATCTAACAGCTCAAAATTATGCAACCTAAATCCATTTATTCCAGGCCGAGTCTTTTCCCTAATATCTGATGCTTCTTGGAGGGATGTGTGCTCATGCAAACAAAATTCAACCTGATTTGCTTGATCAACTGCATTGATGCCCATATCTTGCAGAGCACCATTGATCTCAGCGAGACTCGATACAGTTCTTACATTCGCCATGGTCGCAAACGGCGGGATATCCTGTAATAAGATAACCGAACTTTTAGTCATCACAAATAGCCCTGCTAATGGGCTGAAATCCAAGCCGTAACCACACACATCCATTCTTAGGAGGCAAATAATTGAAACACCCTCCAATCCAAACCTCTACGGCCAGTAGCCAAATCACTCCAAATATTACAACGCACAAGTAACAAACTATTGGCCAAACTATCATTACAACCCATTAAGAACCCATTTTTTGGTTCTAGTACACGCTATGTTGCGACTGCAGTCTGTTGTAAGTAGCAGAACATGCTGCAGCGGGAGGGAAGCAAGGGTCCTCGGCGGCTCAGTGCATGCTGCAAGAGTTTTGTCGCCTCCCACCTGCGCTACGGTCTAGCACGATCCATTTTCATCACAGCAGTGAGTAACCCACGAGCCGAAAGACATTTGACCTCCAAATTAATACAGCACACTCCACACACCCTCCAGCCTGCTTGCTCCCACAATCCAAATCGAACTGGACTATTTGGTGGGACATCCCATTACAAACCAATCGAACTGGATTTTCTTAGGTGTAGTACTATGTTTATCTTGACGGACATGGTATATATAGTACTACTACTCAAGTATGCTCTATATAGCAATAGAAACTTCAGTATACTTGGTGTTACTGGCAAGCAGTGAGGTCTTGGTGTAGCATGAAAATCAAAGCACAACTAGGATGATCGTGAAGCAGCAGGATGATCTTAGTCAAATACTGTGAATTTTTTTTTTTGCATTGCTTGTCATGGAGCATGGAGCTACTTGTGGGTGAATATATTCCCTTTTGTAATGCAAAAGAAAAAAACAAAGATCTAGAGTTGAGTGTGATTTCCTTCTTAAATAATATCAGCAGGATGATCTTAGTCAAATACTGTGATATTTTTTTTGCATTGCTTGTCATGGAGCATGGAGCTACTTGTGGGTTAATATATTCCCTTTTGTAATGCAAAAGAGAAAACAAAGATCTAGAGTTGAGTGTGATTTCCATCTTAAATAATATCAGTAGGATGATCTTAGTCAAATACTGTGATATTTTTTTTGCATTGCTTGTCATGGAGCATGGAGCTACTTGTGGGTTAATATATTCCCTTTTGTAATGCAAAAGAAAAGAAACAAAGATCTAGAGTTGAGTGTGATTTCCTTCTTAAATAATATCACTAATCAGCTTCTGAGGTACGAAACTACAAAAGTTGTAATAATAAGACACTGCTTGGAGAAGCGCGGGATGTATTCTTAGAGGGTCTCCCTCGACTTCTGGAGGCAAATCTTCAAATTCCACGGATTCCCGGGGCGAGCGTACGTACCATGGAAGTTCCCTACGAAGACTTCCTTTAAGTCCGACCAGCCTCGGATCCGGTCGGTCGGAAGGTGCTCAAGCCACGTCCGCGCCGACTAGTCTTCCAGCCATAGACCGGGGTTTGTCTCCCGGCGTACTGTTGGGATATTGCCGAAGCTAATATGCACAAACAATAGCTAAGACTGAGAAATGAAGACAAGCAACAATATATTACTCATCAACAGTATTCTCGGGAATCAGCCCTTTACACGTTGGTGAGGGGTCTCCTTTTATAGGGAGGTCAAGAGACATCTTTACATTCCACTTATACCCTTGAGAACCAGGCATTACAATGTTCGGTTGGCTGGTGGCTGATGGCTGGTGCTGATTTGTTGTGAGATTGAAGTACTGCTGGCTGGCTGGTGGCTGGTGCTGATTTGTTGTGAGACTAAAGTACTGCTGGCTGGTGGCTGATAAGCCAAGCGAACAGGCCGATGCGGACTTTGTAGCCAGGTTTGACTTTCTTTGACTTGGTCCTTCCTGGCTAGATCGCCTTCACTGCTCGGTTTGATGATCAGATAGGCGTGACCCTCTTTTCCCGAACCATACGAAGCAGGACCTGTCAATTACAAGAACGAAGGAGAATACAGCACACTTAAAACAGACAGAAGCTTGGGGTTGCCTTCGTTCTTTGTGGCCTTGGATTTTTACTACCCATAAGCCATAAACCATGTGCAGCCTTGTTTCAAAGGACGAAGGCAAACCAAGTGCTTATTTCAGGAACGAAGGCAATTACCGAATGAAAGATGATCTAAGAGGGCGTTTATTGGCAGGCCAAATCCCCTAACACGTACTTTGGGATGTTCGCCGGGGGCCGGAACCGTGGCGGGAACGCGGCGGCGTTGCGTAGTACTGTATCTGCGAAGAGAACAGCTTTGGACCCGGGGGAGTTGGGGCTTCAGCTCCGGCGGCGTCGTAGCGCCCACCTCGTCGTGGGTGACGGCCACGTGTCGGCTCTTCCCGCACGTCGTCAGTGTGTCGTCTTCGCGCCTCCAGGGTGTGTTCTGTCCGAGCCGTCCTTTAACCGGGGCCGTCGCGGCCCGCTCTCCGCTCGGAGGAGGTTGGTGAACGGACGTCGCGTCGCCGCGCGCCGTCCGCTAGCAGTGCGGCGGCTGGCCTCGAGTACGCGTCGCCTACACTGCGAACTCTCCACCTGTTGCACCGCCGCGCGTTCGAGCACCGCCGCGCGTTCGAGCACCGTGCGGATGGACCTGCCGCGCCTCCGGCGTGGAGGGTTCTGGCATTCCTCGCAGGAGTGCAACCGCGGCAGCTGTTCTGTCCTGCGCGTGCGAACACTGGTCCTCTTGGGCGATGCGCCGATTCACGTCCCGTGCGTGGATCCGCGCCTGTCCGCCATGTCGGCGCACGAGACGACGCGGCCACACGCCTTCTCGAGGAGGGCACGGATGGCCTTGAACGCCGCCCTGCGGAGCGTCAGGTTGCTCGCTCTTCTCGGTGGGCGTGGAGTCCAGCAGGATGGAGGCGTCGCAGCCCTGCACGAAGCAGTCGTGGAAGTGGAGCCGGATCAGCGCAGCGGCGAGGCCCACGTTCTGCTTGACGGCGGACTGGAGGTAGCCCTTCATGATGGCCTCCGCCTTGGGGCAGCTCTTCTTGTACACATGTAATCGGTTTCGTTTCTGTAGAGGGACAGAGACACAGAACAGAGTACGCTAATTCCAATCTCGTGCTTGGACTGCTACTCAAAATTGAGACTCAGGAAATCCAAAAGTTACTTCAATTTGCATATCCTGAACGAGTGCAAGAACATGTAAAAGGTTCAAGAGATCATTTCAGCACAAGTTCTCGATCGGTATCTTCGTTCGTGACAACTAACATAGCTAAGCAACGGCTTGGTTAGATGCATGTTGATCCAACAGTTGACTTAAAATATATGGGCATTATTTTGAGTCAGCTAAAGTATAGCAAACCCCTTTTATTATGACATACTGTAGCTTTTTTTTTATTTGAGATATATAGCAGCAAATATAATTAGCAACAGAGACTTGTGAGCTTCTGGTCTATCAGCAAGTGGATACAAAGGAAGCTAGTATCAGAAAGCTTTATTTCCTTGTCTGGAACAAACACGGCGAGGTGCCTTTTTAGGTCAAATCAAATACTAATAATCTTAATTCTTTCTTTCTTTCTTGGGCATGCATGCTGCTATTCTGAGCAACGGGAGAAAGAAAAAGTTAGGCGTGTGATGAACATGGCGAGAAGAAGACAAGTCAAGCTGCCGGTTGCCTTGTCGAAGTTTCCTAGCTAGAGCATATCTTTCCTCCGTTAGTTTTGAGGATGCTAGCTGATGACCAAAGTTGGAAGCCAACAAGATAACAGTAGATCAATCGGATCACTTTTTTCCTATCTAGCATCTTGGTTGTTATTGCTTACTATACCTTTTGCCAATCATCCTGTCATCACAGAACCAAATATGACTAACTTTTTTTGACGGTCGCCAAATAATGACTAGGTTAAAGCTGAATCGATCACCATCAAAGAAGGAACGGGGCCGGGCAGTAGGTCTGGTGAATTATATTCTTCTTGGAGAAAATGGAAAATGTATCACACGGCATTCACACTCTTTTCTCGATCTCTTCGCGGAACCATATCTCAGTCACTATTGTGTCGTCCACTGACGCGTGTGCTCATGCCAGGAGGATCGATCCTGCAGAGATCGATTGGAAAGGAGAGGAGATCAGGAGGTCTGAACTCTGAAGGTCGCATCGACTAGTTGTGCTAGTCGGGCGCCGGAAGGCTCGAGTCTGCAGAGCTCTCCGCACGAAAACACAATGCAACGAGATACGTGTCGTAGCAGTAAAACGGCTTCATTGTCATGCAACAGTAGCACTTTTTTTCATCCGGAGGACACAGCCTTGCAACACAGAATATCAGCTGGACATTGCCTGCCGTGGAGTTGACCACCGTAGCATCATCACTTACACTTGCAACCTCAACAAGCCGTCGTCGATCACCTGCTAAATTCACATAAACATATATTATTAATTAATGATGCATGTGTACTGTATATATCAAGCTAGAAAACTCTGAGTTGATAGTAACATGCATGCATCTCATATGTATATATGGCAGAAACTTACATATAATGGTTCTAGCTAGTAGAATCTACACGTACTTACATTGTGCTGGCGATAAAAAGGAGCAACGAAAAAGAAGACATGCACCGGGCCTCCTCCTCTGCAGCTCATCCCGGCCGGCCCTCGTATCCGATAAATCGATGCTTTGGAAAGCGACGCGTTATTGCTGGGTTTTTATAGGGCACATCAGCTATTCTCCAATCCGCAGGATACTGCTCCAATTTGATTTGGGCCCCCGGTGGTATACTTTCCTAGTACTCTTTTGCACTAGGAACACAAGAATCGAGCGTGTGATTGCTGTCGGCCCCAATCTCAATCTTGTAAGTTTCTGTCTGTGCATTGTTATGGAAGGAAAAATAAATTACAAACACGATACAATAGTGCAACCCCCCCACTCCAAACACATATATTAAGGTCATCAAAATTAGCAATAGATAATAAAAATGATAGTTTGGAGATATGATTTAAGCAAAATAATAATATTTTGATTTTTGAATAAAACTAGCAATAATTGAACTTTGAATAAAATTATCAAGCACTGTCTTCCGCAACGCAGAGGCTACGAGTAGCTTGTTCCTTAGTTTAGTCTCCTAGTTTCCTTTTCAGTGTTTATTCCCTTCCTCCTTGGTTGCTCCATGTATCTGGTAGCACCTCTTAGGACACGCAAGGGGTGTCGTATCGTGCGTGGTGTAACAAATTCTCGTTCATTCTTACTTAATACAATAATGCGTAGCTCTTGTGCGTATTAAAAAAAAAATAAAATTAGCAATGGGATGGCTTGCTAATTAAAATACTCAGAACATGGCATTAGGTGTTTGCATGCAGCTCCATCCCACCGCATAACCTGTTCGCTAGGCTTATCAGCCACCAGCCAGGAGTACTTTTCTCTCACAACAAATCAGCACCAGCCACCAGCCAGCCAACAGTACTTTTCTCTCACAACAAATCAGCATCAGCCACCAGCCGCCAGCCAACCGAACAGGCTGTCATCGAGCACTGCATACATGAGCAGACTTGGGCAGTTCCGTTCAAACCACCATATGAGAATATGAGATGCCCTGATAAATTCTATGGACACCAGTTTCAATAAAAGTTTCATTAAGGGTCTTCAGATTTTTTTTTATTTTGGTAATTTTTAATAGAAAATAGCAGCAATAGAAGTCAAAGGAGAGGAGTTGCAGACATCCCTCGTGGCGCCTAGTTGGCACCGCGCGTGCAAGCGCCAAGCAAAAATAGATCCACTCGGACCCGGTCATTGGACCTTTTTTTTTAGGGCGTGTTTGGATCCGCTCCGCTTCATGTTTTTTATCTCTGCTCCAACAATTTCAAGCCAAACACTACCAGCTCCACGTTTTGCAGCTCCATGAAAAACATGGATCCGGAAGCCAACTTCACGTTTTTTGTGAAGCTCCTCAAGAGGTGCTCCACGTTTTGCAACTCTACGGTGGATCTGCTCTATGGTGGAGTTGGTGGAGTGGAGCTGCGTGGATCTGATCCAAACAATCCCTTAATTTTTTTCTTTTTTACGATTTTGCAAAAACGATGTCCGGATGACAGATTTTACAAATCTGTCACCCAACCGCTGATTGAAACGGCGGTCGCCATATGATACGGCGGCAAGGGCCAAAACCGCTGTATCAAACGGCGGACAGAAAACCAGTACCCGTGGTGCTACAGTAACCTCATGGGTACTGTAGCAATTTACCGCCGTTTCATTCGGCGGTACGTCTCTCCCTGTCAAAAAAATCATAACTTTTTCATATAAACTTGAATGGAGCTAAAATTTATACGAAAATTGTAGATCTCGATGAGATCTACAACTTTATAGTTTAAACTTTTTTTATTTGAAATCATCTTCATGTTCAAATAATCCACACAATATTCATATCTAAAATTTGAATTTTAGTTCTGAACATTGTCTCGATTATTTGAGCATTAAAATAATTCATAATGAAAAATTTTGAACAACAAAGTTGTAGATCTCATCGAGCTCTACAATTTTTGTATGAAGCTTATCTCCAACCGAATTCATATGAAAAGTTATAATTTTTTGAAGATGTGCTATCTAGAGAAGGAAAATTCTTCTGGTTCATTAGATCTGAGTATTGCGTGGATTATTTGAACATGAAGATGATTTCAACTGAAAAAAGTTTGAACTATAAAGTTGTAGATCTCATCGAGATCTATAATTTTCATATAAATTTTAGCTTCATTCAAGTTCATATGAAAAAGTTATGATTTTTTTGACAGGAGAGGGACGTACCGCCGAATGAAACGGCGGTAAATGCTACAGTACCCACGCGGTTAATGTAGCACCGCGGGTACTGTAGCTTACCGCCGTTTCATTCGGCGGTTTTTCTATCCGCCTTTTATATGGCGGTACTATAGCTTACCGACGTTTCAATCGGCGGTTGGATGACAGATTTTGATATCGTTTTTGCAAAATCGTAAAAAAAATTAAAAATATAAAAAATTCCGGTCATTGCCAAGCTACTGGGCCACAAGTGCGTCTTCCTAAATGGGCCTTGGACCGACAAACTGCGGCCTTAAAACTAGGAGCGATTCCTCTGCTCGCGGTCGCGGCGGGCAGGAGCGTGACCTGTTCTTATGAGAGAGCCTGACAACAGAAAATGGCCCGAATTACTAGCATGCAGAAAAACATCGAACAAAACGAGGGAAGGCCCAAAGTACGAAGGGGAAATCAAAACGGGCCACAACGCGGCCCAGATCCACCTCCCTCTATATATCGACTCGCCGCACAGCTAGGGTTTTCTTTCCCCCGCAGCGCGCCACCTCTCTCTTGTTCCCACGCCGCCGCCGCCGTCGTCTCTTTCCCTCGTCCGCTTCCGTCTCCGGCCCTCGGTCCTTCGCCATGGTGGGCCACTCTTAACGAATATACATCTTGTGTTTTTTCTCCAGTTTCCTCTTCTAACGCGATGCCGTGTTTTTACCCCTCCATTGCAGATCATCTCCAAGAAGAACCGCCGCGAGATCTGCAAGTACCTCTTCCATGGTGAGCTCCTTTCTCCTCCTTGTATTAGAGCACGCGCGCCCGAAAAATTGGTTCCTGCAGATTGTCATTTGTTATTGGATGCCTGTTCTGTATTTGTATTTCTGACCCGATATATGTCCTCAATTCTCAATGTAGTGATGGTCATTAGGGTTGTTGCAGTCACTAGATGAGCTAGTGATTGCGACATTAGGGTGACTTAGAAATGTCCATCTGCTTCGTTTGTTGATTTTTACGTCTCAAGTTGATTCTTTCCCATCTCCAGTGATTCAAACTGTATGTCATGTTCCCTATTAAATCTACTTGTAGAATGTTGTTATTTAATCAGTTACGCTTGTTAGCTACTATTCAGACATTAGAATTTCGGCATTTGTACATATCACTGTATGTGGAATGGTGCTGATGTATGTAAAACTTTTCAACTTATGGTGCAGAGGGGGTCTTGTATGCCAAGAAGGACTACAACCTGGCTAAGCACCCCAAGCTTGACGTGCCCAACTTGGAGGTGATTAAGCTCATGCAGAGCTTCAAGTCAAAGGAGTATGTGAGGGAGACTTTCTCCTGGCAATACTACTACTGGTACCTGACCAACGATGGCATTGAGCACCTCCGCAGCTTCCTCAACCTGCCTTCAGAGGTTGTGCCTAACACCCTCAAGAAGTCCTCGAAGCCTCCATCTCGACCCTTCGGTTCTGGCCCACCGGGTGACCGCCCCAGGTAAATTTTTGATGCCTTTCTGCTTATTCATCCACTTCAACATGGAAATCTGTTGCGATTCCTTGTAGTAAATCTGTCAGCTGTATCTTTGGCCCTTGGGTATTTACTTAGGCAATGGATAGGTTATTTGACTGTCATGAGGGCTTTTAACCTTTTGCCCTTCAACTACATTAGCATTCTGATAGCCAGAAATTTGCAAATTGAACTAGTTATTGATGTATTAGAGATGAGGTGATGATATCTTTGGGCAGATTTTATTTTGCTTGTCTTTGTGGAATGGACACTTGGAGTCTTTGTGCATGGTTCCTGGATCTTCACAATCTTATTTTATTTGCAGTTAATTTGGAAACTATCAATTCGTCATCTTATTCATTCTTCGTGATATATGCATTCTTCTGTACATTATCGCGTGTTTCTTGATTGACAAAAATCTCACAGTGGCGCCATTGTTACTGACATATTCCATTGATCTGACAGGGGTCCACCTCGTTTTGAGGGTGACAGACCGAGGTTTGGGGACAGGGATGGTTATAGAGGAGGTCCACGTGGTGCTCCAGGTGATTTTGGTGGTGAGAAGGGTGGTGCTCCTGCGGAGTTCCAGCCATCTTTTAGGGTAAGCGTTCTAGAGATTAGGGTGGCATATATGATTGTCAACCAGATGTTTACATAGTATAGCTTTGAGCTCAGTTTTGCACTACTACTCATGATTTAGTACTACCCATTTCCTCCCCTCCTTTTGGTATTTCCATGTAATGTTGACTTCATGCTGATTTACAAACTTTAAACTGCCTACACAAGTTTCAGTAGCATGGTTTGTTGATAAGCATCTGGAATTGATCTTTAGGACCTGTATTTGATGAGTCTTTGTTGGGTTTTTACTTGCGTGCTGTATGCAACGATCAAGTTTCATGCCAAGTAAATAGGGCCTTTATTAACATCTATGGACTGCAAAACATATTCAGTACATGTTGCTTATGATGCGGTCAATTTTTTTTATTAACATCTATGGACTGCAAAACATATTCAGTACATGTTGCTTATGATGCGGTCAAATTTTTTATAAATTGATGGCACGTCTGGTTTTGTTATTCAGGGTAGCAGACCTGGCTTTGGCCGTGGTGGCGGCGGCGGTGCTTTCAGTGCTGGTGGATCTTCCATGGAGTGACATTTCAGCAAGCTGGCACATTGTTTCGATGAATATCTTTTCAGAGGCAGCGTGCAAGGGGCGTCTTCTCTGTTGATCTTTGAATTACGAGAACAATGAGATTTTGTTTACCAAGTTGTAGCTGTGGTTCTCTGAGACATGGTTTTGTGATTTTCGTTTTTTCTTAGATGAAATTCTTGAAATGAAGGAAGCTGTTGGTAGACCAAGAATGTTTTAGTGTTATGAGCAAGTTATCATTTAGCCTCCGTTGTCTATGAATGATGATCCCTGCTCTCTTGCTCTCGTCTGTTCTAGGCTTCTAGTTGAATTTTGTGTTAATTTGCCGTGAAGCTGAATTTTCAAAAGCATGTACTCATCTCTGTTTGGGTTCGCGTTTAAACGATTGTACGAAGGAACCAATTTTTTCGCTTCAATCTGTCTATCCGTCCGTCGCAGCCAGACTGAGAGAACCGGAACGCCATTGCTGAAACTGCCGTCGGCAGATCCCATCGCACCGTGGTTTACCGGCGGCCACCTCGCCGGCGTCGCATCGCAAGCGTTTCGCGTCGATCCGCCGGCGCCGCCGTGTGCGTCAAAAGTCAAAACGGTCAAAATCCAAAGAAAACCCTTGTCCTCCAGTGCTGTGATTCCCTGGTCCGCTCGGCTTCGAATCCTTTCCTGTGCTGGAAGGACCGAGGCGGCCGCGCGGGTGGCTGATAAACCTCCCGTTAAACCCTAGCAGTAGCGCCCCACCCCGACGCACGCAGCACCCGTTCGCCCGCGCCGCCCCTCGAGCCTCACCTCCGGAATGGAGGACGACCGGGAGGAGCCGTTGCCCGCGGAGAACGCGTCCGAGAACGCCGGCTCTTCCTCCGGCGGCGGCGGCGGGAAGAAGGGGTCCCCCTGCGAGGAGTGCGGGGAGCAGCCGTGGAAGTACCGCTGCCCCGGCTGCGCTCGCCTCACCTGCAGCCTCCCCTGCGTCCAGGCCCACAAGCGCCGCACCGCCTGCACCGGCAAGCGCCCCCGCACCGATCCCGTCCCGCTTGCCCAATTCGACGACAACCAGCTCATCTCCGGTAAGACTCCCCCTGCCCGACTTGTCTTCGTTCCTCTGATCAGCAATCGACCGACCACCGCCTGAATCGCTGCCCTGTGTCTGTAAAGATTACAACTTTCTGGAGGAGACCAAGCAGGCCAGGGAGTCGGCGCACAGGCTTATCGGCGGCTTCGGCCGCAACTTCGGGGGACCAGGGGGCGCCCAGCTACCAACCTGGCTGTTTCACCTCCGCAAGGCGGCGCAGCGCAGGGGTATCAGGCTCTACTTCCTCCCAAGGGGCATGGCCAGGAGAGAGCAGAACCGTTCCCGACACAACCACAGGTGCTTTGCTGCTCTAATAAACTTCCCCCCCTCTAATTGCTTGGCCTGTATGTTCAAAATTCTTTGCCATCAGTATGATGCATTGCTTCTGAGATGTTCAGCAGGTTTGCGTTGCCATTCTTGTTCCAATATTCGGGCACTTGCTAGTCAAAAGATATAATGGAACTTCCATGAATTATTGTGTTGTGCAGTTAGCATTGCAAGTTAATCTGTATTAGTTAGTCGATGTTGAGTAGATGCTATGATTCACTGTTATTGCTTAGGTTCTGCCCATGATCAATCCACAACTAGCGCTGACAAATGACATTCACAATCTATTGAGTTCATTGTCTATGACTGTTATGTCTTGTCTGCCTCTCCTCAGACATTTCAGTTATATCTATCCGAATTAACCATGCCATTAGTACAAATTTTCTTTTCTTTTCATAGGAAATCTGATTTACATCTGAATCTCCCTTTTGCAGAAAGGATTGCATATACTGGACACTTGAATGGAAATTCAATTCAACAGATGTTGTCCTAACTGACCATGAGTAAGTATATACCGATCTATCAATTTTATTCTTCTTACTCCCAGTCTTCTTGTCTTGCAAATTTGGTACTGTTTCAATATGGCAATACCATCATGGTAGGAAAAAAAAAATTAATTTCTAAAACAATTGTTCCTTTTTGTCAGAGTCTCATAGTTTAAAGATAATTTTTGTCATTCTCAAACTTCCTACTGTTACACTTGTTATTATTCTGTCTTTACTTGGTTCAATGAAAAATTTGGTAAGTTTGTAAAATATATTTATTACACTATTGCAAACATTGTTTTTGGTGTGAAATAGAAACATATATGGTGACTGTAGAGTCCTGGTGTATCTGGTATGCTGCCACCCCCTTTCTTTGTGTGCTCATTTTGTGCCTTCTTTTTTCAGAATAGATGAGCACACAACCTTGCTCTCTCTATTGGAGAAACATCTTTGTCCTGGCCCTTGGAAGGATCAGCTCACGCAATATCGCAATACAGAGTTGCGAGATCTGAAACTGTTCATTCAAAAGTCTGCTAAGGTATTGTAAATCAAGTCATCATGTGGGTAAAATGCTTATTGATATTTGCTCTAATTTATTTTGTCAAATAATGTTTTTTTTTTACTTGCTATAGGAATCAGAGTCACCATACCGCCTACTCAATATAGAGGCGCCTCTGCGCCCACAGTTGAGGGGTATACTTGTTGTCGAGTACCCAACTATCAAAGTCTTTCTTCCATCGGACAGTTATGACTTTGAAGTCGAGAAAATGGTGAACAAACTTGCTAAAGATGGGAAAACCACTGGCAGCACAACTGAGGAGCCACCTGTTGAAGGAAATAAGTTTCATGAGGAGCAAATAGAGGAAGGCGAGTTTGCACCTGAGACGGCGATTATTGATCTCAAGGACTGTGTACCTTCGAGTGCCAGTAAACTTGCTGCAGCAGAGGTTTCAGGTGAATCTAGGAGGGATAGCAAAGTTGTTTCTTCAGTGCTCTCATATCCTGGCAGTCAAGCCTTGCATGGTCAGCAGAAAGAACTGAATCAATATAGCAGCATGTCATCAAATGGAAGCTCTGGGCACACAGAAACCAAGTTCCAGATGGAAGTCTGTCCTCTAGATTTGGAGAAGGCAAGGGAAAGTGAGTTATCCTCAAAGGGGCGCATTGTTAACCTCAAGGAGCATGGAACTTCATATCCTGGAAGCCTTGCAGAGGCAGAAGGTGCAGCCCTATCTAAGATAGACACCAAGACAGATTCTTTAGTGCCATCTTCGATCAGCATTCTTGCATCTGATGATGGTGCGACTGGTCCTCAGCAGGAACATAGTCAACAGAGCAGACGGACACCAAGCTTGACTCCTGAAACTCTGAAAAGGAAATCTTGCATGAAAGTTTATCCACTGGACTTTGAGGACAAGAATGGAGGGCTGTTCCTGGAGGTGCCTGACTTGGCCTTTGAGCAAGAAATGATGGACACCTACCCAGAACTGTTTGGGGATATGGATGTTGACGGTTTCTTAAGCTATGATTTTGAAATGATGACCGGAGACGAACGAGCGGAAGCAACGTCTGGATTACTGTGGGACGACTTGGAGGAAGGGGAGATACCAACAATGTGAAGGAAGAGCATGGTACTTTAGAATTTGTGCTAGTCGAGGGGACGAGTCTGCGTTGAGGTTGTGCTTCTCCAGGGACGTTCTGTAACAGTGCAACTAAGGGGGTGTTTGTTTTCTCCATAGATTATATAATCTAGCTTATGGTTGAAGAGTAATAAGGTAAAAGGTCATCATTGACCACAAAATAATCTACCTATGTGCAGCTTATTTGATGGTCCATGGTGATATTTTACCATGTTGCCCTCAACCATAAGGTAGATTATATAATCTTAAGTGAAAACAAACAGGGAGTGCGGTTTCTGTTATTGTATACATGATTTTTTGTTTAAGTTTCTGTTTTTTTGCACCTGCCGCTGCCAGGCTAGCATAGTGTCGGGTGTGCTTGGAGCCAATGTAACCTGTTGCTCCTTTGCTGCAGAAATTTTGGGGTCATAACTTTGTAATGCTTGTTCTGAACCTATATACAGTGTACTGGACAACATTATTATAGTATTTGTAGGATTCAGTATGCTGCACCCTGCAGAATTCTTGGTCTACCGCATGCCGAACGGGTGTTTATCATGCAAGCAAATTATTTTTCCCGAGACTCGGAAAGGACACAGATGATATCTAGAACCCTTTTTTCAGTAGAAAAAAAAAGAAAGGAAAAGAGATCTGCAGGAACGCGCGGCAAACGTGCTCGCCTGACAAAAACGCAACCTATCCCCGAATCCGCTGTTCTGAGAAAAAAAAAAGAGAGCAACCCAAGGAAGGCAGGACAGGGAGCGCAGGCCCACCGAGCAGAAGCCATCTCCTGTCTATCACGCGAGCCGCGACCCCGATCGGCTTCTCGGCAAACCCATGGCGGCGGCGGGCGGCGGCGGAGGAGGGAAGGTGTCCTTCAAGATCATCCTCACCTCCGACCCCAAGCTCCCCTTCAAAGTGTGAGTACCAGCCCTCGCCCCCCCTTGGATCTGATCCCTCCATCGCTCGCCTTGCTTGCCTGTCCCGCCCCTAATCCGAGGCGATCCGACCCGCCCGCTTCGAATTCCCGCAGGTTTAGCGTGCCAGAGGCGGCGCCCTTCACTGCGGTGCTCAAGTTCGCTGCCGAGGAGTTCAAGGTCCCGCCCCAGACCAGCGCCATCATCACCAACGGTACGCCATCCTCGCCTCTCGCCTCATGAGAATTCGGTTGCTCGTGCACGATTTGGATGATCCTCTTCTTGACGCTTCCTTGCCTGGAGAAGGATCTGCGAGATCGTCGTACCAATTTTAGGAATCAAGTTGCCACTTTGCTGTTGTTTTTCGAGTTCGGATGATAAGGGTAGCTTTCACCAGCATCTGCCTGTACTATTGGAAAATCTGACATGTAGTATCACTGTGTCAGTATGTGGATATGAAATTCAGTGGGAAATTTTAGGTTTGGGCAACCATGGAATTCATTTCACAAGTGTCAACTAAACCAGCAGCATGCACTGCTGAATTTCGATGCCTGCTGCTGCTAGGTTACATGTTATTTAGGTCCAGACTTTAGATCGATTTCTCATTTATTTGGGAGGTGTGAGGGGCTAAATTTCATGTATTTCAGTGGATGGCATGCGTGGAACGTGTCCAATTCCACGTTGCTCAGAAACAGAATCCATCAGTCCTATATGGATGGATAATGCTACTAGAGTGGTTTAAATTTTTTTGTTTGCCTTTTGGGTTTACGTCATAGGCAATGGCACCCTGTATTTCGGATTGTTCAAATCAGTTCCCCTTTGTTGCTGTATTTATCCTGGTAATTTAGGTGATGCATTATGGAAGGTAATTTGTACCTTTCAAGCTGCTGCGTCAACATCATTTGTTTCCTGTTAAGGTAGTTATTATCAGATTTTCAGTGCTCCGGTTGATCACCTAAATCTTACTCAGAGTATAATTCAGAATGTGGAATGACAGGTCTCGGATTTTCCCATCTTGATGAATTCATTCATGATATTAAGAAAAAGCTCATTCTCAACATAAAAATCTTACCGCAACAACTTGTCGCTTTCTGAGGTTATTTATCTGTAAGACTGGTGTAGATAGCTTCCAGCTTTCTGTATGTGTTGTTGCCTGTTGGGAATCGGTGGCCTTGTAACAGAGCACTTTTGATGCGACTATTGCTGATTATTAAGCATCAAGCTTGTGACACTTGATGGTCTTTAAGTTCACTGCATCTTTCTTTGCACATAACACGTGATCATCTTTCTTTGCACATAACATGTGATTATCTTTCTTTGCACATAACACGTGATCATCTTTCTTTGCACATAACACGTGATGATTAGTAAATGTTCTTGTGGCTTGTCATACCCAATATTCTTAATTATCTTGAAATAATGTTGCATTCTCTCCTTTGCAGATGGAGTTGGCATCAACCCCCAGCAGAGTGCAGGTACCATTTCCATACTTGCATACATTTTGTTTCGGATCTCTATTTTTCCTGGCATGTGATGCACTAATACAGTAATACCTTCAAGAAAGTGACCAGTGCAATACTTTTCAGGCTTAAGTATGCTGTATAGAAGAATTTGCATCAGCTAACCACTTTAATATTCTGAATTAGAGAACACCAGTAGCAACATTTAGTTGTTTTTGTTCCCATATGATGCACCATTTAAATTGTGCTGGCACAGAAGTTGGCAACTGAAGTTTCCAATCAGGTGATTGGTAGTGTTACATCCTCCTGTATAGACTGTAGTTGGCATCAGGTTTATGTTTAGTAAGGGGTAAATAGTCAAAGCTTTTCATCAAGTGCAGTTATTATCTAATATACAAGCACAATATGCACTGAAAAATGCCATGACTTAGTATGCAAACAAAAAGGGGTATGCTTTGCACAAACGTACTGTTATGCTATGTGTGCTATACTATTTTGCATGAGTCCCTCAGTTATTGGGCAGAACATTCTCCATTTTCTGAGTTTCTGCTCTCCGCCAATGCATTATTTGGCTGTATGAGTTTTTTCTGAGTCCCAATTTCTGACATGAACTGTTTGTTTATCCCCCCTCAGGCAACGTGTTTCTGAAACATGGTTCGGAGTTGCGTCTCATCCCCCGCGATAGAGTTGGAGCCGTGGTTGTGTCTGCCTAGAGGATACAATACATTATGAGCAAAACTCGAGAGAATAAAATTTGATGTTAGCTGTGCTTGGTTGTACAATGTGACAACTGACAAGGATAATAAAGGAAACATTCCTTTATATGTTCTTCTGTTTGCACTTGGTGGCCCTAAGAAGTTTATGTAGAAACAGATTTCTTCCAGCGAATCTTTGAGTCACTGAACTGACTGCCTGCAACTCTCGGGTTCATCTTATCCTGCTTAGCTTCATAGGCGCCAATGCGGGACAACAGATTGTGCAGGTGTTCCACAAGGCCATTGTCCCTGTCAGGATAAAAAAAAAAAATCCCAGGGTAGTAGACACCCAGGGTTGGCCGGAAATCCCAGTCATGATGATTGAACAAATCTCGTAGCACTGCCCACCAAAGCGAAGAACACGAGTGTGATATACAGGCTCAACATTAGGGTGTTTGATGATTCTGTTTATTCATCAGGCAAGCGTGGAAGTTAACTGTGTAATGCACAGTAAGGATTAACCAAATAGAATACTTGTGATAAATTGAACAGCAAGACAGACAACCAAATACATGCATCATCATAGAACATCTGCTTAAAGTTCAAACTGCCAGTTCTGATTCACTGGAATAGCTTGAGAAATTCAAGTTCCAGAATACCTAGGATAGCCGGTTAATCATTGTTCAAATATTTTATTCGGTACCAACTGTGTATTTTAATAGAAGAAGAGGAAAGAAAGGTATTTATCGAGGTAATTAGGTAAAAACCATCGTGTATTTATCCACAGAAAACAATTCGCTCGATGGAGGGTGTCATCAAATCAAAAACCTACTAGCTAGTACTCAGCGCTACTAAAAACAACCTTTAAATTACAGCAACAAATGAATTAATATGGGCGTGATTGGCCAGCCCGCTGGCTGAGTAGGATGCCGACGATGAGGCCGTAGAGGCCGAGCGCCTCGGCGAAGATGAGTATGAGGATCATGCCGACGAAGAGCTTGGGCTGCTGCGCGTTGGCCCTGACGCCAGCGTCGCCGACGATGCCGATGGCCATGCCGGCGGCGAGGCAGGAGAAGCCGCATGAGAGGCCGGCGGCGAGGTGGGCGAAGCCGTCGAAGAGGAAGTAGGGCTTGGCGGCGGGGTTGATGTTGGAGGTGACGATGACGGCGATGATGAGGCCGTAGATGCCGAGCACCCCGGCCATGACGACGGGGACGATGGACTTGGTGACCAGCTCCGGGCGCATCACGCCCATGTGCGCCACCCCGACGCCGCTCTTGGCCGTGCCGTACGCAGCGCCGATGCCTATGCAATTGGAATCAGTCATCAATAGCAATATCATCCGACGAGACGAGACGAATTCAAGCAGCAATTGTTAATGTCATAATGTGTGTGTGCACTAGAGACACTAGAGCAAAGAGCATAGGATCGATCGGATCAGATGGGACTTACAGGAGAAGACGAGCGCTGAGGCGGCGCCGAGGAAGCCGAAGAGGGGGGCGAGCTCATCGCCGTTGAACGTGGACGACATTGTGGCGATCGCGCGGGAGGGAGCGACACGGCGGCAGTCGGCAGGCGAGACGACGGAGCACGAAGCAGTGCAGAGGAAGCAGCACCGGCCACCGGGTTTTATGAATCGTCCTGGGCCGGGGCCGGGGCAGGGGGACAACAGGAGACAGAGTTGTGTTGGTCCGCGGCAAGAGCAAGACGGAAGCGTATTTGTTTTGATTCCCTGCAAGGACTGGACTCCTTCCTCCCTGCTCTGCTCTGCCCTCTGCCCTGCCTTGTCTCGAACGAACACTTCTGCAGCTCTTGGGTCCAGGGCCTGTTCAATTTCTCAACATTTCTCTCTCCAAACTTTTTTCCAAGAGAATCTTACATCCATGGAGTAGTAAACATGTGTTAATGACAAAATTCATTACATAACCCCTAGGTAACTTTTCATAACCTATCTAATGAGCCTAATTAGGCCATGATTTGCAACAGTGATGCTACAGTAACCATCCGCTAAACATCCACTAATCATGGATTAATTACCATCATTAGATTCGTCTCGCAATTTCCAGGCGAGATCTATAATTAGTTTTATTATTACTCTACATTTAGTACTCCTAAATGGTAAGATTCTCTAGCATTTAATACCCTAACATTTCTCTCTCCAAACTTTCACCCCAATTAAACACCCCCTCAATGACTCGGATGTATCTCATCACGTTGGTCTCCACCCCTAACCAAACCATTTGATTGTCAGATCATCAAACAAGTTTTATTTTGCTTGGATTTTTTGGAGTCGGCCTCAAACTGATTACCGAAACCACCTTTTTCCTCCTAGAGTAGTAATAAATAATAGAAATGAGACTTGTAATTGGAATCAGAGTGGCAACACCTGAACGCCTGCCTCTTGGGACTCTAGTTTTTCTTTTTCTCTACTCTACCCCTAAAAAAATCAACGGAAAAAAGTTGCTGGAGAGAGGGCGAAGGAAGTTGAACAGTAGCAGAGGAGTACGGACGACTTCCGTTGTGCAAAGCAGAGCAGAGACTGGCAAGGCAAAGCCGCCCCAGCGAAGCGAGCAAACCAAACAAGAAAGGGGGTAGAATTCCCAATCCTCACGCCGACTCGCCGATCCGCCCCCCCTACCCCACCCCAACCGGCCACCGCCGGCGAGGCCTCCTCCCGATCCGTCCATCCATCCACCCCCGCACCAGCCAAGCAGGCCATGGATGCGAGCAGGAAGAAGAAGTGGGTGGCCTGGGCGGTGGCGGCCGCCATCTTCGTCGTCCTCATGCTCGTCACGCCCGCCATCCCGCAGAACGAGGACTACCACGACTTCGCCGACCAGCGCTCCCTCTTCCTAGGTACACCACGCCGCCTGCCGTTAGAATCGGTCGCCACCGTCTGCTCCGAGCTCTAGCCTAGCTACGATACGAATTCCCAGTGTGGCCTGCCAAATTTTGTCGCTTATTTCTCCAATCACATGGTACCATCTCAAGCCATAAACTGATTTTTTTTTTTAAAAAAAAGGGAAGCAAACCGTGCTCTCATTTTATTTGCTATATGTATCATGCGATGCAGTGCTGGCAAATGTCAGCGCCATTCAGATTTTAGGATCCCCAACTCTGTGCTGTTACTTTGCTTCTAGTAGTGGCTAAATGCTTTGCTGCATCCAATGCTTAATGTACTCCGCGAGATATTAGTGGTACATATAGAGCGTATGCAGACTAACCTTTTGGTTTACCTCTTTTGTCTCCTAAATAACCATGCAGGGATCCCTAACACGTTGAATGTGATTTCAAACATCCCCTTCTTTTTTGTGGGTGTCACGGGCCTCATCTTGTGCCATTACAAAGATTACTTCAGGCTCAGGTGCTCAACAGATGCTTCTATGCTTATTCTTTCCTGTTCTCATTTTATTCTAGAATTTTACGCATTCTTGGTAATCCTGCTGGCAGCTCACAGGGGGAGCTCTGGAGCTGGACACTGTTCTTCGCTGGTGTCACTGCTGTTGCTTTTGGTTCTTCCTATTACCATCTCAATCCAAATGATGCCACCCTAGTTTGGGACAGATTGCCGGTGAGTTTTCCTTGGTTCACCTAATAGCCTGTGGAGTCAGTTTGTACTTGTGTTGAGTAGGGCTGTACCAGGAATTTTGAGGGCCCTGTGCAAAACATAAAAGTCTGGCCCCAGGCAAGCTAACTAAAAATTACTTTCATCTTGTACTTCAATGCATGTTTATGGCTTGCTTAAAAACAAAGCTGTTAGTTCTACAGAGTAGTTAGGTTCATGTTGGGGTTGTGAATGTGGATAGATATGAATTGAGTATCTTACACCCAATGGTTCGTGACAAGAAGAATATGAATTTTTTGAATCACCTTGAAACTAGAACACATCTAAATTGTAATCTAGTAGTATATATGTAAGTCTGCTCGAAACAATATTAGGTGACATGACACTTTTGTGAGTTGAATGGTTTGACCCTAGGGGCACATATGGCTCCAAACTATTCTTGCAGCAAAATAAGGCATGTTTGGATGATGTTCAGAACTTGCCACACCATAAATTAGGCACGCTACAATATCTTAGGATAATGTTTGGTTCCATGGCATTATCATAAAGTTTGCCACACTCTTTTAGTGCTATGCTCCGCATTGAACACATATTACGCGTAGTGTGGTGTGCGGCAGCTAACCACCACCACCAACACCACCCAAACATGCCCTATACAACTTGCTTGACTAAGTGGCTTAATGTTAGAACCCAATTAGTCATAATAGCATAATGAACAAAAAGAGAAGTTGTGTGTATGAGCTCACAACAACAAAAAAAAAAAGATAAGGGTAATTTTTTGATATAATGCGAGATTGGAATAGGGTATGGTGTAATTTGGGATTTCCAGACCTGCTGACTGCCCACTTCCATGTTCAGTGGTGTCAAGATTAAGAGTAGTAACTGAAGATTGAGTAGAAATTGGAGGCCCCTAATTTTTGGGGACCCTGTACAATTGAGCATTCTAAAAATGTACAGCCCTGGTGTTGATCATTCTAAATATGCTCATGTACCAGTGTTGAGTCCTAAGAGTCCCGTAGTTTCGATGTATGCGATGTAGCAGAATCATGGGGATTTGCCAATCATGGAGAGATCATTTGTCCGTAATTTTTCTACTGACTAAGATCTGTTACCTAATATTTCCTCATAGACTTGTTTTTATAAAATTTCCTAGTGGAGAGACTAAATGGCAACATTTTGCAATCTTTGGCATCACTTATGTTCTAGATTTTTAATGTGATGATTGGTGAAGGTTGACATTTGGACTTCCTTTTTTTGGCTAGATGACGATCGCTTTCACCTCTATCATGGCTATTTTCATCATTGAAAGGGTTGATGATAGAGCTGGAGCAAAGTCCCTTGCACCACTCGTTATTGCTGGTGCCCTGAGCATCATGTATTGGAGGCAAGTTTTTCCACTTGGAATATTTCCGTGGTGCTTTCAGCTCCCCCATTTTTACTGTCTATACTCTATGCAGTTACTTTGATGATCTTCGCCCATACGCGGTAATTCAGTTTGTTCCATGCATTGCTATACCTGTGATGGCTATAGTAATTCCACCAATGTATACACATTCAAGCTACTGGTTGTGGGCAGCAGGTTAGTGAGAGTATTCTTCCATGCCATTGTGATGTATGTTATTTTGGACATTATGTTTAACAAAAGGTGAGGGCTTTATATGCAGATGGAATAAAAGGTGGTATTGGCACTTCTTTTATTTGACTCAGCTTCTCAGCAGTTTTTCCCCAAATATTGTTGTCTCAATTTTTTTAAAAAAACAGTACCTGTCCACGCTAAACTACTGGTGTTATCTGCTGCATTGCTGGCTGTTAGGCTTTGAAGCATAATTCTCATTTAATATTGATTGATCCAAGGTATGCAGTCTGGGTTTCTATTTGTTCTGATTTGTCGATTAATTTCAGGATTTTACCTCCTTGCTAAAGTAGAAGAGGCTGCCGACAAACCTATCTACAGGTGGACTCATCAGATTGTTAGTGGTCATACTCTTAAGCATCTATGTGCTGCAATGGTACCAGTTTTCTTGGCTCTGATGCTAGCTAAAAGGACTATTGAACCAGAAAGGTACTCTTTTACACTGCTTGTTTAAGAGCAGTTTTATTTAGTACATGTTCATAAGAAGTTTCATGGGAAAACTGGCTGCATTGAGCGCCCCATGGATATGGATCATCCGTCATCGTTTTTTTTTGTAATATGAAAAAGGTTTGCGTCTGCGTGGCTGATAAAGTTTGCTGACATGCAGGGTAAGCTTGCTCCATAGATGGAAGATCAGTTGGGTTACAGTAAGAGAAAACCGTTCCAAGGACACGAGTACAGTTGACGTGGAGTGCAACTACAGTGTTGTTTCAAATACATCTGAACAGTAAATATACATAGAGCATTCTGCACGTGTAAAGAAGAAACTGAAACATGGAATTCACCCCAGCTGAGTTTTATCATTGCTAATCAGAGTGGATGATAATAAAGTTGCAATTTTCAAAAATGTGCGTTTGAGCTGTGTCGTATACTTTTGTACTCTATTGAGCAGGAGAGCCAGATTGGTGTTGAAGCCATGTACAAATGTCCCCACCCCACCCGGGGTCTTGAGCTGAGGCCCTATAGAGGTGTGGCTAAAAGAAAGCAGAGTAGTGCAACTGATGTTGTAAAAGATGTAGATAAGAATTAGTCTTGATCGTCCATCTCTTGGATCTCGTCGACCGGTGGTGGCCGCTTCCTCTTGAGCGCGTCATAGGCATACCTCCATTCCTTGACGTCTGTCTTTGTTGACATGGCTCGACAAGGGCGCATAAGGTGCTGGGCAAGCCACGGCATTCTGCAGCCATCTGTTTAATTAACAAATGAACGGCCGGCGTAGGAAGAAGAATTAATCACAATGAGAGCGAGACAAATATTTGCATTGCATCTAAGTTTGCGCAAGATATATTAGGCATTAAAAAGAAGAGAGACCTTGTTCGCGAGGTGCTTGATGTGAGGATGAGCGTCGATTATTTCTTGCCCAACTTTGTCCTTGAAGAGGTTCCAAGCATCGTCCTCCCCCAAGCACTCCATGTGGATACTGTTGCTGCAGGCATGGTCGCCCATCTCAGAGCAGATAGCCTGGTTCCTGGTGGTGAAGATGACTTTCTGCCTGCGCCCAAGTGGCATCGGCAGACCGACTGCCGCGAGATCAAGCCTCTCCCGCACATCATCAAGGAGCAGCAAGAATGGCCTGCCTTTCAAAGAAGTGGAAATAATCTTGGCTGCATCTGATATCTGAGGCGGCGGGCCTAAGCCTATGTGGACGGCGAGGGCATACTGTAGCCTAGCCACGGCGGTGCGTCCAGTGCCGGCAGCTCCAACGAAGAAGACGCGGTTATGGTATGGAGAGGATCCATGGTGCGCGTAAGAATGGCGCACAAATCTAAGAAGGGTGGTCTTGCCCACGCCGCGCATGCCCGATATCCCCAGCAACGAGATTGTCTGACGCTCCACAAAATCGAGCACCACCTCCTTGCAGGAGGAGGACATGCCGTGTGTAACGATGACAGCCTGTTCGGTTGGCTGGTGCTGATTTGTTGTGAGAGAAAAATACTGCTGACTGGCTGGTGGCTGGTGCTGATTTGTTGTGAGACTGAAGTACTGCTGGCTGGTGGCTGATAAGCCAGCAGGAGGATATTGAGGAAGCCGATTCGTCGCAAGGGACAAGGCGATAAGCGTCGCAGCACCAAAGAAGAAGAAGATGAGAGCCGCAGCAGCAAGGGAGAAGCTGTCAAGTGTATGTGGATCCACCAACGCACTCGCAATCACAAGAAACGCACTCGCAATCATAAGCAAAGCTGAAGCACGACGATCCTTCGCCATGGGTTGCAGAAGCACTAGTAGTAGCCAATTAATACCTGTATGATCAAGAAGGTCTTGTTGCCTTCGTTTCAAGCCGGCGCGCCACACATCTTAATAATCTTCGATTTGAGCAACGGCATCCTACCGTCCCGCTGCACCACGTCTCTTTTCGATCTAAGCAACGACATCTCTTAATAATATCCTCGATCGCGTCTCTTTTCGATCTGAGCAACGGGCCGGGTGTGCTAGCTCAAGTGAATCGAGACGGTGGAGGGGCTGCCGGCCGGGGAATGAGCTAGTGAATTTTGGTGGTGACGTGCGTGGCCTGGTTTTGGAACAGGCGGAACGAGAACACAAGATCGAGCGACAAGTCTCGGAGGGCAGAGGGAGAGCTGTATGTATGTGTGGAAGCTCAACCATAGAATAAAAGTAGGGTGTGGCCAAGCAATGAAATTAATAAATAGGAAAGTTGTAGCCTTTTGCGATGTGATGGGGAGGCAGGAGAGAGAACGTACCTTTGATGAGTGATAATTTATTAAAACAATTTACAATTTGGAATGCAGAAAGTGGTTACTTTGCTTATTGCTCGCGTGGTGGTGGTTGTTTCCTGCTGCCGTGTTGTTGCTTCTATATTTTATTCTTTTATTAATATAGAGTGGTGGCCGCCCATCTTTTGTCGTATTGGTGGTTGTTCTGCTTTATATTTTATCTCTTTATTTTAATACATAGAGAATAGCGACGCTCTCGTCTTCTTTACTTTAGGTACGAGCATCAAGTAACACGCCATAAAATCAGACATATTGACTTAGACTCGGGGGTACCCTTCTCCCATCCATTTTGCAAAACGCATAATTTCCAATGCACTTTTTTCTCTCTATACACGCGGTCCAACGCATATCCATTTTGCAAAATGGATGGAACTAAACATCCCCTCAGTTGTGACTCGGTTGATCTGCCAAGGATTGATGGTGTCGGCAGCTCTGGTGGGGAAAAATGATTGTCCCCGTAGCAGAAAGTCCCGTCTGGGGAAGACCGGAAGACGCTGACGGCCTGGGCCGGGCCCACGTGAGGTTTTGGCGCTGCAGCCTGCAGGACGCCCAAAATATCTCTACAAGCGAAATGACGTCCCTACCCCTCTCCCAGTCGGGCTAGAGATGGCAATGGGGACCCGAAACCCGAAAACCCGACGGGTTTTACCCGAAAAAGAGGTGGGTATGAAAAGATATCTCCACCCGCGGGTGTGTTAATGGGAAAGATTCTCTACCCGTCGGGTAGACGGGTGCGGGTACGGGTGCATGCTACCCATACCCGCGTACCCGTGGGTAAAATATACCCGACATTAGTGTGTGTGATGAAACCATAATTTTATGCTTTGCTAGTGAGTGGTGACTTAACGTTGTCCGTTGTGACTTGGCGTTGTTCATAAGCTAATGATCTTATGATCTATTAGACTATTAATTTGATAAGAGTTGTTACTTGTGTTGCTTTTATTTATTTATATTTTTTATATATGTTTATGTGCTTTTTATTATGTGTTACACATATAATTTTGATAGTCTATACTAAGTATGCATCGGGTACGGTTTACCCGACGGGTAAAAATACCCGCGCGGGTATAGGTGTGGGTAAGTTCTTGTACCCGCATACGGGTACGGGTATTTTAACGGGTAAAATTATATCTAGCGGGTGCGGGTATAGAATGGTAGTACCCAGCGAGTTTGTACCCATTGCCATCCCTAAGCCGGGCTGGACCCGCGCCCGACGGCCACGCTGACCGGCCGAGGCAGAGGCGGGGTCGTCGGCATCCGTCCACGCGACGGAACGGAACCGGACGCGGGGTCGCGCGGAGTGAGGGTGTCCCTCCACATAATAATAATAACAAGGCGTGCAGGTTTGGACAAAGTGCCACGTCGATGCTGACCGCAGCATGGCACATGGCTTATCTTAGCTCTCGCGATGGTGATTAAGGTGTCGTAATCATCATCATCTTTTTAAAAACGCGAGAAGATTAACCATCCCATTTACGATCGCTTCGAAATTTTCAAAGGCGGCACTTGTAACAAACTTTTTCCTTATATGTATGTACACGACCAGATTAAATTTGGAGCCTAGGCTACGGATAGTAATGGAAGTATATTGAGTAAAGATGTGCAGCGATAATAATAACAAGTGAAATGAAAAAAAATAAAAAACACGAAAAATAAGGTCCCAAACTCCAAAATAGCTTTTTCTTTTGACTCAATTCTCTTCTTCTCCTTAGCATTCGGGAAAGACAAGAAAATTTCGGGGTAGGAAACATTATCTAAAATTTCTCTTAGATTTGAACCCATAGCTGATGATAGAACTAAAATAGATATCTTTTGTTTTCTACTCACGCGAGCCCATATCCTTTCTTTTTTATCAATTGCTAATTCCGACCTTCCTCCCCAATCCGATATTATAGTCCCGGTGTATATAGAAATTCCTTTATGGTCTAATTCCGAGCGGTAGTATGTATATATATATGTATATATATATATATATATATGCGAGGCTAAAATGCAACAAGGTGCATTTTGTATAGGAAACGCACAGACCCTGGGCGTACTACCGAAAACTACCGTAACGCCCGCGCGCACGCGCCAGAAGAAGAAAAAACGCGCCCGCGCGCCAGCGCCCCACGCGCGCCATATTTCATTACAGGTACAAGCATTAAGTAACACGCCATATCAGCAATTTTGCTAACATGACAATGCCATTACGAGGAGAGAGAGGAGTACGTGAAAGGAGTTTCATCCTCATGAAACCCAGTAGACACAGTTAAATTCAGACTGCAATAAAATGATTTGGGCATAATCACCGTCGCTTGAGGGTAGAGGCAGGTGCGGAAGATCAACCGCTCGAGGAGGGGTGAGATAAGATAAGAACTACATAGGCTTTCCATATTTTATTCTTTTATTAATATATACAGAGTGGTGGCTGCCGATCTTTTGTCGTGTTGGTGGTTGTTCTGTTTTATATTTTATCCTTTTATTTTAATACATAAATAATAATGACGCTCTCTCGTCTTCTTTACTTTAGGCCAGTCTCATTGTACACATTTCATTACAGGTTTCATGAGCATTAAATAGCACGTCATATCAGCAATTTTGCTGACATGGTAATGTCATTACTAGAAGAGAGAGGAGTATATGGGAGGAGTTTTGTCCCATAAAAACCAGTAGATACAGTTAAATTCAGACTGCAATAAAACGATTTTGCCATAACCACCATCGCTTGAGGGCAGAGGCAGGTGCGGAAGATCAACCGCTCGAGGAGGGGTGAGATAAGATAAGAACTGCACATGCCCCTAAGGCTGTCCGCAGTGGTTCCTGGATCAGGTACGGGACGTCATCCTCCAGTACCAAAACCGCTGCAGCGGGTACTGGGAGGCGTACGCTAACCCAGCGGACGGCTCCCGCGTCCGCTACTGCGAGCGGGAGTAGCGCGCGTACGCTAGCGCCGACGTGGCGCGGGGCCCGCTGCGGGCCGTTGCTCCGCGCGCCTTCCCGCGAGCGCGCGAGGCCGCGCCCGTCGCCGCCGCCGTCCCCGCCGCCAACGCCGAGGAGGGAGAGGGAGAGGCGCCGCGAGCAGGAGGAGGCCGACGGGGAGAGAGAGGGAAGGGGAGGAGGAAGGGAGCCGCCCTGCGCCG
>CM014274.1:1634219-1792302 GCA_004135705.1 Alloteropsis semialata
CCTCCGCGCCCGGGGAGGAGCGGCGCAGGGCGGGGGCTGGAGGTGGATCCGGGGAGGGGCGGCGCAGGGGAGAGGGGGATCCGGCCGACGGGGGACGCTTCGTCCCGCACGCGCAGGGGAGAGGAGCGAGCGAGAGAGAAAGAGAGAGGGCCGGGCGGAGAGATCCAGAAGGGGAAAGAAAAGAAGGGGAGAAAAAAAAGAAAAAAGAAGAAAAGAGAAAAAAAAGAAAAAAAGAAAAGAAAAAAAAGGAAAAAAAGAAGAAAGAAAAAGAATGGGAGGAGAGAAAGAAGAAAAGGAAAAGAAAAAGTGAGGAGAGATGAGATGGTAGTTGGGGATGGTTGAATAAAATATAGGGTGGTTGGGATAGAGTATGGGATTTAGAGTATGACGGGTGCGGGAGAAGTTGGTATAGAGTATGAGATTTGGATGACCAGAATGGAATATTTTTTTTAGAGGATGGATATAGAGGATGACCAATGCGGACAGCCTAAGGTTATTGTAGATAACCCAGCAGCTTAAAGATTATTAAATAGCCTCCTCATCGCGCTGAACCATCACAGAGAAGAGAGAGAGAGAGAAGTGAGGGGAACAAGATGAAGTTCGAACTTTGGAAAATCATTGCTGGTATCTTCCTTAGTATCCTTGTGGTCATCATCACCAAGTTGTGGGATCCCATCGCGGAGTATGTTGGGTATCCCTTCGATATTCGCCGGCGCGTGGAGGATCTTGAAGATGCAGTGCAAAGTCTGGTGAGGATCCAGGCGGACCTCCATCGTCTGGATCCACAGCCTTGGTCTGAACAGGTTAAGGGATGGGTGCAGAGCGTGCAAGAATCGAGGAGCAAGGCGAACACGATCAGCCGTGGGCACTGCCTAAATTATTACTTCAACAAGTGCTCCTTGGGGAAGCAAGCAGATAAGGAGCTAAAGAAAGCTACTGAGCTTATCGCCACAGGGAAAGAACTGATGAAGGAGGCACAAGCAAGGCCACGCCCAGTCCGTGATGTCCTGCCACAGCACCCGCAACACCAGTTGCTGGGGATGGAGTCTTACAAGAAGAAGGTGCGCGATTTTATTCAGGATGATAGCACCCAGTCCCGATTACTAGGGATTTGGGGCATGGGTGGTGTGGGCAAGACTTCCCTTCTCAAGCTTGTCCGTGATTCTTCTGCTCGGTATGCTCCCTTCGACCACATCCTGTTTGTTACAGCTGGCAGGGAGGCCACAGTTGGTAACATGCAAAATGCTATTGCCGCTAGAATGGGATTGCCTGTTATGCCTGATGAAATTTCCCGGGAAGGAATCATTTACAACCACCTCAAAGATAAGAGCTTCTTGTTGCTGATAGATGATCTGTGGAAGGACCATGATCTGGAAGCTGTTGGCATCCCCACGCCACTTGGAACAGTGCTAGCGCTCCCTAGAGGTGGTGATGTAGTCCAGAAATATTGGCGTAAAGTTGTGTTTACAACAAGGAGCGAGGATGTGTGTGGCCGAATGGGGTGTGCTAAGAATAGCATCCGATTGGAGTGCTTGAGCCAAGATAATGCGCGGAAGCTCTTCGAGGACAAGGTGGGGAAAGAAATCATCAAAGATACCCGGCTTGGCCTGCTCGCCAGAGAGGTACGTACAGTCCATACTACCTGTGAATCAACAGTAGTCTATACTACCTGGAACAATCAATTCAATAGTTAGTGGAATCATAGAGATTATTTGGAAGCTTGCCTTGTACATGTTCAATTCAATAGTTGCTGGTCATGATAGGTCTTACAATATCAAATCAGCATATAGTTAGACCTATTATGACCAGGTTTACAGGTCTCAAATCTCAAAAACCACCCCCGATAGAGGCACCTCTATATTTCTGTTAGTGACGTTGCTGGGTTTGGGTATGTATGTGGGGATATGTCTTTAGTTGATACTAGTTTATAAATTTTAGTTTAGACTTAAATTTCCATATATGCTGTCAAACTGTGCAAGTCATATATTTTATGCACAAAGAAACATGGGTGAGGTTCCAACTTCCAACAAATTTGCAAATTGACTGCACCGGAGAATAGCTAGAATTGGAATGTTTTCTCAATGTGAGATGGCCTAATGTATTAACTTAGGACTAAAAACACATGAAGTATACCCTGTCACGAAAAACAAGTCATTGTAGTTCTATTCTAAGTCAAACTTCCGTAAATTTGACCAAATTTATAGGAAAAAGCTAGTATCAATATTTACGACACCGAATAGCTAGCATATTATGAAAATATCTTTCACGATGAATCATGCAGATGAAGAGTTATTTGTATGTCAACAATGGCAAACTAACTTTCTATACTATTGAACAGATAGTTCTTGAGTGCAGCGGCTTACCTTTGGCTTTGTGCACTATTGGTCAAGCTATGTCAACAAAGAAAGACCCCAAGGAATGGAGATGTGTCATTGATCTGTTGAAGAAGTCAAAGCTCTTTGAAATCACTAACACAGATGAAGAGTTATTTGAGCGTCTAAAATTTAGTTATGATAAAATGACTGAAAATCATAAGAAGTGTTTCTTAATGTGCTCATTATGGGCTAAAGATAAGAACATTCCAAAGGAGAAGCTTATTGAGTGGTGGGTAGGACTTGGTTTCTTAGATGCATCTAATCCAGCGGATGAGGGGTACACAATCATCAATTGCTTGGTGAATGCATCCATGTTAGAGAAAGGTGATATTGGTCTTCATTCTACAGAAAATTCACATGTCAAGATGCACAAAATGATTCGCAAGATGGCTTTATGGATTGTCAATGATCATGGACACCAGAATACATGGCTTCCACATTCAGTTCACAGATTAGCCTACCCGGAAGAAAAATGGAGCCAAGTGGAGAGAGCCTGGATCTCCTCCGCAGACACATCAAGATGGTCTTCCTCAATTCGTTGCCCACATCTCGTAATGTTGGTGGCCCGACAACCTTTCTCACTTCAATTTGTTCCTAACTTTGAAGAGATCACCTTTTTAGATTTGGAAGGGACAAATATAGATAAATTCCCTTTGGAGATATGTCTATTGGACAAACTCCAATACCTCAATCTTTCTGCATCAAAATTTGATGGATTGCCTCTGGATCTAAAAGAACTTCCCAATCTCGAGTATCTGCGCATCAGAGGCATTGGAGCGCTTCAAACAGTACCCAAAGGACTAATATCACAATTGAAGAAGCTTCAAGGGTTGGACCTTTTTTGCAGTGGTACCATTTCCCATAGGGTCCAATATTTGTCATCCCTTCTAGAGGAATTGGTTAGCGAAACCAAATATCTGCACTATTTTGGCATTACCGTGCATACAAGAGCAGATATAGAACAACTAGAACGGTTAGGTAGCGTGTGTACGCAAGCACTATGCATGGACCAATTTGAAGATGAGAAATATCTGAACAAGATTGACTTACGATTACTCTCTAGTCTGGAAAACATAAGAGAGCTGACCATCACAAAGAGCCCAGCCAACCAAGAATTGGTAGCTGTAGGGCACCCGGATAATGTATATGGGCTACTTCCCTACCTGGAATTTCTTGAACTCAGAAGTCTCTCTAAGCTTCAGGAAGTGACATGGAAGAATGCCGACATTCGGGTCGTTGGTATCTACAGTTGTACCAAGCTAAGACATGCGACCTGGGTTCGACACCTCCAGAGCCTTGAGGAGCTCACCATTTCAGACTGCCCTGAATTAGAACAAGTGATTGTTGACAATGCAGAGGCGGCCGTGAGTTTCCGGCAATTGAAAAAGCTTGAACTAGAACAACTGCCGGAGCTACTCAATATATCAGAGCGAAGTTTTCCTTTTGAAGCGTTGTCATATGTTCGCGTGGCTAAGTGTGAAAAGTTGAACTTTATCAAAATCCAGCAGCATATCAACCAGCAAAAGATCAGAATAGATTGCGATCGAGATTGGCGGGCTAGTTCAGTGAACAATCAAGGGATTGTGAATCCCCTCTAGCAGGTAAGGAATCATTTTTTAAGTACTATTTACACCCCACTGTGTGCTCTGAGAGCAAGTACTCCCTCCATACCCATAAAACAAGTCGTTTTGGACAAGATTTCAGTCAAACATTGGGAATATAAAACATGAATAACTTTTAAGTTGTTGAGTTTGAAAATGTGAGAACTACATGAATAGATTTGTCTTGCAAAATACTTTCATAAAAGTATACATATGTTAGTTTTTAATAAGTATTTTTATAAAAAATAAGAAGTTAAAGTTATGCTTTGGAGACCGTGTCGCTGTCCTAAACGACTTGTTTTATGAGTATGGAGGGAGTATATATTTATCTTGTTTTAGAAATGATCGTCCCAAATAAATTTCCAGAGGCAGCCAAGTACGTACTCGGTACCCCCTTCCAATTTGCAGTATTTGCCCGTTTTCTTGGGAAAAGTTTTTGCCCAATGTTTGGTCTGTTAGGGAATCTGAATTCAGTTGTTGCGTATTTTCAATTTCTCATCTACCACTTGTCCACTTCCTATATATACTTTTAGATTATGTTAACTAGTCCATCAACATGTGCTCCCGCATGAACTAATATTTTAAAAAGCAATTATGTTTAAAAATTATTTATAAATTAAACTCCTGCCTAATAAACAAAATTATTTACATATTACTCTTTCATTTCTTTTAATACTTCAACATAATAATCAGATGTGTACTTATCTTTTTTTTCATTTATGATTGATTTTTAATTAGTAATTACTCTATACATTTTTTCATCCATATTCACACTTTTTTATTTTGTATCGCACCTCCATACATTATATTTAGCATAAAAATCAATATTTCATCACTTCCTCACATATACATATATAAATGGTCTACATGGTGACACTTATCATGCGTGCATACCTTCACTTATTATTTCTATATGAACAATGATAAATAGGTAATTTAGAATCATATATTAGTTTGCTTTTGGACTTTTCAGTAGGATGGATGTGAAGATAATTAGATTAAGATTTAGGTATTTAGTTTATGGTATCTTTAATAAATACATACATGGGTAACTTAGATACAAATTTTGTCATTTTAAGTTATCCTTTATAATAATATGTAGAGTAAATTAGATAAATATTATGGGGTTAATTTAAATTATTTTTCATAATATCATAGCTCGATAATTTAGATATAGTTTTAGAGCTTATTTTATAATATTTTATAATGATAGTGGTGGGTAACTTTTTAAAAATTATAATAGACCAATGACTATGGTTATTAGAGTTTACATGATTGATGTTTCTGATTTTTGTGAGAATTTCTAGAATTTGTCTTTTTTTTCTAGCATTTCTTGTAATAACTAATGTAGAGTCTCCAATTTAAAAATTAAGACTACATTGCTACCAAACTATTATCTTGAGCTATCTCTCATTTGTTAAATATTTGAATATAATACCTATATAGATATATACTTATTATTTTCATCCGATTGTGATATATTTTAGTGAGTATTTACTCTATGATGTTTTATACACATTTATAATCTTTAAATCTCATTTTGCATCACATGTATGCGCTCGAATTTATTTAATAAATCCTAAGTTTGAACTATAATTTTAACACAGAAATCTATATTCTCATCATTTCCCCTATATCTTTATAAATGACAACACACATCATGCGTATATGTCTTAATCACTATATCATAAAACTAATAAAGTATGAAATACATGATTTAGAATTTTATATTGGTGTATATTTTCTATTAAGGTGATTTGGATTCAAATGTAGGTTTACCTCATGTTATGTTTAGTAATGACATATGTGGGTAATTTACTTGCAAATTTAGGAGGTTATTTTAAATATTGTTTATAATGGCATAAGTGGGTAATTTTGATGAAGATTAGGGGGTTATTTTGTTTATTTTATATAATGGCAGAGGTGGGTAATTTAGATATAGATTTAGGGGGTTACTTTAAGCTATTTTTATAATGGCATAAGTGGGTAATTTTTTTAAAAAACATAATAGATCTAATGGCTATGATGATTTGAGTGTTCCAATTGATGGCTAGATGTTTTACTTTTTTTGAGAATTTTTAGGATTTCTCTCTTTTTCTAGAGTGTCCACCTAGGATCCTAGGTGGCTTCACCTGGAGGCTTCAAAAGGAGCCTTCAATTAGTAATCGTAAGATTGGATAATTTTAGGACGTATATAATTTCATAAGATTTCGTTGGTTCAACACCATTAATCCTTTCTTTGGTTTGCTGATTCCTTGATTCGTTGCACAATTAGTTTTGTACCCTATGTGATATAGTAATTTATTGTGATCGGTCGGTAGCCGTACTAAGGCCAGTCCTTAGTGCATGTAGTTTCATTGCACAGTTACCAAGACTTAGATAACTATGCCAGATGAATGTTATGGGGATGAAACTATCGTTCTCGGTTCTTTTGGCAATCTGATGAACACAAGAAGAAATATAGATTAGCTAAATGGAGCATTCTATGCCAACCAAAAGAAATTGGGGGGTTAGGTATTAAGAACCTAGACATACAGAATAGAAGCTTGCTAAGTAAATGGCTCTTTAAACTGATTAATGAAGAGGGCATGTGGCAAAGCCTGTTACGAAACAAATACTTAAAGAACCAGACTATTGCGCAAGTGGTACAGAAACCGGGAGACTCTCATTTTTGGGCTGGTCTCATGAAAGTTAAAGAAGAGTTCCTTAGCTTTGGGACCTTTCATTTAAATGATGGGAATCAAATCAGATTTTGGGAGGACAAATGGCTAGGAGACTATACCTTGAGAGAGCAATACCCCACTCTTTTTAACATTGTGCGCAAGAAACATGCTACTGTAGCATCAGTTTTTGACAGAGTACCCCTCAATGCATCTTTTAGAAGAACATTGACTGGGCATACCCTGACTTTATGGCATGATTTGGTTTCACGCATTAGTCATGTTCATTTAAATAATAATACCGATGTCTTTAGATGGAACCTTAACCAGTCTGGCATGTTTACTGTTAGCTCGATGTACAATGCACTTATTGGTAATGGTCAAGTGTAGTTCGTTAAACATCTATGGAAACTAAAAATGCCCCTGAAAATTAAAATCTTCATGTGGTATCTGAAGAGAGGTGTTGTTCTTACTAAGGACAATTTAGCACGTAGGAATTGGAATGGAAACAAGTGTTGTTGCTTTTGTTCTTGTGAAGAAACTGTTCAACATCTTTTTATTGATTGTCATTTAGCTAAGTTCCTATGGAGAGCCGCTCAGCTTGTCTTTAATTTACGTCCACCTCGTAGCATTACTCATTTGTTTGGTAATTGGCTTATGGGTGTTGGTACCAAACTTAAAAGGCAATTGCTAGTTGGAGCATCTGCTTTGTGTTGGGCTATATGGCTTAGTAGGAATGATGTGGTGTTTGACAAATCTCCAATTCCAACTCAGTTGCAGGTACTATATCGAAGCACCCATTGGCTCAGATTCTGGGCGCAGCTACAAAGGCATGATGAAGACAAGGAGGCGATGAAGAAAGCATGCCAAGTTCTGGAGGTTTTGGTTATGCAAATCTTTGCCAATCATGGATGGAGGTTTAGGAATAGGATTGGTCCTTAATAAATGTCTTCGTCAAACTACATGGTTTATTTCGCCTATGTCGTCTTTCTTTTGAACTCTGAGGATGTTGCAGACGGATGCGCTGCTTGATCTGTAATAAATGGCCGTAGCCTCTATGAGGTCAAGGTCGGGTACTCTTCCCATTATCTATAAAAATGGAACTCTCACCTCCTTTCTCCTTGCTAAATCACGTATAAAACTCAATTGAGAATGCCTAAATTGCATATTCCTTATGCCTTTCCGATTTCCGTGCAGGACTTTGATGGCTTGCATGCAAGCTCACGTTGTGGGATTTTCTCTGTCTTGCGCCTGTGGTTGGTTACGGGCGGAGGCAGCTAGTAAGACGCTGATGTGAAAGATGTGCACTAGCAGGGTAAGACGCTGATGCCAAAGGAAATAGTACGTGGCCAAGCAGCCATCTGAGATTGTTCAAGCAGAAATACAGAAGCACTGCAAACTACTACCTTGTGTTAGATTTCCAGGATCTTTAAGCTCAAAATGAAACCACTTATGCATAAATGAGATCATACCTTGGTCGTTAGAGCCACCCATGATTTCTTGCTACTTGTTCTTGTCTTGGTTGAATGGATATGTGTGTCGGTTTTGATCTCCCGGTGATGGCAAAGGGCGAGCGATCGGTGCTCTTCACAGGGGGTTTTGTCCTCCCTTTACAGGCCCTGCTCACCGGGGGGACCGACATTCCTAGGGTCGGTTCCCGTTCCTGATCAGAACGGGATGGAACGGGATGTTTCCATCCCGTTCTCTTATCCTCTTTTCATTAATTAATCACTGTAGATTACAGTGAATTCACTGTTGAACTTACTGTTTAAGCATTAAAGATCACAAATATCCCAACATTCTCCCCCTTGATCGTAAGGCTTAAACTTATAAGTTCATTTCTCAACAAAATAGTATATCAAGACAAAAGGATTACAATAGCTAAAATCAGGTGCCACTGAACCCAGTTACTATAACATACCATTTCATCTCGAAACAAACTTCTTTAACTTATGAGCTCTATAACTTTATTACATTAGACTTATACAAACTTACAGACTCACTCTTTGACAGACAGTACACCAAGACACTAAGTTGCAGCAGTCAATTAAGTACTACTGAACTAAGTGACTATGGTTCCTATACAATCTCCGAGTAGGTCCACATCAGAATATGGGGAGACGGTGTCATTTTGGTCCCAACTAATCCAGGATCTAGGGCTTTTCTACCAAACCCATACCGGTAACATGTTCCTTGAATATACTGGGTGGTAGGCCCTTTGTGAGCGGATCCGCTAACATCAGCCTTGTATTGATATACTTAACACTTATAGTCTGATCCTGGATCCTTTCTTTCACAACATGGTACTTGATATCAATGTGCTTGGCACCACTCATTGACTTGTTGTTACTCGAATAGATTACTGTTGGCTGATTATCGCAGTATAATGTGAGTGGCTTAGAAATGCTGTCGACCACTCTTAGTCCCGGGATAAAATTCTTCAGCCATACTGCCTGCCCGGTAGCCTCATAACATGCCACATACTCAGCCTGCATTGTCGACGATGCAGTCACACTTTGTTTGGAGCTTTTCCACGATATAGCTCCTCCTGCGAGTGTGAAGATATAACCTGACGTGGATTTCTTAGAATCAACACATCCCGTAAAATCAGCGTCTGAATAACCAATAACCTCAAGGTTGTCAGACCTCTTATATGTGAGCATGAGATCCTTAGTGCCTTGCAAATAGCGGAAGGTCTTTTTGGCTAATTTCCAGTGTTCTGGTCCTGGATTTGACTGAAATCTGCCAAGCATCCCGGTAACGAATGCTAAGTCAGGGCGAGTGCATACTTGTGCATACATTATGCTTCCGACAGCTGAAGCATATGGAATTGACTTCATCTGCGCAGCTTCATAATCATTCTTTGGACATTGAAACTTTCCAAACTTATCGCCCTTAACAATAGGAGCAGGCGAGGCTGAACACTTATGCATATTGTACTTTTTCAGTACCTTTTCAATATATGCCTTCTGGGATAACCCCAAAATTCCTTTGGATCTGTCTCGGTAAATTTCTATACCCAGAACATAAGCAGCTTCACCGAGATCTTTCATCTCAAACTTTGATGTAAGAAACCTTTTTGTTTCCAGCAGCAAATTCTTATCACTACTGGCAAGGAGTATATCATCCACATAAAGGATCAAGAAAATGAATTTACTCCCCCTAAACTTAACATAAATACAATTATCCCTTCTATTTTCTTCAAAACCAAATTCTCTTATAATCTGATCAAACTTCAAATACCATTGCCTTGACACTTGTTTTAATCCATAAATGGATTTCTTCAATCGACACCCCAATTGCTCGTTTCCTTCCACAACAAAACATTCAGGTTGAGTCATGTATACATCCTCATATAAGTCACCATTTAGGAATGCCGTTTTAACATCCATCTGATGCAACTCCAAATCATAATGAGCCACTAGCGCCATTATAATTCTGAATGAGTCTTTGGATGAAACAGGTGAGAAAGTTTCATTGTAATCAATGCCTTCTCTCTGTGTAAAACCTTTTGCCACGAGTCTAGCTTTGAACCTTTCGATATTTCCTCTGGAGTCACGTTTAGTCTTGTAGGCCATTTACAGCCTACTGTTTTGGCTCCTTTGAGAATTTCTACTAGGTCCCAAACTTTATTGATATTCATGGATTCCATCTCATCTTTCATAGCACCAAGCCATTCGGATGAATACTCACTTTTCATAGCTTCCTTAAATGATGCGTGATCTTCGTCCAACACCAACTCATTCATATCTTCACTCATATAAGTAACATAATCACTTGAGATAGCTGATCTTCTTTCTCGTTGTGACCTCCTCAAGGGTTCATTATCTGGTTCATTTTCCACAACTGGGGGCTGCTGAACATCCTCATTAGGCTCGTCATTAGGTGCAACATTAGATGTAGTCGCAGAAGATTCAGCAGGTGTTGCATCAACAGTCCTTTCAACTTGAGGTGCAACATCAGCATGGACCGGGAAGATAGGATCTTGAGGCATAGGCATTGGGACATATTCCCGTTTTTCCTCCAAATCAATTCTTCTCGGCGTCATGCTCCCCCTAATCACATCATTTTCCAAGAACACTGCATGTCTTGTTTCAACAAACTTAGTAACCTGATTGGGGCAATAGAAACGATATGCCTTTGACTTATCGGGATAACCAATGAAATGACAACTTATGGTCTTGGGGTCTAACTTTCCCATATTTGGATTGAAAACCCTTGCCTCAGCAGGACAGCCCCACACATGAAAATAATTTAGGGTTGGTTTCTTTCCAGTCCATAACTCAAAAGGAGTCTTAGAAACTGATTTACTGGAACCCTATTAAGAATATGGGTAGCTGTCTTTAGAGCTTCCATCCATAAATTTACCGGCAAAGTGGAGTGACTTAACATACTTCGTACCATATCCATAAGAGTGCGATTTCGCCTTTCAGCGACTCCATTTTGCTGGGGTTCGCCCGGCGCAGAATACTGGGCCTTAATGCCATTTTCTTACATTAAAAGGACCGCAAATATCTATGTGGATTATTTCCAGAACTCCCGTGCTTCGATTTGCACCTTTCTTAATTTTCTTCGCATATTTTCCTTTAATGCAATCAATGCAATGCTCAACATTCGCATCTGAGAAATCCAAAGGATGGAGGATATTTTCTTTAATGAGACGCTCAATTCTCCCCCTCGAAATATGGCCCAAACGATAGTGCCATAATTTCGAAGAAGTCTCATTGTCATTATATTTTCGTTTGGTACTGACGTTTGTACTTGAGGAGGATTCAACATTATAAGTGGCATGACATGAAGAGATTTGGTAAAGCTGTTCCCGTCTCACGGCGAGTCCAACCTCTTTATTACCACACATAATTATACATCTGTGATCACCAAAAGTACATTGATAACCATCATCATCCAAACATGAAACTGAAACTAAGTTTCTTCTCATTGAGGGTACATAAAGAACATTTTTCAGCCAAAGTACAAAGCCAGCATGAAGTGTAAGTGCAAAGTCCCCAATGGCCTTGACTTCGGCTTCAACTCCATTAGCCACTCTAATTCTTCTTTCCCCTTTTCTTAGGGTCCTCCTCGTAACGAATCCCTGCAAAGAGTTTGCAACATGAATTGTCGCTCCTGAGTCAATCCACCAAGAGTCGGTGGCATAATCAATATATAGGGACTCGTCAACGAAAGTAACAACATCAGTACCTTTCTTGCTGAGCCATCTCATAAAACTAATACAGTCCTTTTGAAAGTGTCCACTTTTTCCACAGAAGTGGCATCCTTCGGAACTTTTCCCTTTTTGTTCAGTATTGGACTCTCCTCCAGACTTATTCTGCGAAGGTTGTTTAGAAGATTGCCCCTTTTCCTTAAATTGACCCGGCTTAGGCTTTAAATATTCCTTCTTGAATTTCTTATTCCTTTTCTTTTCAGAGTGCTGAAATTGATTTGCATGATCAATTCTCTCAGCCTTGAGCCTCTCTTCTTCTTGCACACACATGGCTATTAATTCATCTATGCCCCACTTAATCTTCATGTAATTGTAGTTGATCGTGAACGGAGAAAATTTCTGGGGCAAGGACGACATAATAAAATGGACGAGGAAACCATCAGATATCTCCATCTCCATTGACTTAAGCTTTGAGGCCATGTGACATTTTTTCATAATATGCTCCCTTAGACTTCCAGTAGCATCATATTTTTCTCCAACCAGCCTTTTGATAAGGGTGGTGGCATAAGCTTTAGATGAGCCTTTGAATTGTTCTTCAACTTTGGCCAGATATTCTCTGGCAGTCTGAGCCTCTGGTATTGCACCCCTTATTGTATCAATAATGGAGCTCCTAATGATCATCAGGCATTTGCGGTTTGAGGTATCCCACTTTGCCTTTTCCAGATCATACTCCTTCTTGAGGGTCTCATAATTTTCCTCCTCCGGTTTAGGCTCAACCGGTGGATCTTTATGAACGGCATGATCAATATCCAGCAGTGCCAGAGTGATCTCTAGATTCTCCTTCCATGAGGCATAATTGCTTCCATTAAGTTTTTCAATATTGCCCATAGTACTGGCAATTTGTGAGGCATAAGATGCTGCATAAGAGAACCAACAACTTCAGTAAGCATCTTCTTTTATTGATCAAAACCCAGTCAGCTTTGGCCAGAAAGGGAAATGAGCAACAAAATATTGTGAATAGATATTTATTAATCAGTTTTGGCCAGAAAAATAAATACATAATCGTACTTAATAGAATTTCATAGTCTTCTTTTACCAATTCAATCAAAACAGCTTTGGCCAGAGTTGAATTGAATTAATAAAATTTTGTGATCAAATAAAAGTCAATCAGCTTTGGCCAGAATGACAATTATTTGCCACACTTAATCAGAGTAATTAATTGCAGCGGAATAATAAAAACATAACATAGAATAATGACTTTAAAGTAAGTAACCATAATTTAAATATCATAAAATAAATAATTATGGCAAAAAATTCATCACATAAGAAGTCTATATATTATTCTTATCATTATTTGCTTAATCATAACAAAAGATCTTTAAAATTTAAACATAAAATAACAATCATAATGATGTATATGTATGAGATAAAATTTAAGTCTAATTTTTTCAGCCCATTATGTCATTTGGCCCAACACTATACAACCCATTTAATCAAAATTCTCAAAAGAGGTTAAAAGAGGGGCCTTTTTCAGACTTTTTCGCGTTGGGCCGCTTTCGGCCTGGCCCATCACGGCCATCCGGCCGCGCGCCAGCCCAGGCGGCCCACAGGGGCCCGTCAGCCCCCGCGGCCCGGCTCCGGCCCGGGGGGGAAGGCCGACGCGCGCCGACCGTCGGATGGCCATCCGACGGCAGGCGTCGCCCCCCTTCGCCGCGGCATAAGAGCCAGGGCGGCCGGCCTCAAACCCTTGCCCCCTCGTTTCTCCCCCGGCGTTTTCTCCTCTCCCGTGCGGCGACGGCGAAAGGGTGGCCCGGCGGCAGCGCGGCGGCGCGGAGCGCCGGAGGAGATGGCGGCGCCGCGGAGCTGTGCTCGCCGGAGGTGCGCGCGGCCGTGGCCAGCGCGCAGCTCCGTCGAGCGCTGCTCCTCGGCGCCCTAAGGCCCTTCGCCGGTCCGAGCCCAGATGCACGGCGGCGACGGTGGCGCACGCCGGGTCTGGTCGGCGGCTGTCCTTGAGGTAAGTCACTTCGTCCCTTTAGGGCTAGGGTTAGGGATCTTTAGGTGATTTGGGGATTTCTTGATTTTGGCCGACGGCTAGGGTTTCGGGATTGGGGAATTTCTTGATTTGTGCTTCAATTCGTCATCCCCTTCCTTCTTTAGGGCTTAGCCGAAAACTTAGGGGCCTTGATTCTTACATGAGCATAAGAATTACATAATTTTGGGCATAAATTCCTTGCTCAGTGAACTTTTTAGGGCTTCATTTTGATGCAAAACCTCGGCTCTTGATGCCATTGTTAGATTTCTAGGATCTTTAAGCTCAAAATGAAACCACTTATGCATGAATGAGATCATACCTTGGTCGTTAGAGCCACCCATGATTTCTTGCTACTTGTTCTTGTCTTGGTTGAATGGATATGTGTGTCGGTTTTGATCTCCCGGTGATGGCAAAGGGCGAGCGATCGGTGCTCTTCACAGGGGGTTTTGTCCTCCCTTTATAGGCCCTGCTCACCGGGGGGACCGACATTCCTAGGGTCGGTTCCCGTTCCCGATCAGAACGGGATGGAACGGGATGTTTCCATCCCGTTCTCTTATCCTCTTTTCATTAATTAATCACTGTAGATTACAGTGAATTCACTGTTGAACTTACTGTTTAAGCATTAAAGATCACAAATATCCCAACACCTTGTACATATGTAGCTTGTGCAATAAGCCAATAAGACGTGCTTCTGATTTGCTTTTACTGGAAGCAGCGAGCCAGTGACCCAGCTGCTCATGGAGGCTCCGATCCTTAGCTTATATTTGAAGTTGACCGTGCTTAAACTTTCTGAAACTTGTCTATGAAACTTTGTATTTGTTTTAAACTTTCTGATGAAAGGCCATTGCATATACTTGTAAGGAGTTGAACCCGGTTTTTGCGTGAGACGTAATACCCTGCATGTTTTACGCACGGAAAAAACAGAACCGAGCTTATTTTTTGAAGAGATCAAGCAGCTGTCATGTGCTTTCATTTGACATCCGTGGTAATTAAGAATCAAGCATCAACATTTGGGCACTTTGAAATTTTCAAGTTTGCCAACCTCATAGTACCAGAAGCGATTTAGCACCCAAACATCGTTCAAGTTTTGATGAAATGACCATAAGGTAAGGTTGGTTCATTGCATCAGCATATCTTTATTTTTGCGCAACAATTGCCAGATTGCAACAGCAGAACCCAATTTTGCATTCCACAATCTGCCTAGCTGATAGCCAAGTTTTGCATTCCATTGTCTGCCGCCATGCCATGAATAATTCGTTCAACACAGAAGCATTCATCAATTCATGAAAACCCGCCGATGCACAAAGTGTACACAATGTGGTATGAAACTGTGGAAAGCCATGCTATCAGTAGCGAAGCTAGAGTTGAGATTACGGTGGTGCCGCTTCACTATTCATATGAAAAATATAGAAAATTGCATGGTTGAAATGAGTAAGTGTAATTGAAGTTTCACTTCACCCTGGTGCCAGTGCACCACCCTAGGACAACGTAGCTCCGCCCCTGCATGCTATATTGCTATGACACCTATTACTGAAGTAAAATAGCACTTCACTTCATTAAGAGAAGTACAAAAAGTAAATCTTAGACAGGATATAAGTGGTACTGTCAATAGACTCAAATACATGATAAATCTATCAGATCTTGACTCGGGGATGTTGAGCCCTCTATTCTAGATTGAAAAAACTCACTTCGAGGGCGAAGACGCTAAGAGAGGGTCCCCCAACTCATCTTCAAAGTATCGCAGACACGGATAACCTTCGTCAGTCATGTATTGGATTTCAGTGGGCAGTGGGCGCTTGATCTTGTCAAAAGAGTCTCTCTGGTCTGACATGGATTGCCCAACAGTGCATAAGGCACTGGGGAAGCCTCGACACTCTGATCTGCAGAAAATACTTTTGCAAGTCAATGCAGAAAGGGTCTCTTTCAATCTTTCATTTCCCTTATATCCACTCGTTACAAAGCAAAGTCCTGGGGTGGAGAGGACGCTAAGAGAGGGTCCCCCAATTCATCTTCAAAATACCGGACAACCTCCATCAGTCATGTATTCGATTTCAGTGGGCAGTGGGCGCTTGATCATGAGCATATCATACGCGACTATCCATTGAAATGATTCTATCTGGTTTGACATGGATCGACCAATAGCGCACAAGGCACTGGGGAGGCCTCGACACTCTGCAACCATCTGCAGAAAATACTTTTGCAAGTCAATGCAGGAAAACAGAGACCAGTAGATAGAACACTTGAAGCGCTGCAAAGGTTTTCTGATTTTTAGATTTATGATGAGCAAATACGGCCACATGGTCAGGTTTACCTGCTTTGCAATGTCCTCGATCCCTGGATTTGCATCGATGACATCCCCAACATAATGCCTGAACAGGTCCCATGCCACATCTTCTTCCAAGCACTGCATCTGGATGGTGTTGCCTGCAGCACACCCCATCTGGGTGCAGATGGCCTGATCCCTGGTCGTGAAGACGACTTTCTGTCGGTGCCCAAGTGGCATTGGCAGGCCTATAGCTGCCAGATCAATGGCATCCCGCACATCATCCAGCAACAACAAGAATGTTTCATCTTCAAGAAAGCTGGAGATAGTATTGGCTAATAGGGCATTTGACATCTGAGGGCACCGGTCTAATAAACCTATGTTGGTGGCAAGAATATCCTGGAATGGGCAATTTACATATTTGCCATTATAACGAATGGCGCTCGCTCGAAAACCACTCTTAGGATTGCCTCTACAGATTTGCCACTTTTGTTTGAGAACGCATTCAAAAACGCCATTTTCGCCGAGGTGGCACGCCAGCGCACGCCACGAAGGCAAGCCACGCTGGCCGCGGCGTGCGAAAAACCCGTATTGCCCCTGCCGCTGTTCAACACGACCTGGGCCCGCCCTAACCTTCTCCCTTCCTCCCTCATTTCTTCTTCCTCCCCCGTCCGCTGGCGCCGCCGCGTCCTGCTGGATCCCCGACGCCGCCTCCTCCAGCTTCGTCGCCCACGCTGTCCTCACCGTCGGCGTAATGGCGCAGAGGATGGAGTCTTCCCGCCGGTGAGCATCGCCCTGGAGCAGCAGAACCCCCGGAGCAGCAGAACCCCCGGAGCGCGACCACGTTGTCGTGCCGGAGCTCGGCGAGCAGCTTCAGGCCCCGGAGGAACTCGGCCTCCTCCTGCCGGCAGCACGTCTTGCCCAGCCTTTTCACGGCGACAGGCGTGCCGTCGCGGAGCGTGCCCCTGTACGTGGCTGCGGCCAGCCCGCCGGCCTTCTTCCCGCGCCGCCCGAGGAGGTTGAGCTCCGAGAAGTAGCGCGTGGCGGACTCCACCTCCTCCGTGCTGACCCGCAGGGTCTGCGCCAGCACGTCCTGCGGGGAGAGGCCGAGCCCCGCGGCGCCGCCCCGCGCTTCGGCGAGCGGGTCCCAGGCGTTGGAGTACTCGAGGCTCGCTAGCGCCGACGACGCGCTCTTGCGCGCCGACGACGCCTTCGCCGCCTCGGTGCTGCAGCGGCCGGCGGCGGGAGCGGACGGCGTGGAGCCCCCCGCGACCCTCTGCCCGCGCCACCGGCGCCACGAGAGCGCGAGCAGGCCGACCGCCGTGGCCGCGAGGAGCGCCACGGCGAGGACGACCACGGCCGCGAGCGCCTTGGTGGAAGGGGCGCGCCCGCGGCCACCGCCGCCGTCGGGTGCCGTGACCTGCGGCGCGATGCCGGCGCTGAACGGCTGCGGCCTGTCGGGGTCGATGAGGTCCGCCGGGGTGCAGGGGCGGAGCGCGGGCAGCCCGGCGCCGCACAGGTCGCTGTTGTTCCCGTACTGGAAGCCCGCCTGCAACTTGGCCGCCAGTTCTAGGAGAGAAAATCAATCAGCATTATTGCTATCAAGAATCCGATGAGCGACGGGGGAGGAAGAAGAAATGAGGGAGGAAGGGAGAAGGTTAGGGCGGGCCCAGGTCGTGTTGAACAGCGGCAGGGGCAATACGGGTTTTTCGCACGCCGCGGCCAGCGTGGCTTGCCTTCGTGGCGTGCGCTGGCGTGCCACCTCGGCGAAAATGGCGTTTTTGAATGCGTTCTCAAACAAAAGTGGCAAATCTGTAGAGGCAATCCTAAGAGTGGTTTTCGAGCGAGCGCCATTCGTTATAATGGCAAATATGTAAATTGCCCTCCTGGAATGTATCCACTGTACATCCATCGCCCATTTGTAAGCGGAAGATGTAATGGAAGGGGTGCGTATATGTGTAAGTAGTGTGTATGAGCTCGAGAAGGGTGGACTTGCCCATGCCGTGCATGCCAAATATCCCCAGCATCGAGGATGTGCCGTGCTCAAGAAATTCGAGCACCTTGATCTCGTAAACGTCCATGCCGTGCAGATCTGGGCGACGGATCCCCGCCCGCACGACACCCCATTTGTTGATGGACTCCATCGTTTGCATCAAATCTTGTCTCTGGGCAGCATCCAGATCTGGCAGCAGCAGCTGCTGCTCTATATAGGCAAGGTAGCTGGCGGTGGAGCTGTTCATGAGAGATTTCTTGGCTTCTTTCTCCCCGTCTGCTTCCTCGCGCAATCTTTGTTGGATTTTACGACGGCGTCGACATAGGAGGAGGATGAGTAACCGGCAGCAAAAGGGAGGAGAGCAGGCTCCAGATTGAAGCTTGAGCGGTGCTGTCCATCAAGGAGGGCATTGGAATTCAGTAGCCTAGGAGAAAGAATCCGCAGAGCAAGCTTCCGCCGGACAAAAACGGACGCGCGTCTTGACGAGGAGGAGGTGACATGAAATCGGAACGGTACGGCTGAATCTCGGTCGGAGAGCACGACTGTTTCCCGTTTCCATCCTTGGGCTGGGCCCAAATATGCGCTTTGGGCTGGGCCCACTAGCATTGCCTGCAGGCTTGTTGGATCACTGATGGGCTGTGGTGGGGAACTGGATCATGTAAGAAGGGAAAGAAGGCCCAGGCCCAGGGAGATCGCTCCAATCGTAGTGGCGAAACAGCAGCAGCAAGCCAAGCAGCGTGCTGGAGTGGGGAACTCTCTGTGAAGTGTGAACTGATGGCCAGGAGCGAGCGAGCGAGCGAGGCAGGCTTCGACGGCACGCCAGAAACTATGGACCAGAAAAAGCCAAAAAATATCTCGCCACATGTATCTCCGCCTACCCGCTGCCACGTCGGCGCGTCCCGACGAAAACGCCACCCGGCCTCTTATCCCCGCGCTGGGCCCAACCTATCGCTTACGCTGCCAAACCATCTCTCGCCAATTCCACCCCGCAGTCCTCTCAAATTTATAGTATATTGCCCTTCTTCCCCACGCTTGTTTCAATTCTGTTTTTCCCTTGTATGCCTTACGTCGCTCAAAAAAATTGTTTTTATAGGTATTTTCAAAAAAATTGTTGTCGCATCTTATAATTACTGGAGTTACCACTATGTCTATATATCCCGTTGCTCATGGACATGTCGCTTACATTGCAATAGTAGTTAATCATAAATATAAGCACACGTGCTAAGTCCAAAATTTGAATCCAAGTGAGAAGCTTCCTTCCCAACAAAACTAGCCAACTAATTAGAACCATCCCCGTATTCACATTTTTACAATCATTTAGGCTCTGTTTGGATCTCACGTAGATTACAAGAATTTAGATAATGGCTATAGATTATAAGAATCCGGATTATAGATTATAAATATCTGAGCCGTTTGAATTTCTAGATTATGGAGTGGTTAGAGGGTTGGTTATGTGTATAATCTCAAAATAGTTGGGTGGAGAGAGATTGTGGCATTATAAGAATAGGGGTAGTTGGATCCTATAATCCACTCAATAATCTAGGTTGTTTGAATGGATTATAGATTTTATTATCTGGTTTTCATAATCTTTAGCCGATTCAAACATCCCTTACACGACCCACGAGGCAGGGGCACCGGTCTATAATTTCATCATACGCAATTGGGCATTTCCCTGTCCTTTTGGTTGGGTCCAAGAAGTTTTAAAAAAGTTCATGTCCCGCCTAGTTTTATTCTTACAAAGCGAAAGGTTCAGAATGACAAATCCCAGCCCCGGGTCGCAGCACTGTCGCCGTAGATTTGTAGGTGCAAAAAGTCTGGAGTCGCAACCCTTGGTGCTCGAGGACGCCACGTCGGAGCCCGAGCCCTGCGACGGATCACACGTGGCAGCACGTGTGAGGCTCATGGAGATCGCGAGCAGCTCTGGCCTCTTATCGACAAGCCCACTTCAGACGCGAAAATTCATTTTTCGACAAAAAATTTAGGCATAACCGTCGTCATTTTCGTTTTTCTTTTTTCTCCTCAACGCCTGCTCAATCGCGGCGGCGGCGGCGGAAGGCGTCGTCCATCTCCATGAACACGGTGGCTTCGCTCTCTTTGCTGCCGCACTTGCTCATCAAGCCTTCCCTCACGTGCTTCTCCAGAAAGGTGAGCTCTTTCTCCTTTCGCTCCTCGTTTCCGGATTTCTCTCCCTTCTTTTTAGCGCTGCTTGTTCTTTGCCGATGCAAGAAACCGCAGTTTCTAGCTTGCAGTTGTCGAATTTTCCTGTAGAAATGGGTTTTCAGTTCTGAACGAATCCTGATTCTCCTTGAATTCTTACTTCCTTGTTTCAAATTCTCGATGGAGTGGGCGATCCCAAGGAGATTTAGGCTTATCTCTGCTAATCGCAGAGCTCTCCCCCAACAAGCTTCGGCACTAGATTTCTGGCAAATCTGCAGTAGTCCAATTAGCTCTTGATTGAGGTTTAATGATGTTTCTGCGCAGGGCGGTGGTCGCTATGGTGGAATCAAGGTGTATGCGGTGCTCAGGGAAGATGGAGCTGAATTTGCAAAGAACAACAACCTGGAGGCCCTGTTCCATGTCGATGACCCTGGGCCGAGGGTCCCAATCAAGAAGGGCAAGTTCTTGGATGTGAATGAGGCGCTCGAGGTGGTCCGATTCGACATCCAGTACTGCGATTGGAGGGCGCGGCAGGATCTCCTCACCATCATGGTTCTCCACAACAAGGTACGAAATACTGTTTCGATGCTTGACAGGTTCAGTTTCAGTCTGCACTTGTGTCAAACTGTCAATACACATGAAAGTGATCGGTAGTCATAGAGTTATGCATAAAAGTGCAGCTTCTGTCGATTGTTTGAGGCTGAAAACAGTGGTGGACTACAACTGAAATGCAGGTGGTAGAGGTTCTCAATCCTTTAGCAAGAGAATTCAAGTCGATTGGAACCTTGAGGAAAGAGCTTGCCGAGTTACAGGAGGAACTGTCAAAAGCTCACAATCAGGTGTGCTGCTGGAAGAATCCATATGAACATTCTTTTTTTTTAAAAAAAAAGGGCCTTATGGAAACAGTCAATACCACCAGCTGGGACCTGATGTTTAACATGTCTGATGCAGGTTCATTTATCGGAAGCAAGAGTATCATCTGCGCTCGACAAGTTAGCACATATGGAGACCCTGGTCAATGACAGACTATTGCCGGATGGAGCCTCTAGTACATCCACAGCAGAATCCACTTCCCTAGTTCCAAGTACATCATCAACCACCCAAGTCCGATCCAAGAAACAACTACGTAGGAGTCTTAACGTGTCCGGTCCAGTAAAGCCTTACAATCCTAGCTTGAAGAACTTCTGGTACCCAGTTGCCTTCTCCAGTGATCTGAAAGATGACACAATGGTAAACCACTGAATGTTTCAGGCCATCACAAAGTCAGATTGAAGTTACAGAAGCATGTGCTTACTTGATGAGCTCATATGTGCATTCTCAGGTACCAATAGATTGTTTCGAGGAGCAGTGGGTGATATTCCGAGGAAAAGATGGAAGACCTGGGTGCGTTCAGAACACATGTGCTCACAGAGCTTGCCCCCTTCATCTTGGTTCAGTGAACGATGGTAGAATCCAGTGCCCTTACCATGGTAAGAACAGAAAGTGTTATACTGTAACTTAGAATTCTTTTCTTCTGACACGTTTCTACAATTTGATTCCTGATGTTATCTTATTTTCAGAAGTGGGCCTACTTGTTTATTCTGTCTGAATTAATAGTGATATTTAGATAGTTATGCTTGTAAAACACAAAAATTTTCTTTAAGTTGATGTATTGGATCCTACACATTTAGTTCTACAACCTTAAAAGTACTTTGCCAGAACATTTTGTGTCACCCTTATTTACCTCCTAATATTACAAAAAAGGAAGGATGATTTATATAAAAAAAAACCCTTCAGGTTGGGAGTACTCGACTGATGGAAAATGTGAAAAAATGCCATCAACAAAGATGCTTAATGTCCGCATCCAGTCATTGCCATGCTTTGAGCAAGAAGGAATGGTTTGGATCTGGCCTGGGGATGACCCACCAAAGGCCACCATCCCTTCTCTGCTGCCTCCTTCAGGATTTACAATTCATGCAGAGGTAAAAGGAAATCCTGTTATGCTGCAGTCATTGCATTATCAGTCAAGTGTCTATATTGTAATGGAGTTCTTGATCATTGTACAGATAGTGATGGAACTACCTGTTGAGCATGGACTTCTTCTGGACAATCTATTGGACCTTGCTCATGCTCCTTTTACCCATACGTCCACCTTTGCCAAGGGTTGGAGTGTTCCAAGGTATTTATTTATAGTTCTGTCTGTCTCACCTCAGAAAGCTGCCTGATGAACATGAACGTTTTATAACTGTGGTGCACTTATGCTTAGAAATGTAACATGCTGAGGTTGTGTTATTTCTGTCAGCTTGGTGAAGTTCTTAACACCCGCATCTGGGCTCCAAGGTTACTGGGATCCTTACCCCATTGACATGGAGTTCCGACCACCGTGCATGGTCTTGTCAACCATTGGCATTTCGAAGCCTGGAAAGCTAGAAGGAAAGAGCACCCAGCAATGCACGACACATCTCCATCAACTCCATGTTTGCTTGCCCTCCTCTAGGAATAAAACTAGGCTGCTTTACCGGATGTCACTTGACTTCGCTCCCTGGCTCAAGCACATACCGTTCATGCACCTGTTGTGGTCACATTTTGCAGAGAAGGTAATAAGTTTTATGCATTGACAGCTTCTGTCTAACAGTGATTTTCTACATTGTTATCTACAATATATCAATATAATATAGGGACAGCCAAATCAAAATTGGTACTAATCAATACCTTTGTTATATAGACTAAGCCAGAATGCACCTAGAGTATTTTTTCAACAATTGTTCGTACAACTTTAATTTCTGATCCTATGCTGATCCTTGGTGATCTTGTGCAGGTCTTGAATGAAGACCTACGGCTTGTTCTTGGGCAGCAAGAACGAATGATCAATGGTGCCAACGTTTGGAACTGGCCGGTCTCATATGACAAGCTCGGAATCCGGTATCGGTTGTGGAGGGATGCAGTTGAGAGGGGCTCCGACCGGTTACCATTCAGTAACCAAGCTGAGAGCGGATCATAGCCAGTGGAGTACTTCACCTGTAGTCTCTTTCTCGTCGCATTTCTTAGCAAGACGATGGCCAGAATTATCTGCTGGATTCATATCCACAGTTTACCTAGGCATGCGTCTCTGTGCAGTTCACCATTTGCCTGAGACTGCTAATGCATTGGAACATTCTGGGAAGGAAGGCTGATTCAGAGAATGGTGGGCAACATCGTTTTCTGATGGCAACAATGTACACTAGCGACGGCATCACGGGATGCAATTGTAATCTGCGATTGATCTGTTTTTCCTCTTCTTCTTCTTTTTCACCCTTTATGTAAAGATTCAGCGAATGTTACTCTGTCAAAGCATGTATAATCATACCACCAGCTACGGTGACATGTTCATATGAGAAATGGCAGCTATTCCTACAGCAGCAGAGTCCCGTTTGTCGACTCATTTTAGTCACTTGGTTTGCTGATTCAGAGAACCGAGAAGCCTCCGTTGGAAAAATTCAGTTCTGAAATGTACCGTGAACTCTCTTTTATGTTTTTTTTTAATGTTCTCTGTGCTGCTAATCTCTTCAAGAGGCTTTAAGAAAATGTAACAATGTGAAAGATTTTTTTTTGTAGGAAAGAATCTGGCATGGATGGAACTATCCTGGAGACAGACAGATTGGGCCTGCTCGGATCCAAGTGTTAGTGTTAGTTTGGAGCAAAATAACACAAAACTAACACTTTGGAGCCAAACATGTGTGTTAGTTTGGTGTTAGTTGGGACTAACACCCCTCAAAATTCTAACCCCTCCAAGAGGTGGTATTTGTGTTACTTCTGGTGGGCCCCACCCAACTTTACTCCACTTTCCCCCTCTCTCTCCACACCGGATCCACCAGGCGCCCCCCACCGATCCCGATCCACCCACCCGACGCCGCCGCTCCTTCCCGATCCGCCCGACGCCGCCGCCCGATGCCCCCAGCGGCGCCGGCGGTCTCCTCCTCCCCCTAGCGCCGGTGGCGCTCCCCATCCACCCGCGCCGCCGGCGGACACACCCANGCCTCCAGCGCTACCGGCCTCCGTCCCCAGCACCGGCAGCCTCCAGCGCCGCCGGCCTCCGTCCCTAGCGCCGCCGGCCCCCATCCGTGGAAGATGGACGGGGATGGATACGATTTGTTCTCCCAGGAGCCTGCCGCCGGCAACATGTGGTCCTCCAACCCATCGGCGAGCGCCCACGGCAACTCCCAGGCGGCGAACGGCTTTGAGGAATTTGACCTCAACTCCCAGGCGGCGGACGGCTTCCCCCATCTTGGTGAATATGGGGCCTTCCTCCAGGGAGACGCGGACCAACCAATCGGTCGCGGCAGGGTCTCCGGCCTCCCTCCCCATCCCCCCCTTCGCGCTCCGCGCTCGCTTGGTGTGCCGAACCAGCGTGCCGGAGGTGGTTCTGGATGGCCTGGTCGAGCGCCACAGAGCGCCCGTCATCTCAACTTCGGTGCTTCATCCTCGTCAGCAGCTGGTCGCAGAGGACACAGCGCCGTGTCGTCGACGGGTGCAGCTGCCGTTGGCCGCCAGCGCGCCAACACAGCCGCGACGGAACTTGTCTCCACTACAACTCGTCGCCGTACTGCCCGCTCCAACACCTCGCAGCGTGCAGGCGGCAGCCAACGCGGACGTGTGAGTCGTCCCCCTGCACCAAGGAATGGTGGCATCAACATCGGCGGTTCCGGCCAATCCTTCAACGACGACGAGGAACTTACTGATGAAGTGGAAGAATTAGGCAGCATCGGCGACCTTCCGGTGAGCCAAGGCACTCGTGCAGTTTGGTCTGATGAAAATAATGCATGCTTGTTACAATTGGCTATAGCACAACGTACAACAGGAACATATAGTGGTGCTCAAATGAGTGGTGAAGGGTATAGAGCTGTTATTCTGGGTTTGAAAGAGAGGAGGGGCTTGGTTTACGATCGTGATCAGGTGAGGAATCAACTCCGCACACTAAAAAAGATTTACTCATTCTGGTGCTACTTGGAGAAGCACACGGGGTTAGGCAGGAAACCAGATGGGAGTGTTGATGCTGAATCCAATTGGTGGAAAACTCACACAGAGGTACAGTTCTAACAATTGTCATTACTGTCCATGCTATTGATCACATTGTCCTGCTTTTCCATACTATTGATCACATTGTCCTATACCTTACCATGCTATTGATCACATTGTCTTATACCTTACCATGCTATTGATCACATTGTCCTGCTTTTCCTTGCTGCAGAAACAACCATACCTAAAGAAGTTACAGTACGGTCCTCCAGCAAACTTAGATTTGCTTAAGCAACTGTTTAGTGATGTTGTTGTGGATGGTGGCTCAGCCTTTGTCCCGGGAGATGATTTTGGAGAGGAAGCACATGAGGATGAAGGGGAAGAAGAGGCACAGGAAGAAGAGCATTTTGTCACCCCTAGGAGTACAAGCAGCCAGAGCCGCAAGAGGTCTGCAGGCAGCACTACAAGTACTTTGAACAGTCCAGTGAAGAAGATCAAGAGCCCAATGGTTCGGTATGTGAGGGACATAGCCAATACATTCAAAGTAGCCGTCAATGTCAACACCAATCAGCTAAAGAAAAGAGTTGAGCAGAAGAATGCTTTCTCAGTGAAGAAGTGTCAGGACCTGGGGTGGGAGTGTGGCATTGAGGCAACTGCCCAAGCTGTATTTGCAATGTCCAAGTTTTTTCAGTCCGAGTATCAGAGGCAATTCTTTTGTGGCCTGCCAACTCCAGAGCTTAGACTGAGTTACTTCAAGGAATGGTGCAGGGACAACAACATGGAGTAGTTAGGATTTGGAGCAGGGACAGTTATCTATGTTTGAACTATCTATGTTTGTGTGTTGAAGTATCTATGTGTGTGTGTTGAACTATCTATGTTTGATGTCAGAACTATCTATGTGTGATGTTTGAACTATCTCTGTGTGTTACTTTGAAAATTTCCTTTAAATATTACACTATATTGTTTGTGGCCTACTAACATGTTTTATATTTATGATTTTCACAGGATATGATGGCTGAGGGCAACATGATGGAGGAAGAGGATGATCATGATGGCAGCACATCATCTAGTGAGGATGAGATTGTGTCGATGTGCTGCAAGAATTTGAAGGATGCCCAGAATGTTATTGCCCAGATGGTCCCTATTTTGGGTATGTATTCTGATCACTACTTCTGGAAACTGCTCTACAGGACCGATGGAGATAGGGGGATTGTGTGGGTTATGAGGACACTAGCCCGAGACCCTTTTTGCTACAATATGTTTCGGGTAGAGAGGCAGTTATTTAACAGGTTGCATAATACCTTAGTCCACTCATATGGGTTGGAAGACAGTACCAAAATGTCATCCATAGAGGCTTTAGCTATGTTCTTATGGATAGTTGGGGCACCACAATCTATTAGACAGGTAGAAGACCGATTTAGAAGGTCTATGGAGACAATAAGCCGAACCTTCAACAGAGTTCTCACATGTGTCCTTAGGTTAGCTGAAGACATAATTGTACCTAAGGACCCAACATTTTCGGAGGTGCACCCACACTTAGAAAATCCCTCTTTTTGGCCACACTTCAATGACTGCATAGGAGCTATAGATGGAACCCATATCAAGATGGTGGTACCGAATAGGGCCAAGATTGCACACTTGAACAGGCACAATGAAACAAGTCAGAATGTCATGGCTGTATGTGATTTCGACATGAGATTTACCTTTGTTTTGGCGGGATGGCCTAGTTCAGCACATGACATGAGAGTGTTCAAAGATGCTATGACTACTCACCATCACAAATTCCCTCATCCACCACAAGGTTTGCTTCTGCATTTGTAGATGCATTTGTTTAAATTGCAATTGTTCATTCAAGTCTAAATGTTTACCTGCCTTTTGTCCTCGTAGGTAAGTACTACGTGGTTGATGCGGGGTATCCAAACAGGCCGGGGTACCTTTCACCTTATAGATGTACACGGTATCATGTCGAGCAATGGCAAAACGGCCATCCGCCACGAGGTATCAAGGAAACCTTTAACCATGCACATGCTCAAGTTAGGAATGTCATTGAACGATCTTTTGGAGTGTTGAAGATGAAATTTAGGATTTTGTTGAACATGCCAAATTTTCCAGAGCGGAAGCGAACTAGAATAATTGTTGCTTGTATGGCTCTTCACAATTTCATTAGAGAGAGTAGAATTGGGGATAGGGATTTCCAAAAATGTGATGCGGATGCAAATTATATTCCAATGCCTAACCATGGTGATCCATCATGGCCAAATGACGAACCTCTTGTTGAAGATGCCAACATGAATGTCTTCCGTGATGAACTTGCTAGTGCGTTGTTTCATTGAGTGTAAAAGTGTATGGACTGTATTTGTTAATTTTCCTTGAGCTTCTTCATATTTGTATGTTTAAGTGAGACAATTATGTTGGATTTATGTGCATGGACATATTTGTTTGAGACATATTTGTATGTTTAAGTGAGACAATTATGTTGGATTTATGTGCATGGACATATTTGTATGGTTGCTAGCCGTAGCAGCCCATGGTTCTGTGCTGATGGTATGGACATATTTATATGTATGCTGTACGCACAGGAGTGCAGGACATTGCTCTATGTTATGCATATTTGTGATGGACATTTTTTTTCTTTGATCTTCTTCAACCGGCCACACAGAGGGCAGCAACAAACCCTTTCAGCCCAAATCCCCCACCTGAACCCCTTTTGTAACATCAAATGATTGGAAAAGTAGCATTAAATGCAAACTAACACAGGGATCCAAACACAGTTAGTATTAGTTTGTTACGTGTTAGTTAGAGGTGTAAGAAACTACCACTACCACTACCTCTTGCACCAGGTATCCAAACACGCCCATTGTCAAAACCCATTGTTGGAACTTGAAAGGAGAGATTCCGAGGTGGATAGCGGCAAGAATGCAGCAGCACCTGGAAACCACATTCATCTGTCCCTAAATTTTGAAGTAGTGTCTTTCCTTGAGGACTTGTCAGAGGCAATATGGTTCAGGCGTTCAGCAGCTAGCTTCATGTTCAAACCACACTGTTTGTATACTACGTGTACATTACAGGCACAGCATACATAAACGAGTACGTATCTCGAGAACAATACAGCGGACGTCATGGCACGGCTTCGCCTGCTCTGCTTCGGTCACATGGGCGCTGCGGCGGCGAACCAAGCGAGCGCGGGGCCGATGACTCGGCCGGCGCGCGGGACGACGGCGTGCGCGACGCCCGGCAGCATGGGCGAGGTGAGCACGCCCAGGAGGAACCAGTTGAGGCTCAGCAGTGCCACGGCGTCCCCGGCGGGCCCGCCCCTGCGCAGCGCGGCGCAGCAGCGCGACACGGTGCGCATGGACACGCCCACCACGGCGAACAGGCCCGCAAGCAGCGGCAGGCACGGCGCGTCCGCCGACCAGGCCACCGCGCCCACCGCCAGCGACATGCCCACGCTGAATAGGCTCCGGCGCCGCGCGGCCACCGTAGCCTGCTGCTCGTCCGCGGCGGCCGGCGCGGTCGTCAGAGCCAGCACCGACGCGGGGTCGGCAGCGGATTTCGATTTCAATTTCAATTCCAAGCCGTCGTCCTCCTGTGCCCCCGCTACAGCTTCTTCTTCCTCTGCCCGTTCTCTGCCGGATGCCACCCGAGGGGCTTTCTCCGGCTTCTTGCCAGACTCGGACGCCTTAGTATTGCCATCGCTGCCATGACGATCCCACATGGACTTGCCCTTGTGCTCGTTGAGGCGCATGTTCTCCTGCCTCAGCGCCTTGAGCTGACAAGCCGAGCAAGCAAGGAAAGTCGGAACGAGCACGTACGGCAGAGAGAAGACAAGGACGACACAATTATATATGTGACGTACGTACCTGGGTCTCGAGGGCATGGATCCTGGCAAAGGCGTCCTCGTGCTCGTCCTCCATCTCGTCAAGAAGCGCGTCCATGGCCTCCTGCTCCCTGTGCGCCGCCTGCAGCTTCTCCTCCAGCTCCCTGTTCTCCCACACCAGGTCGTCCATCTGGACCTGCATCTCCGCAATCAGCCTGCCCAACTGTTGGAACAAACAGTTGACAAATACTAAATGCAAAACCTCATGATCATCGAAAGTTCGAAACCAATCTTGTTGACAATCTCTAGTACTGTCTGACAAAAAGAAAAAGGAAAGAAGCCAAATGTATCACCTTTGTTTCTCGGTGGACGGCGGTGAGCATGCGGAGCGGGAAGGCGAGGAAGCTGACCGCCCACACCATGGCGTCGCAGCAGAGGAGCGCGGGGAGCTGGAGCAGCCGCCGGAGCGTGCGCGCACAGGCCGCGAGCAAGAAACAACAGCCCCAGGCCACCACCATGCCGGAACTAGTTACCTGGCGCCAGATCGGGCCATGGCGACTCTGTCGTCTTCCTTGTACGCTCTGCTCTCTGCTCTGTCCCTCTCTAGGGTACAGTAGCTAGCTAGCTAGAGACAGCGCTGCACAGAAGATAACCATGAACCGATGAAAGGGGAGATGAGGTGAGCTAGGTGGAGCGGCGACAATGGAAGGAGCTGGAAGGAGTTGATGGGGCACTGCAGTGCAGTTGGGTTGAATCGTCGGGAACAGCCTGTTCGCTGTTCGTCTGGCTGGTGGCCGGAATTGATTTGTTGTGAGACTGAAGTATTGCTGGCTGACTAGTGGCTGGTGACTGGTGGCTGGTATTGATTTGTTGTAAGACTGAAGTGCTGCTGGCTGGTGGCTGATAACCCAAACAAACAGGCTGAGTGCGGGGGTCAAGCAAGCCGACACGTGCGCTCCGGCGGAGCGCCACACGTGCATTGCTCCCGTGCCTAGCAGGCGAGGGGAGCACGTATCCCGGCGGCGACCCTCGGCTTTTTTGCCACGAACCCCATCACCCTCTGCTTCGTCACCATGCTTCCTGTTCCGATCTTATCCATTGCAGACAGCACCACACTACGCTCTGCTATTGCATACTAGTTAAAAAAAAATGCAACCATGTGTTACGTGTCACCTAAAGTGGTTCACGTTTGACCAAATTTCTAGTAAATTATATTCATATTTATGGCTCTAAATAAATTTATTATAAAATTACATTTTGTAACTAATCTAATAATATTTATTTTATATTATAAATATTGATATTTTTTAATTTATAATTGGACAAACTTGAGATACTAAAATGTGACACTATGCTAGAATTGCATCTTTTTTAGAGGGAGGGAGTATATTAGTATCGCCTCTTGGAATGATGGATCCCTTCTGTGCTTCTTCCAGCTTCCAATCCTATCCTGGCCCTGTTTGTTTCAGCTTTCTGGGAGCTTTTGCATCTCGGCTTTTTGACCTTCCAAAAATCAAAAAGCTGCTAGAGGAGCTTTTTAGGCTTTTCACTCCTGCAGATTTTTTACGTTTTTTTTTGAATAAGAGATTTTTTACGTTTAGAAGGTCGAAAAAACCGATGTCAAAAACTTCCAGAAAGCTGAAAATAGTCCTACCGACCGGTGCGCGTGCGTGTACTGCATGAGTGTATACAAGCGTAAAGTGTTTTTCCTCCTATTTGCACTTCTTGCACTCTCTGACAGGTACTGTCTGTTCTACTGTCTTCGCTGACTTGTAGAGTAGTAGGCCGGCTAGCAAAGCATGCTTCCAATCCTATCCTAGGCCAGCTAGCAAAGCATGATCCGTGGAGCTTTCTCACCAGAATATATTGCAATTTACCGTGGACATGTAAACTCTGAAACGCAGCACTCCACAAACACAGGCCTTTTCCTCTTCAGATTTCCACACACAAAACATCGGCCACTAGACCTTCTTTCTGTTCGATTACAGCGCAAAAAATATGGCAATGTGCCTTGGAGTCTTCACTTGCTTATTTTGAAGCAACCTGTTGTACAAAAACACCAAAAGGGCTTCACTGTCAAGGTAAATTACACTATCAAATACTTTTTTTCCCTAGTGTAGTGGTTAAAAAATAAGCAAGCCTTATTTTGTTGTGTGACCTGTGTAGAGTATCTCGATTCTCTTCTCCAAGTGGTATACAAGAACTGTTTGTTTCACCTTTGTGATCCACAAGTGTAATCTATACAGTGTGGACGTGAGCATCTACAGTCAGTGCTGTGAGCGCTTCAGGTAGACGATTCCGGTGACGCCGGCGACCGCAACGGCGACAGCCACGATACCGAACCGGAGAACCGGCCGCCATCTCTGCGCGCTGGAGGGTTTCTCAAGCGACACGGTGGATTCCGTCCTGATGGCTTCGGGCTCCTCCATATGCAGGCCCTTATTTGGTTTTCTAGCATCTAGTATTGCTAGAAGGAAATCTTTCTTGCATGGAGTACTAAATGAAGTCTATTTGCAAAACCTCTTCACGGATGAGCGTAACTTTTCAAGACGAATCTAATGAGCCTAATTAATCGATGATTGGCTACAGTGATGCTACAGTAACCATTCTCTAATCATCCTCTAATCATGCGGTCAAAGGCCTTAGATTCTTCAGGGTTCCTAATACAGGGGTTCTAGAATTAGTTTTGTAAAATACCTTTATTTAATATTTTTAATTAGTGGCCGCAATCTCAGAACCTGAAACAGCCATGCAAACTCCGAACATCTGCACTGTACAGGTTTATTAGTGGGTTTGGCTCAGTAAGCAGACAGGAAGAATTATTCCTACTCCAGTTTACCTTCCACCCTGCTGATTTGGCGTGCTCAATTGCTGCAGTCAGGTCACTGTCCGTTGACAGGACAACTCTCTCACCTTCGTCATCGTCATACTGTTAAACAAAACATGTGAGCGCCCAATCGTCATTATTTCAGCCGAAAATAAATAAAATCCTATACAGATCTTAAATTTCCATCATTTCAGCCACTAGCTCTGCCCTCTGAGAAACACAAGAGCTGGTTTGTTCTCGCTTAAAAAAGATCCATTGCCTGCATAAAGGCAGTCTGAAACTACTGAAAATAACAAATAGTGTGATATCTTTTTTGGCGACCGTGCCTTAACACGTATTTCATTAAAAGATCTTCAAATGACATTCCTAACTTGAGCATGTGCATGGTTAAAGGTTTCCTTGATACCTCGTGGCGGATGGCCGTTTTGCCATTGCTCGACATGATACCGTGTACATCTATAAGGTGAAAGGTACCCCGGCCTGTTTGGATACCCCGCATCAACCACGTAGTACTTACCTACGAGGACAAAAGGCAGGTAAACATTTAGACTTGAATGAACAATTGCAATTTAAACAAATGCATCTACAAATGCAGAAGCAAACCTTGTGGTGGATGAGGGAATTTGTGATGGTGAGTAGTCATAGCATCTTTGAACACTCTCATGTCATGTGCTGAACTAGGCCATCCCGCCAAAACAAAGGTAAATCTCATGTCGAAATCACATACAGCCATGACATTCTGACTTGTTTCATTGTGCCTGTTCAAGTGTGCAATCTTGGCCCTATTCGGTACCACCATCTTGATATGGGTTCCATCTATAGCTCCTATGCAGTCATTGAAGTGTGGCCAAAAAGAGGGATTTTCTAAGTGTGGGTGCACCTCCGAAAATGTTGGGTCCTTAGGTACAATTATGTCTTCAGCTAACCTAAGGACACATGTGAGAACTCTGTTGAAGGTTCGGCTTATTGTCTCCATAGACCTTCTAAATCGGTCTTCTACCTGTCTAATAGATTGTGGTGCCCCAACTATCCATAAGAACATAGCTAAAGCCTCTATGGATGACATTTTGGTACTGTCTTCCAACCCATATGAGTGGACTAAGGTATTATGCAACCTGTTAAATAACTGCCTCTCTACCCGAAACATATTGTAGCAAAAAGGGTCTCGGGCTAGTGTCCTCATAACCCACACAATCCCCCTATCTCCATCGGTCCTGTAGAGCAGTTTCCAGAAGTAGTGATCAGAATACATACCCAAAATAGGGACCATCTGGGCAATAACATTCTGGGCATCCTTCAAATTCTTGCAGCACATCGACACAATCTCATCCTCACTAGATGATGTGCTGCCATCATGATCATCCTCTTCCTCCATCATGTTGCCCTCAGCCATCATATCCTGTGAAAATCATAAATATAAAACATGTTAGTAGGCCACAAACAATATAGTGTAATATTTAAAGGAAATTTCCAAAGTAACACACAAAGATAGTTCAAACATCACACATAGATAGTTCTGACATCAAACATAGATAGTTCAACACACACACATAGATACTTCAACACACAAACATAGATAGTTCAAACATAAATAACTGTCCCTGCTCCAAATCCTAACTACTCCATGTTGTTGTCCCTGCACCATTCCTTGAAGTAACTCAGTCTAAGCTCTGGAGTTGGCAGGCCACAAAAGAATTGCCTCTGATACTCGGACTGAAAAAACTTGGACATTGCAAATACAGCTTGGGCAGTTGCCTCAATGCCACACTCCCACCCCAGGTCCTGACACTTCTTCACTGAGAAAGCATTCTTCTGCTCAACTCTTTTCTTTAGCTGATTGGTGTTGACATTGACGGCTACTTTGAATGTATTGGCTATGTCCCTCACATACCGAACCATTGGGCTCTTGATCTTCTTCACTGGACTGTTCAAAGTACTTGTAGTGCTGCCTGCAGACCTCTTGCGGCTCTGGCTGCTTGTACTCCTAGGGGTGACAAAATGCTCTTCTTCCTGTGCCTCTTCTTCCCCTTCATCCTCATGTGCTTCCTCTCCAAAATCATCTCCCGGGACAAAGGCTGAGCCACCATCCACAACAACATCACTAAACAGTTGCTTAAGCAAATCTAAGTTTGCTGGAGGACCGTACTGTAACTTCTTTAGGTATGGTTGTTTCTGCAGCAAGGAAAAGCAGGACAATGTGATCAATAGCATGGTAAGGTATAAGACAATGTGATCAATAGCATGGTAAGGTATAGGACAATGTGATCAATAGCATGGAAAAGCAGGACAATGTGATCAATAGCATGGACAGTAATGACAATTGTTAGAACTGTACCTCTGTGTGAGTTTTCCACCAATTGGATTCAGCATCAACACTCCCATCTGGTTTCCTGCCTAACCCCGTGTGCTTCTCCAAGTAGCACCAGAATGAGTAAATCTTTTTTAGTGTGCGGAGTTGATTCCTCACCTGATCACGATCGTAAACCAAGCCCCTCCTCTCTTTCAAACCCAGAATAACAGCTCTATACCCTTCACCACTCATTTGAGCACCACTATATGTTCCTGTTGTACGTTGTGCTATAGCCAATTGTAACAAGCATGCATTATTTTCATCAGACCAAACTGCACGAGTGCCTTGGCTCACCGGAAGGTCGCCGATGCTGCCTAATTCTTCCACTTCATCAGTAAGTTCCTCGTCGTCGTTGAAGGATTGGCCGGAACCGCCGATGTTGATGCCACCATTCCTTGGTGCAGGGGGACAACTCACACGTCCGCGTTGGTTGCCGCCTGCACGCTGCGAGGTGTTGGAGCGGGCAGTACGGCGACGAGTTGTAGTGGAGACAAGTTCCGTCGCGGCTGTGTTGGCGCGCTGGCGGCCAACGGCAGCTGCACCCGTCGACGACACGGCGCTGTGTCCTCTGCGACCAGCTGCTGACGAGGATGAAGCACCGAAGTTGAGATGACGGCGACACGGCGCTGTGTCCTCCGCGACCAGCTGCTGACGAGGATGAAGCACCGAAGTTGAGATGACGGGCGCTCTGTGGCGCTCGACCAGGCCATCCAGAACCACCTCCGGCACGCTGGTTCGGCACACCAAGCGAGCGTGGAGCGCGAAGGGGGGGATGGGGAGGGAGGCCGGAGACCCTGCCGCGACCGATTGGTTGGTCCGCGTCTCCCTGGAGGAAGGCCCCATATTCACCAAGATGGGGGAAGCCGTCCGCCGCCTGGGAGTTGAGGTCAAATTCCTCAAAGCCGTTCGCCGCCTGGGAGTTGCCGTGGGCGCTCGCCGATGGGTTGGAGGACCACATGTTGCCGGCGGCAGGCTCCTGGGAGAACAAATCGTATCCATCCCCGTCCATCTTCCACGGATGGGGGCCGGCGGCGCTAGGGACGGAGGCCGGCGGCGCTGGAGGCTGCCGGTGCTGGGGACGGAGGCCGGTAGCGCTGGAGGCTGCCNTGAACCGTCAGTTCAGTTCACATGATAAACATTGCCCTTTCAAATAAATGTAAAGTATAGCATTAGCATGGCAGCAAGAAAAGTTTTGGTCCTCACCACTGAGATGGTTGCATGGGTTAACTTTAGAGCATCCAAACAGGCAATAATCTGTCCATCTATCCAAAGGCTAAAGTTAGATATACGCTTTGAAAGGAACATTAATTTGCTGTTCATAATCCAGTACTTGCTTTTGTCTATGACAGGAATATGCAGAAATTTCCCATCTTGCATTGAATGTAGAGCGTCAAGGATTGATGTGTCCAATGTAGCACATTCAGGATTTGCAGTCATAGCCTTCAGAAACACACAAGCGTTTTGCAAACAAATTGTGAGCGAAAGAGAGTAAAGAACAAGATCATGACAAGTACATATGAATAATTCAGTTTGCAGGTGTACCTTTTCTACAAGAGTTGTCTCTGGGGATAAATTCTGTGCCACTACTCGCAAAGCCAGATCCTTGGAACTAAAGAAGATCCATACAGTTTGAGATAATCATTACCGAATTGAATTACATACCAGAAAGTGGCAACTCTACATCCTACTATCAGGACTGAGTAATCAATAGCATAAATGATTTTTTGCAAGAAAAAAATAACATACGTGTCGGGGTTCTCTACCTCCGGCAAGTAATATTTCTACGATCGCGTGTCAGGGAACTGGATGGTGGCTCAAGAGACACAGGAAATTATACTGGTTCGGGCCTCCGGAGAGTAACACCCTACGTCCAGTGTGAGCCGATGTTCTCGAGTCCAAGTCTGTAGTAGGGGTTACAAACTAGTCGGAAGAGGGTGTAGGGTCCCAAGTCCTTGTGCTAGGTGTTACAGAGTGATGTGTGTGTGTGCCCGAGTGTTCTCCCTTCCTCCCCCCGTTCACCTTCCCTCGGTCCCCTTTTATAGTCGCAAGGGGAATAAGGAAGGAGAGGGGTAAAAAAGATGGAATTACAAAGTGAGTTACGGCACCGGGGTCTTTGCCGTCATTTTGCGTCCCGGGCCGTACGAGGGGTACAAATGCTCACTGTAGTAGTTGGTGTTGACGGAATGGGGCGCTCCGTTTGACCCAGAGCCGGCGGCGTCCGAGTAGTTGATGCGGGTGGCTTCTCGGGCGCGCCCCCGAGTGGTTCTCGGGTCGTGGTTGACTTGTACTGTTCTTCCTTGGACTCCAGGTGTCACCCCTTGGACTCCAGGTGTCTTCGCGTGAGCTTGAGAGCGTCCTTTCCCGGGACTGTAGCGTTCCTGTTTTGACGAGACGGGCGCCCCTATGGCTGCTGTGGCGAAGGACATGCGCCCATCCCATTCTGACATGGCAGGCGCCGAGTTGGTATGGCCCGGATTGGGTTAAAGCGGGGGATGACGCCAAGCGAGCCAGTCGGGCGAGGCGGAGACTTGTCGGGCGAGTCGGTGACTCGTCGAGCGAGGCGGAGACTTGTCGGACGAGAGCCTCCCAAATAGGGCTTTCTCGAGTGGGCCCAAAACCATTCGGACAAGGTAGGATCGTCCGATCTGGGGTGTTTAATTCCTGTTTTCGAAGAGGAGATTGGTGATGCGTCGTTGATCAGAGGGTTGGTTAGTCACCCCTGGTCCAGACCCTTGTCAGTAGCCCCGAGCCTGGGTGGGAGTCGAGGACTCGCGCCCGGGTTCAGCCATTGTGGGAGTGTTGAGCCATGGTTTTCCCGGCGGGTAGTGCGCGAGCGCACCCCCCGGGTGTAGCCCCCGAACCTTGGGAAGAGTGGATACTCTTGTCAAGGCTTTGAAGCTTAATGGAGCCGAGTAGTTCGTCCCGGAGGTTATCGGGGCCGTGAAAGGTCCGGGCGTTAGTCGGGAAGGGAGCTTGTTGGGCCGGAGCCCTACTCAACCACTGGTGGGCCAGGAGCGGAGGCGTCGGCCCGCTTCACGCCGCGTGGAGGAGGGGCGTGTCTTTTGAGGTCGCCAACCGAAGCGACGGGCGCACGTCGCAGCCGCGCCGATGGTGGGCCCACGCATTTAATGCCGCCGCCCCGCCTCGCCTCCTTTTTATTGCCTTGCGCCACGGCCGTCCAGGGTTTAACTCACCCCCGACCCTTTCGCCTTCCGCCGCGCTCTCATCTCCCTTGCCGTCGCTGCGCTCGCCGCCTTCTTGCACCTTCCGCCGCCGTCGTGCCTGCATCCCGCCACCGCCGCCCTCGAATCCTCCCTCCAAACCTGCACCTTATTCTTCCCGCGGATCCACCATGTCGAACTGGGTGCGTTCCACCGTGACGCTTGAGCAGTTGGAGGGGCTCGTGAAGGGGGGCTGCTTCCGCCGCTGACGGAGGCCAAGGAGTGGATGAAGCCGGGGCTGGAAGACTTTCCTCGGCCGCTGCCTGGGTACGTCGTCTCCTTCATCGCCTTCCACGAGCGCGGGTTTTCTGTCCCCGCAGGGAGATTCATCCGAGCAGTGCTGGTCGAGTACAGGCTGGAGCTCCACCAACTCAACCCGAACGGGATCCAGCAGATGGCGGCGTTTGTCGTGCTGTGCGAGGGACACCTGGAGACGGAGGCCCACTGGGACCTCTTCAGGTACTTTTTCAAGTTCGTGTTGCTGACCGACGACAGCGGCGCCCCTGCGACGATCGGGTGCGCCTCACTGAAGATGAAGCAGGGGAGGTCGGACGACTACATCCCCGGCAAGCTCGTGTCTTCAAACAAGGGATGGCACCCCGGGTGGTTCTATCTCAAGAACGACCCCAAGCACCCCCTCCCAGTGTACACTGGAGGGTGGTTCAAGAAAGCGCTCGAGAAGTGGGCGTATGGTCCCGAGAAGAAGGACTGGGAGAGGGTCCTCGGGAATGCCTGGAAGGCCCTCGGCCGGCTCCGGGACCAGGGGGTGAACCTGGTGGAGGTCGTCGGCGGCTACCTCTCGAGGGGGATCGTGCCACTGAGGTGGCGTGTCCTCCAGATGTGGTAGATGACCCCGAACAAGGCCCCCTTTGTGGGGACGGTGACGGTGGAGCCGTTGCCCTCGGTAACCGAGGTACGGCGCCGTGTGGCGGCGGCGGTGGGAAAGGCCAGGCTCGAGTACCCCCCGTCCCACCTTCTGCCGATGCTCCCGGACGACGGCACCAAGGCCATCGTAAGGATTCTGACGCTTGCCTTGAGTTTGACTTTGGGCTTCTTCCTCCTGCTAACCCCGAGTTCCTTCAGGTGAAGAGCAACGACCTCACCTTCTCCCGGGCGCCGCTCCCCGAAGACAGGGCGGCGAACCGCGCTGCCGCCGAGAAGAATAAGAAGAGGAAGATACGCCGGGAGCAGTGGAGGCAGCGCGAGGTGAACAAGAGGGCAAGGAACGCCGACCGGGCCAAAAGGAGGAGGCTGGGCGACGAGGTCTCTGAAGATGAGGACCTCGAGTCGGAACCCGTGGAGGGGTACTCGGAGGACGAGGAAAGTGGCGAGGAGGAGATGGGCAGAGGCGTGCCCTCTGCAAAGCCCGTGGCGGTCGTGGCGGCGCAGCCCTCGTCCTCGGCTCGGGGGGCCGAGGCCCGGTGGGAGCGAGAGGGCGTCACAGTCGGGTGCAGAGAGGAGCGGGGGCGGTCGGTCGGGTCAATCCCACCGGTCCGTTGGGCATAGCCAACGCGAGCGGCGTGACCGCACGCCTCCGCCCGCCCGCCGTGTGTCCGAGGAGCCAAGGGACTCCCACCGGAGCGCGGCCCCCTCGCGACGGGATAGGAGCCGTGACCCGTCGGAGCGTGTCCCCTCGGGCGGCTTACCACCCAGGGGGTCACGCTCCCCCAGGAGGTCTTCACCACAGGTGGACAGGCGTCCGCCGCCGGCCCCTTCAACGGTAAGGGCCCCAGGTGGAGGGCGAGACGCCCCTTCGGTCCCTCCTACGGCCGGGCAGACGAGCCCCATTGGGAGCAGTCGCTCGTCGGCACCTCCCTTGGAGAAAAAACAGGCTCCTTCCGTCCCGGCTAAGGCCGCGGTGAGGCAATCAGGCCCTTCCCCTGGTTAGGGAGGGGGGCCGACTGGTCAGGCAGCGCCCCACTCGGGCGGGGGCGCCGACTCCCCGCAAGTGGTCCCCGTCCCGACGACGTTGTCGGGGGCAAGAGGCCATTGCCCTCGTTGGACTCGACGCCTACGAGCGTCAAGCGGTCCCGAACCGTGTCGGCAAGGTGAGTCATGTTCCGTCTTTTCCGAGTAGTTCCTGACTTTGTGATCGTTTTCTCCCTTACTTGGGTTTCTTGACCTTTGTTGTTCCAGCCGAGCCTCCAAACCGCTCGAAGCGGCGCCCCAGAAGAAACTGCGCCTGGCCCCAGCCCCGGACGCCGATGCCCCAGCTACCGCGCCAACGCTGACGTCAAGGCCCTCAGCCGAGCGGGCCGAGGAGACTGCTCAGAGGGAGACGCCCTCCCTGGAGGTGGAGATCCCTTAGGGCAGTGGAGACAGTTTGGGAGGGGTGCTCCCGGCGGGCCTGGGCGTCGCACAGACTGTCCCCTCGGAGGAGGATCTCGCAGCGTACCAGGCGGAGCTGGAGCAACAGCTGGTGAGACTGATCCTCCCTGCCCCTCAAGAGGCGGTGAGCTGTCCTGAGGCAGGGGAGGTTCCTCTGCTTTGCAACGTTGCCCTGGCCAGCGCCGAGGAGAGGGTCGTCGGGTCAGTCGGTCGCGGGGCCGCTTCCCTTCTGGAGACCGAGGTCGTCCCCGAGAGGGCCGAGGCGGAGGTGCCCAGGGCCCCTTCGATTGCCGCCACTCCGTCGACGGCGGCTGTTGAAGCCCCCGAGGGCACTTTCGGGGAGGCTCCACTGGAGGTCATCACGCTCGAGGACTCTCCGATAGGCCGTCTTCAGGGAGCCGATGTCCGCTCCGTGGGGGGGCCAAGCTCGGAGCCCATGAGGCCCCTGAGTCCCTTGAGGGGGGTCCCGGAGGCCTTCACGGACACCCTAGGGCTGATGACGATGGACCGTCGTTTCAAGGCCCTTGTGTCCATCGAAGATGACCCCAACCTGCCGTGCGAGGGCCGGCTGATGTGGGTCGATCGCCAAAACCCGGGGCAGACCCTCTTCGAGCTCAATGGCAAGACAGAGAAGGAGGAGTGCGAGACTCTAGCGGAGAGCCTCCGTACCGCGAGGGAGACCTTTGAAAAGATGATCATCAAGCCCGCCTGGGTAAGTATTGAGGTTCTCGTTCTCTTTCTGGCTTTAAGGTAGACCTGATCATGGGCCGCCCGGCCCGAGTAACCTGAACCGACCCGCCCGAAAAAAACCCGACCCGACAAGTGCACTGGGTGGGCACGGGCTGAAAAATATGGCCCGTGCAGAATTCCGGGTCGGTCATGGGCCAGAATTGTCACCCGCGGGCCGGCCCGATGGCCCGAAGACATAAATGAAAACTATAAAATCTCAGCAGGCCTTGGATCCCTACGGCCTTCACAATCAGCAACATATCAAAATGGCCCACCACGTCGCTCTACTAACGCTCGACTCCAGCGCAACTCGGCAACTCCCTTCTCCTCTCGTCCTTTTCCCTGGATAAGCACGGCGTACGGCGATGCTAGCCGATGCCCCAATCGACGCACAACTGCCAGATGTCTGGAATCCTATGGCCCACCACGTCGCTCTACTAACGCTCGACTCCAGCGCAACTCGGCAACTCCCTTCTCCTCTCGTCCTTTTCCCTGGATAAGCACGGCGTACGGCGATGCTAGCCGATGCCCCAATCGACGCACAACTGCCAGATGTCTGGAATCCTTGCATGTGCGCGCTCTCCTGCAGTCAGAAATCGACAAGCAGTGGCCAAGAGCTCCCCCACGATGGCTAGCGGCGAGGCCCTCCTGTGTTGGCTCGTAGCAAAGCGACGGCGGCGCGATAGCAACAACAGCGGCGAGGCCCTCCTGTGTTGGCTCGTAGCAAGGCGACGGCGGCGCGATAGCAACAACAGGGACTGGCGACGGCGGCGTCGCAGAGCAGAGGAAGGAAGACGGCGTCGCCACAGCAGGTGCGTAGCGCGCAGCTCGCGTCGGGCTGTCGGGCCAACCCACGGGCCGTCGGGTCATGCAGCGGGCGGGCGCGGGCCATGATTTTCAGCCCGACGCTCTGGTCGGGTCGGGCGCGGGCCACACAAAAAAGATGTCGGGTTTCTTTTGGCCCGGCCCAAACCCGGCCCGGCCCGGCCGATGATCAAGTCTACTTTAAGGCGGCGTTGCTTCTGTTGTGTCTGATCGTGCTACCCCTGCTTTGTTATCTCCGAGTGCAGGAAATCATGAAGCGCTGCTCGGATAAATCTCTGTTTCTCCATCGAGAAGCCGGGCTGTGGCATGCTGTCGATCAAATGAAGGCGGAGAAGGCGGTGCTTGAGGCTCGGCTAGCTGCGGTCCAGCAAGCTGGGGCAGAGGCGCTCACCCGCGCCGAGGAGGAGAAGGTCGCCCTAGAGGCGAAGGTGGCTGAGGCCGAGAAGAATGCGGCCGAGGCCGCGAGTCGGGAGAGGGAGGCCGCCGTTCGGGAGAACGAGGCCTGAAGGCGATGGTGGCGGACCTTCAGAAGGACATCCAGGACGCCGCCCTTGACCTCAAGAAGGCCAATAACGAGGCGGTTGACCTTGTCGACAAGCTCAAGGCCGCCACAGATGAAGGGGCTCGCCTCGGGGAAGTCGCCCAGAAACGGGAGCAGGAGATCATCGGTAAGTCATTTTTCCGAGTTCTTTCAGTTGGTGAATTGTTCTCCCCCTCGTCTTCCGAGTGATCACCAATTGCTTGACTTTGTTCATTGGCACAGCCCTCCGAACTCAGAAGGCCGACTTGGAGGCCAAGCTGAAGGCGGAGCAAGGCGAGGTCACCAAGGCCTTTGCTGCGAACCAGGAGCTGGTGCAGCTTGGCCGCGACCTGAGGGAGGAGATGGCCAGTATGCATCGTGTTTCCCCTCGTCTTTCCTCGTGTTTTCTTTCCTTAGTGATAACTCTGACGAGAAAATTTCTGCAGGGGCTGTCGAGGATCTCCGGAGGTCGAGGGAAGCGGCCGAGCGGACTCAGAAAGCCCTCGAGGAGAAGGCCGAGGTCCACCAAGCCCTGGTTCAGGCCGCCGAGCGCCTGCTAGAGGAGCTCAACGTCGGTGGCGGCCCGTCGCTGGTGGAGCGCATCACCCTCGTCCCGGGAAGGACTCGGGAGCAGGCCTTGGAACTCAGGCAGACTGTGGTGCGAAGAATCATCGCCATGTTCTTGTCTCACTACCCGGGCATGGAGCGGGACTGCCTGCGAGGTGGATGGGCCCCCGGCTACGAAGACCATGAGTACGACAATATTGAAGCCGAGTCCTCCTCCTTCGCCGATGATATGATTGCCGCCGCCCTGAAAGACCTCAAGCTGTAACAGAGTGGCAAAACGTATGGAGACTTAGACATGTCTTGTGGTCATGTAACGAACTCAAGTCCCTACAAAGGGCATTCCCTTGTTAAGGGCCTGTCTTTTATTAAGTAGCTCGTGCTTTTATCTGCTTTCCGTTATTTTTGTTTTCTTCCGAGTGCTTTGGAACTGCAAGTCAAGATGGTAGGGCCTAGGACCTCGCCAGTCGGGCTCCGTTCCGTAGCCATTGAGGCGTAGGAACTCGGGAGTTTGGCTTGACCTAGCCGTGCAGCGATGTTACTTAGACTTGCATCCCCCGAGCAATTTCGGGAGGCCGAACCATAACGGACAGCAGCCTTAGTATTGAAAGCAAAAGCTAGTCGAGGCGGTTCCTTTGTTGCTGTTTAGGAAAAAAGGAGACCAGTCCGAGGACCTGGATCTTGCCCGCAAGTCTAGCACCGTAGCCGCGGGGGCGTAGGTACTCGGAGCTTGGACGGGTGGAATCACAAAGCCGCACAGGCTGGTCTTTCTTTTCCTTTAAGCGCGAGAGTGTACCACTGATCGCGCACAGGGGCGATCGTTTGTCAGGATTTTTGCGAAAAAAGGAGGGGCATTGTGCCCCGGGTGGAGCCCCCGAGCGGCGGGTGACCCCGCGCGAGGGAGGGGTCGCTCGCTGCTCAGTTTGAGAGCTTGACAGGCGCGTTTCGAAAAACGATTGCAGGTTCATAAAGTACTCGGAATGAAGCTTAATAAGTACTCAGAATGAAGCAGTACTTCTGATTATCGTAAGCGAATGACAAAGTACGGCTACTTTTAAGGGTAAAAGCGACGTAGTTGTTCTATGTTCCTAGCGTTGGAGAGAACTCGGCCGTCGGCGTCTTTGAGCTCGAAAATTCCTGGGCAAAAGACTTGGTCGATGATGTAAGGGCCTTCTGTTGACACGAAAAATCGGCGGTCGTATCCTCCACGTGCAGCACAAGAAGACCAGGGAGATCTGCTTCACTCCAGTGCCAGCCTGCACTTTGTTCAGGTTCGCGGCGTGCCAGTCAATTTGACCTGAAATTGACAAGGGGATAAAACAGTTAAATTACTCTTTGATTGTGCCGGCTCTATTCCAAACGGCATAGGCACGTTGGATTTCAGCCAAGACCCAATCAGACTTGCGTCGGCCGATACCAATCGGACCTCAAAATCGGACTTCATAGACAACCTCAATCGGACCAATATAATCGGACCTTAATCAGTCATCCAATCGGACCTCAGAATCGGACCAATCAGGATCGGACCTTGTAACAGATCAGCCTTTAAATAAATAAAGCATAAAATATGACCGATATGTAAATAATGGATCAGCTGTGCCTTTGGACAAGATATTAAATAATCAAAGTGTAAGCCGATACATCGTCCATCTTGCCTAATTGTCAGTTTGATTTATCTTATCGGACCATCTAACTAGCCAATCGGACCAGAACCTTTTCAGAGAAATCTAGCTCCGACGTAGGGAATCTAGATTTCTCCAGCTATGATCAGATTAGATAGCTAAACAATCAAACTCGACTCATCAACCTGTCAACTAAACAAGATGCTCGCACAAGTGTTAATCAGATTAAGCAAATAAACAGATAAAACAGTAACAGGATCGTTCTGATTCTAAAGTATGCTATCAAATAATCAAGCAAGACCTAGCTCCGACGTAGGGAATCTAAATCACACTTAACACTCGAATAACAATCAGGTATAACCAAAGCTTCCTTTGACTAATCAAGATGAATCTAGCTCCGACGTAGGGAATCTAAACCAAGCATGACAATCAAAGATCAATCTTATCATATTATGAACATCTAGCTCCGACGTAGGGAATCTAAACAGACACAATACTCAAAGAACAACCAGATTAAACCACAAAGCATGGATCGGACCTAGAACGATACTGTAAGATAAATATTGCTTAAATCGGACCAAGACCGGTGCTCAAAGCCGTTGAAGAAGTAGATTAATTCACATGGCGTAGATCTAAATCAATCTAGCAACTCCAAACAAACCGCAAAAGCTGCCTTTAAATAACCAAGATGAGTCTAGCTCCGACGTAGGGAATCTAGCCTAATCTTGATGATCTAGCTCCGACGTAGGGAATCTAGACATAAAGTGCAACCGATAAACGATCAACTGTTGAATAATCAATAGTGATCTAGCTCCGACGTAGGGAATCTAGATCAATCTTGCTTATTCAAAGATAAATCGGTTGAACAGTATAAACGAGAAAGGGCGATGCGCCTCAATTCAAAGCCTATACTAGTTCGATAAATTGACTAACTTACTGGTAAACCGGAGATCAGAACTGATGCAGCCCGTCCACCGATAAGCTTCGTCGAGATACTACTCCTAGGGTTTTTGGCGTGAAGCCGGGTTGTATTGATTGTGAGAATAATTCTTTACAATGGACGAGGGTTTATATTTATACCCTGGTCATGATGAGTCCTGATCGGACCAGACTAACTTGCAGATAAAGTAAACTAAATCTAATATAGAATGGGACTCTCAATACGCCTTCCGAAAAGGAAATAGTCCCCGCTTATGCTACGCTTCCTTCTTAGCCAATGTGCCTTTCTTCATTCATCATTAGATCGGACTTTCCTGCTTACGGACCCCCTTTCCTGCATCGGCTTCCTTCTCCGGCATCATCTGTTTGACCATTCAACGGGCCCACTGCGCAGTGCCAGCCTCACCACGTCACCACCTGACTCAGCATATCCGGTGCGAAAATCTGGTGTCAACACCTTCCCATGGCGGTGACAGCTTGTGGCGGTTGCGGTTGCTCTAGACTCGTCGGAGGACCAGGTCGCCGACTTGGAACGCCCGGCTTCTGATGTTGCGGTCGTGGTACCGCCGCAAGGCTTGCTGGTACTTGGCCGAGTGGAGCAGGGCAACGCTGCGTGCTTCATCTAGCTGGTCGACAGCGTCCTCGAGAGAGGCTTGGTTCCTTTCGTCGTCGTAGGCTCGAATCCTCGGGCTGCCGTAGTCGAGGTCCGTTGGGAGGACTGCTTCGGATCCGTAGACCATGAAGAAAGGCGTGCAGCCGGTGGCTCAGCTCGGGGTAGTCCGTAAATTCCAGATGACGGATGGGAATTTTGCGACCCACCTTGCTCGGAGCTTTTCGAGGCACTTGAAGATTCGTGGCTTTAGTCCTTGCAGGATCATGCCATTCGCCCATTCTACCTGTCCATTGGTCTTAGGATGGCTGACGGCGGCCCAATCTACTCGGATGTTGTAAGCGTCGCAGAAGTTAAGGAACTTCTTGCCCGTGAACTAAGTGTCGTTGTCGGTGATTATCGCATTTGGGACTCCAAAGCAATAAACGATGTCAGTGAAGAACTGGACAGCTTCCTCCGAGCGGACCCTCCTGATAGGCCTTGCCTCGATCCACTTGGTGAACTTGTCGACGGCGACGAGGAGATGCGTGAAGCCCCCGGGTGCTTTCTTGAGTGGCCCGACTAGATCCAATCCCCACACGGCAAAAGGCCAGGTGATGGGGATGGTCTGCAGTGCTTGAGCCGATAGATGGGTTTGTCGTGCGTAGAATTGGCAACTTTCACAGCTGCGCACGATATCCTTGGCATCGGCGACGGCGGTGGCCCAGTAAAAACCTTGTCGGAAAGCTTTACCGACAAGCGTTCTCGGTGCCGCGTGATGTCCGCAAGCTCCCGCGTGGATGTCTTTCAGCAATTCCTTCCCCTGGTGGGCAGGGATGCAACGCATCAGGACGCCGAAGGCGCCCCGCCTGTAGAGCTCTCCCTTGATGAGAGTAAATGTCTTGGCCCAGCGTGCGATCCGCCGAGCTTCAGTCTTGTCGGGAGGAAGCTTTCCTTGCACAATCCACTCGAGGAGCGGGAATCTCCAATCCGGGTCTTCAAGGTTGGGCTTCGGTACTTCGTCAACTTCCATCACTTCTGCTGCTTCAGGCGCCGGAAGCTCCGGCGGCTCGTCGTCGAGTCGGATGGATGGAGTGTACTGGTCCTCGGCGAAGACACCATTGGGAACGGGCTTTCGGTTGGAGGCCGCCTTTGCAAGGGTGTCGGCCGTCTCGTTGTATCGTCGCTGGATGTGCTTGAGCTCGAGGCCATGGAACTTGTCTTCTAGCCCGCGTGCCGCCTGGCAGTAGGCAGCCATCTTGGGGTTGACGCAGCTTGATTCCTTCATCACCTGATCAACGACTAGCTCTGAATCACCTCGGATCTCGAGACACCGTATTCCCAGCTCGAGGGCGATGTGGAGTCCGTTGATAAGGGCTTCGTATTCGGCGGCGTTGTTGGAAGCTGGGAAGTGTAGTCGGATCATGTATTTCATGCGTACGCCCAGGGGCGAGACGAAGACAAGGCCAATGCCGGCTCCTTCCTTCATGAGTGATCCGTCGTACATGACCCAGGTCTCATGCTCGACGGAGGCCGGGGGGTTTGGATCTCCGTCCACTCAGCAATGAAGTCGGCCAACGCTTGTGATTTGATGGCACTCCGTGGGGCGTAGGTGATGTTCTTCCCCATCAGCTCGAGGGCCCACTTGGCTATCCTTCCTTCGGCTTCGGGGCTTTGGATCACCTCGCCGAGTGGGTACTTTGACACCACCGTGATGGGATGAGTGTCAAAGTAGTGTCTGAGCTTCCGCTTCGCGATGAGGACTGCGTAGACCATCTTCTGGATCTGGGGGTATCGCACCTTGGTGTCGGACAAGACCTCACTGATGAAGTATACTGGGCGCTGTATCTTCTGGGCCTTCCCGGGTTGTTCTCGTTCGACGACGAGGGCAGCGCTTACCACTTGGGTGGTTGCCGCAATGTAAAGCAGCATGGGCTCTCCCTCAGCCGGGGCTGTCAGGACTGGTGGGCTTTTCAGCAATGTTTTGAGCGAATCGAGGGCCTCTTGAGCCTCGGTGTTCCAGGTGAAGTTGTCCGACTTCTTTAACAAGCGATATAAGGGCAGGCTCCATTCCCCTAGTCGGACGATGAAACGGCTGAGCGTGGCCAAGCACCCTGTAACGCGCTGGACCCCCTTCACGTTCTGGATGGGCCCCATGTCGGTGATGGCGGAAATCTTTTTAGGGTTGGCCTCGATGCCGCGCTCCGAGATGACAAAGCCGAGGAGCATGCCTCTCGGGACCCCGAAAACGCACTTCTCGGGGTTGAGCTTTACCTTATTTCGCCAGAGCTTTTTCGAAGACCAACGAAAGGTCTGAGACCAGGTCGCCGACACGTTTGGACTTCACCATAATATCGTCGACGTAGGCTTCAACCAGTCGACCGATGAGGTCGCAGAAGACGCGACGCATGCATCTCTGGAACGTGGCGCCCGCGTTTTTTAGCCCGAATGGCATAGATGAGTAGCAGAAAGTGCCAAAGGGTGTGATAAAACACGTTGCGAGCTGGTCGGCCAAGCTCATTACGATTTGATGGTAACCAGAGTACGCATCGAGAAAGCAAAGGGTTTCGCACCCAGCGGTGGAGTCGACCACCTGATCTATGCGAGGAAGAAGGAAGGAGTCTTTTGGACATGCCTTGTTAAGGCCGGTATAGTCAACGCACATCTTCCATTTCCCATTCTTCTTTTTTACAAGGACAGGGTTTGCTAACCACTCAGGGTGGTACACTTCCCTAATAAAACCTGCGCTAAGGAGCTTTTTGAGCTCCTCGCCGATGGCCTTACATTTATCCTTATCGAAACGTCGGAGTCTCTGTTTGACTGGTTGGGAGTCGGACTTAACGTTTAGTTTGTGCTCGGTGACCTCCCTTGGAATCCCCGGCATGTCCGAGGGCTTCCATGCAAACACGTCGAGGTTTGCCGGAGGAAGTCGACGAGCGCGCCTCCCTATTTTGGATCGAGCGCCGTCCCGACACGGAGGGTGCGGCCATCGTCGGCCACGGCAACCTCTTTGACGTCCTTGGCTGGCTCAAAGGAGCACACGGCACGCTTGGAGGTCTCAGGGATTTCGAGGTCCCTGGGAGAAGGCTCTGCGGTGAGCTTCTCGGACCGGATGAGTGCTTCCGTGAACTGGAAGCACTTGGTATCGCATGCGTATGCGTGCTCAAAGGAAGTTCCCACCATAATGATGCCCTTGGGCCCGGGGATCTTCAGCTTGAGATACGTGTAATTCAGGATGGCCATGAACTTCGTGTAAGCCGGCCTTCCGAGAATGGCATGGTACGTCCCTGGGAATCCCACCACTTCAAAAGTGAGTGTCTCTCTCCGGAAGTTACGCGAAGTCCCAAAGGTGACGGGCAGGTCGATCTGCCCGAGGGTACCGCGTCCACGCCAGGAACGATTCCGTGGAAGGGTGCCGTGAACGGCCGCAGTCGGGATCGCGGGATTCCCATCTCGTCAAGAGTTTTGGCATAGAGGATGTTGAGGCCGCTTCCTCCGTCCATCAGCACTTTGTGGACGCGCTTTGTCCCAAAAAGAGGAGCGACGACGAGCGGGTACCTCCCTGGCTGTGGGACGTGGTCGGGGTGATCGGAGCGGACGAAAGTGATCGGGGCCTCCGACCACTTGAGGTAGGAAGGCACTACGGGTTCTGCGTTGCAGACCTCCAGCCGAACCAGCTTTTCGGTGCGCCTTGAAGGACAGGCCGCGGACCCCACCAAAGATCATCAGGACAGTGCCGTCTTCCCTAGGATATTCGTTGTCGTCGTCATTCGGTCTCCTGGCTCCATCTTTGGCCGCCTCGGGGGCCTTCTTTTTCAGAGTCCCTGCGAGAAAACTCTTCATAAGCTTACAATCTTTTATGGCATGCTTGACGGAGCCTTCGTGATTGGTGCATGGGGCCTCAAGGAGCTTTTCGAAGTGGTCCTTCGGTGCATTCCCCCTGGGCTTGGGAGCTTTTCGCTCGGCCGCCGCCACCATGCTGCTGTCGCGCCGCCGCTTGTCCCTCTTATTCTTCTTGTCGGGCTGAGCGGAGGTGCATTCTCCGGTTGCTTCCGACTGCTGGCCCTTGCCTTGGGATCGATCAAGGGTCGCGGCGACCGCGTCTTCCCCGTCGGCATGGTCAGTGGCGATGTCGAGGAGCTCTCGGATGGTTCGCGGCTTCTTGCACCCGACTTGTGAATGAGGGTCGCACAGGTGGTCCCAAATCGGAACGCCGAGACGACGTCGGTGTCGGCGGTGTTGGACAGCTCGGTGCACCGTTTGGAGAAACGCTTGATGTAGTCGCGCAAGCTTTCGTCCTTCTTTTGGAGGCAGTTGCGCAGATCCCATGGGTTCCCGGGGTGGGTGTAGGTTCCCTGGAAGTTACCAATAAACGCATTGCGCAGCTGCGCCTAGTTATCAATCTTGCCTTCGGGGAGGTGCTCTAACCACGTTCGCGCCGAGTCAGCGAGGTGGAGGGGGAGGTTTTTGATGATGAAGTAATCGTCTTGTGCTCCGCCTGCGTGGCACGCCAATCGGTAGTCCTCCAACCATACGCTGGGGTTCGTGTCCCCGTCGTACTTGGGCACCGTCGTTGGAGCTCGGAAGCGTGGAGGGAAACGGGCGCCGAGGACTCGAGGTCCGAAAGCGCATGGCCCCCTGGGATCAGTGGACGCACTCCTGCTCTGGTCCTCACTATTGTCGTAGCGACCTCCGCGTCGCTTGTTGTAGGTTCATCGTGGGCGGTGCTCTCGGTGCTCATCTTGCTTCCGGACGTCTCTATCCACCGCAACCCCATGATAATGCACGGACTGCTCCCTCCCGCGCTCCCTGGAAACCCGCTGGCCCGACGCGGAGCTCTCCGCTTACTGGACCGCAGCAGTTTCCAGGAGCGTGCGGAGCTGTTGGTGAAACCTTCTATCCTCGGGGGTCGCTGGTTCAGGATGTTTGCGGAGCAGGACGGCAGCCGCTGCGAGGTTCTGGGACGCTCATTTGAAGATCGGCGCGTTGTTGGCGTCGTCGTTGATTATGCGCTGTCGTACGTCCCGCGCTCGTGTGTGGGCGGCCCCTCCGTCCGTGTTTCTCCCGAGCTCGCGGCGGAGTTGCCTGCGCTCGTCCTCGAGTTGGCGCTGCGCCTCGTCGAGCTCCCGCAGCCTGGCCCGCCGAGCATCACCTGCGAGGTCGTCCCGGGGCGGTGCTTGGCGAGGGTCGCCCTCCGTCGAGCTGCTATCGGTCCATATTTCCGGGGTGTGGCACATGAAACACTCCCAGGAAGGGTCGTAGAACGTCGGTGGAGCCTGGTTCGACCGCGGGTCCGGGTCCCGTTCGACCGCTGTGCCTCCATCGACAGACGCGGTGCAGGAGCTGAAGTTCGTCGGCGGCGGGACGACCACTGGTTCGTGTGGCAGGTCCGGCTGTCCCCCTCCGGGTACATGGCGCCGTAGTAGTCGAGGAACTCGTCCCAGAGGAGCTGCTCTTCCCCTCCAGCTTGGAGGGCGAGGTTGGTGATCATGTAAGAAATGTTGCGGAAATGCTCCTGGGTCGGGTTTCGCCCCAGAGCAGCCGCCAAATCTTCGCCCAGCATGTCGAGGATGTATGCAGTGGCGCCCGTTGCGACACGTGGAGGCTCGGACCTCTTGTCGTGGATCGCGGCGGGGCCGTCATCGAGAGTGGGCTCGGGGCGCAGAAAAGTGGCCCCGATGAGGGCCTCCTCCGACTTGCTGAAAACAAAGTCGAGGGAGCCAAACTGCAGGTGAGCGTCTGGCACCAACGTGGTGCCTTCGTGGGCCATCCAGACCCTGGTGAAGTGAAGCGACACACGATGCCCCCTACCTGGCGCGCCAACTGTCGGGGTTCTCTACCTCCGGAAAGTAATATTTCTACGATCGCGTGTCAGAGCACTGGATGGTGGCTCAAGAGACACAGGAAATTATACAGGTTCGGGCCTCCGGAGAGTAACACCCTACGTCCAGTGTGAGCCGATGTTCTCGAGTCCAAGTCTGTAGTAGGGGTTACAAACTAGTCGGGAGAGGGTGTAGGGTCCCAATTCCCTGTGCTAGGTGTTACAGAGTGATGTGTGTGTGCCCGAGTGTTCTCCCTTCCTCCCCCCATTCACCTTCCCTTGGTCCCCTTTTATAGTCGCAAGGGGAATAAGGAAGGAGAGGGGTAAAAAAGATGGAATTACAAAGTGAGTTACGGCACCGGGGTCTTTGCCGTCATTTTGCGCCCCGGGCTGTACAAGGGGTACAAATGCTCACTGTAGTAGTTGGTGTTGACGGAATGGGGCGCTCCGTTTGACCCGGAGCCGGCGGCGTCCGAGTAGTTGATGCGGGTGGCTTCTCGGGCGCGCCCCCGAGTGGTTCTCGGGTCGTGGTTGACTTGTACTGTTCTTCCTTGGACTCCAGGTGTCACCCCTTGGACTCCAGGTGTCTTCGCGTGAGCTTGTGAGCGTCCTTTCCTGGGACTGTAGCGTTCCTGTTTTGACGAGACGGGCGCCCCTGTGGCTGCCGTGGCGAAGGACATGCGCCCATCCCATTCTGACATGGCAGGCGCCGAGTTGGTACGGCCCGGAATGGGTTAAAGCGGGGGGTGACGCCAAGCAAGCCAGTCGGGCGAGGCGGAGACTCGTTGGGCGAGGCGGAGACTCGTCGGGCGAGTCGGTGACTCGTCCGGCGAGGCGGAGACTTGTCGGGCGAGAGCCTCCCAAATACGGCTTTCTCGAGTGGGCCCAAAACCATTCGGACGAGGTAGGATCGTCCGATCTGGGGTGTTTAATTCCTGTTTTTGAAGAGGAGATTGGTGATGCGTCGTTAATCAGAGGGTTGGTTAGTCACCCCTGGTCCAGACCCTCGTCAATACGTGAAAATTCCTAGTAACATGGTCCCTGTCATGAGAACCACCGAGTTAACTCGTTGTTCCCTCATCTTTTTTGCGGCTAGAATTACCGGATCTGAAGGAGATACCACTGGAACACTAGAAAAAAACAGGAAACAGTGGAAAAATCCAGTGAGAATAAATTTGGATATCATAGATATTCCCAGTAGTATGAAACGTACCTGCTATTTTCATTTATGATACTTGACAAGGATGGCTTGAACATCAGTTCTCGAAGAGATTCCATGAATGCATGTGGCCCTAAGTATAAGGAATAAAAAACACAGCATTAGTTTGTTAGTACACTACTAACTAGTTTGGTCTTGAAGTAAGGGTCAAGATCAGCTCCATATTACACATGGAGTTGATTTCAATGTCATTCACAGAGAATAAACCTGGAAAGTCATTTCCCCATTGTTGCTCAACCCCTTCCATAGCAGCTGCTATTACACTGCCTTGTTCTGCAGCCATCTCCATCCTTGAAATCGCATCATAAAGGAACTTTGTAATGTCCAACATGGCAATGACTTCACCACACTCCACTACGGGAAGATGCCTAAATTTACCTGTGCATAAAAGCCATGTCACCAATTTTCCGCACAGGCTATCAGAAGCTTTGCACACTTCAAATTTCCTGAATGCTAGCCTATGGTGATGATATAGTACTAATTCATATAGATGTTTTGAAATTTTACACAGTTCAAAATGTGAACTCCAACAGTGCAAAAGAAAAAAGTTTGTACCTAGTTTTACTTTTGTTCGTTTGCCCCTACCCTTTGATGCTCTACTATGATTGTTCCTCTGCTACATCCCCTCCATCTGTACATGCATTTTGATTTAGTCTTAACTAGTGATTCCTTATTATGCAAACGCTGATATATAATTCTAGAATAATATATATTGTGCAGGAGCTAATTTGCAGTGGTTCTAGGTAGGTACTATTGTGGATTTGTGGTCATTTGTCAGCACAACAATACCTCTTAAAGTAGGACATTTCAGTGAGATTATGACTACAGGTGAAATAATAATGGATGCTGATATTTTGAATGACGAAAACCTTGAACCATCTTCTGCAGTGCCTCAATGGCCGGTGAATTGGACATAACAAAATCTGGGTTCCGCGTCATCACCTTGACGACACTAGTTTCTTCAGGCTTGAGACCCTCAGCTATGATCCGTCCTGCAATGTCCTACACAAAAGGCACATACAAATCCCCAGTGAATAGTTTATCATGATTATTGATACCATCAAAAGCCTAATCGTGAATAATTTCCAATCCAAGTTTTTTCCCTTCTCTGTCTTTAAAAACCAATATAAATACTATATATATATATATATATATATATATATATATATGTATATATATATATATATATATATATATATTATCTTCTGAGCTTCCTGAGAAGAATCAGATGTTTCAGCAAACTTGACAAGCGATCAATGGACCGATTCCAGCCCATGACCTTCCCTGCCGATGTTAAGAAAAGCGAAAGCCTGCAAAATAATTCAGCCCAACGCTGTGCAACTCTCACCACACATTTTGTGTTCCCTTTCCACCTAAGGCTACAGAATACAGATGGCACCTCCTTTTCCAGGTGGCCGCCGATTCCCAGTTCTGACCTCGGCCGTGAGGATGCCCGAGAGCATCCCATTTGCGCCGGTGAGCAGGGCGGCGTCGCCGCGCTTGGGCGCCATCCTGCGGCACGCCTCCGACACGGTGGTGGCCTCCGTGAGGGTCAGAAAATTGCTATAATGGAACTGCAAAGATTGACCTTTTGTAGTTTTGCCATTAGGCCCACATTTCATAGATACAGATGAATCCATTTTGTCATTCACTGGGAATGGCAAAATTGCAAAGGGTCAATATTTGCAGTCCAATATTGCAATTATTTCACCTCTTTCGTCAACCGCAGCTTCTTCACCGTCCTGTCGAACCTGCGCGTGCACGAAGCGCCGCGATCATTCAGTTAGACAGAGGAATGATTGGAGAAGGACCGGTGCAGCGTGCGGCGCGCACGTACGATGGGTGGACCGGAGAGGTGGGCTTGGACGCCGCCGCCTTCCCGTTCGCGGTGGGCGGAGGGGGCGGCGAAGGCGCGCGGCGTGGTGGGCGGCGGGGCCGATATGCAGAGCGGGTGGCCATCGCCCCCGCCGAAGGAGGAGGAGGAGGATTGGGATTGGGAGGCGGCAGCAGGTGGCGATGGAGGCGGCGGGGGGTTTGAAATGGAGTCGAAGGCAACAACATTTGGGAACAAGGAGAAAGGGAGAAGCGGAGGAGCAGAGCAGTTTAGTTGGTTTGGTGGGCCTAGCGGTACGTGGGCCAGGTCTGTCAGTGACCTTCTGGGCCGCCCCGACCCGAGGCAGCTTTGCCTGCCCTACCTGTGAGTGATTGCCACGCATCACCGGGAAGCTTTGGCACTTGTTTTTCTCTTTTACAGAAAAAAAAATACTAGTATTGACCGATCGGCAACGAAACAGAGACCGTGTTTAGATGGCGGTGAAAAATTTTTTACCCAGCATTAAATGCAGAGAATCTCACATGCATGGAGTGCTAAATGAAGTTTATTTGTAAAACCTTTTTACAGATGAGTGCAACTTTGCGCGACGAATCTAATGAGCATAATTAATCCATGATTTGCTACAGTAATACTACAGTAACCATCCTCTAATCGTGTGGTCAAAGGCCTCATTAGATTCTTCTCCGAAATTTACCTAGGGACGTGGAGGTAGTTTTGTAAACTGCCTTTATTTAATACCCGAATTAATGGTCAAAGTTGCATTTAATACTCCAAACAATTTTACAGAGCGTGTACAATGAGTACAGGTGACAGATTGTACTCCATCAGAACAGAGACCTCCGTTCTAGGGATACGGATGTACCCACGCATGATTGCCAATTCGCAAGATACATACATACATACATACATTGCTTGCTACATTAGGTGGTCAGCGTTGTACCGTCACAAGACCTAAATGCATATGCATCATCCCGTACGTGTACGTATCAACTAATTGTACTAATAGCGTTGCTTACAAATTTACAAGCACGGGCAGGGTTGCTCGATCGATCATCGCATTCCCGATTGATCGATTTCGTCAAAAACGACCGTACAACCGTGCTCATCGGTCGGTTGGTACTTGCATTTGTTTATTCTTCATCGTCTCCGCGAATCAGAACAAAAAATCTTCTTGTCTGGCATAAACAACACGACTAGGGAGACTAGTTCCTTAGCCGATTCATGATTCATGGAGGCGCATACTACATATCTTTTGAGCTGTTTTACAATGCCCTATACCACTCAAAAGATGGACCAGTATGGAATAAAAAATGACCAATATGAAAGGATCGGACGGCTCAGAATTTTTGTATACTGGTGAAAACTTGACCTGTGGTATAGTGGTATAGGTGGGTAGTATACTCTAGTATGGGTATTTAGGGAAAAAATTATAATTGGCACAAATATAATTTTTTGAAGAAATTTTATTTGCACAAATATAATATTATTAAAAATATCATAATGGCACAACTGTAAATATTTTTTAACAATCTATGTCAAGACATCAATATGGTTCAAACCTAGACGGAGAAAGGAGAAAAATTTTCTCAACAGAAGAAAATTACTAGAATGCCCTTTCTCTATACTATATACTACTGAGTAGTAGTATAGGGCACTGTAAAAGAGCTCCCTTTTACAGGACACTCCTTTGAAAGAGAGAGATAGAGAAGAGTTGCTTAGCAAATACAAATTCCATAATTTCTAAACCAATGGATGACTTGTTTTTTATTCATGGGAACACGCAAGCATTGTGCAATGCAAAAGACAGTATACAAAAGGTGATACGCATTAAAGCACAAGGCTAGATCCCTTGAGTTTCTCTTCCACAATGCAATCCAGCTTTCTCCCCATCTCTTCACTCATGTGATTAACCCAATCCCCCACTTTCCCTTTTCTGAAGAAGGCAGACTTCTCAAAGACCTCTTTGCCACGCTGACCTAAGTGTCCTGTCTGATTGCTCTGCAAACTACTAAGCTTCTCAAAGCTGCACAACCTCACCACCTCCTCGGGTATTCCGTCTTCTTCTTCCTTAGCACTGAATGGGACGCCAAGAAATGCTGCAAGTTTTATGACATACTTCACTGGCTCTGCGATCACATCCTCATATTTGAGGAAAAGAGTCTTGTCGGGGTTGGCGATGCTTTCCCTCCAATACTCGAGGCAATGCTCCCAAAAAGGACCATATTCCGAGAAACCTTCAGAGAACATACTGAAACTAGTCTCCAGGTCGATTTTATGTCCTCTACCGATCTTATTATCGAAGTGCCACCAGGACACAAATGCGTCCTTTGGATCTCGACACATGTACACGACCCGACAACCACATCTAGCTATGGAATTTGGGAGCAGAGAAAGAGGCATATGGGTTGCGAGAAGCCTTGGAGATGTGAGCGTCTCTAAACATGTCATGTCACCATCCCGAGGGTTGTCGATGAAGGTCACCACTTCTTGGGGATGACGGGAGAGAAGAGGGTGATTGCGAAACTCATACCGGGAACGGTTGCTGATTGTGAAGGTGAGGGCCTTCATCCATGTGGTGCCACACTTGGGGTTCGTTGCGATGATGATATCGTCATGGCGAGGTTTGAAGCAGTTCTGCAGGCGCATAATGGATGCAACAGTATGCGGATGGAGCCAGTAGTTCTTGTAGAGCACTAGCGGCTCCAACCTCCCCTCTCTTGTTGGAAGTTTGGATACAAGATCGATCGTGTCGTGGTTTTCCGATAGCATAGCTTCACACGAGCTCTCAGCTGCTGTGGCACTTCCTTGCGTGGCTTGTGCCATAGCTCAGCTGCTTTGGGATTATTCTTGCACTCTCCAGCTGGGAATGCGATGGAATGGATGGGTGGGTGCAGAGTTGCTGTGGGGATGGAACTGCTCTGTGGGTTAGCACGGCATTAAATAGGGAGCAGAAGCATTAATAAGTCAGAAGAGCAAGGTCAGAGCGAGGTGAGCCGTGAGCCACGCATTTAAATTCAGTGAAAAACTTTGCGAAATTTACTGTAGCAATTTTAAACTGAAGATTAGAAGGACTAAACATGATCTAATTATAAAACTAATTACATGGATGGATCAGAAATCACGAGACGAATCTATTAAACCTAATTAATCTATCATTAGAGATTGTTTACTGCAGCACGACATTGTCTAATCATGGTCTAATTAGGCTTAATAGATTCGTCTCGCAATTTCACCGGGGGTTATGGAATGAGTTTTGTCAGTTATCCACGTTTAATACTCCTAATTAGTATCAAACATTCGAATTACTGTAGCGATGAAAAAGTTGACGAAACTAAACAGGCCCAATGTCTACCACGGCATCTGTTTGTACGTTGATGGCATATGTTTGTACGTTGATAAAAAAAAATGTCACTCCAAGATCGCGTGTCGGTTTAAATGATACACGTTTGACCAAATTTCTAAAGAAAATGTCACTATAGGTTGCGTATCAGTTTAAATTATGCACGTTTGACCAAGTTTATAGAGAATTATATTCATATTTATGACTCTAAAATAAATTTATTAAAAAATATATTTTATAATTAATCTAATGATATTCATTTTATAACATGAATATTGATATTTTTGTGTGTGTATATATATACACACACAAAAATATCAATATTCATGTTATAAAATGAATATCATTAGATTAATTATATATATATATATATATGTATAGAATGTATATAGATCAGCTGCCAGCGTGTTGAATAATATTGAATGCGCTGGCGGAGCGCCGCCCATGTTCGGTGAAGGGGCAAAATTCCCGCAAAGCATAAATAACCCATACGAAACAGTAAAACAAGCATTATCCGCATTTATTGCTATCAATCAACTCCCTAATTTGAGGGGATTATTTAACTACTCATTTCAGTCTTATTTAGGGGGTGTTTAGTTCCCCCCTTCTCCACCCATTTTACATAATATGTATTTTTCAATACATTTTTTTCTCTCTGTGACACATAACCCAATGCATAAAAATACTATACATAACAACAACTAAACACCCCCTCGTTACTCCGTAATACTCTCCTCCCCTCTCCTTTCATAAGCGAGAGCGACGGCGCATGGTGCTACTGGCCGGCAGCGGCCACAGCTACAGGCTGTTTCTCCACGCCCACCAATGGCACGGATGACAACGGGCCTGTTCGGCTGGCAGGTTGAACAGTGCTCGGCTGGCAAGTTTCGGCTTATTCTCTCTCACACAATACTATTCATTCTACCAGCCGAGCACTATTTATTCTATCAGCCGAACAGCCGCAACACGGATAGCGACATGGCTCCCATTCTCAGATATGACGTGACGGGTGGAGGATCCGCTGGAGCTTGATTCTTCTGGCGTTCTTCCCCGCGAGACGACGAGGATGTCAACGGGCCCAGTGGCGGCGCGGCCTTAGGCCTCGGCGGCCTTAGGCCATCTTCAACCCTCCAATTAGATGATTTTTATGACATTAATTGATCGTCACATAGAATATTTAGTTTACATGGCACTATATTAAATAAAGAGAGAGTAGAAAAAGGAGGAAACTGGGTCTCATGCAAGACCCAGTGTCAATAATATCCTCATGATAATTAAACAATAACTATGATTGGTAGAGAGGAGAGAGAATAGTTGAGTGAGTATTAATTATGGACCGATATAAAAAAAAACTATGCATTGAGGGATGTGATTTCTAAACGTAGTGTCTTGCTTATTTGGCAACATAGACACTATCTATGAACACCATTAGTTGCGGATGGCCTTAGCTACACGTTGGCATCGTATCCGCGTGATGATTGGAATCAGGTTATTGTCAAACTTATTGTGTCCGAGGCTGAGCATCTTTTTTTGATTGTCCTCTCTCCTATTGCAGATTCATTGAGCGGAGCAGCTCTATCCAGTAGGAATTCGTTTATGCAGCTGCAGCTCTGCTCATTTACGTCTAGGTATGCGACTAGGACTACTTCAACTAATATTCCTTCTTTAAATTTTAGATTTTACTTCTGCATATCCGACTTGTATTATTTGAACTAATTTACTTATTAATTTTATAATTTAATTATGGGTATATAAATAGTACTTTTTAAACTAATTTTACTTTTTAAAATATTAGAATTTACGTCTGAGTATGCGACTAGGACTACTTGATCAAATATTACTTCTTAAAATTTTAGATTTTACTTCTGCATATCTGACTTGGACTATTTGAACTAATTTACTTATAGTTCTGGGTTTGCGATTAGAACTACTAGAACAAATTTCACTTCTCAAAAATTTAGTATTTGCTATAGATATGCGCATAGGACTATTGGAACTAATTTTACTTTCAAAATATTAGAATTTAATTCTTAATATGCGAATGCAACTATTTGAACTAATCGTAATTCTTAAAATTTTATAATTTACATCTCGGTACGAGACTAGGACTATTTGAACTAACTTTATGCCTTAAAATTTCAGATTTTATTTCTGGCAAGAGACTAGGACTATTTAAACTAACTTGGTTTCTTGAAAATTTAGGATTTACTTATGGGTAGACAACTCGAATTATTTGAACTAATTTAGAACTTATTCAGTCATGGGCTTGATTGCTGGCCAATAAGACAAGCAGACAGCTAGAGCAGGACAAGCCAATTGCGGAGCCGCTGTGACGTAGTACCAGATTGTTTATTTCGGCCGTAATGGCCGTAACAACTACCACCGTAATAAATTTATCACCTATATTTACTACCTTCTTCTCACGTCTTGTCTCTTGTGTCAATTGAAAATTTGTCGACTTGTATGAATTTTTGACAGCTAGCTCATGCACACGGAAAAAATAATATTAAAGTGGATTAGGTATTCCTAACCGTACATATTTATTTTAATTTAGCTACAAGTTTTGGACATCATATGGATCACTAATAAAAATATAAATAGAATAATGAACACACAAGTATACGCTACCACTACAATTATTAGCCACGAAGTTTCTTTCTATAGATTCTTGTATGCAGGAATAGGATACACTAGAAACAACACACGGCGTTGCCGTGGTGGACCATTGTTAAGCTTTGTTTGTCCTGTTTGTTCTTTATGATACAGCTGCTATCTGTTTATCGGACCCTTTTTTTTTTTGAAGTTACATCGGACTTTGTTTGTTGATGCTTGCGCCAAGGGATATGGGCCGTATCAAGAAGGGGGAGTCCGTTGCTCTTGTGCGTCCAGCAAAAATGCATAACAGCCCAGCCTTGCGACATATATCGGCCCAACAGCGACGCGTGAACGGGGCGTTAGTCCTGGGTTCATTTCGTACCGGAATAAAGGTACCGAACCAGAGTGTGACCCCCTACGCGCGTCAACCTCACCGTGTACCTTGGGTGGCTGGCTCTAGCAGCACAGTATGTATTTGGATGATTGGACTGGATCGAAATCAGAATTGGCAGGTTGGCGTGCACCAAAAAAATTTATGGCAGTGAAACCATGTTTCTCCGTACAAAACTTCAACACATTTATTGTGTGAAGGCTATCATACTACCCCCTCCGTCCTAAAAAAAAAATGCAACTCTTGTTTTTTTTTTGAGAAATCAAACAAACTCAAATTTGATCAAATTTATATACAATATTATTAGTATTTATATTTTTGAATAGATTTAGTATGAAAATATATTCTATGATTAATCTAATTGTACTTATTTTGTACCATAAATATTAGCATTATTTTGCATAAATCTAGTTAAACTTGAAATTGTTTGACTCTTTGGAAAGCGAGAGTTGCATTCTTTCTGAGACGGAGAGAGTAGATATAAGTCATCTTGTTTCACGATAAAAGGTGCATTCTCGATTAATTTCTCTTGTCCAGAAAACAACTTTCTCGATTTGTCATAAGTCTAACTATCTCAAATTATCCAGAAAACAGTTATTTCTAAATTAAACAAGAAAAAATAAATAAAACTGAAGCAAGATATCCGCTACCTCAAATCTTAACTAAGGGTATAGTTGGATCATCCAACTGATCCATTAGCTGGGTAGCTATAACTAGCTGGACTGGACTAGCTAAATGCATTCTCCCTTCATCCTGAAATATATGGCATTCTAGGTTTATCCTAAGTTAAATTAGATAAAATTTGACCAACTTTCAAAAAAATAATATTTATGGCATCCAATGAGCACCAATAAACTTATTATGAAATATATTTTAATATTTTATTTATTTGATGTGGTAAATATTAATATTTTCTCTATAAAATTGGTCAAACTTTGAAAAATTGACTTAGGACAAACTCAGAATTCCCTTTACTCCAGGACGGAGGGAGTGCTACTATCCAGCTAGCTAGAATGGATTTATTACCTAATCATTAGATCGTCCTATTTAGACCTATCCAGCTAAAATTAACTACCTACCAATTAGCTGGTGGATCCAAACAAGCTCTAAATCAGCATTTTTTTTTCTTTGGATGCATCCAAAACACATTCCACCAAAACTCACAGTAAAACATGTTTTAGTTAAAATCTAAAATGCCTCATCCAAACAACCACTTGGTGATATTTGACTTGAATTTAATTGGAGTAAGTAGGTTATTTGCAGTGAATAGTATCAATACCCACAATTTTTCCTTCATAAGTAGGAACCAAAGAACTGAAGGCAGTAAATTGTCACATTGCACTCGTGAAAAACCTGGCTATTAGATATAGTATGCAATGACCAATTCTTTAAGGGCATTTCGAAGTCACACTTGACAAAGGTTTTAGCCTTTTAGGTATATATATAGACATGTGAAATGTGGCCATAAATGTGTGTGGTCAAATGAAGATAAGCCGAAAATAAATGGGTGATGGAGGAGTCGTCAAGATGTCAAAAGGATGAACAGGAAACATCTTATAGGTATGTAGTCCCATTGTCAAGTAAGATCACCTGGACACTCCCCATGTCTGGATCAGTAGTCATTTAGTTTGGCTTGTTAATTTTCTGCAGACTTCGTTCGATCTTGTTTTTGTTTTTGCTGATCCGCCAAAGTAGCTCATCTGCTCATGCATGCATGTATATGCTTGCTCTATTCTGAACTATTCTCCATATATAGTCTCCGGACCTAATAAAGATGTATACATTTTTCCCTTTGCAGTCATAGCAGCTGTGGTGTTTCAGTTCTGCTACCGAAACTTATAATTACAAAAAGAAGAAAAAAAAACCAGCAAATCAAAGAGGGGAAATGGTGAAATTTCAGGAGGAGAAAGTTAATGGGACTACCAGATCCAAATAGTGGCCATTTCTTTCTCGGATTTTGGTTTGATTTGCGACAACAATTCCAACAATTACAACATATATGCTGTAGATCAGCAGCACAGCACATATATATAGTGCAAAGCGCGGAATTAAATTTACTAGTCACAACAACAATCTTTGGTACTTACTGGGCCAGATGTATGTAGGTCGATCACCCTAGCTAGTGCCTGTCGATCCTGGATATGCCGATCATGGTGGCCGCCGCCGGGGAGTAGTAGTATGCAGTAGTTGCGGTTGCGGCGCCCGAGATCGACGATGGCGAGCGAGACGACGACGTCGGCGGCCGACGGAAGACCACGCCGGAGACCCGTACGGCGACGAACAGCGCCGTGCCGATCTCCATAGCCATGTCAACGACCTCCTGCAGTCTGCAGATGCTTCCCCTCATCATCACTCGCAGAAGGACATGGAGCACGCAGCCCCCCATGGACGACGCCATCGTTGTAGAGCCACAGAGATCGACCTGCTGCAACTGCAACAGATGCAGGAGGTGCCCTTGACCTCTTTGCTTCGCTTTCTTCGTTGAAGTTGAGCTGGGCTCAGGGGACGGGCAGGTAGCTTGTGGCTTGTCATGTACCTTGCAAATATTGATGGCCTTGAAAGCAACATGGATCTACCATTGTACACAGTACTGTGCGCGCGTTTATTTTGGATGGATGAAATCTCAGCTGTGGTTACTTGTAACATTGGAGATCCTTTATAAGGCTAGCTAATTAATTTTTTTTTGAGGGAGCTAGCTAATTAATTATTAAGCACGACGTTGAGAGAGAGAGAGAGAGGCAGAGAGCGCTTGTTGTTCTCAGAGAGGACCAATACTAATTTTAGTTTCACAAAAATGTGTGTCTTCACTAAAATATGCTAATTAATTTGGTACTACTACATTTTAGTGTTCGTTTGGAGGATCAAAAAATTGATCCCTGCATTAAATGTCTCTTTGACCGTTAATTAAGGGTATTAAATAAAGTCAGTTTACAAAACTACCTCCACAACCCCCTGTCAAATTCGCGAGACGAATCTAATGAGGCCTTTGACCGCACGATTAGAGGATGATTACTGTAGCATTACTGTAGCAAATCGTGGATTAATTAGGCTCATTAGATTCGTCGCGCAAAGTTGCACTCATCTGTGAAAAGGTTTTGTAAATAAACTTCATTTAGGGCTCCATACATGCAAGATTCCAATTGATCCAAAAATTGTCCTGGGTCAGATGGAGGGACAAATTTTTTGCACCCTACTTTGACCACTAATTAGAGGTATTAAATAAAGTCAGTTTACAAAACTACCTCCACAACCCCTTGGCAAATTCGCGAGACGAATCTAATGAGGCCTTTGACCGTACGATTAGAGGATAATTACTGTAGTATTACTGTTGCAAATCATGGATTAATTAGGCTCGTTAGATTCGTCGCGCAAAGTTGCACTCATCTGTGAAAAGGTTTTGTAAATAGACTTCATTTAGTACTCCATGCATGCAAGATTTCTTTGTACAATTTTTTGATCAATCTCATCCGAACATGGTCGTCTGTTTACTTATTGCAACAGCTCCAGCTGTAGGCATGCAGTAGCCCAGTAATAGGGTACGCTGTGTGCACACATGCATGAAAGATTCAGATCCACCTGCATTTTATGTTGTCATCCCGATGGTTAGCCTGTGTGAAGAAATGGAATGAACCATATATGGCTGCCAAAAGTGACGAGACCATATAAGAATATGGGTAAAAGTTAATTAATCGTATCCACCATATAGATGGCCTAATTGTGATGATAATAATGCATGTCCAAACAAAAAAAAAAGGAAATGCATCCACAGCTAGCTTTCTCAAATAATAAAAGAAACGCCCGGCCAACAATGTTTTGATACGGAAAAAGAAGCCAGGAAATAACTGAATAAAGAACTTCCCTTCTCATAAAATATTAATTTGGAATGGAGAGAATAATTCATAAAATATTGACTGAGATGGTAAATCAGCAAAACGGCAGTTAAAAGAGCATGCATGCATCAATGATTCAAATCTACGGGCGGGGCAGCCGTACAACATCCTTTGAGATCAGAGAAAGCGCCAAAGGTGCCAAATATAATTGCATGAGAATGAAAATAGTGTAGCTAGCTTTTTGCCCCCGTGCATGCGCCACCTGCGACAGTGATTAGCAACATGATGTGCTCATCGCCATGTGAGCACGCCAGTTACACTACTGTAGCTGATCGATCTGCAAACAATATAATTAAGCGCTCCTATATATATAGCTTAAAACACACTGTTCCAGCATCATAGAGCGCAAAAAAGTGATGCTTTAATTTTGGGTTGTCTCGAACAAAAAATGTTAAAACCAAGCAGCACTACTACAGTAGTTCGATTAATCATGGCGCGCACAGAATCTGTCGTTTAACCTTTTTGTTTGGATCTTTTCAGAAAAAAAAATCTTTTTGTTTGCAAGGAAAACTGGCTAGGAAATTCTGTAGCAGATTTTCTCCAAAAACTTGTGTGCCCCAGAAGACCTGAGGATGGTACATTTCAATATATGCTTTGTAGCTTGGCGCCAAGCAGCTAACAAACTGAAGTATTGGCGAATTCTAGTTAGTTGGAATGATGCCAACAAGTCAAGGAGCAGAGGCGGCAAGTGCGACTGGGAGTGTAGTGATGCAGGCAGACTGGCAGAGGACGAGAACGAGAGCCGAGAGGAGGTTCTGAGCTCGAGCTCGAGCCGAGCTGAGCTGATTGCGCAGCCGCAGCGGGACCCGGCGGATGAGGACACCATGTGCTCATCGCCCAGGGCCCAGTGGGCACGGACCCCTAGGCGTCGCCGGCTTCGCTTCGGTTTACAAGGCGACCACCGACCAAAGGTGTCGACACTTTGCTCATCCGATCCGTCATCCATCTGTCGCCCTCGCCATCCATCGGATGCTCTTGCTTGCTAGCTTCTTCCACGTACTAATTTAGATTTTAGAAAGACAGGTGGATGGACATCAACTCGGTCCGGTGCTCTTCAGAGCCAAAAAATTAAGGACTAATGTTTAGAGCAACAACGGACCAACAATGTGGCTATATGTGTAATATCAAATGATCCATATCTTCGTTTTAAATGTAAATGAGTCCATCATCAAAGGCTATTTTGGTCTATATGTCCTACACCTTGCAAAATTCACGCCTTCTTGGCTATTCTCTTTGCTAAATCTCATGTGCAACTATGGCCTTCAGTTGGAAATTCAACGAACCAAAGCAATACTCAGCGAGCTCTGCCTACCATGCATAATTCTTGGGGCCGTCAACACAAATTACAAGGACCGAAGGACATCATGGGGTCACCACGAGCGCCTCCGAAATGCAAATTATTTTGATTTCCGATCCAAAACAAGATTTTTGATGCCGAATAGGTCGAGATTTGGTCGCCAAAAAACAAGTGGAAATAGGGACATAGGGTTATTCTTTGGGGGTGTTCAATTCACCAAAATTTTTCACCAAAGGGAACCTTACATGCATGGAGTAGTAAACGTGTGTTAATGACAAAACCCATTCCATAACCCCCGGGTAAATTTGCGAGACGAATCTAATAAGCCTAATTAGGCCATAATTTGCAACAGTGATGCTACAGTAACCATCCGCTAATTATAGATTAATTATCATCATTAGATTCGTCTCGCGATTTTCAGGCGAGATCTATAATTAGTTTTATTATTAGTCTACATTTAGTACTCCTAAATGGTAAGATTCTCTTTGCAAAATTTTTCACCAAAATTTTTCACCGGAATTAAACACCCCCTTTGTGATAAAGTTCTCGCTGGAAACTGCACGTCATCAGATGGTTGATTGATGTCCCTACAACGTTGGACACCCCTAAGAGGATATTCCTCTCCCCGCCCCATTGGTATGCAGGACATTAGTCTCTCCACCCCTCTTCTTCTTCATTTTCTTATTTCTTGTTTAATTATCATATTTTGACACATTATTATTATTATTATTATTATTATTTTGCGGGTGAGTGTCGCTCATCTTCAAGATGTACTACTCCCAAAACCGGGTGGGAGCTCGCCAATAATTAGGAAAAAACAATTTCATCCAATAGTTCCCAAAATATTGACTCCAAAAAAATTTTAGTGTTGCCACATCATCTACAGGTGGGCCCATGCCTATTTTTCCGAGTGAACAACAACCGCGTTTTTGTTCCTCTTGTGAACAGTAGATCCGGTTTTTCGTAGGATTGAGAGCGTCAAAAGGAGGTGTAAATTTGCCACGATATAGAGCCATTATTGGGAGCGCCAAAAAAATTAGGACATGAGTTGGACACTGTTGGATGTTGTTTTTTCACCTTTTTTCTCCAAAAGCAGTTATTGGAAGTAAATATTGGGCACTCCTGGAGATGCTTTAAGTTGCCTTAGATTGAAAAGGACAGCATCGGCCGTCATATGGGTGATTCTACTGTTGGTTTTCTCATTCACCTCTTGAATCAATGCAACAGCAGACGAGCGTGTAGCTTGGTGGTTGTGCTCGAGAGCTGGGAGCTGACCGGCCGGGGTTCGAACCCCGGTTCTGCATGCCTTCAAGCCAAAGGCTGGGACCAGAGGTCCTTTCTCTAAAAAAATAAGCATTTACAAAAAAAAATTAAAATTCGGGTTGATACAACAATTTGCATGTCGGTCACAAATAATTTCCTGACAATATCTAACCGACATGGTTTGGCTAGGTTTATATTTTTAATCCCTGTTAAAAAAACCGACCGACAAAGACATGCACCTGTTACCATAAGTAAAATCAATTTCGCCGTCTGTTTGATACCGTTAATAGCATTATCTTGTTTCTGTCAGTTACATACCGTCGAAATAACACATTAGTCGCCAAAGTAAATCGAAACCCATAAGACAGTGGCTCACATTTATATATCTTCCCTTGATCCGAATAGAGTGGACCGGGCCAACTCTTTCAATTCGCGACTAAATTATATGGTCTTCCTTGAAAAGAAAATAAAGGAAGAGAGACCAAAAAGGAAATAGTATCGATCATGCTGCGCGTGCATGCATCGGATTGCCTCCGACTCCAATCGATCCACTAGCTCGCAAAAGCACTGGCTCACAATGCAAGCAGCTCGAATAATCCTTCTTGTCCGGAGACAAAATGAAGGTATAGATGGGATGATCAAGTGCTCCCGGCCCATTACGACAGTTAGTGGAACATCTTACCCACATACGGCCAACTGAATCGCATGCAGCTATAGCAGTTTTAGTGTTGACCTCCGTGCTGCTTCTTTCAAACAAGCTTAATTATTTGTATTCTCTAGCTTTGTTTATTAGAAAAAAATATTATTCTCTAGCGAAGCACACTTTTGAGAGACCATGCATGCAAGAACAAATGATCCGTATGATCGATCATCATGACAAACGAGATTAATTAGGCCCTGTTTGTTTCAGCTTCCTGGCTTTTGGAAGGTCGAAAAGCCGAGATTCAAAAACTCCCAGAAAGCTCAAACAGCCTAGTCGACGCTCCATCGTGTACGGCAAAGGCAAAGCCAGATACTCCCTACGTAGGTGCTGCATACTGTAGACCATATCTCTTTAAACCAAGCGAATAGATTAAAGCAACCTCTTCCCATTCATTCATCCATACATATATGTACATGTGGAGTGTCGCGTTATTCTCCCTCCATCATTGTATACACTACTCCTATCCTTTTCTCCTGACCGCATAAATTTTTTACAGTGCCTTCACTTTACTTCTCCACTTTTTTTTTGTGTGAATTTGGACCTTGTATATATATAGGCGCAGTGCAGTACGTAGTGCATATATACACAAGGTCACACACATTGCCATACTCGATCGCTCCATTTCCAGTGCACATGCATGATATCTAGCAGCCTATGATAATCCTGCCAGGGCAAACATGAGATCAACATCGGCATCTAGTAGTAATCCTGCCAGGAAGAAAGGAGGCTGGATCACTCTGCCGTTTCTTGCAGGTCGCTAAATTGCATGACCCTTTCAATTTCTTCGATTCAAACACATCTCTTTTCCTTCTCAGACAGTCCGTCGGTTCTAGATCAGCAACAAGTTCATTCACTGTAGATGACGTACTAGCATTTTTTTTTGGACACGTTTCGTGCCATTTATATGTAATATATGTTGTTGTGCAGGGAGCGTGATGGGGCTGGGGATGGCCATGAGCGCCACAAGCAGCAACAACCTCATCGTCTACCTCATCAGGAAGTACAACGTGAAGAGCATCGACGCCGCGCAGATCTCCAACATCGTCCGCGGCTGTATGCAGCTGGCGCCCGTCCTCGGCGCCGCCGTCTCCGACGCCTACTTCGGCTGCTACCCCGTCGTCGTTGCCGGCGTCGCCATCTCTCTGCTTGTAATTACTAATAATTAAGCGGATCGACACTTCTAATTACACACTGACAGTCTGACACCATGCATGATGATCACTGGCTTCTCTTTGCCGTTGTCGCTTGGGTTGTGCAGTCATTTGCGCTGTTCACGCTGACGGCCGCGTTCCCGTCGCTGCGCCCGCCGCCGTGCGCCGCGCCGCCATCGTCATGCCAACCGCCGAACGCCATCCAAGCCGCGGTCCTGTACGCGGCGGTGTGCCTCCTGGCCGTCGGCAACGGCGGGACGCGGTACAACGCGGCGACGCTGGGCGCGGACCAGTTCGTCGTCGGCGGCGGCCGGGACGCCTTCTTCAGCTGGTACTTCGTCTTCCTCTACGCGTCCTACGTGGCCGGCGACACGGCGCTGGTGTACGTGCAGGACAGCGTCGGCTGGGCCCTGGGCTTCGGCGTCTGCGCCGTCACAACTGGGCTGGGCCTCGTCGCGTTGGTTGCCGGGTCCAGATATTACAGACGGCCCGTTCGGAAAGGGAGCCCGTTTACGGCCCTGGCGAGGGTGGTTGTGGCCGCTGCGAGGAAGGCAACGCTGACCTCGACTTCACTTGGTACAATGCAGTACTATTACCATGGAACTGGGGGTTCTTCTGACACAGATCACACACCTAATCAAACGCAAGATAATGCTCCAAGTGAGAGATTCAGGTATGTTAATATGCTTGAAATTCTCAGAAGCCATTTCCACAAATTGAGGCCCAAATTAATGTGGAATGCACGTATAACTTTTTATTCATGATTAATTGATTCCAATGAAATTTGAATTTTCTTTTCTTCGGAATCCGTCCAAATTTCTTGGGTTTCAAACAGGTCATGACCACCTGACGATCATACTCCTGTCAGGTTCTTGAACCGAGCTGCGATGATCGCAGCAGGGGAGACAAACCCTCATGACGTGTCAGTAGCGAATAAGCCATCATGGCACCTGTGCACGGTGCAAGAGGTGGAGGACTTGAAGTCGCTCGTCCGCGTGCTGCCGCTCTGGTCGTCGGGGATCCTGGTGAGCATGACCGTGAACGCGCAGGTGAGCCTCACCGTCCTCCAGGCCCTCACCATGGACCGCGCCCTCGGCCCTCGCTTCGCCGTCCCGGCCGCCTCCATGACGGTCACCGTGCTGGCCGCCTTCATCCTCTCCGCCGCGCTCTTCGACCGCCTCGTCGTTCCGCTCTGGGAGAGGCTCACGGGTGGCCGCAAGCTCACCCCGCTGCGGCGCGTCGGGCTCGGCCACGCCCTGAACGTCGCCAGCATGGCGGTCGCCGCGCTCGTGGAGCGGAGGCGGATCCGCGTGGCGCGCGCCCACGCCCACGCCCATCGTGCTGCCGGCGGCAGTGGCAGTTCAGCCGGCGCCGTGGCGCTGCCGATGTCGGCGCTGTGGCTGGTGGCGCAGCTAGCGCTGACCGGCGCGGAGGAGGCGCTGCACCTGCCGGGGAACACGGCGCTGTTCTACCAGGAGGTCCCCGCGACGCTGCGTAGCACGGCCACCGCGATGCCGCCGCTGTTCATCGCCGTGGGGTCGTACCTGAGCACGGCGTTCGTGGACGTGGTGCGGCGCGCCACGGGGTGGCTGCCCGACGACCTGAACCGGTCGCGGCTGGACAGCGTGTACTGGACGCTGGCCTCGGTCGCCGCCGTCAACTTCGGCTACTTCATTGTGTGCGCGATCACGTATCAGTTCAAGAATGTCGTGGACGGCGACAGAAAGGCTAATCATCAGACACTGGACGACAAGTAAAGCTAATCGAGCCCTCCTAATTTGAGCTTCATTTCGAGCGGTTTCTGTAATCTAACGGCAAGTTTGGTTCGGATCATAGCCTCAAGCCTCCCTTTTTTTTCGAAGCAAGAAAATAGCCTCCCTCGTCTTCTACAACGAAAATGGCCCATCATATAGTCATCATATGAATTTTATGGGATGAAGCCACTCGTCATTATTGAACTAACAATGTGTTGTGACTTGTGTACCCGTACGGCCGTACACTCCATTATCCTCCCCCTCCCTCAAAAAAAAAAGGAAGAAAGAAGAGGAATGCGAGTAGCTAGCTAGTGAGAAGTCATGATGGACCTACTTTTTTCTTAGACTAAACACCCATAAGTTCCTGAAGTACTGGGTGTATATGCTAATTTGTACACATACTTGTGCTCCTGTAAAAGGGAAGAGTTCATTTAACAAATCACAAAACTATAACGGACATTTCAGGGAACTAGGATAATTGGTAACATCTAGTATCAAGGAACACGCTTTCTAAGAAACCAGTTAATGCTATTCAAACAGAGAATAGCTCACATCCAAATTTTCTTGTCATAGTTAGTACTAGGTAGTAGCAATAGCCCTTCATCAAAAGTAAAAAAAAAAGAGGGAAAGATGTATATATATACTAGGTAGTAACATGGAGACGCTTCTGATTTAACAGGCGGCCAGGCAACATGTTGGGCCTAGTGGTGGGCCCTGTAGAATCGGCCCGTGTGTGTTTCACTTGGAACCATGACCGTCTTTCGTGTCGTCCAAGATGATGATGAGCCCTAGAATTAAGCCGCACGACTACCGGGCTCAGAAGCAAAACCGGATACCAACACAACACCTAGCGAGACCAAACCGACCTGAGGCGAGCAAGAGCATCGGGCGGTGGCGGAGCCGCCACTTCTCTCAGCGAATCAGAGCGTCTGGCGTCCGGCGGCGTGCCCTCCTCCCTCCTAGCGATTCGACGCCGTCCGTCCGCCCCTCCGCGAGCGCCTGCTCCGAGGTCGCGCCTAGCCCCCTAGGGTTCCTTCGCCGCAGCCGCCGTAACAGGGAGGAGGGGAATACATCGCCATGGTACGCCAAGTTCTGGTTCCTTCCTCGATTCGATTTCCTCTAGCGATTCGTCCACATGTGCTCCTTCCCCATTCGAGCCTAGTCCTAGTCCCTGCACCTACCTGACGCTTCTGATTTAACAGGCGGGCAGGCTCCTCGCGAATCTCATCGTCATGGGCGGAACCGTGATGGGCAGGGCCATGCTCCAGGCCTATCGCAAAGCACTAGTCAGTGAGTGCTCGCTCCTCTCGCCTTTCAGGCTTGCTACTTTGATTGTATATTGTATACAATGGGTTACATTACATCGTGAAACCACGGCATACATATCTATGGGCTAACGATTTATGCAGACTGTAATTGTCACTTATTAGAATTATCTGTAGCTCTTTTTGATTGGTGGTGGTATCAGCTCACAATGTCAATCACAGATACCAATTTCGAGTCCTCCTGCCCCTACTGTCTCATGTGCTGTTGTCCCCAGGTTTCTGATGTCATTCTTAAAACTTAGGGGTATCGTTTCGGTTGGAGCAGCTCTGTTTGATAAAAATACAACTAGAGATTCAAAAATTTGTTCTTGTTTTTCAGTGCTACCTGTGGATCTTTTCATGTGCATTCCAAAGTTTATAGTATTGGTTCCAAAAAATATGTTTCGAGCCATCTGTCCCCGTGCTGTCAGCTTGTCACAGTTTGGGTGGTGGTGATATGATAGTACGGTACCAGGTTACCCACTAGGCAGACATTTTGTACCCCGTTCCAAATTATAAGTCATTTCAAGATTCTTGGAGAGTAAAAACTATTTTAAGTTTGACCAAAATTGTAGAGAGGACCACGAAGATTTATTGCATCGAACAAATTTACTATGAAAATATATGTTACCAAGAATTTAATGATACTTACTTGGTATGATAAATGTTTGTACTTTATTGTAAACAACTTGGTCAAACTTGAGATGGTTTGACTTTCAAGAAAGTTGGAATGACTTACGATTTGGAACGGAGGGAGTATTTCTGTTGGTTGGTCCTTTCATTAGGAGCATTGGTGTATTGCTCGGGGTGCTCTGTTGCTAAATTGCAAATCAAAGATGTGAAAATGATTATTTTCTTTCAAATAATTCTGCACCCGTGAACTAATAAGCGACGATGATAACTTCCACAAAATGGTTCTTCAGGCCAGTAGGGTATGTCTCACTTCAGTATTGAAGAGTATATGAAGTGCTTGCATACATGTGTACAAAAGTCAATGTCATACTGTCTCCATTTGATTATATCAAACTTGTAATGCATAGCCTTGGTTTGCCTGCAAAGTGTCATAAGTAGTTTTGCGCTCTGTGCTTGGAACTTTTTGTGGACCCTGATTTTTTTTAGTTGTTTTGGTTGTGTCTGACAATAGCTGTATATCATATTTGTATATATGCTAACTTAGAGATTAATTTTACAAGATGGATAAAGACACGAGAATGCTGCATTGCTACTGAGCTAAATGCTGTATTACCTGACTTTATTAATCCTCAAAACGTCATCCTTACCTGTAAGGAGTTGGTTATCATACTGAAACAACACCCGCATGGATACATCATCCATGTGAGACATACCTCTTGAAACACATTTAACCGTTTCTGATTTTTCTTGTAGATGCGCACCAAACTGGAGCTGCCCAAGAAGCTATTAATGGTATTAGACGGGCTAGCAAGGCCATGACCGAGCAAGAAGCCCGTCAGATACTTGGTATCAGTGAAAAATCGACTTGGGAAGAGATTGTTCAGGTCCGTGCCTCCATGGCAATATATGCACAAATATGTCCATGTAGCTTTTAGTCTCTGTTAACTTCATGCAGTTTGAACATTTGCCTAAGGTAAGCCTAACGTCAAATTTCTCTTCTTCGAATACTCTGCAGAAGTATGACACGATGTTTGAGAGGAATGCGAAGAACGGGAGCTTCTATCTCCAATCAAAGGTTCATCGCGCAAAAGAATGCCTGGAACCTTTATATCAAAAGCCTGATGTACCAAACTGAGATTGCATAGGCGCCTAGCATCCATTTGAAGCATCATATATGGCTAATTGATCAGTTTGCCGATGTGGCTAGAGATCATCATTCTGTTTGGAGTTATGTTGGGTGCATCAGGTTGATTGGTTGTAACGGGACGCAGCATTGCTGAACTGTGAATAATGTTTAACAAAGATACGAATTTTGTCTGATTCCCATTGGCAGTGCCTCACTCATGTTGTACGTTCATATGCCGATTGGCTGTGATGGAATATATTTTTTTAGATAACAGATTGCATTCCAGCCTTGTATTGAAAGCCACAGTTTTGCTGGATGGAATAATATGGTTTGGTCCTAGTACTATTTGCTAACGTTTTCAAAACCTGAGACCAAAGGCTGTGCGATCAATTCTCCTATTGCTTAATTTCCACACCAAGATCGTGCATGTGAGTATTTGACGGAAAATGGGCATTCGATGAACTTGATAGCCCGAAATTCGAAACTATTTGAAAAGATCCTCAATTCCTTATTTTCAAAAAAAAAAACCATGGGCACGATATAAGAGGTGTTTAGATGTTGTTATGCATAGTGTTTTTATGCATTGGGTCGCGTGCCACAGAGAGAAAAAAATGCATTGAAAAATATACGTTATGCAAAATTTTGCAAAACGAGCTGAACTAAACACCCCCATAGATTATGCTACCACTCTGCTACCGATTCACAGAAAACGTCAGGCCTCAAGCGGGTTGCAGCCTTACATGCCTGAGGAAGACATGCAGTGTTATATGACTCAATACCGTTTTCAAAATAGCGCCCGTGGCCTAATGGATAAGGCGTCTGACTTCTAATCAGGCGATTGTGGGTTCGAGTCCCACCGGGCGTGTTCTTTTTTTTTTGGTTTGTTGGCCTAAGATAAGACTTTGGTTTTATTTTTAGGTCCGTGTTAGTCCCTATAAACTTGTCCTCAATTTTGATGGATGATAACGCTAATCCCTATAAATTTAGCCTCAATATTGATGGATCATAACGTGCTTCTGCAACAAAAAGAGGAGATGGATTAGCATTAGTGATTGGACGTCATGGGCTCGTCGAATCAAGCCAAAGCCAGGACGATGAATGAATGAATGGAAACGAAAGCGAAATCGATCGAGTGCCATGTGACCACAGGATCCTTTTTCGGTTGCTTGCTGTACTCCTCGCACGCTGCTATGCTTGCTACCTAGTTTCAGAGGACGGCGTGCACGTCACCACTTTTCTGGCTTCGTCCGCGCAGCATCCTCCAGCTCCAGCGCCAGGGTATTGACTTTGGCACTTTGCTCTTCCCTGTGCCGGGCTTGCCGGCCGTGGTCTGTCCTCGCCGCTGCGGCTCGGCAGTCCTTGCCGCAGCCAGCCCTGCGACTGCCAGCGCTTCTCCCCGCACTTCCTGTCTCCGCCGCGTCGGTTCTTGAATCTCCTCGCCGGGTAAGGTAACAAACGCAAATCCTCTCCGCGCCTACTTCCACACCGGTTCGGGATTTCAAGTCCCCCGTACCATCCAAGCAACCTTGTGTTTTTTTCTCTCACTCTCTCAATTATTTAGCATCGATTTGGTTTGGGAATTCTACCTTAGCTGTGCTGACTCGAGGCACTGGTGGGGGTTTCCGCGCACTTTTTAGGTTTGCCACGGGTGGTTGATTTGTATCTGTTACTAGGCTGCAGGAACTTTATTTCTGGTTATTTCTTCTTTTTTTTTTGCTTATTATATGTACTTCATATGTTGCTTCATCGCCGTAACCACATAATTGCTTGAAGTAATTACCAGATTCTAGTGTTCTGTTTAGGGCACCTTCGTTTGCTTAGCATAATTATACGATGGGGCAATTTCAACCCACAAGGATTGTTATTAGACCCCAAACTTCCTATGCAGTGCCTCGTCCCTGTCAAATCGGCCTTCCTAGGACTATGGCTAACTCCTACTGCAACTGTGCATCTAGATTCATATCAGTTGTTGCTACTTTACGCTTGAGGAATCACAGATCCATCAGATCTCGATCAAACAATATTGGGTGCAGATCCTGTTACTGTTCTCCTTTTTTTTTTCTGTGTACCACCTTCTCCTACAAAAAAATTGATAGCACACGGTTATCTTAGAATCTATTATTTAACCCACTTTACTAGATCCATCTGTTCTTGTTAGACCACAAGTCTCGAGCGTGGAATGTCACCTAGCAAAGGATTAGTAATTCCCTGGCCCTGATTATTATTCTAATACTTAAAAAAAATCATACCACCATATGCTCTATCTGGTTTCTTCCTGTTTTCTTGTGCTTAATGTCTAAAAACCACATATGATGTATTTCTCATCCATTGTTTATATGCGATTTCTTTGCTTTAACAACAATAATGTGACCTCGTAGTCCACTGGAATTTATATGTTTCTGCAGATCATTTATTATAATGTGGGGTGAGAGAACTCATCACAAGCACTGGCATCAAGGTCATGCTCCATCTGGGAGTTCCAAGGACAAAAAACATGACAAACGGCAGCCAAAATTTATACCAGACAATTATAGTTCGGTCGATGAGGTAAGCAGCAGTAAAATCTCCTGATCTGATCTTGTATTTGTCTGAAGCCCAGACAAATTTGTCAGCCTGCTTTGAGCTTTAATCTCTTCTGTCATCCTCGTTTTTTTGTCGAGAATCTGTGTTGAACATAAGTTGATTCAGAAACAAATATATTCCATTATCTTAGGAGAGAATTAAACCAAGGAAAGGTCCAAATGAGTCCTCCAAGCTGGGTTTTTTCCCCCAAAAGCTTCGAGAAGTGGGAACTAACCTAAATTTTGTACGATATTTTTCAAGCTTCATAATATATGTCTTAGTAAACATGGAAAGCTACAGATAAGTCCTGTCACTGTCTGTGCTTAAAAAGTTAATCTAGCATCATTCAGTCCATAAGTCCTTTAATCACGAGATTTGTGTATTTTCTTTCTTGGATTCAACACTGCTCATGTCCTTCAGCCACCCATTAAACTTGCATCATTTTTTATGCTGCTGTATAATTTTTTATTCATTTTGATTTACAAAGGTCACTACTGCACTGAGAGAAGCTGGTCTCGAATCATCAAATCTTGTTCTTGGTATTGACTTCACCAAAAGCAATGAATGGTCAGGTGATGTTACTCCCGTAATCTCATCAGATCTGCTGTTTCCTTCTGCCTCTTGGTTTTCTAGCAGCTTTACTCAGGATCCTCCATGTTATAAAGAGGTGCTCTTCTGAATTCTACAGGTAGGCATTCCTTTGGAAGAAAATCTCTGCATGCTATTAACAGCAACCCAAATCCATATGAGCAAGCTATCTCCATAATCGGGCGGACACTGTCACCTTTTGATGATGATAACTTGATACCATGTTTTGGATTTGGTGATGGTAAGTATTCACCCCTATTTTGTCATTTTCCCTTTAGGACTTCAACTTGAGGAAATTGGTATAGTTTGTACACAATATGACAAAATGTAATCATTCTGTAGCTTCTACGCATGATCACTCTGTCTTCAGCTTCTACCCGGAGAACCGTCCCTGTCGTGGCTTTGAGGAGGTTCTTTTAAGGTATCGACAAATCGTCCCACATTTGAACCTTTCAGGTAACAAGGCTTGTTCCCCCCCTTTATGTACAGTAGATATTGTGCAAAGATAGAAGACTGGATATTTCAGTAACTCCCAGAACCAGGAGGACAAGATAAATTATGATTAAGAATAGGCAATGCTTTCCTATGCTTTATTTTATAGCTTCAGGTTTCTGGATAGAAACAGGTTTCAAAGTCCTGCAAAACCACTGTACATAGCCTATTTGTGCAGTCTTTAAACTAGTTGCTATTTGGTGTGCAGGACCAACTTCTTTTGCACCTCTCATTTACGCAGCTATGTCTGTTGTAGAAAGTAGTAATTGGCAATACCATGTCCTCGTAATCATAGCTGATGGGCAGGTAACATGTTCATAATAGCAGCAAAGTACTTCACTAGAATCATCAACATATTTGACCTGAGCAAAAGTTGTAGGTGACCGCTGCTAATACAAGTGATGGAAGATTAAGTCCACAGGAACAGGCAACTATACAAGCAATTGTTGATGCTAGGTAAATTCAGTTCATCGTTTATAGAGCTTGGTTTTGTGGCATTACTGAAGCTTATTTATTTGGTTGTCAGCCACTATCCTCTTTCAATAGTAATGGTCGGGGTGGGTGATGGACCATGGGATGCAATGCAGCATTTTGATGACTGTATCCCTGATAGAGCTTTTGACAATTTCCAGGTGATTATAATACTTCTATGACGTTTACATTCCAAATTGTTAATGTTGCTCCACTTATAATAGTACCTCATGCTAGTTATTGTACCTGTCTTTTTTTTTAACCATAATGGTGTTGAGTATATTGATTATTCCAGTAAGAAAAAAAGTACTGTCTTGAATGAATTTTTTTCCCCATTGCCTTAGCAAAATGGACATCATGTGCAATTTTGATTTTGCTTGTTGCTCTTCTGGATATCTTACTGAAGCTATTGCAGTTTGTGAACTTCACTGATATTATGTCAACAAGTAAGGATATGTCAAAGAAGGAGGCTGCATTTGCACTTGCAGCTCTTATGGAAATACCTTCTCAGTATAAAGCAACTCAAGGCCTCAGACATCCAGAGTACTTGTTCTTACTCGGCTATTTGCAATCCTGAATTAGTCTCTTGGCATTATCACTATTTCTTTTCCATCTGCTGATCATCTATTTATTGCGTTACCTAAACTAATCTCCCAGAAAGCAAGCACAAAGGATTGGCTCTCCTAGGATTCTTCCTCCTCCAAATAAAGTTCTTGAACATGATAATGCAACAGCTTCACATCCTCTTTTAACTGCAAGCTCCCAGTCAATTGGCGTTGGCAAAAGTGCTACTGACGAGCAGGTACTTTGGATCGTGAACTCTTCCCTATATTAGAGTGATGGCACCTTAAACTGTATCTTTGCCACCTACAGGTATGCCCCATCTGTTTAACCAATCCAAAGGACATGGCTTTTCAGTGTGGTCACCTGGTAAGTTTTCGGTCCACGTGCTATCTCCATGGGCCAAGTATCTAATTGGGAAAGCGTGAAATGATCAACAATAACTCAATACCTATTGCTAACGAGTCACTGATAAACCTTCATTTTTCATTGCGCAAGACATGCAAGGAATGTGGCCCAACTCTATCAACCTGCCCATTGTGCCGTGCTCCAATAACCATGCGTGTGAGGCTGTACTCTTAAGACCGCGTGGTGTTCTGGAGGGAATGGACTGACCGTTACATCTGGGATGCCAATCAGTAAGGAGCAAGAACTCTGAAGTACAAGGCATTGCGTTACAACCTTGAGTTGTGAATGTCTAAAAAACAAAACTTGAGTTGTGAATGCCATGAAAACCATGTACAGAAACATCTCCATGCGTATTCAGTAATGGTTGATGAATAATTTCATCTATTGCACAAAAAGTTTATTGTGCTTATCATTAGCAGGCAATTGGTGTTGTCTTTTGGAATGTGGGATGCCAGCACTCCAGCAGTCATGTCATACATGTCTGTTCATACCAGACAACAGAAACTTTTGATGGATGATGTCATGATGTGCATTTTTTGTATGGAACGGTTAACTCTTGGTCAAAGTTTGGAGATATCTAACTTGAAAGTTCTCATTTTGTTCTGAGAAATGCAGTTACAAATTTTCGTTTGCCATTTTTAAGAGTTGAACTGCACTAGGACAGAAAGTGGAGCAGATTGGAATACACGGCTCTCCGTTTCTTGCGAGTTGACATGCAAGGGATGAGGCGTACAATTGACAGGAGACAAAAAAAAAAAAAGAATGAAACGGGGAAAGAAGGGAGAGGAAAAAATACTGTATAGTTGACAGAAATTCCCAAACAGCATGGGGGTGTTTTTGTAATTTTCTCGTTCGTCAAGAGATTTGAGAGCCACACCGCGAGAACAATAGAGATAGCTCAGCGTCCGCCTTCCCGTCGGCAGCGATGCTGCTCCGCCTCCGCCCGCCGCCGCAGCAGGTCACCGCGGCGGCAGCTGCTGCTACTGCAAGCATGTCGTCTTTCCTCCCCTCTCTTTCATTCCGCCGCCTCCTTCCCTTGCCTCCCTGGCGCCCCCCTCCGCGCCGCCGCCTTTCCACCACCACCGCCTCCTCCACGAAGGGTAACGCTTTTCTCTTTCCCATGGTAGCTGTTATTGATTCGACAAATTGAGCTATGTCCTCTATTTGAGATACGGTTTTCCTTTTTACTTTTCAAGCTAAATGATGCTAAATGAGAAGGAAACGAGGCGAGGCTTACTGACGAGTTTGTCTTGTGGCTCTAGATTCTAGAAGCCGATTGGATCCGCATCAGGAGCAGTACGACGTCATTGTTGTGGGGGGTGGCCATGCTGGATGTGAGGCCGCGCTTGCAGCCGCTCGTCTCGGTGCGCGCACCCTTCTTCTTACGCTCAACATCGATCGGATTGCGTGGCAGGTCTGCACTGAGTTTTGTTGCAGTTTTCAGACTACATTTCTAGAATTCATTCGCTGTATTAACTTAGCCTTGTAATCAACAAATCATTCGTTCTGATTCCCAATGTTGAATATTCTGGTAAAGTTGTGTCAAAAAATAAGTAAACATCAAGTCCTGATGCTCATAGTAAAGATCAAGCCCCGCATATGAAGAATTGATCCATCTTTCCCTCTTCATAGGAGTTAAGCAATGTGAAGTATCTTTTTCAACAGCATGTTTATGGTCACAGATTATGTTCAAAATTTGTTGTGTGGTATGTATATTTGATGAAAGAATAGGATAATGCAGAAGCTCAAACTATTAAAGTATATGATAAAGAATTTTGCATATCTCAGTATTCTATAAGGAATCATCCTTTGTCAAGTAATCTGAATCTCATGTAGATTTTATGCTGTTTTACACATTATGATATTCTGCTTCCTGACTCATTATCTGCCCTATTCAGCCTTGTAACCCTGCTGTGGGTGGGCCTGCAAAGTCTCAACTCGTCCACGAAGTAGATGCCCTTGGTGGTGAAATGGGAAAGATTGCTGATAGGTGCAAGTTCAAATATGTACTTATCTGAAGAATGAGTTCTCTCTTTTGCTTTTGCATGTGTTGGGCTGAGAGTTCAGACTTTGGTTACTCACCAATCAACAAAGATATCTTAGTAGTTACTAGTTAGTATACTCATTGCATCTTCTTCTGATAGGTGCTACCTGCAAAAGCGCGTATTGAACAGCTCAAAAGGCCCTGCTGTACGTGCACTGCGTGCTCAGACAGATAAAAGAGAGTATGCAATAGAGATGAAGAACATTGTGGAAAGGTCAGTTTATACTAAACCACTTTAGTCATAAGCTGCTAACTTTACTTGGATTTGTACTCTTTGCTGGCTGCTCCAAAAGTAGTTAATTCTACTTAAATTCTGATCATGTTTTATTTAGGTGACCTCATTTAAGTTATGTTAACTTGATCACCATTTCAGAGCTTCTTAGGCTGTACTCACAAAATTGTGATGTTCTTTAGTTTAAACTATATCAAACGTGGCACATTCACAATTTTGGCATGTGGTACTGTTGTTACTAGATTACGACTGTGGTTCTACTTGGCTAATCTCAAAGTAGAGGTGAATATTCGGTTATGCAAATTGTTTCTTAGTTCTTACATAGCCTACCAAAAAAGTAAATAGACGTGAAGTATTGTGATGCCATGCCATGCTGATGTTTTACTACTGATCGCATATAATTTTGTTTGCCTTAAGAAGCGGTACCAGGCTTCGAACACGGACTAGCTGGGGGTCTCAACGACCCTATGAATTCACATCTCTAACCATTGTAACTTGCAAGAAGCTGGTTTGCATATAATTTACTGTGATACCTTTCACATTGCTTATTGACTATGCCATGTAATGCTTCAGCACAGAAAATCTATTCATTAGAGAGGCAATGGCTACAGAAGTGTTAATTGGAAAAAATGACAGTGTTGAGGGTGTTCGCACTTTCTTCGGCATGGACTTTTATGCACCAGCTGTTGTACTTACCACCGGAACATTTATGAGTGGTAAGATTTGGGTTGGTAGGACATCAATGCCTGCTGGGCGAGCTGGAGAATCAGCTTCTCATGGACTTACTGAAAACTTGCAGCATCTGGGTTTTGAGACTGACCGCCTAAAAACTGGCACACCACCCCGAATTGATCGGAGGACGGTTGATTTTTCTGGATTGGAACCCCAGCATGGTGATGATGAGGTCTATATACATGCAACAGACTTTATCCTTGGCATATTCTTGGTTATCTGCATTCAAAGAACTTGACTCCCATTTGTATGCATGAATACAGATTGAGAAATTCATTAACTTTTGGTTTCTGCCTTTTTATTTGGTTCTTTTGCATTTCATATTAAGGCAAAGAACGAGATCAGTAATTTCAAATTGAATGATACATTTCTACATTTTCATATTGTTAGATATAGCAACACTGTTCCTGAGGCGAACCAGTTTAATCTGTCGCTCTCCGGTTAGTTATTTCTTGGCATGATTTTTGTAGTTTATAAAGTTGGTAACAAAGTTTGCCTAGAATAGAGTGTTTCTTGTATGTGTAAGATCAAAAGAAACCTTGAATCAAGTACTGTCAGACTTACACAGAACAGTGTTTGTATATCCACCTCTCATTCATCTGAACACACATATTCAACTGTATGATGTGCCTTCTTCACAGAAGTGTTGACAGCATTTCGTGCATCTACCATATGCTGTATACCTTGCAGATTTGTACCCATATGTTCAAGAACATCAGTTGCACATGGCAATTTTAGGACATGTCAAGTGGGGTTAAGCTTAGGTTGTTTTTATGTTATACACTATATTTTTCCTAAAAGATGGCACTTTGTGACACAGGTAGGCTGGTTCAGTTTTGATCCTGAATTTCACATTGAGAGAGAACAGATGTGCTGCTATCTAACACGAACTACAGAAGAGACACACCAAATTGTAAGAGATAACTTGGATGAAACACCAACTTATGGTGGTTGGGTTGAAGCAAAGGGACCAAGATACTGCCCAGCCATTGAAGACAAGGTATTGTATCATAGATCTTTTCGGTTTGTCACGTGGCAGTCCTTTTTTAAGAAATTGTTTCTTTGATTGGTAATAAAACCTCTAATTTTCGTGAAAAGAATGTATTATAAATATAAACACTGATATATTCGGTTACTCGCTCTCCCGAAGGTAACCATGTTCTTTGTTTCAGATTGTAAGGTTCAAAGATAAAGAGTCTCATCAGGTTTTCCTCGAACCTGAAGGAAGAAATGTTCCTGAACTTTATCTGCAGGTATCTTTTCTTTGGTCGAATTTATTAATCTGAGATTAAGATGTTGTAAATTGTGCTTCTGTCCTGTTTTGTAACCTACCATTTATGATCCTGTATACATCTTTATTTAGGGCTTTTCCACTGGGCTTCCTGAGAGATTGCAGTTGTCACTTGTGCGAACACTACCAGGGCTTGAGAATTGTCTAATGCTAAGGCCTGCTTATGCTGTTGAATATGATTATTTACCTGCTTATCAGTGCTCAAGATCACTTATGACAAAGAAGTTTGAGGGCTTATTCTTCTCTGGGCAGATCAATGGAACAACAGGATATGAAGAAGCTGCAGCTCAGGTTTACTCATTGGTCCTGCTGTGTCCTTCACGACTTTCTGCATTTTGTATGGTTGGTTGAACTAGATATGCTGTACCGTAAGCTTCTTGACTTTTGTTTACAGGGTATAATTTCTGGAATCAATGCAGCTAGGCATTCTGATGGAAAATCATTAATTATTCTTGAGAGGGAAAGCAGCTATATAGGAACTCTGATTGATGATCTTGTTACAAAAGATCTGAGGGAGCCCTATCGCATGCTAACAAGGTACATAATTTCTGTAGAAAATATTCTTATTATTGATGCTTAAAGAACTGATGCCAAAAAATAGTTGGGCTATGTAGTAAGCCTAAGCAGAGTTATGTAATATTTGTATTTGGAGATTTTTAGTCAATAGTTGAGTTTATCTTTGAAGAATAAATATCAGGTGCACGAAAGTATATTGGTGCAGATATGCATAAACAGTCCAAGTGAGGGGTGGGAATCCCTCATCCCCTTGTCCACCTTTTAATTGAACTAAATTGGCCTAAGTCAGCCAAAGAGGGATGAGAGAACTCCCACCCTCAACTTTGGGCCACTTGGATCTGAGGGATGGGATTGAGTTTGTAGTTATGTTCACCAACAATGGCAGAACACAAGGTAAAAATAAGAGGGGGCCAATTGCAATGGCAAGCGAGTGGAAGGAGTGTTTATTTTGCTAACTGAGCTGACTCAGCTGTGAGTATACACGGGACATCAGAAATCTATGGGAGAAAAAGAGGGGGGGAGGGGGGGGGGGGGGGGGGGGGCAGCTTGGCCCCCACAAAGTTCCGCCAGTGTTCATCAATATACTCTTGGGCACCCTTATCTTTACTAAGATAAAAATATGAGTACAGCAATGGACCCTTTTATCATGATCCTGATTATGCAATGTGTATCACATGGAGCTAGTTAAGCACAGTCAGCCGTTGTAAATTCACAAGTAGAGGTCTACATGGTTTTATTTTGGTAAATAAAATTACATGCTGGGGTACTTTGAATTTATGTTGTCTAATTCAATATGACTGTTCTGTTCATATATTTCTTAACATCTTTTTATTGCTGGGGCCTTTATGGGTATCCAGCCGGTCAGAACACCGGTTATTGCTTCGAGCAGATAATGCTGATAGTCGTTTGACCCCTTTGGGACGAGAGATTGGTTTAATAGATGATAGACGCTGGGAGCTTTATCAATCAAAGCAAGCCCGCATTAAGGAAGAAAAAGAACGGTTGAAATCTACAAAAGCACCAGGTGAGTATTATATAATTTCTAAGCTAATGAATAATGACATGTCTACGCAATACAGCATCATTCATTTTGTTAGGTGTCCTCGAATGCGGGCATTCAACCTTTTAGAGTTTGACAGCAAATTTACATAAAAATATTTGGATTTTATCACATGAAAATTTCATACGTAGATATGTCATCAAAGCTATGAGTTCTGCTAGCATATAATTAGGAGGGGTGATCAAATACATTTATTGGAGACTGTTGATGTCCTGATTGACAAGTAAGAAAGGATGGAGGCGGGAGACACGTATTTTGGCTGGTGTTAGTATACTATAAGTGCTGTTGTTAGCATGTCACTGGAGTTCACATGCTCTAATTCGAATTTTCTGTTATCAGGAGGTGAATTTGCTACTGAAGTTACTGCAGTGTCCAGCCAACCGGTAAAGGATTCATCTACGCTTGAAGCCATACTAAAGAAGCCACATGTACACTATAAACTTCTTGATAAGCATGGATATGGAAATGAAAGTTTGTCTCCAACTGAGAAAGAATGTGTGGAGATTGATATCAAGTATGAAGGTTTTATTGCACGGCAACAGAGTCAATTACAACAGGTAATTTGCTTTATGATATTGTGTTTTCTAATGGAGTAAATTTATATGGGCAGTTGGTGAACTGCTAGAAAAACTGTATGTATCATTCAAAGATGTCCAGCAGTAATGCATGTTGCATCCGTTGTACAGATATTTGTAGATTTGCCATTCGACTAAATTTGTATTCAGAGTAACGCTTAGCTCTTTGGTAGCTGTGTTTTGCTGAGACTCCCAATATGGAGCAGTGGTTGGTTCTTTTATCTTTCTTCATTAAATTGAGAACGTTGGTGTAATTTTCTTGTTCTTCTTTGCTTAAGAAAAGGTCCACTTGCATGGATTTTGATGAGTTCCTGTGTTTTGTTTATCTACTTGAAAACCCTGCTGACACATCATTGTTTCTTCTTCCCTGTGAAGATTGTGAACCAAGAACACAGGAAACTTCCCGAGGACTTGGATTACCACTCAATGACAAATCTATCACTTGAAGCTCGTGAAAAACTTTCCAAGGTAAGTGGCCCATATGCTTTGAGAATATGAATAGCAACCTTGCAAAAGATGACCTGCAAACATGAATGACATGCATTGTGCCGTTCTCCATTTGGTAAGAACCTGTTCACTGCAGTCCAGTCCTTTTCCTTTTTTTATTTTATCTTTTTTGCCCTGAATGCAAGCTCAGTCTTTTGTGATAATACATATTTTAGAATTCTAAAGATACCATTTCAACCTCAAACTGCCTGGTCACATCTTGTCTGAAACCTTGTATTATGTGCAAGCAAGAGCTCAAATAGGCCACAGAAGAAAGCATGTAAAACTGCAGTGACATCTTACGCCATGTTTCAAGAACGCAGATTGTCATGTTAGTTTGATGGTCTCATTTTGTTTAAATGCTATTATGGTGCATTTGTAGGTGCGGCCGCAAACGATAGGTCAGGCTAGCAGAATTGGCGGGGTGAGCCCAGCTGATATGACTGTCCTCCTCATTTGGATGGAGAGCAACCGTCGCATGGCTAACCCCAGGAGACAGCAAAACCGGCTGAGATCCCCGCCGGTTAAGGCAGATGGTTCAGAAGAAGGGATCCGAACCGCCACTGCATAATTGGGTGAACTGGCTGGGAGCATCGCGAGTCACTCTTCAAAGAGATTCTGGGCACCTGTGGCCGGATTACACGAAACTGTGTGGTATTGTGGTCGGCTGGGAGGTCTGCAGAGTAGAGGTGGGGTCCTGACACGTGTATCGTGATCCGCCTTTTCTAACCTTTTTTTTTTCTGTGAAAAATCCTTAGGGTAATGAGAAGCAGTAGGGAAAATCGTGTTTAAGGCTTTGTTTGAATGATAAGAATCATGTGGGGTTTCCTTTACACCTTCCCTCCCTCTCCCGCCTTACAACAAAGACATCACCGTACAAGACAGCGAAAGTCAGGGTTTTCAAAGTCTAGGGTTTTGAAAAGATTCCATGCTATAGAGAAGAACGATGGTAGCTCTTTTTTCTCCATCATTATTATTGTTATTATATCACTCTGTTCGTCTGTTTTAATTCTTGTCAGAGTCTCTTTCTTGTTGTGATCTGAAGCAATCTAGTCTTGAGCGTCGACTTGGTAGTCCCGCCGCGGCCGTCCATCTCACTGCGGTGAGCCATTGCCAACAGAGCTTGGGGCTTGCCCCCGCAATGGCTCGTCGGAGGTCGCCAAGCGCGCTGGACAGACGAGGGTCACTCGAGTTGTTAAAGGGCCCTGCAGCTTGGACTTGCAGGCCACAGCCACATGCTTCTAAGAATAGGCATACGAATGAGGGAGACATGTTGGTGTTGGATTTGCATCAGAGACAGGGGCATGGTGTTTGCAAAATTGCAAGAATCATGGAGGGAGGCGCTAGCTAATTTCCATTGCTCGGTGAAGGAAAAGCAACAGAGCAGGTAGTGCCCCTAACTCCTACCCAACGCCCCTACTGGTCGCCTATCGTCCCCGTCCTCCAGCGCAATTACGGCGTCCACCGCTGCAGGCCTACCGCTTCAAGTCCCTGGCTTAGAGCCGCTTCACCTTCTTCCCCATGGCGTTCTTGAACAAGGCGTTGAGATTCCTGAGCGAGTTGATGGACCTGTCCAGCGGAGATGCATCCGGCGAATGTGCCTGGCGCTCGCGGGAGAGAATGATGCCTCAGGTGCCCCAAGGGCACAATGGTCACTTTCAGTGGTTAAAAAATTGAAGAAAATGTAAAATAAAACAGAAAGAATAAAAAGACATCCTAGCGGTGAGATCCGATTTCATAATAACAAAATAACAAAATTTGCAATGGCATTTCACTGTTCCAGCGAAACCAGTTTTAACAATGACGGAATAGGGAGTTTCTCGTCAAATTGTACCAGGCAGCAATTATACAGGTGGAGGTGAATCGCCATCATTTTGGGCTCTGAGCCGTCTGTCCCGAGATGTATAAACGAGCACACGCGGGCTCAAATTTCTCCACGCTGAGCGCACTCACCATAGCGGCCCATTTTGGCACTCCACGAACCCGCGAGTGAACGAACCCACTCCAGGCTCTAGCGGCGCCGCTCATCACCGCGCTTTCCACATTCCCATTGAGGCGAGGGAGGGCGAGACCATGGCGAACCCTAGCGCCAGCCTCCCGGCATGTTCAGTTTGTGAATGTAAAAGGGTTGTTCACAGAATGTTGATTGGGACAAAAAGTTCACACGAAATGGCAATCTATCATTCACATAATATTCACAGATGTTGATTGCAAAACCATATATGTCCTCAACATTAGAGGTTAACATTCAGAGATTAGGATTCAGATATAGTATTTGCTACAGTATTAGCAATTCAATGTTCACAAAAAAAATGGTGGCACTCGTGATCCCAACTAGTAGCAGCTAGCAGCTAGGCATGTGATGAAAACTAGTACTGGTAACAAATCTAATCAAGAACATTAAGTTTGCCCAAGTCCAGTCCCCGATCGACGTATACATCTCAACCTTGGGATCAACGATGCCCTCCTTCTCCAAGAACAGCCTGAAAAAACTGTCAGAGAAGCCCCCACGCCGTCCCTCGTCGACATCAAGGCCGCAGAGCGCCGCCCCTCCAGGTTCCAGTATATGACTTGCGTCGCCGAACCCGGTGTCGATGAACGCTTCGTAGATGGCCTTGTAATCCTGCCTCCACGTACGACCGCACCACCGCCTGCTCAAACTCCTGGTTTGTTGTGACCACGAATATGGTCCTGATCATGTCCTCTGGTCTAATATCCGACCATCGAGCCTTGTCCAGTATGTGGTCGAAGACGGCCCTCAGGTCAATCTTGTTGCCGTCGCAATGTATCTGCTCGACCACATTGAGCTTCCCCTTGATGTCCCTAGCCCAAAGATGAGGCACGCCCCCTCGTGCCGAAGTGGTAGAGCATGTTCGATTCTCCCAGCAGCTAGCCTTTCTTGCCGAGTTCTGAGACGAGCAGACCAAGCGCCACACACACATCACGCCTTGTGCCGCGCATGCCGTACGTCGGACAGGTTGCACACTGCCATGCAATTGCGAAAGAGGCCCTTGCGCTTATTTTCCTCGTGGCCGTCGTCCGTCGTGATGCCCCTCCACGAAAGAGCTAGCGCACAAAATGACACCAGCACACCACACCTCTCCACCACGGGTCGCGATCAGCGAGCTTGCCCATGCCGCCAACGATCTTGTGGGGAAGGACGTATGTTAGTTTCCCACTTAAAGAGGACAGCGACGCTGGCCTCACGATCGGCGACGAACTAAATTTGAGATTGGGTGTGCATAAATTTTAGCTAATCAAATAACTATATAGCATAAAAAGATAAAGAAACCGCGAACACATGAATATCTTACATAAGCTTCTTTTGTGTGGTTTGTTTCTAAAATTTGTTTCCAATTGATATTCCTATATTAAATAATAAATTATATTTCTCTTGGGATAGACAATGAGAATTTTAGGTAGCATGTTTCTCGTTTACTTTTATTAATTTCAAAGCTTAAAGCCCTCATCTATGAAACTGTTTCCACCTTTAATTTTTTTATTCTATGTTGTAAAAATGAAGTGGGTCTACTAATGTGAGAACCTAGATTTGAAAAAAAAATCTTTATTGCAACAAGGGAGTACTTACACAAAGTGGCTAGGTTAGTTCTCACACACTTCCTTCTAACTTTCTAGCACTACTAACCTTGCCCTTCGACCATTCACCATGCTCATAGGTGTATGGCATGGCAAGGGAGGGGTGCTCTATTATAGGCCAAGGGGATCGTAGGATTTAGCCAAGTGTCCCTTTCTATAGATTTTCTAGATATTGCATAATTTTTTATTTTATTTTATTACTAATTCTAGAGTACTTCATGAAAAAATATCTTCTTCTTACATGGTGGAAAATACTCTAGAATATTGCCTTGCATGAACTTCTACGAAAAGAAAGTAGGCACCCCGTTCCTATATTGGAGGCAGATTCTTGATGTCTTGGATCATTTCAAGACAGAAGGGTATGTATAGAACTCCAGATTGGTTTGAGGCCCTGTTTAGATCCACGAGATAAGTTTTGCTACAGTAAATTTGAAAACTAGCTATCATACTAATTAGAAGTATTAAATGTGGATAACTGACAAAACTCATTTTACAACCCGGATAATTTTGCGAGACGAATCTAATGAGCCTAATTAGGCCATGATTAGACAACGTCGTGCTACAGTAAACAATCTCTAATGACGGATTAATTAGGCTTAATAGATTCGTCTTGCGATTTTCCGTCCATCCGTGTAATTAGTTTTATAATTAGATCATGTTTAGTCCTCCTAATCTTTGATTTAGTTTTGCTACAGTAAATTTCGCAAACTTATCTTGTGAATCTAAATAGGGCCTGAACCTTGTTGAAGCAGGCCCAGTAGCATGTTATTCAATTAAATATGTTTATTGGTGTCTTTAATAGGTCTGTTGCTAAAGTTGACCATGTTGGCATCTCGTTTGCTTGGCTGGACTTTGGCTGAAGATCGAAGTGTTCAGCAAAATAGGTATTCTGATACTCATAATATTCTGGTAAATGTTTCATGTAAACTTGTGGATTGTTTTACATTGTGGGCAATTTTTGAATGACAGCTGGCCTGTGCCCATGCCTTGTTGGTGCCACCCTGACGGTCCTAAAATCCGATCCGCAGGCTCCCTTGTATACATCAATGGACTGAAAGAATTGTTCGTTTAGAAGCCTCACGGACTGAATTGTTACATCTGACTAGTATAATGCCCGTGCTAACGCTACGGTAAAAGCAAAAAAAAAACATGTTTTCTTGATAATGTGGCGAATAATGAGATATATTAAAAATCACACCAAAGACGATCTATGATGAGTTATTATATAGTTAAAAACATAATTATCATAGTATAATGGCTGTGCTAACGTTTTGGCAATATTTAGCACTATAAATCAAGTAAGCAAAAGACGATATTTGTTTTCATGATAAAGCATATAATTAGATAGATTTAAGTTCCACATAGAAAGAGAAACAATTTGAAAAAGGACGCATAGCATGGTGCCTCATTTTCATTGAAACAGGACAAGAGTGTTACAATGCTTCAGTTAAAACACCTCACCAGGCAAACCATTGCCTCCTCTGCCTTACAAAATCGTTGTGTGGAAACTTAGAGAAACTCAACAAGTTGAGCCATTACAACATATCTCAACAGAGAGATGCCTGGGACTGATCAGCAGTACCGACTCCTAGCACAGTCCAGCCGAGCAGTGCGCTCAAGAAATACGTGCTAGATGTACTCAAATTGAGCACAAAATCAACACTCCAATGGATGCCTCTTTTCAATTAATTGTCCACTTCCCTGTCACCAAATTCAGCACTAACCTAACCAAGAATAAGTGAATAACTGATATATAACTGCTACATAAACAAATTAGTCTTGGGGAGGACCATTAAGAAATTGCAGGTATCAACAGTAGATTGAGCTTAAATATTGCCAGTTTCATTCCCTTGGTATATTGTGATATAGCTTACACCAATTTATTTCAACACAAAAGTGAAATATGTACAAACACAAATTCAAAGGGTAGGCAGAAACATGTGACAATTCCCATATAGAGTTAATAGAGTTCTCTTACAACCAACAAATTGTGTCCTCTTTTGGTTTAAAGAATAAACTATTATTTGATGAAGCAGGAGTATGCTCATTCTAATCAATGGTCCAAGAATAGATGGCTACCCATGGTTATCACTTATCAGAGAGAATGGAGTAGAGATATTACTGGCAATTTCTGGCCAGAGTTACCAACCTGAGGAAGAAGGGAATCAAATGTTCTGAACTATAAAGATTTAAGGAGAATTGAGTTTCGGACATCAAGTCCGCTCTACCCATAAGTGGCTCGTTATCTTGATTGATTCAGTTAGGGAGAAAGCGACTGTCAATGCAACTTGAAGCAAAGGTTACTTCTTCGAGTATAAGCACAGGAAGATACTTGAAATAAAACCACCTACCTGCATATGTCCAACAGTGTCAACCAGAGCAACATCTGATTTGTTTCAGCTTGCTTCCTAAATAGCTTCTCTCGCTACAATTGCTGGATTTTTTTTCCATAACGCTTCTTGAAAATAGGTACCTGCATAGAAATACCATCACATCAATTCCCATATAAAAAACAATGCATGTAAATTAAGGAAATAAATTCCAAGGGGACAGAGTTCAAATTTAGAGCTATTCTTTCACAAAACTATTTGGAGTAAACTGTCAAAAAAGGGCAGTGCATTCATTGGGTTATCGAACTTAGATCGCTACCTGAAGCCTTCATGCATGAGTTCTAACCTCAAAGAATGGTGCAAAAACAATGGACAATAAGTACCACTCCAGAAAAAGATTGAGCTCATTGTAGACAAAATCAGTTAAAAATTCTATTGTAGTATTGTAATGCACCTCAGCTTAGAAGCAAATAAAATCCCCTTTCAAAATAACATCAGTACAGGATATTTGAACTATCCAATCATTCGAATTGAAATCGGTTGACCTTTCAAATTATGGACAGTGAACCTTTTATTTTCAAATGACTATCCCCTTTCTGGACACTTTCTCAAAGATTCTTTAGTAATCAAATTCAGATCTCAAATTAATTCACTTTTTCCACAAAGAATTTGATAGCGCAGAATGCAGAGCTATCAAGTAAATGGATGAACTGAACAAAGAAAAAAATTAGTAGACAGTAAAAATACCTCATGATGCATCCCATTCCACGGGCCAAAACCACTTCCACGGAAATTAGGCACCCACGGAAATTATGGCAGTTTTGAAACCCTGCAAAGAGCAAAGTGAAAAGATCAATATAGCAGCAGTAGGAACTCCAAAAACTTGCTGCATGGATAATGTCCAGCATCATTCTTCTTTGCTGATCTCTGATAAAACATGAGCTTAAAACTGCACATTAGAGCATAAAAATCTCTCATTGGTTAAAAATCAGAAGAAATCAGCACCCATCCAGAAGCAGATGATCCAAATTGCTTTTCTTAAAAAAACTGGGTCATAATGTAGCGACCATAACTCCAGCATAGAACAGCTATGACCATGATCTTTGCGTCCAAATGGCAGTATTTGAGTCTACTACCACAATATAAATTTTCAAGGATTTCTATCACTCAAAAACAGACCTAAATAGCCACTCTAAGTTCAGCAAAAACATGACTCAAAACAGCCGTTCATAATCTGTTTGGCAGCTCAAGCATCCTCACAAATAAAATTTATATCTCCTAAATTATGCAACCAAAAATTATTAAATTTTCATGGTAGGAAGTACTTGCATATCGCTGCAAAAGTCTCTATGGCTGGAAGAGCCAATTCGGCCATTTACCATATGGAAACCACTAATGAGCAGACCTCACTGAATCTGCCAGGCAAACGCCTACTGTCAGAATCAACAGGCCATATCTCGGGTTACACTCCACCAAAAATTGCAATTAAATACAACATGGAAAGATTATTAAGTCCTCTACAACTTTGGTATTCATTTTGTAAACGGTTTCAGCACCAACGGTAGTTTAAACTGAATAGATCTAATACTGTCCAGAAATTCGTCAGAAAAACTGGGTCATAATGTAGCGACCATTACTCCCAGCATACAACAGCTATGACCATGATCTTTGCATCCAAATGACGGTATTTGTGTCTACTACCACAATATAAATTTCCTAGGATTTCTATATCCCTCAAAAACAGACCTAAATAGCCACGAAACCACATCTGTCCAATCTGAAACATCAGGAAACACCTCGATTCGATGTCTACCGCTAAAACTTCATACCTAATCCTTTCCTACCATGAACTACCACACCAAAACAACTTTAAATCAATTGGTACAGAAGGGGATCGAGCCTCACCTAGGGTTTCCCATGACGATCAGCGAGGAAATGTTAGAGAAAACACAGATCCGACGCGTCTTCCTCATCCTCTAATCTTTCTCATTCCGATTTAATGCTCCAGTCCTTGATTCTTGCACCAATGGTGGAGGTATATGGAGGGGAAGGTGCTCTGGGGAGGAGGGAGGAAGCAGGGGCGAGAGAAAGAAGGGGCCACGAGAGGGGAGACCAAACTGTGTGGAGGAAGCGAAGAGAATCACCCGTCCCCCACCTGGAGCCCCTCCTCCTCCTCTTCCTCCTCCTCGTCATCCCCGCCGCCGTCACCGCCGCCGCCGCCATTGGAGTTGCCGTCCGCCTCGGCTAACCCTAGCATGGGCGATGCCGACGAGAGGGCGTATGACAGCGGCGATGTGCGCATCCGATGTCCTCGCGTGACATCGATGTCGATGATGTGCGCGCCCCAGCTTCCTCGCGGTGGGCGTTGATGGAGAGTGAGGAGCCGGAGGAGGTGGAGGGGATCCCGCGTGCGGTGAGGGAAGATGGAGAACGAGCGCGCCGTCGAGGAGCTAATGGGGGCGGGAGCGCGGCAGCGGGCGGACAGGAGCGGGCGGTGGCGGCTAGTTTTTGGGAGGCGCGCTCGGGTGAGAGAAAGAGATGGGGACGGGCGAGCCACAATTTCATTTGAAGCAGATGGGCGGGGACGGGGCCGCGCAGGGGAGCTCCAGATATATTGAACTCTGCCCGTTGGATTTGGTAGAGTATGGTTGAGAGATGATCTGGTCCGTCGGATTTTGTGGATGATGCATTTTGGTGTGCATTTGCTAGTGTGCACAAAGGTCAGCCATCTCAGCGGGGAAGGAAAGGTGGGGTGGCTATAGCGATGAACACACTGGTGGTTTATTTAGGGGTAGAGATGAGAGGTGACCTGTTGCGACATGTACAAAAGTTGCCATTCAGAGCAGTCTTGTATTTATGTGAGGCCGGGTCAGATTTCCTAATGCCAGGCAATCTTACATTTCAATTTCTTTGAATCCCCAATTATGGCTTAACCGCACATCTGCACCGGGAGCTCCTATATGTCTACCGAAAGGCATATAAGCAAATCATCTATAAACTATAAAGCCCAATTAGGTTGATGAAGGCTCAAATATTAGCAAACAGACCAGCCCGTTGCTTTTTTCGTTACATCTAGCCGTGCCTGACTTTTTTAATTGATGCAAATGTTGGACGCCTGACTTTCCGTTACGATCTGGGCGCCTGACTTTTTAAATTGATGCAAATGTCGGGCGCCTGACTTTCCGTTACGATCTGGGCGCCTGACTTTTTTATCGTGAATGTTGGAACGTTGTGTTTCTCGCGCGCAAAAATTTCTGCCTGCATTTTATTTTTTGCTGGGTACGTGGTTCTAAGTGGGAAACATAACGGGTGGGAACCAACTCACAAAATGAAGTTGCAAGTTGCAAATTTATAAATAAACTTAACATTTGGTAGCTTCAGATTTCAGAGCACAAATTATAGGTAATATAATCTAGTTCTAATGTAGCATTTCCTTTGACAACTGATCTTCCACAGCAACTTATCAGCAAGTAGTGTAGCAAGAACCTGTTAACAATGAAACAATGCTCCAAATGTTAATCATTATGTTAATTTTTATTGTGACTTTGACCATTAAAAACAAGAAATGTTGAACATTTCCATTCTTAATTAATACAATAATATTGAACATTAAATATAGTAAAGTTGAAATGTACAAATAGATATGTTGAAATGTACATATAGATATGTTCTACATTGCACAGATAAAGTTGAACCTAGTTCTAGTAAACTGTATGAAATGTTGAAATATTGTTATAAGAAATGTTGTGTGCAACAACAAAAAAAAGTTAGTAAATTGAATCTAGGCATGGAGTTGCATGAGCAGGGATAATGTTGAAGATGTTGAAATACTATGAAAACAAATGTTGAGAACACTAAAGGAAAATGTTACAAACATGTATTTAGGCATTGAATTGCATGACAACAACTAGATCAGCATCTCAATAAAAATGGCAGCAAACTTGTTGTACTTGTAGGACAATAATTGAAATAGAAACTTCTGACGCAAAGGTAACAGATCAGCCTATCCAGCAAAGAATATAAATGAACCAGTTCAACATTTTCTAAAAATGTTTTCAATAATTTACAAACTCTTTGATATTTTTTTAAAAAACTTAAGAATGTTCAATCAACATTACTGGTAGGGTCTTCTATGGCAGGGGGTACGTGTCGCCCCAAAACCCACCAACCTTCTGTACCCGTTAGGACGGAGTTGCCCCCCAACAATCCCCAACCTAACCAGTCAGTAGGGCCTTCTATGGCATGGGGTAATTGGTCGGCGCCTAACCGGTCAGTAAGGCATTCTATGGCAGGGGGTACGTGTCGCCCCCAAACCCACCAACCTTCTGTACCCGTTAGGACGGAGTTGCCCCCCAACAATCCCCAACCCTAACCAGTCAGTAGGGCCTTCTATGGCAGGGGGTACTTAGTCGGCCCCTAACCGGTCAGTAAGGCCTTCTATGGCAGGGGGTACGTGTCGCCCCCAAACCCACCAACCTTCTGAACCCGTTAGGACGGAGTCGCCCCCCAACAATCCCCAACCCTAACCAATCAATAGGGCCTTCTATGGCAGGGGATACTTGGTCGGCCCCTAACCGGTCAGTAGGGTCTTCTATGGCAGGGGGTACGTGTCGCCCCCCAAACCCACCAACCTTCTGTACCCGTTAGGACGGAGTCGCCCCCAACAATCCCCAACCCTAACCAGTCAGTAGGGCCTTATATGGCAGGGGTACTTGGTCGGCCCTAACCGGTCAGTAGGTCTTCTATGGCAGGGGGTACGTGTCGCCCCCAAACCCACCAACCTTCTGTACCCGTTAGGACGGAGTCGCCCCCAACAATCCCTAACCCTAACCAGTCAGTAGGGCCTTCTATGGCAGGGGTACTTGAAAGAACCTTGATGTCGCCTAGAGGGGGGGGTGAATAGGCGATATACCGCAAAATCAAACTTTTCCCCTTTTTACTCTAGCTGCCAGGGGGTGACCGGTCAGACCGGTTCTCCACACCGGTCAGACCGGTGACGTGCAGTGCACTCCCCCAACAGCAGCTCGAGCTTCTTCTTGACTTCTAGCATGAACCAAACTTGGTGAGTTGCTTCTATAGGTGATATTCAGCAAGGCAAAGCTATCCCTGCACACAATATAAGCACAACCAAGTAGATCGAAGCGGAAGCACAAAATATGCTAGAAATCAACAAGTGAGGCAAACCACAACGGAGACACAAAGAGTTGTTTTCCCGAAGTTCGGATTCACCGCTCGCACCAAGCAACCACCAAGGTACGGTGAATCCTACTCTCCGTTGAGGAAGCTTATGCGACCACCACTTAGGTCAAGCTTTCTCCTCCTTGCACTAGCTTGCTTCTTCCCTTCCGGAGGTGAAGCACAACCTGCACAAACAATCCCGAGGCTCACCACACAATTTGGTAGCTCACCGGGCGACGCCTAGCCGTCTAGGAGGAAGAACCTCCAAGAGTAACAAATGCTTCAAATTGCTTTCTTGACAGCGAATCGAAGTGCTCAAGCTATGGTTGCTCTTGTTTTGCTCTCTAATGCTCACTCAATCTTGCTCACTCAATCTTGCTCACTCAACCCAACTCAAAGATATCACAAATATCACACAAATCTCACAAAGAGAGGTTGGGGAGGGCTTTCCTGGCTTCTGGAATATGTCAAAGTCGTGTAGAAGCAGCAGCCCACCAAGAGGGGGGCCAAGGGGTATAAATACCCCATCACACAAAAACTAGCCGTTGGAGCTCTGCCGTGACCGGTTAGACCGGTCACCCAGACCGGTCAGACCGGTCGGGCAGGGTGATTTGAAAAACTAGCCGTTAGACCTTTCACCGGTCAGACCGGTCCCCTTGACCGGTCAGACCGGTCAGGTCTGTCCCAAAACTCTCAAGTTAGCTCAAGGTTTCATCCAAGGATAAAACCACACAATGTTAGTTGAGCTGGGATTTGTTAGCACACTCTGAGACTCTCTCAAGGCTATTCTCACATAGGTCAACTATTGAGCACTTAAGATATTTGTCAATAAGCAAATGTTGCATCCCTCTTGATAGTACGACGTACCTATACTCAAGGATAAATGTAAACACAATGAATTCTTCTTGAGTCTCCAAGTTTTCATCAATGCCATACTTTGATAGTTGACAACTTGAGGGCTTTCAACATTGCCATCTTTCTTGAGCAATTCCATACTTGAGCTAGTGACTTAGGATTTTTCATCATCTATTGACAGAGTTCATTTGAATCATTAAGTCACTCCATTTTATCAATCACAACTAATTGATGTTTTGCATTGCTTCCCTCAATAAGGCTTGGATATGATTCTTCGAAACCCCACGGACCTAGATACTTCACCTTAGCAATTTGCACACATGGAAAGCCGTCGCTTAGCCAAAGCTTGCTTAGTCCCTCGCTCTAGTCATCTCGGTTGATTTCTTCACCACTTACCCTTGCCACATTGAGTTTAGCTTTGCTTCATCATATTGAAATCCCATTTGAAAGAACTCTTCAAATGCTTGTTCTTGATTTGACAAAGTATATTCAAACCATTGCAAGCTTCCAATTGTAGACCAATTTGTAACACATATGCTCATGTCATTTTTATCATACACACATGAAGCTTTGCAATATCATTCTTCTTTGACAATTGGATCATCTCATAATATTGGAGACCAACATGACATATCCCGAATTATTGCTCCATCATTGCTTCTCATGTAGCTCCATATCGGTTTGTATTGCATTTAGATTTCAATAGTGACAACTAGTCTTGCAATATCTAGCAATCTTTATCAACCATGATCCAAGATATCCCATATGTATATGTTCAACAGGCCTTCATTATCCTAGAGACCAATATATCACATATGTCATCATGTCTCCTTTCTTATTTCACCATAGCTTGCCATTTATCCTATCCTTGCATAATGGGACCACACGCTTGTTGGTATGCAACATTATGAGCCATACACATTGCATTCAACCCATGAACAATAGTGTATCATAAAATATTTATTTTAATCCCTGCTCATAACTTTAACAAACACATTAGTCCTTTAATCGCTTTGTCATTCAATTCACCAAAATCCACTTGAGGGCCTAGATACACTTTCAATCTCCCCCTTTTTGGTGATTGATGACAACCCGATTAAAGCTTACAAATATGACAATTAAGCTCTTTTAGTTTCTTAGATATATTGTGAGCTCCCCCTTAATGTGTGCTTTGAATGGAATTTCAAAATTGGCTTCACATGCCAAGAGCACACATTTCACAATAAAAACATGGGAGCTCCCCCTATATCTCAAAAACCGTGAAGTGCAACAAGTGTGTGTACAGAAATATCCGTGATGCATATGATATGTAAGGCACACACATAGAAATGTATGTGTGCTGTCAGGTGCCTGACCGGTCAGACCGGTCAAGATGACCGGTCAGACCGGTCAGCCCCAGTCAGCACACATAATAAATAAAATCAACCACCAATCAATTCAAGCATCACAAACTAACACAAAGTTACTTAAAGTGCATAAATAAGGTTCTTACACACACAATAGCACACATTACAAGTTCTCAAGTCCACAAAGGAATAGAATTCAAGATTTATTACAAGTTTTCAACTGCCAAGACACTTGACCGGTCAGACCGGTCACCCTGACCGGTCAGACCGGTCAAGGCTGCTGCTACTGCTGCAAACTGAAGAATGAAGCCTTTAATCCAACTCTTCTCCCCCTTTGTCATCAAACATCCATAAAAGGGCTTGGAGAAGTTGTAGCTGCAGTCACTCGTGTCCATTGCCACCGTTTCCTCCCTCACTAGGTGATTCTTGCCAAAGATGAAGTCCTTCATGTAAATGTGAGAGAGGAGGCATAAGATAAATAGAATCTGATACGGTGATCTTAGAGGGAGAAGCAAGAGTGGGATCAGTAGTACCATAGGAAGTCGAAGTGTCAGGAGGCACAGGAGGTATATAACCAAAGATAGAAGTTGAGAGCCTCGCTGCTATGTCAGAGGTCTCCGGTGCATCACTAGAAGGATCAAGAATGCCACTACTGAATGGTGGAACTGAAGAACCCGCCATCATGCCCTCACTATGAAAAGATGGACCCACAGAGGATGATCCTGCTGGATATGTGCCTGCCATCATGCCTGGCACAAAGCCCGACGAGAACGAACTAGGCATACTGGCAGAGAGGGTCTGGTATAGTGGAGGAACATGTGCATACTGTGGAGGTGCTGGCGGCTGCTGTGGCTGAACTGGTGGAGCACCTGATGAAGAACTAGCCTCTGGAAAGAATATGCTCCCGTACTGATCAAAGTATCCTGCTGATGAATATCCTTGGAGCCTATCATCAAGAGATGGAATCTCAACCTCTGGAGGTGGTGGAGAGGGAGGAGAACGCGGCGGCTGAAGGTTCATGGCATTGTGCATCATCTTAATTGAATCATTTATCTTCTTATTATCCCTCCGCTGACGCTGCTGCTCCACCTCTATATCTCTTTGGCTCTTACACATGCCAACAAAAAGATTGAAGAGCTTCTTGATGGGAGAAGTGGGCTTTTCCCTTGGCCTGCGAGAGAACACAATGGGCTCAGGCCTGAACCGGTCAGACCGGTACCGGTCACCGGTCAGACCGGTGCCGGCCTGAGCACCAGGCTGAGCTGGCTGAGGCGGCTCCTGCTGCTCAAACACTCCTCCAACTGGCTCATGCTGAATTTCTGGCTCAGGAGATGGAATCCTAGGATTTTTCTTGGCATTAGGCTTCAATGGCTTGTGCTTCACATCACTAGAAAAATCAATCTTGGTCACCTTTCTAATCATATACATGATATAGGGACTATAGCTGCAGATCTTCTTTGGATTTTCAGATACATGCTTGATCTCTTGCCAAATAAAATCCCCAACACTGAATTCAGGTGCCCCAGGCCTCATAGCATACATCAAATTCTTTTGATAGGAAGTAATTTCAGATGTATTGCCATCTCTAGGGGTTATTGTCTTTCTAAAGAGCCTATTGAGAACTCCATAGAAAGTGTACAAATGTTTCACTTTCCCCCATTCATTTTCCATATTGCGAGGATACATGATTTTCATCATAGAAAGTTCAAGTTCATCCTCATCATGCAACATTTGAAGGCCTTCTTCATTACCAAGCTTGAACATGTTGCTGAAGGCCGGAAAGGTGATGTGATACCTAACACCATTAGTCATCCAAAACATGGCTTTAACATCATTCCTAAAGCCAAAGTACACTGTAGCATAGAACTGAGCAATAATCTCTTTGTTCCAGCTTTGCTTGAAACCCATAATGTGCATTATCCTTTGTCTTGCACAGGCCTCAATGATCTCATCAAAAATTTGATTATGTTGATCTGTCATGTGTTTCCAATCCACATACTGAGCCTCATGTGTGATCTTGGACTTCTTTAGAATGACTGAGGTGTAGAAATCCTGCTGAAACATAGTCCAAAATCTATTATCACTAGCTGTCCTAGGCCCACTGTAAGGATCTGCATCTCTCATTTTCACAACAGCCTTTGTCATCCCTTCCCCATGATAATTTGTCATTCTTGTACCATAGAGATAGTTGGGCCTGACAATGACAGGAGCTTCATCATCATCTTCACCATCACCTTCATCATCATCACCATCATCATCACCGTTGCCATCATCATCATCACCACCATCACCATCACCACCACCATCACTCTCACCGCTGCCACTGCTATCATTATCAATAGCCGGGCCTTTGCCATGGCGAGGCTCCACTCTATAAGGACTTTGCTCCTCATCATCACTACTAGTCTCAATTTGCTCCTCTTCTTCCTCATCAACATGTATCTCAACTGAAGACCTTTTCTGCCCTCTAGGTCTCAGTCGGCCTGCATAATCATCTCGCACAGAGCTGGCACCTTGAGAACTAGAATCTTCTTGTCTTCTCTTTTTTCTTCTCTCGGCATCATGACCCTTAGTCATAGCTGCTGATCCTGGGTCACAAAGATTATGAAGAAATATCCATAAGACATCAGGGAACAAGATTTGATTGATTTGTCAAGAGAAAGCACATGGATTGGAGAAATTGGAGCAGCTCTGGGCTTGACCGGTCAGACCGGTCAAGGTGACCGGTCAGACCGATCACCCCCAGAACTGAGCCAATAGCTCCATCCAGCAATCTGAGCAGATATATTGACTAGATATGATCATGGAATTTTGATGAGACATCCTCAAGCAGATAAAAGTTGAATAAATTGAACAAAATCAGATTTTGGAGGTGAACTGCCTTGACCGGTCAGACCGGTCTGGGGCACCGGTCAGACCGGTGCCTCGCAGTTCATCCCCAAAATCCAATCCTCACAATGCATCCAACGAAATTGAAAGATCTTCTAGGAGTAGTCTCTAAGGGTTGCCAGGAGATGTTCTACCCAAGGAATTTTAAATCTACTCATGGAGTTGATAGATCGGGCAAAAACAAGATTTGAATACCTTTGGAGAGAGGAACTTGAGATGAATCCAAGGGGCCGGTTAGGGCACCAGTTAGACCGACCGAGGAGGCTTGAATCCTTGAGAGAGGCGAGCTTTTCCTTGGTTGAATCCTCAAATCGCCAATGGAGGATGAGAGGGGAGCTTGGGCACTCGGGCAGAAGAGAGGAAAGGTCGTGGATGGGAGTAGAGGGTGAATGAGGATAAGGATGTACTGTTGAGTCACGGGAGGGGGTAAAAGGGTAACTCCCGGGGTACACCGGTCAGACCGGTGCCGGGCACCGGTCAGACCGGTGCCCCTCTCAACAGCAAAGTTGAGAGGACTGATTGATGAACTTTTGATCCTTTTAGCCCTTCCAAGGTTGGACATTAGATTTGCAGTGAATATTATCCAAAGTTGGCATATCTCAGAAGAACATAGAATAATCCAAATTATTTCTCATTTCTTGATTCTTCCAAGAAAGATAGGTAGGTAGATAGATAGATAAAGATTTTATGGACTTGAGAAGATCTTCCCACTTGTGACTAGGCATCAATCAAACAAAGTGAACAATAGTCACAAGTGAGTCAATCGGGCCACAAAGACCAAGAACCAAAATTTTCAAAGAAAGCACACTTCCTACACATGCTAGTTGAATTTTCGCAAAAACTACCCTATGCCACAAGAGACATGCATCCATCTCAAGTCAATAGTCATCATAGTATATTTAGCTCATATCTTGCAAGAGATGACACCAAGTCAGTTCTCAATGAAGACATCAACTAAATATCTAGATTTGAAGCTCAAAATGACTTGAAACAATTACATGCAAAAACACATACTAGCAAGGTACAAAGGCCTAGATGCAAAAGATAGAAATAGAAGGTTCATGAAACATACCTTTGCCTTAAGCCCATTCGATTTGTGCATATTTCAATTTAGCATGGTGCTAGCTCTCATGATTATTTTTCTTACTCAAGTATAGAGTTAGCACAAGATATACTAGCACATGTGACTACAAATTCACTAGAAGAGATTGTTAGTCCCACAAATGACACAAGTATTGGAATAAGCTCCCCTTAGATAGTGCATAAGAATTTTGAATTTCTTTTGAGTTGCACTTTATTCAATTATGAATATTGAGGAGTTTATTCACAATCTTGGTCAAAGCATATAGAAGGTAAGCTCACATGCATCAATCTTGTCACAAAGCCAAGCAAAGGAATTTAATCTATATTATGGCAAGCAGCTATTTATCAAGATAAATCATTGTCCAAAAAGAGATAGATACACTTTTATCAATTTTGAACAAAATGCATAGCTTGCTTCAAAGAGAGACTAACTCTCACAAGAGAGACAAGCTCTCACAAATGAGACTACAAGATCACTAAAAGAAAATGTTAGTCTCAAGGACACAAATTGTAGAATGAACTCCCCCTCAATAGGTGCATCACGTGTTTGAATCACTTGTCACATGCACTTGTTCAATTTAATGAATTTGAGGAGTTTATTCCACAATTTGGGTCCGGCACATAAATAAATTACATTTATTGAGATGGTGCCAAGAGAACTTACTACCACAAATGTAGTACATGGATTTGTGTGCCATGGAAGTGCTTGAAGAATTTCTTGTAATATTCCAGCTTGGGTGAAGCCCGAAAAATAAATCCCTGCCGGAACTTCTGGTATTGATTTGCCGGAACTTCTGATACGAAACAGAGGCTGCCGGAGTTTTGGGTCGGAACTTCTGGCACGAGACAGAGGCTGCCGGAACTTGATGTACGCTAACTGGGCCATGACCGGTCAGACCGGTCAAGGTGACCGGTCAGACCGGTCAACTCCAGTCAGCGCACACTCAATTGGAATTCTTTTCTTTTACTTGCTCCAAGAAATTTCTTCTTTACTTTTTGTGTAATTTCCTGCACTTCAAAATAGTATACTCTACTAGAGAGTCATTAAAAGCATCACATGGCATAAGGGGAATAAATCAAATAAAAATGTCAAAGTCACTTTCTCATGCCTCACAAACTACACTTGTGACCCATGAGCGTTCACTTAGAACTGAGAGTGACCAAGGCATGACATTTAGCACTAGTTACCGAGATGACATTGGTTTTGTCATTTCAACACTTTGCTAGTCACTTGGCTAATTTCTTCATTTCTTGCATCTTTTCTATAAGCCAAGTGTCCAATGCCTCTCGATGATCCTGCAAGCTCAGCAAGCACTCTTTGGTACCCAAATCTTGTTGGGTCCTTTGAGGTTAGTCACAAGATGCTTAGGAACCCAAATGGCTCTTATGCTAATTTGAGGTGAACTAATCACTCTTATTCAACAATACTTCGTCTACCCACTTCTCTTTCAGGAATATATTTATGCATTTGCCCATGATTATGGATTAAATGGTGCCGAACCTGTGGAAATTTTTGGTTCTAATAATAACAAGAAATTTAGTTCACTACTTGTGAAACGTTTAATTATTCGAATGTATCAGCAGAATTTTTGGATTAATTCGGTTAATCAGCCTAACCAAGATCGATTGCTGGATCACAGCAATTATTTTTATTCTGAGTTTTATTCTCAGATTCTATCTGAGGGGTTTGCGATCGTTGTAGAAATCCCACTTTCGCTAGGACAACTATCCTGTCCGGAAGAAAAAGAAATACCAAAGTTTCAAAATTTACAATCTATTCATTCACTATTTCCCTTTTTAGAAGACAAATTTTTGCATTTACATTATCTATCACATATAGAAATACCCTATCCTATCCATTTAGAAATCCTGGTTCAACTCCTTGAATACCGGATTCGTTCTAGTGAGAAGCCTTTATCCCCTATTCGTCGTATTTTGAGCTTCTTCACTGGAATTTGTAAGAATCAGAGGGACATATTGGTTGAGCAGCAGAGGGTGAGAAGGAAAACAAAGAAGGATAGGGATATGATGAAGAGGTTGTACAATGCACAGAATATTTTGCCTCCAAGATCACCCATCTCTCCAGAGCGCGAGGAGCCTGAGATCCATTCTCTTGATGACATGGTGGCCACCTATCAGTCGAGTGGTTGTTTTCAGCCACTCCAGCACCATTTTGGATATGGTGCATACCAGCCACCTCAACCTCCACCTGCACCTGGCATGACTGGTATGGACTTCCCTGGAGCTTCTTCTTCTGCAGCACCACCTCCTCCTCCTACACATGGTGACGATCTTGCCACAAGGGCAGCTACAGCTCTCTTTGGTCCTCCTACTGGACCTCCTTCTTATGGTATGTCTTGATTTACATCTTTCAGCTCTTAAAGTCTGTCCTTCCATCTGTTCTTGAAGTGACTCATTAATTTAGGTCTTTCTCATTGGCAAGAAGATTCTCCAAGCCACAACGGCGATGGGCAGTGATGGATGAACAGGTCTGGGCAGCACTACTCTTCTTCAGGCCCTTATTGGATGCTTGATGACAAAGGGGAGAAGAGCAAGGATTAAAGCTTAGATTTTGAGTTTAGTGTGCTGTCCCTGGGAAATTCGGTTTTATCGGTTTAGCAAACCGGATAAACCGGTTTTTGCTGTGTTGCAGAAAACTTGGATGTAATTAATCTATCGAATCTTTATCCTTTGTGGACTTGAGGAACTTGATTGTGTGCTACTGTGTGTAATGAACCTTTTATTTCAGTTAAGTGATCTTATGCTAGTATGATATGCATGTTTGGTTGATGTATTGTTTTGTATGTGTGATGACTAGGGAAGAACCAGTTCCACCGGTTCATGAAACCGGTGAAACCGGTTTTGGTCTGGACATTGCACAAACACCTTCTTTGAATTCTGTGATATGCATGTCATTCTATTATTAAATGTTGTTTTTTATTCATCTCATTATATTGCTTGATTCACATATGCTTAGATTTAGGGGGAGCTCCCATGCTTTTCTCTTAAATATGTGCATTTGGCATTTGAGGCTGAATTTTTGAAATTCCATTCAAAGCACATATTAAGGGGGAGCTCATAACTGATCTGAGAATTCATTAATGATTATTCATTTTATTTGTGAGCTTTAATCGGGTTGTCATCAATCACCAAAAAGGAGGAGATTGAAAGTGCATCTAGGCCCTCATGTGGATTTTGGTGAATTGAGTGACAAAATGATTAAAGGACTAACTTGTTTGTTTAAGTGCATGAGTAGGGATCTATTCTTATAGTTCATTTACAATTAACATGCTCATGATATATACGTGGTTATTAATCAAAGCAAGCAAGTATGATCCCAAGATTCTAGATTGTTGAAGATGGCATGTCATTGGTATTCATGATGGAGACATGGTTTTATGATTGATATGTGGTCTCTAATTGCTTAAGAAGGACTGTCATTGAAATATTGGGATGATAGTTTCAATGAAGTATGTTTGGATCATTATTGGTCTCATGACATGGATCAGTAATACCCTTTTTATTTAGTAATTTATTATGTCAAACCTATCAAGCTGCATTAGTAATCTGGTGAGCTTATGCAAACTTGTGCATCATCCAATCCCCCAAATCCTGCAGTTCATCCCACGTCCCATTGATGCATGATCCACTGATTTGGGTGTTGTAGGGTTTCGGTAATTCAATGGTGAGCTTATGCAAACTTGTGCATCATCCAATCCCCCAAACTTTTTGTTTCGGTAATTTATTTGCCACTGCTGCAGTAAACAGCTTGAACAGGGAGTTTGGGTATGTTATCTTTTATATGATGTTTAATCAATCATCTGCAATATACTAGAAATGACGAACATCTCAANATCTAAAACCGTTGACGCAAGATCGGACGGCTCAGGTGCTACGGCATCTCCGGCGGCGGCGGGAAACAGGACGGCGGCGGCGCAAGACGGCGGCGACGGCGAGGTTCGCCGGAAAAAGGCCTAAACAACGCTACGGTGCACTAAAACGAGTGCGGTTTGGACCAATAGATCGAGCGAGGCACGGGGATCTCACCTAGACTGTTCCTGACGACGATTGCGCGGCGAGGACGGCGGTTCGACGATGAGGGCGGCTTCGGCGGTCCTGAGCACGGCGGCGAGCGGTTAGATCGGTGAAAACGGCCAAAGGACGCACAACTTCGCTCCGAGAAGCTTCCTTACGTGCTCGCGATGCTCCGGGTGGCTTCCTCGACGACGGACGGCCGGCGGGGCTCGGAACCGAACGGCGGCGGCGTCGAGAAGCTCCGAAGGCGGCGCGGCTGCGAAGCTGGGGCACGAGCGGCGCTAGGGTTTGTTGGGGGAGGCTCGCGGGCTGGCAGCGCAGCTTTATAGGGTCTAGGGGAGGCCCGGGGCTTGCGGGAAGGCGGTTAGGATGCGGCCGCGGCGAGGGAGTCGGAGTCGGGCACGAGCGCTCGGAGTCGGGCTGGACTCACGGGGACGAAGGCGCTGACGCGCGGGACCCACCGGTCGGCGACAGGCGGAGGCGGGTTCGGCGGGGGCGTCTTCGACGCAGCAGACGGGAACGCGGGCCGCAGCGGGGAAACGGGCCGGCGACAAGCTGGGAATGGGCCGGGCCGAACGGGGTGGTCCACCGGACTAAAGGAAGAAGACAGGGGCTAAAACCGAACCTACGAAGAGTTCAGGGAGGTCTTTCGGACTTAAGCTAGAAACTATAAAACTAAACAAACAAATGCAAATCAATTCGAATTTAAATAGAATTTAAATTCTCCTCAACTTGCAAACAGTACACAAAACTTATGCAGCAGCATGAATGCAACAAAAACTTATTGTGACTAATAATTAATTATTAAATTGAATAAAATCCTAATAAATTCCGATTAATTCCTAGAAATTTATTTAAGCCCTAGATAAATCCTAGAAAATTCAGAATTGGTTTCTAAGATTTATTGTGATGAAATTTAGGGTGTTACAAAAAGAGAGAGAAAGAGGGAAGGAGCAGAGGGAGGAAGGAAGAAGAAAAGGGAAGGGAAGAGGCTTACCTGGTGCAGCTCTTCGCCGGCTCCTCCTCGCTCGCCACCGCCGCCGTGCATCGCCGCCACCGCCGTCGGGAAGAGAGGTGAGGAGGGGAGGGAGGAAGAAAGGCCGGGCCGCGTCGGCCGTCGGCCACGCAGGCCTTAAGCTGCTCGGCCAGTGGGCCGAGCAGGCCGGTGGGCCAGGCCACACGCAGTGCTGGGCCGCACGCGTGTGTGGGCCGCGAGCCCGCGAGCGGGCCGAGCCGCGCACGGTGTCAGGCCGGGCCGAGCTCAGTACCGGCCCAAAAACCTTTTGAATACTTTTCAATATAAATAAGGGAATATAATTGGTAAAATTCATATCAAATCACAGAAAAATGAGAAAAATACAAACTAGATTTTGTTAAATCATTCACACAAAGTTCTATCTAGGAAAAATGCACAATCATGTCTACCTTAAGCTTATATGCATATCTTGTTATATATTTAAATAAGGTTTAGAACATAAGGAAACATGATAAGCTTTTAAAAATGCTAAGATTAATTTTGTTAGACATATGATTTATTCCTTTTCATACAAATGCTAGTATAAATATATTGGCCACTTTAATTATAAACAACTTAATGATACACCTTGTATAGCTAGGTAGAACAAATTGTCACATAAGTACATAAATAAAATATGTTGCTTTTATTATGCTAAATATCATAGTTTATATATAGCAGAGGCTCTGAATATATTGAAGATAAAAATAACCAACACCACTAATAAAAGATGTACTTATATCACATATGTGCATATGATGCTAAACTCTTAAGTACACACACCGTATTCTTTTGCTTCATGGGAGTTAATGAAGGAAGTAAATTGAGAAAAATAAATTAAATAACTCATGCATCATCTCATGTTTGCATCATAATCGTTCATGTAGATGCCGCGTTCGAGAACGTTTTGTACAAGCATCCAGGAACAACAGCAAAAGAAGGCTATGAAGAATCGACCTACTAGGCCCAAGGTCTAGTTGGCACTAACATTATGATTCAGCAAGGCAAGCCCCGGAGCATAACCCTTATTTTCAAAACTATGCAATGTTTTACTTAAGTATCTATGTGCATTTACGTTTCTAGGAGTTGTATGAAACCCTAGATGCATGATTCTTAGGTACCTGGTCTAAAAATAGTATGTTACATCGCTAGTTGCTATGCTTAATAAATTCGGTAGAAGACGAGTGATTACCGTCACTCGCGAGACGTAGAGTTTTCGCTTTAAAGGATAAGTATGGGATTGATGGCTTATTGTTAAAAGTGAAGTCGTTCATGTGGCACATTGATTGAGGGTGAACTGTACTAATCACATGCCGGTAGTAAGAGGTAGTTGAACCCGGTAAACCTACGTACCTATATGCAAACTGGTAGAGTGAACTGATACTGTCTTCTCAGTGGTGCTAGTCTGTAACTCATGGCTGACCCGTCGTTGGTATCGGTGGGGATTAGCGGTCCCGGGCTACAGGGCAGTTCACCTATGCAGGGTACATATAGGGAACGGTTGCCATGTACGGCCCGACGGGGCGCGTACGTTGTAAACGACTTACTCCGTACAGTTTTGAATCTATGTCATACTTGTACTATCTGCGCTCACCGTCGAGTGAGACTTCTGGTGTTTGTTTCGATCCTTGTTCCAATTGTGGTTGAATCGGGATTTACCCGACAGACTGCCAGATTAGACCGTTTTAAGTGCATGCAGACATGATTATTTATTTAAAATGAGTGTCAATGCACTTAAGCCGGTTTAATTTGGACGGTTCTGCCACAATTTTCTAGATATTACATAATTTTTTATTTTATTTTATTACTAATTCTAGAGTACTTCATTGAAAAAAATATCTTCTTCTTACATAGTGGAGAATACTCTAGAATATTGTCTTAGCATGAACTTCTACGAAAAGAAAGTAGGCACCCCGTTCCTATATTGGAGGCAGATTCTTGATGTCTTGGATCATTTAAGACAGAAGGGTATGTATAGAACTCCAGATTGGTTTGAACCTTGTTGAAGCAGGCCCAGTAGCATGTTATTCAATTAAATATGTTTAATGGTGTCTTTAATAGGTCTGTTGCTAAAGTTGACCATGTTGGTAATCATCTCGTTTGCTCGGCTGGACTTTGGCTGAAGATCGAAGTGTTCGGCAAAATAGGTATTCTGATACTCATAATATTCTGGTAAATGTTTCATGTAAACTTGTGGATTGTTTTACATTGTGGGCAATTTTTGAATGACAGCTGGCCTGTGCCCATGCCATGTTGGTGCCACCCTGACGATCCTAAAATCCGATCCACAGGCTCCCTTGTATACATCAATGGACTGAAAGAATTGTTGGTTTAGAAGCCATCACGGACTGAGTTACATCTGATGAGAGGATTGAGAGGTGACCTGTTGCGACATGTACAAAAGTTGCCATTCAGAGCAGTCTTGTTTTTATGTAAGGCCGGGTCAGATTTCCTAATGCCAGGCAATCTAACATTTCAATTTCTTTGAATCCCCAACTATGGCTTAACCGCACATCTGCACCGGCATTGAATTTTGTGGCCGCTGCGGCCCGGCTGCAAGTCGTGTGCGGGCCAAACGTTAGCCAGCCTGCAAAGCCCACCGCCAATAACACAATCCCACAGGAGCCCGCATAAGGCCATCCCCAACCCTCCAACTAGGATGATTTTCATAGCATTAATTATATTGCCACCTAGGACTATTAGCTTACATGGCACTATATTAAATAAGAAAGAGAGTGGAGAGAGGAAGAAACTGGGTCTCATGCAAGACCCAGTTTCCTCATGAGAACCTATGCACTAGACACCACCAAGTCATGCATTGGAAGATAGTAGTGTCTTCATGACAATTGAACAACAAATATGATTGGTAGAGATGAGAGAGAATGGTGGATTGAGTATTAATTATGGACCTACATGAAGAAACTATGCATTGAGAGATGTAGTTTCTAAACATAGTGTCTTGCTTAGTTGGCAACATAGACACTATCTATGGACACCATGGGTTGGGGATGGCCTAAGACGCAACCGCCCATCTGCCTCCTCCTCGGCACTCCGTCCAGTCCATGGTGTCGTCAGACTGGAGCAACGCTGGCTGGCCTGAGATCAAACCCGACGATGACGAGGAGGAATCTTAGTGTCGTAGACAGAGAGAAACCCTAGTTTAGATTAGATTTACTTTAGGATTTGAAAATCTTAGTGCAGAATATAGAGCTATGTGGATTGTTATAACCGATAGTTGCATTTTGGGCCAAGTGGCACCATGTCAAATCCAGCAAACCTATTTAGGATATATTATGGGCAGGAGAGATCCATCGTGGTCAACCGGTGAGGGATTTGACTCCCATCTCTGCTGGCCACTATACTCAACAAAAAAATGGTCAAATTTTCTTCTAACTGTCAGACAAAGTATAATTTTCGTTTGAACGTTGGATTAAATCTATTTTTTGTGACGGTTTGATGAAATCTATATTTTTTTCATGCAGTTTTGTTTGCTGGGCAAGCAATTTTAATTTTGTTTCATCTACGGGACAGGCGAAAATGGGTTTTCATCTACCTATTGGACAGAATCATATTTGTCCAATGGGTATATTTTTGTAATTTCTCAAGTTCGAGGTCTTGATTTGAAACAACTGAAAAATATTTCAAATAAAAAATCCAAGATGTCCACGCTTAAATGCTGATCGTTTCCCTCGTTGAATATTTCAGCAGATGCCGAGTTTTATCCCTTGTTAATGCTGACTATTTCTTATTTTTCTAAGGCCATTCTCAATGCATAGTTTTATTGCGCAATTAGCAAGGCTGAGAACTTGGTAATTGTGCCTGCTGGATTTCATGATAAAACTCCTCTTACATACGACGAAAACCTCTCTCCTTTCTTTTTATAATGGTATTGCCATGTCAGCAAAATTACTGATATGGGACACTATTTTATGCTCATGAAACTCATGATAAAACCCCATTGATACTGATTCAGGAAAACGTAATGCTCTCATTCAGGAAAATTAATTTGTAGTTAGGAAAAAGTACCTTTTAGGCCAAGTATTATTCTTAGCTATGCAAAGTTTTGTTCGTAATTATGCAAAATTTTATTGCTCTAGACCCGAAAAAACCCGACTTGATAGATGATCAGGTCCAGTGAAGTACTAATTTTGGCTTCAAATTAGTGGTATATGAAGCCATGAATACATATACTACCAAGTGAACAAATCACTAGTTTGCATCATGTACAGAATAAATAATTAATCGCTAAAGCCTCTGAAGTCTGAACAATACATCGATAGTTAGTAGTACTACCCTGTACAAAGCATGAGTCAGAGTAAATGTAGAGCCCTAAGCCCCTAACGTCCTGCAAGAATTGTAAGAGCTAAACAGCCTAACCCTAAATCATATCTATATATAGTTCTATACAAAAAGTGCACTACTGATCGCCGCATCGACCACAAATGTGCCTGTTGTAAACTGAACTCTGATGTGTTAAATCTTTCTCTAGAATCTATTTCTACGCGATCGGCAGGCTCAGGGGCCTTGAGTTCTGATTGCCATGTACACCTGCTGATTTCCCTGAAAGAAGCTGATGATCTGTTGCAACACAGGGACCAAACCAATCGGCAGAGTGGCTGAGGCTGCAACATGAGCATGACTTAGGATCTTTTCATGCTTGGTCCTCTCCTCATCCCTTCTTTTCTTCAACCTTTCCAGGTCCATTACACGGTCGTCATGGCTGTAGTGGGGGTTCTCCACAGTACTCAGCCCAAGTTCTCCCTGCAAAACCTCGCACTTCCTGTTGTAATCCCTGGAAGCATGGTCAGCTTTCCGTTTCTGTTGTTGCTCTTCATCCTGGCTCTTCTTGTACTCATGCACAAGCTTAGAGAAATGGTCAATTGCTCTCAGCACATCAGTCTTGGAGACCATCTCGATCGCTTGGAACCAATCATTTGAGATGATGAATACAGGTGGGGCGCCAAGCCTTCCTGGAGAGAAAGGTGGGACTCCATCAGTTGTATCTTCCTCCTGCACCTCAGGGACAGGGATCCATTTCTTGAGCCATCCATTCAGCGCCTCAGCACAAGATCTTTGCGAGCTGATCCACTTGTTGAAGCAGCGATACCATTTTGTTAGCTCCCTCTCCAATTCCCTTGAGGCCTCTGAAGCCACACCAGATTGACTTACGGTCATCGCCTTCAGCTGGTGAATTTTGCTGTCACGTATGGCCAAAAGCTGCTTTTCATGGCATTCCAGAACCCCGTTCCACAATCTTCTAAACCTGTACTTTAGAACAAGCAAACCATACGCATTAGACAAATTTGATCTTCTGAAGAATAGACAATTCAAAGCAGGAATATTCATACCTTTGGATGAGATCGACCAGCTGAGGGTAAAGTTCTTCGTCTCGAATCTCCTGTATCTTTGACGAGAAGGCATTGGCTGTTCTAACGTTGATGCTGATCTTGGACCGCAGAAGCCTCACTGACAACCGGGTGGAGTCGATTGTACTCGATTCAGCTCCTCGTTCATCCAGAGATTTCAACCTCCTATAGTTCTTCTCATACTGCATACGTAGCTTCTCTTCATCCTAGAACAATCACCTAACGGCGTTCAACACATATTTGGCAGTAAATCAGATAAATAGAACCTACAGTTTCTTGTCCTATACTAACACAGCTAGTACTTCAGTTATAAGTTTTGTCGATGATAGCACAGGTGTGTACCTTAATCTCCTGATAGAGCTTCTTTTCCCAGGCCCACAGCTTCTCCAGAGTCGATGAGAGGTGGCCATTACCATTACCATTTCTTTGACCAACACCTGACGAGGCTGAAGTGCTTGCCTTGTTGCTTGATGCTCTTGACTTCCTGCCATGTGGGAGGCAAGACGATGTCGACACGGTAAGGCCTAGAGGATCCACCACTCTGGAAGAGATGTCTGCAATAAACAGAAATTGATGGTTTTACATTATTGAACTAGCATATATAACACAAACTACAAAGCTAGAGGCAACTTCAAGTATGTTTGCACTCAAATAAAGCAATGCATTACCCACATCTAAGAACTCTGGGGGTGCTACGGGGAGGCGTTTTCCCCAACTCCAGCAGCCTTGAGACCTCTAAGCTGCAGTTTACTGCCTCATCGAACAGCTCCTTGACCTCGTCCATCGCCTCCCTGACATCTCTGGTACCATGATGCAATGGCGAGAATGGCTCGCTGCTCACTGCCGACTGCAGTGACTTGCCATGGCTGCCACCACCTCCTTCTGCTCTAATGGACTGTTCCTCATCCAAGGCCACAGCTTTCTCCTTCTCGCTGGTGCTGCTGACATCGATGTCACCACTAGCGGCACCCTTCAGGCTGGCCGTGTTGTTCTTCCCCCCTTCATTTCTCTTCGAGCTGGCATTGATTGGCACTGAATCGTTCCGAGAGACAGGTTTCCCCGCCTCGGCATTGGCATCAGGAGCTGTCTCCGATCCCTTACTCTGTAACTTGCCACCAGGGGCTGTCTCCGATCCCTTACTCTGTAGCTTGGCAACTGGAGCTGGTTCCGATCCCTTACTCTGCAGCTTGCGGCTAGAAGGATTGCCGTTTGAAGCCGCATTGTCTGCAATGGGTTCTTTCCCTTTCACATTTTGATCGGCAACCCCCGAAGTCGACGGCTTCAATGCCTCGGCCGGCGCCTTCGCCTCCAATTCCGCTTCGTCCTCAAGTTCCGGGATTCCCTCCATCCTCCTCAGGTCGGCGTAGTTGGGGCTGTTGGTTGGCAGATTCCCACGAGAGTAGTCCTCCATAAACTGATCGTACTGCGTGAAGGGGTCAAAGAATTCCCACGGCGAAACCTCCGCGGACGGCGGCGAAGGCGGCGGTCCTGGCGGCCTCGGCGCCACCTCCGGTGTCTCTCCCGCAACCACCTCGCCGAAGGGCCCGTACGGGTACGCGTACCCGTAGCCGTAGTCGTAGCCGTAGCTGGTCCCGGCTTGGGTGTAGTGGACCTGGGCGTTGGGGTCCTCGTGCACGACGGTGGGCACGGTGGACGAGCCCCTCATGTAGTGGTGGTGGTGCCTCGTGGACGACGACGATGCCTTGTCGCTTCCGCCGCCGCGTCCGTGTTTGGCGTCATGGAGCGCCTCCTCGAGGTCGTCGTCGGAGAGGGAGTGCGAGAGCGACGAGACGGTAGAGGACGAGGACGGCGACGGCGGAAGGCTGGACGCGGTGGCCGCGGCAGAGGCGGCGACCGGCTTGGCGGGGGAAGGCGGGAGCCTAAGCACCGGCGAGGAGCCAGGCGCAGGCGTGGCTGGCGCGAGCGCGGCCGCCGCGAAGCGCCGGAGCGCGTCCCCGACGGCGGCGAGGGAGCGGAAGTAGGCGGCGTGCGCGGCGGCGAGCGCGAACCTCCGGTCGGCCGCGGCGCGGATGAGCGCGACGCGCTCGCGGCAGAGCGCGGCGGGGTCGTCGCCGCCCCGCGGGCGCGACGAGGCGGAGGACGAGGAGGCGCGGCGCGCCCTGGAAGTGACTGCGGCGGCGAAGGCGTCGTGGGAGGTAGTGCAGCCCATCCGCGAACGCGAAACCCTAGTGGCGGCGGCGGCGTACGGAGAGGGTGGGCTCCGGTGGCTCGTCGCCGTCCATTATAAGGCAACGGGCGGCGCGTTCGTCGCGCGTCTCCGAGTCGGCTTCGGGGACGGGGGCAAAATACGGCGGCGAGGCGGTGATGAAAGGCTAGAGGCGGAATTGGGAGGGGAGGCGGAAGGCGCGTGGAGATTGAGAGAGGCGGCACGGCAGGGCAGGGCAGGGCAGGGCAGGCGGGCAGAGTGTGAAGGGAAGAGATGATGGTGGGGAAGGAAGGAGACGAGAATGGAACGAGTAGTTGGGCCTTTTCTCTTCGGTTTCGATGTCCTCTCCTTTTTGCCTTTTCGCCCCTTTTTTTTCGTTTATTTTGCTTTTTTAGACCTTTGCGTGGTCAGGGGAGCATTGCGATTAAATATTGGGACAGTAGTTAAAGGTTCAGCCCGTGTTTAGATGCTTCCCAAAAAAATTTGCAAAAGGGAATCTTTCTTGCATGGAGTACTAAATGAAGTCTATTTGCAAAACCCAGCCACGGATGAGCGTAACTTTCCGAGACGAATCTAATGAGCCTAATTAATCCATGATTTGCTACAGTGATGCTGCAGTAACCATCTTCTAATCATCCTCTAATCATGCGGTCAAAGGCCTCATTAGATTCTTCTCGGAAATTTACTAGAGGTTGTGGAGGTAGTTTTGTAAACTGACATTATTTAATACCCCTAATTAGTGGTCAAAGCTGCATTTATTACCCTGAAAAACTTTTCAGGACCTATCTAAACACGGCCTCAAGATGTATATATGTGAGGTTTTTATGCCACAAAAATTTAGTGTCAAATAAAATACAGTAGGCATGTAGTACTATAAGATCATGAAATCAATTGTTTCACCTAATCTCATTCATGAAATAATCAATTCTTCCAATTGTTTCATACTTATTCTGACCTTTCAATGAGATCTCTGGTGTACTGCATTATATTAATTAGTAGTTGTGTGAGGAGCTTTGTGCAAAGCACCTGGTCGACGGAGTGGCAAGCTGTGCAGTGCAGGAGCAGCAGCAAGCATGTCCACGCCCGGCTCTCTCTCTCTCTCTCCCACGCGGCGGCGCGGCCACATTCACAAACGGAACGGGAGGAGCGCATGCAATGCAATAGTCGCACGCGGAGTCTGACGATGACGGTGATTTCTTCCGGCGCGTCCGGTCCGTCCTTGATCGTGGCTTACCTGTGGCCCACGTGGCAGCCTCCTACCGCGACGTAACGGAAACCTGTCCCTGTCGTACGAAAAGACATGGGGAAGCCCGGCCCGGCCCGTATGGTTTGGCAGTCCAATCCATCATCTCTAGTTGATTAGTAGAGACTTAAAGAGTATAATTTTTGTTATGGATCTCAGTTGAGATATACATAGACTGTAACATATTGATTTTTGCTGTATAAGTAAGTAGGGTATCAATTCGATGGATTATTTCAGGTCGCAAGTGTCGTGCAAACAAGTCCACACGTGTGTACTACAAGCCGCGTGGAAAAAATGAGAGGGAGCTTGCGTTTTCCTGATGAACACAGGAGCAGGAAGGATCGTGGTCATTGGGTTAGGTTAGTGGGTGTTTAGATGTAGCGTTATGCATAGTATTTTTGCGTTATGCATAGTGTTTACAGAGAGAAAAAGTACATTGAGAAACGTGTGTTATGCAAAACGTTATGCATAGTGCGTGAACTAAACAGGGCCTTATTCTTGTGTGGATCATATCAGCTGTGAAAGGGCAGGGCCGGGATTATTGTGTCTGTCGTTTCGAAGTTTCTGGGAAACAAACAAATAAAAGGTAGTAGTATACAGCTCCTACGTAGTAGCTGCCAATGCAATCGAAAAGGACTGAGCAGAGTTGGCGCTGGATCATCGTGGACGTTCTTGTGTCAAGGAAGTCTTTGTTGTTACTTGCATTGGGAGAATCAGAATCTCCATCTCTTGCATTGCCATCGATTTTTCTGGTCTGGTTTTGGTCTGGCCGGTGTGCATGGGGATCATCTAATTCTCATCAAACCATCGACGACGATACCTTACCTCAGTCATATATAGTATCACCTCCTTTTATTTAAATATAAAAAAGGATGCGATAATAAAACTAGTTTAATTCCTCGCGTTTATTTAATTAATTACTAGTACGTTTTAATTAGGGAGTATAATCACATATTGCGATGCATTATTGTGACCAGGAGGCAAAGCGTATGCATGATCACGCGCGTGCGCGTCGACATCGCACTGTCTGCTTTCTCGCTCGCGCATAGTACTATCTCTGCACATGCTTTGCTCTTGTGATTTTACCCCGGCGGTTGGCCCTGGCTAATTGTTTGGCTATGGCTAGCAGAGATATTGGGAGTCATCAGTCCATCACGCACTGCCTAGCCCATTTCGTGAAACAAAAGTAAAGGCAGTGCCAGTGCGTGCAATGGCACTGCACATCCTACATTCCTACTGCGGCAGTACTAGCACTAGCAGTATATCCTTTGGTCTGTTTGTCCTCTAGGTTCTCAAAGCAGATTCGTGCCGGTGATTCATATATGCATCTTCTTTCTATCGACAAGAGACAAGGGAAAGCATGCAGCTAGCTGCTGCTCGATGTGGACGGATCATCAATCAAAGGTACGGTGTGATGCATGCATGTGATTCAGTGAATGTGATAGATCCATATGTCCATGCAGTGCCACAGCTGCATGCTCAAATGATCGACCGCATCGATCACCTGCCAAAACAAGCTAGAGACCAGGCAGCAGGCACCAGCACCACCCAACCCCATCGATCACAACCACCAACAATGCAAGTGCAGTCAGTGCCACATCACAATCACACTTGCATATGATGCATCATTTTGTACCGCCGCTAGTCTACTGCTACAGTATTGTACGCCAACACACGCACTGCCTAAACCCTACTATTATCTATAGTACCTTGTCAAGCCGTTGAATCGAAGATTACTCCTGACCCGAGGCTAGGCTTAGCTTGCGACGCCTGCTGCATGCATCTACAGTAGGAGAGTGCGCGTGAGTATATACGAACATACAGCGGTAGTATAATTAATCAAGCAATCATCAATCTCTTGATTCTCAATCTGCAAATTAATGCAATCGCCAAGGACACGACTCGCCTGCTTTCTTTGTCCCCATATCTGCATTCCAATGCGCCAATACTCAAGCAACTCTAGTGCTCTCAAACCATCCACTGATCCAATCCAACTCCTAGCTACCAAGTAGATTGATAGTCCGGTTGATTATTAGCACCATGCCACAGTACATCTCTTCCACTACGACACGCTAGCTAGTACAAGCAATATGTACATAATAGTATATGCTCCCATCAAATCGAATCAGTTATTGTATATTGATGAAAGAGATTTTTTTTTTCCAAACAAATCTAGTAGAAAATTTAATATATATCATGTTGCCAATCTATATACAACTTTCAATATTATTGATTTGTTGTAAAGTTAAGAAGGTTTCTAGTATATGCTTGTGATCAGAGAAATTACATGTCGCTACTTATAAGATATACGGAGTAGTTGCCAATATTTTTTTCCAAATGAGCTGTTTACCGCTACATGCTGCATGACCTACTAATCATGCCCATGGGTTCCGTAGTGGGTACGTTGATTGTTCGGATCAGACACTATCATATCCCATGCATATACCGAATCAGCTCATGATCGATTTGCATTCACAGGCCATGCATTGCGATGATAGAGGTAGCATGCATAGCAAATAATGTCAAATTGGGAGACGGATTGGAGGACACACTGATCGATCCAGTTAGCAAAAGATATACTAGATACGTACAAGTAGCTGCCAGTACAACAAAAACTGCCAGTGGCCCCATACATATAAACAACAGCAACCAAGACACCAAGTAGTGGTTGCCAATTATATTGCTGCTAAAAATATGTGCGTTCAGCTTAGTTAATTCACTAACTATTGTTGTTTGGGTATACATATAGTAGTATATCTCAACATGCGTCCATTGTTGGTTGGCTTACATCTATATATGCCCTTGCTATCTTATTTTTTCTTCTTCTTTTTGGTTGCTCGATCAATCTTAGGGAGATATATAGGTTGTGTTTGGTTCGTGGGCTAATTAAATCTACTCTGGCTGGCTAGGGGAATAATTAAGCGAGGCCAGCCCAAACCAGGGTTTAGCTAGTGGCAGACGCTATGCAAGACAATAATATATGGTACCCAAACAATGTTATTACTGGCTCAAATGTTGACAGTTGACCAGTGTCCCTACTCACTAGCTACTGCATATAGTACGTACTTTTGTATTTGGAGTTGGATGGGGCCCCGGGCCGGGGCGTGGATGGTAATAAGCTTAATTGTTGGTCGCTATTATAATAATCCCATCCCGTTCATTAGCTATGATTCCTTTTTTACATAAAGAGTTCTGCGTGGACCCAACCAGCATGTCGACAGTTGACATGACCTACAGACAGTTATTGACTTTTCGTGCTGACTTTTTGCATTGGGTGGAAACTTGTTCAAGGGGAAAGACAAACCAACCATAAGCGTTGGTAGCTAGCGATCACTAGGCTCTGTCCGAATCTTCAAACAAAGGCCTTGTTTAGATTGGGTGTGTAGCAGATTTCCTTGAGAATTGAAAAAGTAGAGAGATGGCACGAAATTCAATGCGGTTGCTTTTGATCGAATTGGGCTCTTTTTGCGAATCTAAACAAGGCCAAAATTAAGTACTAAGCTGACCATAGGCCTTGGTGGTAGCCTTGTTTTCTCTCGTCGAAGAAAGAAAAAAGACAAGCAGACAAAAAACAAGGTGCCTATGAGTCTAACGGACGAACGGCCGGATAGTAACTGCCTTCATTCATCCAAAGCCTAGCGCTAGAATTTTCTCCGTAGCTAGCTAGCTGTTTGTTACTTAGGCGTTCGCAAATTTTGCAAAAAGTTTCTGTATTGGAAAACATATCCTCTCTCTCGCAATACGTTTTCCAATACAAAGCTTCTGAACTAAATACTATAAGGCCTTAGGGTCTGTTTAGTTGAGAAAGTTTCAGAAAGTTTCAAAAGAAAGTTATCATTGGGAAGCGTGTTCTGTGAGAGGAGACACGGTTGTCAGTGTAAAAAAATTTATCATTTTTTGGTAACTTTCACCGAACTAAACAGGACCTTAGCGACAGATAGAAATCTTAATTTGGGTGTTGAAACTTGGAAGAGTCCGCAGCTAGCTGCCTGGACCGACGGGCGACGGCTGCAGAGCAGGTTGGAGCTCGGCCAATTGCTTAGGGTGGTTGTACTGTACGACTTGTTCTCTTGGGCCGTGTTCGGATGGGAGTTAAAAAATTTGTCCAGAGTATTAAATGCTACTTTGACCACTAATTAAGGATATTAAATAAAGTCAGTTTACAAAACTACCTCCCCAACCCCTGTCAAATTCGCGAGATAAATCTAATGAGGCCTTTGACCACGCGATTAGAGGATAATTACTGTAGCAAATCATGGATTAATTAGGTGCAGTAGATTCGTCGCGCAAAGTTGCACTCATCTGTGAAAAGGTTTTGTAAATAAATTTCATTTAGACCCTCATGCATGCGACAGTAATCCGAGACAATTTTTTGTCCCGGCTGCCGAACACGGCCATTGCCCCTAAAAATACATATTGAGCCCGAGTAATATGCTTTTAGTACGATCAACTAACGGATCCATCATATCAATACTACCCATATATATAGGCCTATGGTACGGTGTTGCTATGTGCGCGCGCGTGCTGCTTCCGTAATCGCTAACGTGGGTGGTTCATAACTTCAAATATGCCTCCCCAGCTCCCACATGTACACTTCACTTGCGGTTGAATAACTAATACACTGTATAAAGCCCGGCCAGCTCGTCTCTGTCGTGTGCGTGACACTCGAGTATTTTGCCCATGGAGAGTAACTACTCATACAACAAGTACTAGGATATGGATTAAGAGCAACTCCAGCCGGGGGACTAAATTTGAGCCTCTATATTGCTTCTAGGGGCCGGTCCACAAAAATTTAGGGGCTTCAAACTCCAGCCGGGTGACTAAATTTAGAGGGCCTTCAGTTCTAGAGGCCCTGGACCAAAATTTGGAGGCCTCCACAAAATAGTAGCCCGTTTAGGGGCCCGGCTGGAGTTGTTTTTTTTCATTGGGAGACTAAAACAAGGGATAGAGGCTCATTTAGAGGCCCGGCTGGAGATGCTCTAATGACCCATGATGGTTCACATGACCTACACACAGTTTTTTTAAAAAATAGGAATATACAGCAGACAGTCATTGACCCAACTTTTCCCTCCCCATCGATGATCGATCTCTCTTTTGGTCCAAAACTTGTTCAAGGGGCCTGCTTCGGAATATTAATTCAACATGATGTGCGTTGCTAGCTAAACCCGGCCTGTTTCAAGTATATGAAGTTTTCAAAACAAAACTAAGTAAGCCGACCAAACAAATTAAAGCCAGAGGCAACTAACAAACCAGTCGCTTAATTTGGAACTTGTTCCACTTGCATCCAATGCAAGCCTAGGCCGATCCTCAAACTTCTTACAGATATCTCTGTAGCTGCGTCATACGGCAAGACTGGTTCGTTGATGGGTTCGGCTAGAACAAGCTGCAGCCTGCAGTGCGCTGCAGCCTGAACGAATTAGGAAAGACATAAATGACAATGCTGGCACAGCGGGGATAGCTCAGTTGGGAGAGCGTCAGACTGAAGATCTGAAGGTCGCGTGTTCGATCCACGCTCACCGCATTTTATTTATATATTTTTTATATATGTTTTTTTTGTTCTACTGGGTGCGCCAAAACGAAGCACTTTTTATTCTTTATATATGTTTTTTTGTTCTACTGGGCCGAAATTTAACACATTTTATGGTTTTTGTTCAACTGGGCCTAAAATCCTGGGCCGAAATGAAGCACAAACCAGCCTAGTTTCTGACTGGATGCAGCAAAAAAAAGTTCTTTTCAATGGTCTAGACACAATGCAGACTATGAATGAATCAGACTAATACTACTTTTATAATGTGACTCACAGACTAAATCCAGGTGCCGCGATCTAACTAATGTAGAGAGTCAGCCTGCCACACAAGTAAGTTAGTGCTGATTATGAAAACCGAGCGGCTCTTTGTGATAAACCTGCCCACCAGGAGTCTACTTAGTAAAACTGTTCGTATTTTTTTGATTTATGTCAAGAGTTAATGGTGACGTTCTTTCAATATACAATGTCGCTATCGATAGCGACTAGCGAGGTGCATAGTGTGACTTTGCCGATCTCATTCTATTCTCTCGGACATAGTGTTTATATGTTTGTATTGTGTTTTGAAAAAGAAAAAAAGAAGAAGTTAGTGCTGATTTTGAAGACTGAGGCCTTACATTTGGTGAGTTAGTGCTCGATTTGTATGTTTAGATTCTAATGACCTATACAACTAATGGACCATATATTGACGCGTTTCGATGTCGTCAATCATTTTTTTTTGAGACGGGGAACTTTATATTAAAAAAGTACATAGTACATCTCGATTACAGGAAGTCCCTCAAACAAACTAGGAATCACAACAAAGATTCTAGGCGGTTCTATCTTCTTCTCCATCCTTCTCCGCCGCCGCCGCCGCCGCCGCCGTCGCCTGCGACCACTGGAGCTAAGATTCCCTTTCACGCCGGCATGGATCCTCAGATTTGAGTTTACCTCATGAACCGGACCACCTTCCACGCCATACCAGATAGATCGCGGTGGAACAAACGTGGAGGAGGAAAAGGAACTGACCCAATAGTCACCGACTCCGCCGGAGTCGACTTCGTCGTCGTTGAGAAAGAAGAAGAAAACAGAGAAAACCAAGATCCTACAGCTCAACCTAACCCTAGACACACTCCTCACTGGACCACCGACGTCGCCGCCGAAGAAGACGCCGCCGAGATGGGAAAAGGTTCGGAGAACCTTAATCCGATGCGCCGGCGCCGTCTCCATCTCGTCGCCGTTGCCAGGAAAACTTCTTCTCCAAGGCCAGCTGGGAAACCCGTCGCCGACGTCACCCGTGCCGCCGTGGAGTACTCTATCCCCGCGAGCTTCACGCCGACGAGCACGAGCACGACGAAGACTCCATCGGGGTCGTCGTCGCCGCCGCCGTCGCGAGCTCCGGGAAAACCAATCCGCCCGGCGAGGATCGACCTCCTCCTCCTCCGGCACCCAACGGGCCACCGGAGGGGAGGGGCCGATGTCGTCAATCATTAGGCCAACACCTAGGGCTCCTAAGCCTGATCAAGCGGTCGTGGTGGCAGAGTGAGCTCATTTTGCTATCCTACTTTATTGCCATTGGATTTGCCATTTTGCCCATAATCCGCTCACGCGTAATATACAAATTCAAAAGAGGGAATACAAATGCCTGATCCATTCTAGCAAAATCTGACACAATACGCAGTGCAATGTCATATCGTAACATGCACATCAGAATGTTGAGTACAATTTCTTCATCGATATGTACCTCTGGTCTACGGTAATATGACCTCTCCAACACACATCATCCATCCCTTCTTTCTACAACACGGACCACACTAAACTCCATGTTAACCAGTCATTAATATTAGAGTAAAGCAAATAGTTCCAAGTCCCGCGAAAGACGAAACTATCTTCTCCAGAGAAGCAATGTTGGAGTACAACAAGTGACAGTGAGATAGTCGGAGCCATTGAAGGCTATCCCATGAATCCAGAGAGGCCAAGCTTGTCAGCGACATTGTACATCACTAGATCATTCCATGTTGGTCCGAACAATCGCTCGCCTCCAACAATAAAAGTTGTGGCCCAAGTGATCAGAACAACAGAAAAGATGGTAAAGCCAATTGCTGATCGCACAACATCTGCAAAGAATGTTCACATGTGTGAGAAACTAAAAATGACAACCCTGCCACAAGATAGAGAGGGCAGCAATTGAGCTTGTGATTAAAGTAAAAGAATAACATTCATAATGCAGTTGAGCTGGTGAGGATAGCACAACATTCATCTCTGATGATAAGACAGAAAAATTAGTTAAACCCAAACGATCTCTATTTGAGATTTTGTTGGTTTACACTGCAGTTAAAAAAGAAGTCCAACCTTATAATTTGCTATCAACAAGCAACTTGAGATCAACGACACTGTTTAGCCCATGCTGAGTATTATGGCTTGAATAAATCAGACAGCTACCGTTCAGATGAAAAAGATCTGACCAATCTCTTATCTCCATAGGGAGTTGTACTGGTGAACCTCATAACAACCAACATCGTGTAACAGTATGCCAATGAAAAACCTCAAATGGTTCAAAAAATGGTGCCCTCAATATTGGCATAACGAGAACGGATATGTTGTATCTTCAGAAAGTTGTTTCTGCATTCGAATTCGCAGATGTCCATACGAAAGAAAATGGTGCTATTTGAAGCAATACTCAACTATAAAGCATCGCGATGCGATCATATATAACTGTTTAGCTTAATTACTTTAGCTTAGTTTCCAACTATATGTAACTCGAAGTCTTACTCACGGTATGGCTCAACTTATTGTACACTTTTGAGTCAACAATACTAAGTACAATGTACTTCTGCAGACTAAATCGAAGTGTCAAGAAAGAATTAATGTTTCCCTGAGCTAAATATAACACATCAACAGCAGCCTCCAGTTTAAACCAAAAAAATAAAACTGAACAGATTTAAGTCCAGAATCATACTATGTTCAGTTAATCTCTGGAGAATCCCTTACAACTACACGTCTGCACAAAGTTAGTGAACAATGGAAACATTTCAGCATCCAACATCCTTAGAGAATCACTAAAGAATATAAAGATGCTACTGTTAATGCAGCACGGGATAATTCGAATCTAAATTACGATCCAGACAGGTCAAGAGCAGGTCAAATCCCCAACGCATCACACACAGCAGATCAGATCTTTCACACGAGAACGAGGAGATGAGACGAGGAGGGGGGGGATAAGGAGCCGCAGTCTCACAGGGGCGGATGGGGGCGAAGGCAGCGGGCGTGGATGCGGCCGGCGAGCGGAGGACGGGCCAGAAGTAGCAGCAGTTGATGGCCCAGAGGAAGGGGAGGCACGCGAAACCCCACAGGAAGAAGCGCCGAGCGTGGCCCTCCGCCTCCTCCAGCGGCAGCCCGAGGGGGCCGTCCACCGTCGCCCAGACCGCCGGTGGAGGCGGGAAGCGGAGAGCGCGGGAGGATGGCCGGCGGCCGGCGGCGGATGGACGGGGGAGGAGGCCGGACTCCTCGTCTCCGGGCACTCCTGCAACCCTCGCCTCCATTTGCTCCCTTCTCCTTTTCCTTTCATCCGAGTACTAATAAAGTAGTTGTAACATTTTTTTAATATATTCGTCCGAGTACTAATAAGTCGTTGTAACATTAACTCAACAATAGATGGAAAAGAAAAACTCAACAGCTCTGACAAGGTGAAATCGGTTATTTTGGTCCTGTAGAAAACGATTGTTTTCTTTAGACACGTGTCAATATAGATTTTATGGTCATTGTTTTTTTTTGACAGACCAGTATAGACACAGATACTCACATGCACGCACACGGAAAAAAAAGACCCCATGTGTTTTGGCAAATCTAACCGTGTCTCCCTAGACCTTAGCACAAAATCCTTCTTTCAAGCTGAAACCTTGATTTGAATGGTGGGATTATATCATACTTCTATAAAAAAACAAAATAGAGACTTTACGGTCTTTTAGGACGTGCACCGTACCGACACTTGTATTTAGTTTGGTCCGATTTTGCATGGACCCATAACAAGAGTTAGAGCAAGTACAATAGGATGATGTGGGTGGGCTGAGAGGGTTGCCATACCAGATGGTTCTGAGATGGAGGAGAGAGCAAATGTGGGCGTGTTTAGATACTGGTCCATTCTGCAGAATGCCCATGTTTTGCATTCTACGCGCTTTCCAATGCACTTTGTTCTCTCTGTGCACGCGCTCCAATGCGTCCATTTTGCATTCTGGTTTTGCATTCTGCGTATCTAAACACCCCCTGAGATAGAAGAAAAACGGGCTATAGTTTACAGCCAGCTGGGACATGTGTTCCCAGAAACTTTGTGAGATGATGAGTGAGGCCATGCATTAATGATGTTGCATACTCCTACTACTCAATAGCCAAACTATTATATGGATGGACTATTAGGTCTAGTGTATTTGACATGACACTATTATATAGGCAGCATTTAGCTGAATTATTAGTCATGCTTTTAGGCTAGCCCTACAGTTGCGTTTACTTTAAGGCAAAGTCACCTATTTTGAGCCATGCTTCTTCAACTAATTTCCTTTAATCTGCGTTTATTTTTCCTAGTGAAACTAGGAGAAAGGAACCCAACATTGATATCATGCCCACCTCATCATCGTTTAGCAAATTAACCATGTATGTGTGTTGTGTTGTGTTGTTCGGAGAACAAGGCCTGCATTTGTGGTTGCTTTGGCTGCAAGAATTGAAACATGTAACCGTAACATGCGAGGCACTTCCAGTTTTGAGCCAGGCTCCACATGCCAGCATGTGCATAAATCTGTGGAATATGATGACGATGCCTTTGCCTTTACACTGGAAGAAAATGTGAGCAAAGGCGAAAAATAAGTTGCAATATCTTAGAACTATAACTGTGCAAGTTTTGGCCACCGTCTACTTTTTTTTTTTGATTGAAAACCACTTGCGATGAGGCTGTGCGTGTGCACAACAACGATGGATGCCATTGAGAAGAAGAGAAAACAGAGACAGCGGCGGATTCCGAAATCCAGAGATGGTCCATAAAGCAAAGCCAGCAGTGGACCATGACAAAAGCCCAGGCGAAAACGAGGCCAACCAATGTGGATTTTGACTTGCAACGCTATACTCCCTTCACTGTCACTGGCGAGAGGGGCCAAGCACGTCGGGCCCACCAGGGCCGGGCCGTGTTTAGATAGGAGCTGTAAATTTTTGCAGGGTAATAAATGCAGCTTTGACCACTAATTAGAGGTATTAAATAATGTCAGTTCACAAAACTACCTCCACAGCCTCTAGTAAATTTCCGAGAAGAATCTAATGAGGCCTTTGACCGCATGATTAGAGGATGATTAGAAGATGGTTACTGCAGCATCACTGTAGCAAATCATGGATTAATTAGGCTCATTAGATTCGTCTCGGAAAGTTACGCTCATCCGTGGCTGGGTTTTGCAAATAGACTTCATTTAGTACTCCATGCAAGAAAGATTCCCTTTTGCAAATTTTTTTGAGAAGGAAGTAAACACGCGGTTGCGTGTGGGACCAGACGGCAGTGTCAGTGGGAATTCACAGCCGAGGCTGCCGCCGTCAGGCGAAACCCCCACTGACTCGTGGGACCTGTTCTGCAGAAGCGCCCGCTGGCACGTGGGCCCTGGATGAACGCCGCGCGTGCGCGTGGCAGTTGCCTCGATTCAAAAGCTTCTCGCCTTTCGGGCGTCGATTCCAACCCCGGTCCCTTGCTGCCGTCTCGTCGTCTGAGTCTGACACCCACTACGCCGCCCGCCGCGGGCGTCTTCACCAACTCCTCCCCGCCGGATGGGTCACTCGTCGTCGCGCCCCAATGCCTGCTCCGGCGCCGGCGCCGCCGACCCGCTGCCCTCGCGCTTCTCGCGCTTCCGCCGCCGCCTCCGCCTCCGCCGCCACCGCAGCGGCGACGACTCAGCCTCGGCGAAGGCCATCACCGCCGACGAGTTCGCAGGCATCGCGCGCATCCGGATAGTCAAGGTACGGTGCTAACCGCACCGCAGGTCCCTTTTAGTCATGAATATACCTTATTACTTTTTAGGTCCCGCTTCGGGCTGTGCGGGCAGAATCCGTGGATTTTATTCGCATCTCTGTTGCCTCCGCGCTTGATCCCGTTGGTGGATCAGGCGGATATGCAGTTCAAGGACAAGTTCCTCGCCTGCCTGTCGCTGGGCGACCGCACGTACCGCACCGAGACGTCCGACAAGTGCGTTCCCTGTCTTTGCCTCCACCATGTTTGTTCCATTCTTCCGCACAACTGTTCGTGCCGCCCCTTGAATCGGCAACCCTCACACTGGTTTCCAGAAAAATACCACAGCCACGTCATTTTTTTTAATTGCCTGTACTTCCTTCCTACTCAAATGTATTTATTGGCCTCATAATAATGAGACATCTTATACCTATCCTGGTTTCGAATCTCTTCTTCTTTTCTGACAGTACCAACAGGCCTGTATGGGACTCGGTGAGTAAGCTTCACTTTTCCTCTGTTATTCTTCGGATGAAATGTCAATTTTAGATTGCCACTGCATCTAGTTAACCATTGTAATGATAATACTGATAATTTTGCAGGAAAAGAAAGTAATAGTAGAGACAAATGGACCTCATATTGCACGCATATCCGTTTTTGAGGTATGCTGCCCTTGCATTAACTAACTATATTAGTATGTTTGTCTACATGCCTAGCCATATCATTTTCTGCTGTAATGTAGTTATTTTCTATGCAATGCTTGCACATAAACAAATTAATGGTGGATAGCTTCAGAAGAACTTGTACTGATGGAAGTATTAGTGAAACTAAAATTGCTATACAGTGCTGTTACATGCTTTGCGCATTTTTACAGACTAACCGGTTCTCGAAGAATACTTTGGTTGGTTACTGTGAAGTTGATCTCTTTGAAATTCTTACTAAGGTAACACTATTCTTCATCTCATTCTTAAACGCATTTATCTCTCTATCTGGGTTGTTCCTTATTGTGGTTTGAAGAGGCCCATGTTCTCTTAGGAGTATGCCTTTAGCAAGAGAAGATCATAGGCGATGTTTTATTTTTATTTTTGTTTGGTATATGATGTACTATCTGATCGACCTCAACTTGATTTTCGAATTACTATTACTGAATTTTTCCTTTTCAGGACTTGGAGGAACATTCTGAGGACCTTCCTCTGTTGGACCCCTCATCATCCAGCACTACCGTGGGTAGCATAACCATCTCCTGTTACATCGAAGTAACTGCCCTTGCTTACTTGTTTTATGATCTGAACTCGGGGAGCATCTTCCAAGTACTGATTTTATTTTTTGTTTATTGTTTCTGTTGCAGGATCCTGTTGAAACAGAACAAAGCTTTGCCCGTCGTGTCTTAGCTATAGTGGTATTCTTCTAATACTGACACCATGTCTTCATATATGATTAGTACTTCATAATCATGCCAACATGCTGTTTTTGACTCTACGTGTGATGTTTGGACATAATAGCTTATAGCTGTAACAAGTGAGTGCATTGGTACTGCAGCATTTCTCAGTTTGCAATTTGCATGGACTGTTTTAGGTTAGCATAGCATAACCATGAACTCTTCAATAATCTGAAGACTATTGTTTACCCTAATCAAGAAACTGGGTCTAGTCCTGCTGCTTTGATAGTCTCAACTTTCAACTAGACATCACCTCCCCCTTAGAACATGGAACTAAGTACATGTGAATATGTGATACAATCAAACGCATTGAACTTTTAGTATCATAGTGTAAGATGGCATAGGTAGATACAAAAGTATAGTATGTATTTAGAATTGTTAAACTAAGGAGTGTAAGGTAGAGTTCTACCAGAATTGTTCAAGTAAAATCTATTGGGGTGTGCTGGACTGATGGTTTTTCTAGTAAAACTCCTTAATGACTTCTAAGCCTGTAAAACTCTTCTCCTGTTTTTTTAATATACTTCTCTTAAATGGATGTGCGTGTATTTTTTTTTAAGAGATATCCCCAAGGGAGGCCCCTGAGGTGTGCAGGTGCGGCACCCAGGGTTTGAACCCTGGGCGGGAGCACTCCGGCCAGTGGCCTTTGCCATTGCGCTGTGAGCCCCTTCTCTTGTGCATGTACTTTGATATGCCTTATTTACTGTGCTTGTGCCGCTTCTAGTTTTGTTATTGTTATCCCTATTAGCCTTTACCAAGTGTTTGGTTTAAAGACAAAATTCTTTCATGTACAATGCTTATAACTTTGCGCATTCTTTTGCATTTCATTTCATGTTTTTTTTTCCTCAAACATGTAGGAGATCTGTGCATCATTATATTAAGAAGAAAAAGAGTCTAGACTTTTGAATTGCATGAATTTCCTTTATTTCATTGTATTCCACCCTGCAAGGCATAACACTGCTTATGCTACACAATAGGACTACGATGAAGATGGAACACTATCCTTATCTGAATTCTCAGACTTGATGAAAGCTTTTGGTAATAAATTAGCAGTTGCAAAGGTTAGAGTGTATTCCATTTCCTTTGAAAGTATGTTCTTTGTACTTGTATTCAGTACCTTCTGCTGAGTCAGTTTATTTCATGAATTAGATTGAAGAGCTCTTCCGTCAAGCAGATACAAACGGTGATGGCATAGTTGATATAGATGAACTGGCAGCCCTACTGGCCGATCAACAAGAGAAGTAACAACTTGCTACTTCTTCGTATTAGTTATGCTTTAAAATTAGTTATTGTATAGCTCCTATAAATGTAGCAGCATCATTGATCATGCTGTCCCCCTTTTTCAGAGAACCACTTATAAGTAACTGCCCTGTCTGTGGTGAAGATCTTGGAAAATATGATAAAATGAATGATATGATTCATATGACACTTTGCTTTGATGAGGGAACTGGTAATCAGATAATGACTGGTGGATTTCTAACTGATAAGCAGGCTTCTTATGGGTAAGATGCTTCATTTATTAATGATTATGAGTGTGGGGACTGCCATTTATCCTTTTTGTTTTGAAATATCATGCAAATGTGAACAAGTTATGCTATAGTCATATAGTTGTCATGTGCAGGTGGATGTTCAAGCTCAGTGAATGGGCACATTTTTCCACTTATGATGTTGGTTTGCATTCTGGCTCTACAGCATCACATATTCTGGTGTGTTAAGTTACCCCATATGTTAGATTAACTTTAAGTTTTGAATGAAGGAAGATGTGCCAGTTGTGTTGGTCCTTTCCTTTAATAAATCAATACTGTGATATAAGGTATTCGACCGGCGAACAAAGAGGATAGTTGAGGAAGATATTGATGGAAAAATTGTATTGTCCATGAGGGCTTTATACCAATCAAAAGTAGGGCTCACTCTCATCAATACAGGTATGCTGGAACCATATAATCTTATCTGTTTCCACATTTCCTATTGATAAATAATACTTGATAGATTCACTCTAAATGATCTGGATTTTCTTCACATGTAAATTCTGAATGCTGATGAAGCAGGTTATGAACAAGGAACTAATTATTTGATCACTAACTACAATCTTGAATTTTAAAAGGACGATCTACATTCCTGTAGCTCATCACACCCTTGTGCTTGTGTAGCTGTAGACAACGCAGAACACAATTACAATGAACTGCTTAAGAAACCATCATACAGAAGTCATTGCGTGAAAGATGTTGGATTATGACTAGTGTTTTTGGTACAACCTAGAAGACAGATCATCTGCCACATTAGAATTAGGATGTCTGATATAGTGATATGTACTCTTATCATAATGTTTTCCCTTTTCTAGAGTTGGTCTAGATCACCATTTGGTATGTGCACCTTTATATGCACTGATACCTTTGATATAATTGCTCATGCAGGTGTCAAAGACCTCTTGAAAAATCTATCTGAGAAGCAAGGAAAAAAGATGAACTCGCCGGAATCTGCAAAAGATATTCCCAAGTTCCTCGAGTTATTTAAGGTGCAGAATACAACTAGGCCTTTTTTTTTTCCTGAAGAGCATGCACTTAGTTTACAGACCTAACAAAACCTAGAAATCATATGATGTGGAAATATCCTTGGATCCTCTATCTATGATGTCATTGCTTGTTGCCAGTTCTGCCTGAATTATACTGTTTTTCAGTGTTCTTTTTCCCCTTATTTTCTTTTCATAGCACAGTAAAATGCACTTACAAGATACACATATCACTATCTGTTGTAGCCATTTTGATTTAGCATCTGGTTGTTCTCACTGTTCATTTTCAAGCAACATAAGTACTGTGGAATAAAAATTCTCTTCAGATATAAATGGAATAAAACAGTGAATTACAACAAATTTCTCAAAATAGTGTGCTCTCATGAAGTTTTGTATTGTTTTCCTATCCTTTCAAATGGTGCATGGTCAGAAGATATACAGAATACACTGATCCAAGAAATCTGTACTGGTTACTGATGGTCTGGGTTTTGACAAAAGTATATATACCACAAAAGCTCAACAGATCCTGTTTTTCCCACAGTTGACTCTTAGAGAAAATGGAAAAATCATTTTAATTAGACTGAGTCCTTAGAGGTATGCAAAGTTCTCTGTCTTCTGAAACATGTTTACTGTGCAGTCTTCATTTCTGATTTCTTTTGGCTCAATCTTAGCTGTTTGTCTGAATTTGGTTAATAAGTTTCCCTTGTCAATAGTTTGACGATCTCTATTATTATTAATTGTGGTATTGTTGTTTACCAATCAATCCTTTTTGTTGGTTATCTACCTCAAATTCTGAATGTATGTTAATCATTTACATTTATATAAAACAATTGTTATAAGGTATGTTAATCATTTACATCAATCCTTTTTGTTGGTTATCTACCATTGATATTCATTGTATATAACTGCAGGATCAAATTAATATGGATGAGGTCAAAGATCCCATCGAAAGTTTTAAGGTATGTGACTAGTGCAGTAATCTAGCCTTCATATGTATTGTAGCAATTATCATATTTGTTGTACTTCCCATAATACTAATAGTTTTTCAGTGAAGGCATTGATTCTATGGAAATTTATTTTTTTTGGAAAGCTTTGGGTGTCCACTGAAGTACTTGTTGTTTGTAGACTTTTAACGAATTTTTCATAAGAGGACTGAAACCTGGTGCCAGACCAATTGCATATAGTGATCAAGACAGTATTGCCACCTGTGCTGCTGATAGCCGCTTAATGGCTTTCAGTTCTGTCAATGAGAGCACAAGGCTTTGGATCAAGGTAACAGCATTAATTGACTAATCTTAACTGAATCAGTAGATTGCAATACAAGAGTTTAAGTTCTATGTAAAAGCCTAAGTACTTGCAATAAATGGAGACCTGCTTTTTTTGAACTAATGTAATATCACAAAAATCTCTCTGAAAGTGATGTCTATTCCTGCAATATGTTCTTATATTTTTCTTTCATGTGCATGGTGATTGGTAAACAATCATGTCCAGTACATTCCATGGTGTCAATTCCTTGCAATGTGTATCTTAATGTCATTATATTTAGGAAAACTTACTGCAATAGTATAGTGTACCATTACCACACTTTAAGCAGTAATGCATATTGCTCTCTGTCTAGCTGGTCTTCAATGCCTGTCATTTCTGTTGACCATAATCATATTAAAGAAAGCTTACCACATTAGTAATGTGTGCCACTACCACACTGTAAGCAATAATGCATAGTGCTCTGTCAGTCTGTCAGCCTGGTCCTCAATGCCTGCCATTTTGTATTGGCTATTAATTGATGGGTTTGGTTACAAACAGTAGTTGTAGCACATTATGAATCAAAGCATGTAGTCGGTAGCTTTCCTATGTGGCCAAAGTGAAGTTTTATATACAGGCTCTGGCATTTGGATCATCCAGTGAGTATGACAGTTATGTTTACATTTGCGTGTCTATGTAAACATTGACATGGCACATTGATTGATTTGCCTGTACTTTCACTGTAAACATAGCATGATTCTCAAGATTAAGATAAATCTCTGCAACATTATTGTTGATTACATTATCATAACTCAATATGTAGACAAATAGTTTTTACTACATTGTGTGTGTTAGACATGTTCATGCAAGCACAACATGATCCCTCTTGTGGTAGAATGTTTAGTTGAAATTTCATTCTACTATGTCTTCTGTTCCTAGGGCCGGAAATTTTCAATCGAGGGTCTCCTAGGAACCAGTGTGCACTCGAATTCTTTAAGCAATGGATCATTGGTCATTTTCCGGCTTGCACCTCAGGTACAGCTTTTAATCTCCTTTAAGAAAAAAATATTCTCACTTGTTGACTGGTTTAATATTTGGTTCCTAGAGGCTCAATGTTTTGTCGGAAACATAATATGCAATTATGAATCTTACAATTTGTTGTATGCAGGATTACCATAGGTTTCATGTACCAGTCTCAGGAACTGTGGAGAAATTTGTGGAAATTCCTGGGTGCCTGTACACGGTATAGAGTACTTATATTTGCATGGTTTCATGTGTTGGAAGAGATCTGCCTGTGTTCTGTTCACTTTTTACCATTTCTCAGCATCTGACTGATGTAGGATCTTTTCATTTGATAGGTCAATCCCATCGCCGTGAATAGCAAGTATTGCAATGTATTCACGGAAAATAAAAGAGTTATCTCAATAATATCAACTTCCGAGTTTGGAAAGGTTTGCATTTCTGTTCTTTTCCTTGTATATTACCAGGCATCGATCTGCCACTACAGCTACTGTCAGAATATTGGATTAATTTTATTCATTCAGTTATCAGTTGACAAAAATTAGCAGAAAAGGATGTTCATTGGCCGTATTACGTTATAGTTCGATATATGTCTGTAGAATTGTTATCAGGATCTTTCTGCACATTTATGTTTGTAGCATCAAGAAAGTATATTGCTTGATTCACTTGTTCACTATATCCTTGAGATGACCTCAGAACAGCTGTTTGTGACTCATCATGCAGTGCTTATTTCTGATGGCATGTTTCAGGTAGCATTTGTTGCGATTGGAGCAACCATGGTAGGAAGCATCACGTTCCTGAAAAATGAGGGTGACTACGTCCACAAAGGAGATGAGGTTTGCTTTCATGCATTACCCTTTGATGTACTGCAAGAATTCCTTCTAATGCTTGTGTCAAGGTGTAACATTATCGGATTCATCTTTCTTCGTCCAGTTTGGGTATTTCTCCTTTGGAGGGAGCACAGTGATATGCGTCTTCGGGAAGGTTTGCTCATCCTCCCATACAAATGTTCTTTTCTTCGCTTTTTTTTAAGAAAAAGTAAAGTTGATGTTGCCCTCGCCCACACATACAGGTGCTGAAACCGGAATTGTCTGACTTTTAATGCAGGATGCTATCCAATTTGATGCTGATCTTGTGGCCAACAGCGAAAGGTCACTGGAAACCCTTGTTTCTGTCGGCATGACTCTTGGTGTTTCCACGAGGACCAAAGGCCTGCAAGTCCCTGAGATGCAGAAATGTTCCCTTGAATGAGGGACGTAATTACTACTAATTAGGATGCGCGCCATGGTACGAAGCTGTGAATTAATCGCATACAGGTTAACAGTAGGATGTACTTGAAACTAGCAACTGCCATCTGATCTGACAATTAGCAAGGAGGAACTACCGCCAGATATTAATCTGAACTACGTTGTTCTTCTCTCTGGTGCTCAAGTAGGTGTGTATCCAAAGAAAAACGTAAACAAGCTTTGATGGAAAAGCTAAATCACGAGAGGATACATATGTATATACATATACTCTCAGATCATACGAAACATCAAAAAACTGGAAACAATACACGGAGTTCTAAGTCAGGAGTCTGGACTATCCAAAAACGGCCTAGAGGAGCCCCGGCCTAGATTGGAAGGGGAAGTAGGGCGTCGTCGAGGCGGCTCCATCAAGATTGCTAGTACTCTTCTTCTTCCTCACGTCGTCCTGCTGCTTCTGATGCTGCTGCTGCTGCTTCTCTTGATGGTTCTTGATGGTGTCATCATCATCATCGGACCTGACGGAAGACGCCGCCGATGAGGACGGCTTCTCCTTGGGGAACACCTTGGCGAGCGATGGCATGCAGGAGAGACTCATTGCTCCTTCTTGATGCTTTTCCTTTGGAGTGGTTTATAGTCTGGGCAAGCACCGTTTTATAGGCGGGCATATGCTCCAAGCTTCCCGCGGAAGATTGCTACTCCAGCTCTTCTCGCTTTTGCTGCCGTCGAATTTTTATTTAAAAACAAACAAACGTGGCACGTGGTCAGGGCCAGCACTGCGGCGGTAGAGTAGTACTAGTAGCACGTATTATCTTGTGGGATTAAGCAGCGGGTTGTATATGCTTACCAAGTCACCATCGCCGATGAGCACACTAGTATCTGGCAAGTGGGCTTGGGCCCAGCTGTCATGGACCAAGACCTCATTGCATGTGAGGTGTCTTGTATGAAACTGAATGTCTCGCTTCGCTCATCAATGACGACGACTACTACTACTACTATGCTGGTGATTTGGATTATGCATACCATTCCATTTCAGGGTAATAAATGCAGCTTTGACCACTAATTAGGGGTATTAAATAATGGCAGTTTACAAAACTACCTCCACAACCTCTAGTAAATTTCCGAGAAGAATCTAATGAGGCCTTTGACCGCATGATTAGAGGATGATTAGAAGATGGTTACTGTAGCATCACTGTAGCAAATCATGGATTAATTAGGCTCATTAGATTCGTCTCGGAAAGTTACGCTTATCCGTGAAGAGGTTTTGCAAATAGACTTCATTTAGTACTCCATGCAAGAAAAATTCCCTTTTGCAAAATTTTTTGGGAAGGAAGTAAACACGTGGTAGCCAAGGTTGTCAGCAGGTTCAGAATATCCATCGATTCTCTGTCTGTTTCAACAACTGCCAATCTACGGTGTGCGTGGCGTGCTTGGATGGGATGGATGGAACGTGTGTAGAAGCCATCGTCTAATACATTTCACTGTCCACTCCTTGACAGGAACATTCATGGTAGAATCGATCGTTTGACGATTGAGCCCTTTCGGATTTTTACCGCACGCCAAAGATAACGTGGATCCAGTACCACTCGTGTCGGTGTCGAATGTCCAAATGGAGTGCTCGGATCAGTCTCCTCTCCTCTCCTCTCCTCTCAGCTTGTAAAAAAAAAAAAATCTCCAAAAGGAGTGCTCGGGTCAGTCTCCTCTTCTCTCAGCATAATATAAAACGATTAAGGAAAAAATAATGGAACAACAAAGTTTTAAAAAAAATCATGGAGATGCGGGGGATCGAACCCCGTGCCTCTCGCATGCAAAGCAAGCGCTCTACCATTTGAGCTACATCCCCACCTTGTTTACTGCCTTATAACATATTTATACCGTCTCGACGTTGAAAACGAGTGATCTTTGCATCTTCGTGAACAGGCTCCAGATGAAAATAGTATACAGAGAATTTCTTTCACACGTTCCAGAAAAATGAAGATATCATTTAAGAGGTGAAACTAATCATGACCCTCAAGGCTTCACTCGCTACATCAGTTAGGCACACGTTAGACTATTGAGGCATGGTCAGGGAAGAACTCTCGACTGGAGCACGTAACAAATACTTCATCACACCTATATCACAGGCTAAAGGCTCCATGTACTGTACTCACAGGTGACCAATGCATAAACTGCTGTACTTGATGATATCTCATGAGATATTTTATCATTGCACTGCTGCACAGGCCTTTCCTTTCATGCTATGGCAACTTGTAATATACAGCAAGTGTCATATCTACCTTCCTGGACTCAAAACCTAGAACAATTCTATTCTATTTCTATGGGTCATCACCAGTAATCACCACAAGAACAAGCACCGCCTCTGAAGTGGTGGAAGCGAATTGCATCTCTTAGGATTATTTCTCTTTTCTCACTCCTGGATATCAGCTTCATAGTGGAGTGGCAGTCACGGCAAACTCTCAGGTTCTTCATTACTCGAATCGGAGCTGACTGTGGTAAATGAATCATTCCAAATGCCACAGCTAGTTTCTCGCTGTGGCAACCCACCAAATTTTTCTCCCTGTTAGAGATGTCATTTGACTCTGTGCTTGCCAGCTTTTCTATCTTGGAAAGCATCTCTGACAGTTTTTGGTATATTGCATTGCTCTCTGGATGGGACTTGTCGCCAGCAACAAAAGAGTGAACTCCAGATTTTAGTTCAATCCAGCTAAGACCAGGTTCCTTCTTCACGCCTCGCTCTTTCATCAGGTCTCTAGTTTTTGAAGCTAAGGAAAGCTCCCCAGCATCCAAGTACATGTTGTAGAGGATCACATATGATGCAGAGGAAGTGGGCTCGAGCTCCATTATCCGATCCGCGACGAGTCGACCTCTCTCCATGTCTCCATGAATACGACATGAGGCCAGCAAAGACCGCCAAACCACAGTGTCATCATGGAAGACTGTATTTCTTATAAAAGCCTCAGCCTCAGCTAGCCTCCCAGCTCGTCCAAGGAGATCAACAACACAGGTGCAATGCTTTATGGTTGGGCTCAAACCGTATTCATTAGACATAACTTCATAGTACCTGCATGAGATCATCGAAGGAGATGGACATATGAGACATGTATATTATAACAAAAAAAGTTGCGTGGCCAACTGAAAGCAATGACAAAAGCTTACCTGAGCCCATCATCAACCAATCCTCCATGACTACAAGCAGTAAGGACACCGAGAAAAGTAATCTCATTAGGCACCACCTTTGCATTGACCATTTCATTGAAAATGCATAAAGCATCCCTCGCACAACCATGCTGCGCATGGCTTGATATCACTGCAGACCAAGAGACAACATCACGTGATTCCATTTCCTGAAACCTCAGAGTTGCAGCATCAACGTCCCCTGACCTAGCATACATATGTATGCAGGAATTCCCCATAACAGTGAACCGATTAAATCCTGATTTTTTGGCAAGGCACTGGATCTGCTCGCCTGTCCTTGCAACTGCTAAACTAGCACATGCATTCATCACGCTCGATATAGTAAAAAGATCAGGTTTCAATCCATAACATAATGATTCTTGGAAAAATCTTAGTGCCTTCTCAAAAAGCTCATTCTGAACAAACCCTGAAATCATTGCTGTCCAGGTGACGATGTCTTGCTTAGGAAGAGATCTGAAGCACATGTATCCATCTTCCATGTAACCGGAGTTGGAGTACAGGTCGATGAGGGCGCTCCCGATATAGTCATCGCCTTCCAGACTGTGTTTGAGCACTTGGCCATGTATTTGTTTCCCAAACTCAAATTCATCAGCCAAGTTACATGCCCGTAGAACACTTGAGAATGTGAACTCAGTAGGTTGCATCCCTCGGCCAAGCAGCTCTGAGTACAGATTCAGAGCTTCTCTCATGACATCCTTGCCAACTGCAGCTTCGTCCCGACAGAACCCTGCAATCATTGCATTGAAAACAATCACATTTGGGTCTTGCACCGACTTGAAAAGTGTAATAGCATTGCTCAGGGCGCCTTTCTTAGCATACATGTCGATCATTGCACTTGCAAGGAACACGTCAGCGTCGAGCCCAGCCTTCACCACACACCCATGAGCTGCCTCTGCAATGTGCCTGGCAATATCATCACCACATGAAGAGCAACTCTTGATGATGCTCCCAAGCGCAAACGAATTCCAACCCATGCCGTGCCGGCACATCAGAGCGAACACCTCCAGGGTCTCCCCGTGCGCACCAGCCCGGACGTACCCGGAAAGCAGCGAGTTCCACGAGACATCGTCACGCGCACAGGCGGCATCAAACACACGCCTGGCCTCCTCCATATCGCCGCACCTGGCGTACATGCTGATGAGCGAGTTGGACACAAACACTCCCTTAGCGAGACCTTCCAGAACGGCCAGCGCGTGCACGGCCTTTCCACTCCTCACGTCGCCCGACCGCGAGCACGCGGCGAGCGCAGCCGCGTACGTGAACCGGTCGGCCTTGAGCCCCACGGCCCGCGCGCGCACGAAGGTCCCTAGAGAGTGGTCCCCGAGGCCGGCGCGGGAGTAGGCGTCGATGAGGAGGTTGAAGGAGACGGAGTTCCGTCGGGGCATTTCGTCGAGCAGGCGGGCGGCGGGAAGGGGGCCCCCGAGGCGGCAGTAGGCAGCGAGGAGGGAGTTGCGGAGGAAGAGGGAGGCGGCAGGGTGGGCGCGGGCTACGTGGGCGTGCACAGCGGCAACGTGCGGCAGCGCTGCGCAGGAGCGGAGCAGGTGGAGGTAGAAGGCGTCCATGGAGGGGAACGGCGGTGGCGGCGGCGCCATCTTGGCCTCCGTCTCCGCGAGGGAGAGGCGGGGCGGCAGAAGCTTGAACAGGCATTTTGGGTGTGATAATTAGCCGTTGGATCAAAAGCTCGCGGTCAAGATCGATGTGCGCTCGGGTAGCTCGGGCTCTACTCCAGCAATTGCATTCGGTCTCGCACAGGTGCACTCCCTCCTAGGCAATGGAGTTAAAAAAAGTTTTATGGTATTAAACTCTATGCTAAATTATCGATTTTGCTAAGGTCAATGAAATGGGTGAAGTTCCCTTATCAAATAGGGACCGACCCATGTTCAATCACTGAAGTGTGGTTGAGTGAGATGATCCGCAGCCAACAAATGATTCGTCGGTTTCTAAACCACTGAATGAATTCATTTTTTATTTTTTTATGAGAACTAGAGAGTTCACTAGCGCAGTCAAAGAAGTTATAAGCCAGACCTGTCATTAGTAGTTCTACTTTTGTAGATTGAAGCTTTTATAAGGCAGGAATGAGAGCAGCAAAGGAAGAGATAAAGCAGCGATTGCTCTTGCTCGACTCTTCATGGCACGGTTGGCCGGGAATGAGAACAAAAGGAGTAAGAAGAAACTGGCTAAGATTCAATTGACCTATATAGCAACCAGTTCAACTAAAGGAAGTAGCTTACGGGCTTAAGACTGCCAGGGACTCTGGGGCCAAAAAGAGCGTTTCATCAGATATCAGAAGTTTCATCACAATACGTTTGGAAGAATTGCATGTATAGTATCCCCCATGAAACTCAAGCACAGAATCGCAATACGTTTCGAAGAATTGAATGTGTAGGTTGGGACTTGGGAGGCAATAATAGGCGCCGCTGGCGAATGAGCCGTTCAAGAAGGCAGCACGAGGCCCGTTTACCTGGTACAACCTACGACACGGCAGTAATTCACAATCTTGTGCAGATCATATTTGGATCACCACGAACTTGTTGCATGGTACAAAATAAGGCACAAAGCTTGTACTAAACAGGAACAAATATTGAGCAACTGGAACAGCAGAATAGCAAAGCACACATCAAGCGAGAGTTCAATAAAGCCTGACATCAAGTAACGCCACAAGGTTTACTGCAAACTTTTAGATCCAGACATCTGAGTGAAACGAGTTCAGAAATTCAAAATATTGAATGTTGCATGCACCACAAGGCACACGCATCAAGTACATAAGCCAACATAGCAGATAATCGTCTTGAGTACACAAATCACAAGCCAGATACTCCACCAAGCATGTTAAGTAGATCCTTGGAAGCATTGCCGTACAGTTCTCTTATCATCTCCTCGAACCAACACTTGAGCTCACAGCAAGTCACAAGCACAGGCAAACGATACAGATTTGAGTGAAGGAATAAAAGGTTTTACCTGCTGGAAACACAAAACCACAGGAGTGAAGGAATAAAAGGTTTTACCTGCTGGAAACACAAAACCACAGGGTCGTTCTACCTGCGTCTAGGGGAAGGTGAGCTGCTGCTTCGGCTGTCACTAGACATGCTTCTTCCTCTAGGAGGCCTGCAAGACAATACACTTTCAGTAATTGAGTATTTTGTCACGCAAAATGCCAGAAAAAATGTAACATTTAAAAAACGTGTTACCTTCTAGGACTGCGACTCCTTGATACCCTTCTTGGCCCCTGTACAAGGAAAGGCATTCGCATCCAAAAGCTTATTAGTATCACATAGCATGACAAGCAACAGAAGCAAAAAAAAAAGCACTATTTCTTCTGAGGCTACAAATACCACGCAGCAGCTGTAGCACTCACCTTTCTTGGTGGACTAGGTGATCGAGAATATGATGAGTCTGATCTTCCACGCCTCAATGGAGGCCCTCGTCCCCTGCATTATACAAACAGATTTTAAGAACTGCCAGGTTGCAAAAGTGGTACAGCCTCAGAATTAGGCATCAGATCCACTACCTTCTTGGAGAAATTGATCTGGAGCGGGACCGAAGGGGCCGGCGAGGAGGAGAACGACTATAACGACGTGGAGGTGGTGGCCTTCTTGGTGGGCTCCTCAACCGCCTTGGAGGTGGTGAGCTAGAGAGAGAAAGAAATGAATGAACAAAATGGCTAAGCTCGCACAATAAGGGAGAGCACAAAAAAATATCAATAGAACTTTCGCATAATAGAACAGAACCCAATACACACACAAAAAAAAAGCAGGTAAACCAACTATCTTCAAGGGTAATTTGAGGGAATTGCTTGACTTCTTGAGAAACCAATGGCATCATGATTATGTGCAAAGTGCAATACAGAATAGTCAAGTATAGACACGAGAAAGGTAGAAACAATCCACAGCTATGAAACATAAAATGAAGGAGATCAGTACATAAATTTAGCATGTCAGGGAGGAAGTGCACAGCATATCATATTCATATTGCAGTGCATTGCACATAAAATGGTAATAGAGACAGGCTCAAAGAAACTCACCGACGCCTAAGAGGCCCAGGGGAGCGTCTGCGTGGTGATGGGCTGCCACGACCCCGCCTAGGTGAAGGACTATTGTTGCAAAAATAATGTCAGCAATTACAATTACAGTCACAACACCTTAGATTTACATAATGTATTTAAGCATTGATTACCGCATCGGTGATCTATGCCTTCTAGGTGGTGGTGAAGGAGAACGCCTCCTAAGTGGAGACAGTGGTCTCCGACGAGGTGGTGTGTCACCACGCCTGACAGGAGAAGGATCTTGTCGGCGCCGAATAGGTGGAGAATCAGGACGACGCCTAGGTGACGGGTCAGGTGGACGCCTGGGTGACTCAACCCTTCGATTTGGGGGAGATCGCTTCCGTGGAGGTGAAGCAGGCTTCTTTCGTGGTGATGCTGCAAGCACAGTAAAAAATTAAATTATCACTGAGCGGAAACATGCACCTTCAGAAGGAAACAAATCCTTGATAGGAGCAGAAGTAACAAGAAAACAATAAAGAATAGTGATTATAATTACAAAGGTTCAGAAGCTTACATTCCCTAGGACGCTGCTGAGCATTCTTTTCAGCATTGCTAGCACCTTTGTCATTCTGAGGAGCATCTCTTTTTGGAGGAGGGGGAGGAGCCTTCATAGGTGATGCAGCCCTTTGGCGTGGCTGAAGAGTGAATTTCAGCTTGACAACATTTCCATCAATTTGGCCCTGAGAATATTTATCACGACTTGTTGGCTGTTTACTTATCAACCTTAAAAACAGACAAAGAATAGGCATAGGGTAGAATGCATACACCATCCATGTAAAGAAGAGCCTTCTCAGCATCAGCTCTTTTCTTGAATTCAACATATCCATACCCACGAGGAAGATTGACCTAAGAAAAACAAATGACAGGCCTTAAGAGGAGAGCGCCAGGCACACATTTCCAGGATAAAGAGCAACACATCCACTTACCAATCGATCCATTGATAGCTCCACATTCACCACTTCGCCAAAGTTTCCTAAAAATACAGATAATTAGTCCAATACATTTTATGGGTTCATTTGGGAATATGGTGGCTTCTTTTTTGAAAAAAATATGGTGGCTTCTCAAAAGCACTTATTTTCGGCTGCACAGTTAAAAGACTAGAATCAGAAGTTTCTGTTGTCCTGCTACTCCCACAGGAACAAACCCCCACATGTGGCTACCAGTGGGAAGATCAGTGTCGTTAACAGTTAACCAACCTAACATTGTTATTGCATGGAACTTGACAGTTGCAGTTGAAAATGTAAAATAAAAGGCTCTAAAGCTTAACAGACTTAAATTACTCAAAAAAAAAAAGGCACACTATCCACAGAGTCCCTAAACTAGGTATTCAGGTGAGAAACACACAAGGCCGATTCAAGCAAATGCAAACATTATCTAGTCCACTATCCAGTAGCTTAAAATAACTAAAATCATAACACTAAACTTCCAACAGAATAAAGCGCATGAAAGTATAAACATGAGCTCACCAAATATCTCTTTCAAGTGAGCCTCATTAACATTCCTTGATAAATGATCAATGCAGAGAACAGCGGACTCAGCAGGAGGAGACACTTTCCTGAAATCAAAAAACACTTTTTCAATAATCTAGAGCACAAGCGTTAGATGTCGAGGTAGAAAAGGAAACAGGGAAACAGATAGAATCTCTGGGCATATAACTCCAAAACATGGGAAACAAGCAGTAAACACCCAAAAGGACAAGAAAAGATCTCCCCAAGAAAATTATTTAGTAGCAACATTATGAATACAAAAGAAATTGTATAAAAAATTACAATTGCACTTTCTTGTTAACATGCAGAGTTGAAACGTCCAATACAACAGGAATTTTGAACAAGGTTTGTATCATTACCCCACAAACAGCATACCATTTTAAAAAACTATTACTTCATATAGAAGATAAAAAATGAAAGTACCCCATCCGTTAAAAATTGTAAGTCGTTTTGGCATTTCTAGATACATAATTTTACGACAATGTATATCTAGGTACATAGCAAAAGCTATGCATCTAGAAAAGCCAAAACGACTTAAAATTTGGAACGGAGGGAGTAGCAGCTAAAAAGTGAAACAACACACTTATTAAGATATAATTATTATCAACAAAGCAGCAGGAAATTAAAGTAAAATATGCAGTAGTATCCAAGCTTGTACCTAGGGGGCGAAGCCTTTTTAGGTGGTGGTGATGGTGAATGAACTTTCTTTGAGGGTGAACCTTTTTTAGCAGCTGGTGATGGTGACCGACCTTTCCGTGCTCCAGGTGAGCTGGGCAGACAACAGTATCCAGCATAAGAAACATTATGGTTAATGAGAAAAGTACCAAATAACAATGTTCACAAAAGGCAGAGCGCGACATGTATGCATATATAAGAAACTTTAAACTGCTACGAGCCCATGTCGGCAATGAAAAATAAGGCAACAGTAAGAACCAAGAACAGGAGGCAGAATGAATTCAATAAACAGATGTCAACAGGCCGATTTCAGTAGCAAATGCAGGTCACAGAAGACCACCGATATAGAAATAACAAAAGCCACAGCTAAACAATAAGCCCACAGCAAGTAACTTAAACAAATCAAAGGTGTCCATCTGAATTCTGTATGAAGGGTTCAACATTTAACTTAAGTTTCCATCCTATCGTGAGCAAATTTAAAAATGAATTTTGCTAATGACCCGTACAACTATTACTGAATCCTGGTTCTGTTTGACACGAGTGACTGCATCCCTGCTGTTGAACGCCACAAGGACTAACTTCAACAAAAGGTAGTTTAACACACAAGACCACTTATATAGCATTACCATATAATTATCTGCAAAAATAGGAGCAATTATCTGAATCAACCAGCCTCATACTAAACACTCCAGTTGCTGGCACCCAAAACCTTAGGATGGACTTATGTGAAGCTCTAGGGTTTCATTAGGAAGTGGCGCCCGAATCAGTAGATCGAAAGAAAAAAAAAATCTGAAACAGCATCCATTCAGAATGAACAAGTATCTCGCTTCCTCGCCCCCAAAAACTCGCTAAACAAAACCCACCAAAAACTCGCTAAACAAAACCCACCAAAATCTAGAGTAGCCTAAAATAAGTGGATCTATATGGTGGAGGGTCGAGCCTCACCTGCGCTTAGCTGCGGGAGGGGAGCGGCTCCGGGACTGGGAGGACGACGACGAGAAGGAGCGGGAGCGCGACCGGGAGCGGGACGAGACGGAGCCCGAGGACACGGAGCGGGACGGAGAGCGGGAGGAGGAGCCCGAGGAGGAGCGCGAGGCGGAGCGGCCGCGCCGAGGCTTCGCCATCGTCCCCGGCGGCGGCGGTGGCTGCCGGGGAGCGGAGGGCTGGCTCGTGGTGCTGGGCTAGGGTTTTGTGCGGGTAGGGAGGAGGAATCCGGCGGGTTGGGGGAGTAAAGATGAGGTGGAGAGTTTATGGCTCCGGCCTACCGCCTACGTGGTGGACGTGGGGGATTGGTAGTAGTACTCGCCGGGCCCACCTGCAGAGCCGTGGTATCGGATGTTCTGACAACTGGACAAGGCGATGGATTGGGAGGTAAAATTCACAAAAAAAAAGTGTTTCAAATAGGAGCTGTTATTGGGAGGTAATAAATTGTTTTAAAATTTTAAAAACGGAGGAAGTATAGTTTATGACATGTGTCCACTCGCACCATATGGAGAAAAAAAATGAAATATGAACCTTGGAGAATGGAGATATTTTAGTTAAATTAAAACCCAGGCTAACGAACTGGGAATCTGATGGGATACATTGGGTGCTAAATGATCTAAAAATTTAGTCTAATAGTTTTAAGTATTAGGCTGGATAAAGGCCGGACTAAAATACTATATTTTTTTAACTAAAATTAATTATGGCTAAATTAAATTGTGAAGGAGGCATAAGGCCAATGATGAATTATCACCCCTAGATCCACCATAAAGAAGGCTCTTATCAAGCGCTGATAATTTCAACAAGGTAACAGCACATCACAAAGTCCGACAGAATCGAGCCATCCTACGACAGGATCGTGCAGTTGACAGCACACGTGATGTTTGCTCATGGTACACTTCCATTTCATAAGTCAATCCACTACTCAAACATGTACGACACTAAAAGTACTATACAGTGCAAAATATTTCATCAGGATGTTACTTCGCCTCCTTTGTTAGTTGTCACTTGCGCGAGTTAACATCTCTCAAAAATCTTGTAAAGCTTCTCCAGAGAAGCAACCTGCATACAAAATTTAGAAACAACACATAGATTAGCAACCACTGTTATTATCATCGGGGAAAGGAGAATCACACAAAAGTGGTGACACTAAAATTCATTTCAAAGCTTCTGGCTACCTGTTGACAGAGAATAAGACAATCTACTCAAAACAATGTAACCCATAGGTGCACGGTTAAAAACCAGCACCATGATTTGCCCAAAAAAAAAATTACAGCTACTAATAATTTTAAGAAAAATTCAAAACCACTTGTACATGTGCTGCCTTGACCCTCCAAAATGCCTCAAGATTGTGCCAAGGGCAATGCAACGGTTAGAAGATGGGATAGTGCTCTCAATTCCAGAAGTATGCCACAATCTGGACTCTGGAGACACTGATGACAGCAATAGTACATGTGCATGCATTTATAAATACGGAGCCCATATTACCATTTTGCTAAACAATTTAATGCCAAGCTGGTGAGAGCCAAGGACTTGTACATAAAGCATTGCCAAGGAACTAGGTGCAGCATTAGGGGGTCTGGCCATATCTAATGGTCTCTCTAGGCTCCCAAATGCTTTGAAACACAAGAACAAACCTGAACAAATGTTCCATCTGTTGCCATTGTCTTTGGGGGCTTCAGGAAAAGTCGCATAGAGGGAAACAAGACATGTTGAATGGTCCACTCACGTTGGGACCATGCTGTTTCTGCTTCCGCAAGTAGTTCTTGATCAATATCATCTTCATCTGTGGTGCAATTTACTTCTTAGCATTAATAGCAATTAATATTGATGAAAAAGACATGCATATAGTGCTACAATTGAGCCTATGAAAGATGTAACCCAAGCATCATATATCACAGAAATTTTTGTGCCATTAAATTCCATCTCATGTTATCTAAGTTATTTTAGAGATGTCATCTGGAAAAAAAAAACTCCAGGATCAACAATCTTGATAACACATATCTACTAAAGTGTAAACCTTGGCAAATCTTGGTTATGTCCTAGCATCAATAAACAGAGTAAATTGTTGTAGAGTACATATATCCAATAAGCTCACCTGTATTATCAACATGTTCACCACTTGCCATGCAATCTTTATTTTTCTTGTACAGCTGAATACCACTCCCAGATGGATTTGGAAGGATGGGAGGATGTAGTGCATAAAAATTCCCAATAGCAGCAGCTACCGTCCTGAAGCACTCTTTCTCATCATCCCAAGTAACCTATTGTAAGATTGTAATTGCTAAAAAAGATTAGGATTGCGAGAACTACAATTGCAGAGTTAGAAAAAGTAATGAAGCAACACATCTTGGGATTCAAACTATGAAATAAGTTTTCTTTTCTAAAAAAAATTACATTCAGATGTTTAGCTACTATATACCCGAAAAAAATTTAAATTTGAAACGCTGAAACAGCTTTACAAATCGACAGGGAGTCAATAGCCAAATATTATGCTTGACTCTAAATTAGCATATATGACGAACTTGATAACTTAATAAGAGAAAACCTACATCATTCCCCAGAGTCAACACAAATTCTGGGAGACGATCCATATCAGGGGTGTACTGATCAAGTACAACTGGAAGCCTGGTCAGGTTTCCATCTTTATCAACATGAATAGAGAAGTACTCATTAATCATCTCGGCGTTTTCTTTCAGTATCTCGGAGTTTACCTGCAAAGATATATATTATGTTTGTCAAAGGAGCTATGCAACAAGACGTCGGTGGACTTGACTGCAGTGAAAGAATTAATAAATACAAACATCACACCTAGACACCTACTACAGTAACAGAGAATCGAGCCATTCAGAAAACAACTTACTTCTGCAATTTCCAGTTTCTCCTCATCATTTTCATCACCCACTAGTTCATCATCCTTCAGTGCCATCAGTAGCAGCTCCCGAAGAGGAGCTGGTTCACTAAGCTGTATAGCATTGAAGTTTCCAAAACGAGAAAGTGCTTGCTGGTACATGAGTTCTTTACTGCACCGCAAATTGAACAATGAACATAGCACACAAAAGCAAATGCCAAATGTCCCAAGAAATAAATAAATATCAATATTCTGAAGTGGCGGCAATAGTTGCAAGCTTGCATATGGATTTTTCTTTTTTTTTGAAAACCCTGCAGATGAATATTACATGTATGAGCAAGAAGGTTTATGATGGCCTGGCATGGTGGTCCAAAACCCTGAAACAGCTTTATGTAGCCATGCATGCACTTTATCTGTTTATGGGTAGAGAGGAATTGGGTTTCTCGCACCTTCTAGATTCATTTCAGAAACTGAAAGTTATTAGCTCAGATAAGAAAGTAATCATGTGGAGAGGATGGGAGATATAGTAATTCACTAGAGTTTACCTAACATTTACAACATTGACAAGGTATAAGCGAGTATTGTGCTGTATCAAAGCGAAAACTTCGTCAGCCAATCCAACATAGGTGCAATTCTTAACAACCTCTAACAGACCTGTCAGCAATGGATAAAACATCATTTGAAAATAATAGAGGCACTCCTTTCAGTCAGCAAAGGTAAGATGAGCTCACCAGGATGGCAGTGAGAATCTACTTCTGTAAGAAGCTCATGACGGCTGGATAAATCACAAGCATCTTTTGGATTTCTCCTTGATCTTACAACATTTCTAGTAGAACCATATAAACATTGAAAAAGAAAAATCAGCTGCAGAAAAAATCAACTAAAATTGCCCCTTTTCGCTTCTAAAAGTAGATTGTTTGAATTAGCAGCCAATGTAGAAATAATAAAAAAAGGACAGTACTTCCAACTAAGCAAGCAACAGCATGTAAACATAAAGTTCCTCACATGATGAATGGCATAGAATAGGTGCTTTGTAAACCAAAAAAATAGCAGGTGCATGTCAGGGAGACACAATGAAATGAAACAAATACAAGATCAAACCAAATGTGGCAGAAAATCTAAAAAGAACGCTAGATGGTTGCTAGTTTGCTAATTAGGACCATACCTTACAGAAACAAGGTCAGATTTCTTTTCAAGATTTGAAGATTGCCCGTGCCAGTAAGTGTGTAACCTTCCTGATGGATCACGTGGATCAGTTCTGACCATTTGGCTAACAGGAGTCTTTTGAGATTTCATTCCTACAGTACAAGATGGTTACAGTGAGATGATTTGCTGGGTCGGGTGGAGGTTTCAGATACTACTAATTTGGTAGCAAATAGTAATAAATAATAAACTAATGCACCATGGCAGCATAGGGTATCACTGGAACACATCTAGGCTTTAAGAGATATGGTCCAATATAAGTTTCGATATTATACATACCAGAGGCCATTTTGACCTCAGTACCCTTTTCCTTCTGTGTGTTAGCTTGAGTAAGTGCTAAGGGGTTTACTGCCTGCAACGTACATGGAACAGCATCATCAATGGGCAGAGTTCAACTACATACGCACATACATCATGCAATGTTTGAAGTATAAGAAAGCCCGTTATAAAAATAACAAAAAATGAACACCATTGACTATCACCAAATCATATGCCATAGAAAACCATATATCAGATAAAAAGGGGGAGGCTTGAATCAAGGTCTAGGCAAGGGTCACTTGATGACAAGTCATGTTTCCAAGAAAGCGTCTATGAACAATGGTGCCCAAGTATGCCATCAAACAGATATATGGTAAACTGGATAGGTTATCACCCAAAAGCACCATATAATATTCAATGTTAACACTATACATACAATATGGGTATAAATAGTACAGGTAGATAAACATAAATGAAGATATAAGAGTGCTAAATAGTCAAAACACCTGAGTTTGGAATATCCTTGTGGTGTTAGAACTCCTCAGCTTTTCCTCAATAGTATTTTTAATCATTTCAATAATACGCTCTTGATTCAAGAGGCTAACCTGAAAGCCAAAGATTCACAAAAGTATCGAACCATCTGTTTGGAAAAATTGATAGAAAAATGCTTGAACATCAGAAGCAGAATAAATCTTAGAAGTATGTTTCAAATGTACCTCTTTCTTGGTTGGGTGTATATTGACATCAACATGTTCTGGTGGAAGACTGATGGACATGTATATGAAGGGTTTGGATGCTTGAGGCAACGTTGCAGAGTACACAAATTCAATTGCCCTTTTTAGAGAAGAGCAGTCTACAAGCCTATCTGAAGAGTAAATATGAACACACATAAATGATAAAGCAGATAAATAATGCATGTACAAGATAAAAGGACGCACAACTTGACTAATTTTGACAAAAATTACATCACATAACTATCTACATATTGCAGAAAAAATTCCAAATCTAAATAAAACCTAAAAAAGATCACTAGTGCTCTTCACGCATATCTACCATTTATGAAAAGGATCATCGTGATCTTCTTTGCCACATAATTTGCATTTGATATGTAACCATTCATCTTGAAGACTGCATCTCCAGAATTCTCATCTGAAACCTCTATTTCCATCAGATCACGAACGACAGAAGCCCCATAGACATTCCTTATAGCATCCAGCCTAGAAGAGGTGCTCGCACTATGAAGATCTGCTCTATTGGCTCCATGCTGTGACAGAAGAAGCAAATGACACCCTATTCAATCTGATGGCTGATGATATAAAAGGAAAAATACAGGGATATTTACCTTTCTGCAAGAGAAGTTCACGTTGATATGATGGACTGCAAATCTACTAATGAAGTCCACAATCTTGGGGTAGTCATCATTGGAGTTCTGCAATGTTTTTCTACGAGCTACCATATTGTAAAATAAATTTTCGACCTGCATAGAATTATATTTTATCAAAATTACAAAGTATATCCAACAATATTAAGCAGACAAGAAGTACACTTCATTCAAACTAACCATGACTTGAGTTCCTTTAACCGCAGCACAGGGTTTTGGCTCATTCTCCATCACTCCATCTTTATAAGAAACACTGACAGAGAGGAGGGGGGGCATGACAAAACTTATCGACAGAAAATATAGAATGCAGCAAAATCATGATTTTGTGAACTGTTCATGAACTAACCGGTAGCCGTGGAGCTGGCCCTCTGTTATCGTTGTCACAGTAACATGGCCGACATAAGTCATACTGGCCAAGGCCTCCCCTCTGAACCCCATAGATTTTATTGTCTGTAAATCCTCGTATGCAGATAACTTCGAGGTAGTATGCCTTTCACACAAAATTGGCAAATCCTCAAACTACAAAAGGAAAATAAGTTAGTTACAGAAATACTTCTTCACTTGATACTTAAGTAGAAATTAATGTACTGATATTATAATAGGGAGCAGACCCCAACAAATGCAGCAAACCTAAGCCGTAGTCAGATACCGTACATCATAGCATCCAAGATTAAGTCAAGTCCATGCAACTTTTTTCCAATTTGCAGCCGTGAAATGCTTAATAGAGATAACTATGCGCCCCATTTTGTTGTCGTGACATTATTTGCGTGCTATGTTTCATTGATAAAGAAGAACACTTCGGTGAAAATGTAAAACCATTTTCAATTTATCGAAGCACAGAAATTTCCTAATCCTTCCCCGTTCATATGCTTGGCAATTCGTTGATTCCTCAAATGGTCAACAGTAGGAACGAAAGGCACATAGTCAGTCCAGCAACCATTCGACAGTGAGGGGGAAATGTTCAGGAGCTGGGGTGGGTTTGAGGGTTTAGGGTTTACTGAGCATACCCGGATGCCGTGGCCGTCGTCCGAGACCTGTATGAGCTTGAGTCCTCCGTCCTTGACGGTGACCGAGACGGTGGAGGCGCCGGCGTCGAGGCTGTTCTCGACGAGCTCCTTCACCGAGGACGACGGCCGCTGGATCACCTCCCCCGCCGCGATGCGGTTCACCACCGATTCCTCCAGCCGCCGGATGCGGGGCGGGTCCGCGCCGCCTCCACCGACGCGCGGCGGCGGGTCATCGACGTCCATGCTCGCCGTGGGCCTGAGAAAGTGGAAACTGCGCAGGGTTTGGGCTTTTTGGAGTTCGCGCGCGATGTACCGCGATAATATATTAGCAATAAATATAGCATGAAAAATTATAGTAAATCTTATCTATATAACCTATATAGATGTACCCCACTCAGGATCATTAACTATATTTCTCTATTTCTCTCTTCATGCAAGCTATCCACGTCATCTTTCACCAAATCTTTCTTCATGCAAGCTATCCACATCCTCTCCCACTAAGGGTCATTAATTCTATTTTTCTCTTCATGCAAACTATCCATATCATCTTTCATTAATTTTTTCTTCATACAATTAAACAATTTAAGTTCATAGTTTATCGAAAAGCTCTCTCAAATCCTGCAGCAACGTGCAGGGAATCACCTAGTATATCTATATAGTTCATACCCATCAACAGCCCATCATTCTTAAAGCTCTTCATGCAAGTTATCTACATCATCACCCATTAAGTAGAAATCACCATCTTTAAAGCTCTTCATGCAAAATATCCACATCATCACCCACTAAGTGAAAAGTTGTCCACGTCATTTACCACTATTCTATCATCCCACTAAATTATGAAATTACAATTTTCTCCCTGCACTCCCGCAGCAACGCGCGGTGAATTCATCTAGTATATCTATATAGTTCATACCCACTAACAGCCCACCATCCTTAAAGCTCTTCATGCAAGTTATCCACATCATCACCCACTAAGTGGAAACCACCATCCTTAAAACTCTTCATGCAAATTATCCACATCATCACCCATTAAAGTGGAAAGTTGTCCACGTCATTTACCACTATTCTATCATCACTAAATTATGAAATTACAATTTCAATCTCATAGCAAAGGTGTCCCTGCACTCCCGCAGCAACGCGGGGTGAATTCGTCTAGTTTTTTATTACGAAAGATGGGTATTTTGCAGACGAGTAGAAGTGAGTTGGCTAAAAATTGCTTTTACTGTCGAATTCTGCAATACTCATCGTGTATTTTTTGGTTAATCTTGCCACAAATACCAAAGTTGTTTTTCCCACTTCGAGTAGAAGTGAGTTGGCTAAAAATTGTTTTTACTGTCGAATTCTGCAATACTCATCCTGTATTTTTTGGTTAATCTTGCCACAAATACCAAAGTTGTTTTCCCACTTCGATAAGGGTCAATCTAGTACTCAAACTTTTATTTTTAAGTTCAATCAGTCCCTCGCTCTAGCTGGCCATCCAAGTTGACGAGTCACGCCGTCCTAGCTAGCCACTCATTGCAAGATTTTGTTTGCCATAACTTTATTCGTGATTTCAGCATTATAAAACTTAACTCAATTACTAAGTTTTGAAAGTTGGTCATTGTGATCTACATTTATTCAATAATAATTTATGTTACCTAGGCCCTGTTTGATTCCATCTTAGCTAAAGTTTAGCTAGCTAATTTGGCCAACTAAAGTTTAGCTAGGGGCGTTTAGATTCCTTTTGCTAATTGGTGTTGATTTACTATACTACCCTTAATTTTGTTGAGTCTGATGCAGACATAGAAAAATAGAGGGACAATTCTGTCTTTAAGCATGTTTTAGCCGGATAAAAACAGCAAAAGGAATTGTGTATGTTTTAGCTTCCAGCTGAGTTTTAACCGTCCCCGTTTGGATCCCAAATAAGCATGAACCTCGACCAAAACCACAGTTGGAAAACAGTGTGCTCTTGCATGATTGATTTTGTAGTCTGACTATTGTCGCATGATTTTTGGCGTCTCCTGACACCCGCGGCAACTCTCGGGGTTATCTCGAGTTTCGCTTCAGATAGTGTGTGGACACAATAGCAACGATGACCAGCAATTCTAATTCCATTTTACCGACTTTCTCCTACTTATATAATCAACCAGTTCTGACCTCCAAGAGTGTAGACTGACCACAGCAATGCCGCGATGCTCCAAACGCCTATATATGCTGGATTTCATCGCCAGCGTTTGTTTTTGGGCACAGGACAGTAGCAGGTTGAGCAGCTGACAATTGCACAATAGACAATACAGCCTTTAAGCGTCTTACCGACTTACCGTGTACCTACTAAACCTACTACTACAACAGCAGACGATATCACGAGTCTTTCCTTCTATCACCAGCATGGCTGCTCACAAAATCGTTTTTCTTACTTTTTCTGTTCCAAAAAGACGACCCTACAGGCCTGCCATGCTCACAAGGAACCAAAATGTAACCTACACAGACGCGGAAACCTTATTTCATCACACCTGAATAATCTGCTTCTTCAGCCCAAGCTCAGCAGATTCAGTCTAGGCTGGATGCTTTCATCAATGGCTGGTTGCCAGGGCTGTAACCAGCAGGCCCAATACGAAGAACGGCTGCGCGCTTGCCTGGGTTAAGCAAAGTAACATTGTCGTGATCAGCGTCTGAATGTTCTCCCTGTTGCTCAAGGATACAGAAAGGGAAGGGCTGGAGAAGTAAAAAGAGTGAGACAACCAGATGAAGCGCACCTGATATTTAACATCATACTTAACAGGGTCCTTCAGGAAGTACTGGAACTGTTCCAACAAAGTAAGGAGGATTAGAATGCGCAAAAACAACACTGGAGATGTTAATTAAGCAGATAACCTGCTGCTCTCCGCTCGCTATTCAGTGCTGTCTGTTCTTTAGTTATGTATCGTGGACCAAAGATGTTCTTATCCGCAATGCTTTATTTAGCAAAGATAACTAATATAACTCAAATGCAGTTTTGCCAGCCTTAAAAGATAAAGCTATTCCTCAGAACAAAGTGTAAAAGAGCAAAAAAATTGAAAAAAAAAATATCTGGAACAGTCAGCTACCTGAAAGACCACCTGAGGAATTGTTAGTCCAAGCAGCGCCAGGGCGTAATATAGCTTGCCAGTGCTCAACAGGTAGCCTGGAAAGAAGAACTTCTATGTTAAAACAAACTCTTACCGAAATTCAGCATACATGATAAATCAAGCATACGTTTGTGGTGCCTCCTATTTTCTAGTGGTAGAATACTGGAACAGGTGGAAACACTCACTTCATTCGAATACTCAAAGTGAATGTAACTATAGCTCTGTTAAACTTAATTTATAGTTTGCTCTCATGTGCAGTTTTATAAAGTTAAGCAGAACAAAATTTTCACTAAGCGCATCTTGTGTTCAGAGCAACCGTGCTCCAAAGTTCCTATTAAGGTTCCATCAATAAATGGGGAAGCTTAAAATCTGATGCATTATCATGACAAATGCAGGGATTATGGTACTCTTAACAGCAGTATGGAGGCATGAACCACATGGCAATCCGGATATGTTAAACAACTGAAACAAAAGAAAAGGAGCAAGCAATAGATGAAATTTATGTCTTACCTGCAACAGATAATTGAGTGATGTCAATTGCTCCAACACATATCCATTTTGCAGTTTCCATTCCAAAAGCAACAGGAAGTGACTACAAAAAGAAAAGATAAACTGGTGTGGAGAAGCGATTCAACGATGAAAACATTTTATACAGAAAGGAGAATAACCTGAAGCCCCAGAGCTCTATCCCCTTCAATGCTCTTAAAGTCGTTTACAATAGCAATCCCTAGCTGTATAATAAAGCAAAACAGTCAATCATCATGACAGGTATGAATGGTCAAAAGAAAAGGGAACAGAAAATGGAGAAGAAATACCCCTGCTATGCTGTATAAAGTTGTCAAGACAACAATATCAGGAGTAAGAGTTCCAAATAACGCCTGGCCAGCCCACCTACAAAAAAGTAGTATACCTTTAAGCTCTCGAAATAATGACTGTAACATTGAAACCAGCACTGTTGGTTGATAAGAAGGGAGCATTGACAATGTTGATCATACCAGGGCAAGCTAATGTAGCTTGCACCCAGAGCAAAGTTCCCAATCCATCCATTCTGCTTGAGCTGAAAATTTACAATAAATTTTCTGAGTATCTTTCAGTCAAAAGGAACATCAAGTCCCGAGAAAATATTTTTTTCAAAAAATAGAATCGGTTAAAGAAGAAATGCTCAAGTACCTTGAGAGGCGGTGCTGAATATATGTATGAAAGTAAGGAACCACCCACAGCAAGATAAAAGACAATAGGAAAATCGTGCCCTGCCTGAAATGAAGCAGACCATTAGAAAATATGCGAACACTGCTGGTGCACAAAAGCAGTTTCTTAAGGACTTACCCACACGTCTAACAAAGCACCCAGTCCAAGCCCTGCTAACAATAGCACCCAGATCTGAGTAATTACCTGAAGAAAATCATTGTCATCAGTAATACAGCCATAACATGATTACTTGTCCAGTCGGAGCTGGCAAAACCCTTGTAAATGATATCAAAAGATCATTATCATCATGATTCAGTTTCATCTTAAAAATTATGCAGTAGTTCATGGCATTACATGCATCGCAAGGAATTATACGAGCCAAGCTTTCCCCGTCCTTAAATAGCAATAGCACTACAACATTATTTAAAAAAAAAACCAATCTACCAAATGTGACAACGGGTATAATGATAAAGAATACCACCCTAAATGAACCAAAGATTAAATGCGAAGCAAAAATGAACGAATAATTTAGAATGCTATTAGATTTCATGTTTTGGAAAAAGTTGAATCATTGTTCCTATAGGCTCTACTTTATACAAAGAACAAGAGATTGAATTTGAAATCTGGCATGTCTTTTAAACAAAAGTATCCACAAGGGTGGGTAAAAAAAAAACTTTGTGATGATTATCATCTTTTGAGTGGCATCATATTTTTCCAAAGTTTTAGAATAGGAAGGAAGTAATGAATGGTGCATTGATGCGAGAGACCAATGGCAGTAAGTGGTATGCGGATGGTTTATGTTTTGTGGATTAATT
>CM014274.1:1793245-1830587 GCA_004135705.1 Alloteropsis semialata
CAATAGCAGTGCACGGACTGGCACTTGGAATATTTCAGTTTTCTTCACTCTAAAGACCAATGTGTTGAGATGGTAAGCATGTGCAGCTCTCGTCATCGCTTTGTGCTGAGTCTCAATTAGCCATACAATCCAATCAAAGGCAGGCACCCGTTGCTGTTGCAACATATATCCAATGCTCGGGTAGCAGTAACAGAAGGAGGAAGCGGGGAGGACTCACGGTCTCCTGCTTGGCGCCCTTGATGCCGAGCAGCTGGTTGAAGCTGGACCCGTCCGCCGCCGGCGCCTTGTTCGGGGCCTTGGGCTTGGCTGCGCAACCGAACCCGCCAAACGAATCACGCATCAGAACGCCTTGAGAAAGGATCAAGCAACACGGGCGATTCGACCGTGTGCGGGGAAACAAGGCAACGGGCGCGTTCACAAGTGCTCACCGTCTTTGGCGTCGGTCTCGGCCGCTCGGACCACCGGGAACGGGCGCCTCCCTGCAAATGGAGCCGACATGCGTCAGGGGACCGGGGTCCGCGTAGTGCTGCGCAAGCGTGGAGAGAGAATAGGGCCGTACCAGTGCGGCTGAGGCGGAGATGAGGAGGTTGCGTCGCAGAGCGGAGGCGGGGTGGGGGGCGGAAGGCGGCGGTGGAGGAGGACGAGGTGGAGGCGGCGAGGAGGTGGGCGGCGGCCATGGGGAGGGAAGAGCTGCTGCTGGCTCGCTGGGGGAGGGAAGGAAGGGGATAACCGATAACGCCCGCGGCCTGCGGGGTTTCTCTCTGCGGTGCTGCCCGCCCGCGGAACCGCAGCAGGTCGAGCTCACGGGTGACGGGGTTCGAATCAGGGGCTGTAGTACTGCGGTGAATAATGGAGTCGCCTTTTATATTTCAAAAAAGAAAAAGATTCGCCGGAGCAGAAGCGCAATGTGCAATGACCTGCCGAGCGGTCATGCGTGCTCTCCATCGATCGGCTGAGCCGGAGCTACGTATCGGTATGGAGACGCTAGCTGCTGCGTGCTGGAATGCTACTCGAGTTCGCCGATCGAATTAAGTTCGGAGAGATGCGTCAGGGGGTGGGCGATGTGGACTTGGCTTTGTGTTTGTTTGCATGGGGTGTGTGGCCGGCGAGGTGTAGCTAGCGACTGGACTGGAGAAGATCTTTGCGAGTGCCAGAGGTGCAGCTCGTCGTGTCTATCTATCTAATAGGCTGTCAACCATCGCATCAGGCGACTGTAACATCGTCGGCGAGGAATGTATTGAGGCATCGGAGAACAGTAGATCGGCAACCTACAACAGCTAGGGCCGTGTTTAGATGGGGCCTGATAAATTTTTCAGGGTATTAAATGCATCTTTGACCACTAATTAGGGGTATTAAATAATGTCAGTTTACAAAACTACCTCCATAACCTCTAGTAAATTTCCGAGAAGAATCTAATGAGGCCTTTGACCGCATGATTAGAGGATGATTAGAAGATGGTTACTGTAGCATCACTGTAGCAAATCATGGATTAATTAGGCTCATTAGATTCGTCTCGAAAAGTTACGCTCATCCGTGGCTGGGTTTTGCAAATAGACTTCATTTAGTACTCCATGCAAAAAAGATTCCCTTTTGCAAATTTTTGCAAAAGGCATCTAAACACAGCCTAGGTAGCACACGTCTCTGTCTGAGCTTCAGTATGATACTATACACGGTACAGTAGATGGAGCCAACGGACAGAGATTTGATTCGTTGGCACAAAAATACCAACGGCTGAAAAATCCATGCCCTTCCCCGGACGCAACGCAGCTGAGAGGTCCAGTGAAAAGGGTTGCAAAATGAAGGCCCGGCACGGGCACGGGCACGGGCACGGGTGACGGGCCTACCCTTCAGCGTTCAGAAGCATGACATGTTTGGCCACGTATAGCCTCGACCTCCCGCAGCATCCTATCATCGCGACGCAACAAAAAACTAATGTCGCTGGTGCGTACGTTTTGCTGCCGATCCCAGAAGAGAACGACAAGACATCAGGTAACATTGTCAAAGGGAGAAATATTACTGCAGGGGCGTGTTTAAATCCGGTGACTTTACATAAAGTTTTCACCTAGAGAACCGTGTCAGTTTATTTCTTCTCTCTGTGCATGTGGTCCAATACACAAATTTTTCACAACTTTTCACCAACTCACCGGATTTAAACACCCCCTAGAGTAGTCAATAATCTAGGTCATGGTTTGACCGTTGAATTTTGGGACACCAAATCTGCAGGCACAAGAGGTGTGGAGTTAGGCCGTGTTTAGATGCCCTTTGCAAAATTTTGCAAAAGGGAATCTTTTTTGCATGGAGTACTAAATGAAGTCTATTTGCAAAACCCAGCCACGGATGAGCGTAACTTTCCGAGACGAATCTAATGAGCCTAATTAATCCATGATTTGCTACAGTGATGCTACAGTAACCATCTTCTAATCATCCTCTAATCATGCGGTCAAAGGCCTCATTAGATTCTTCTCGGAAATTTACTAGAGGTTGTGGAGGTAGTTTTGTAAACTGACATTATTTAATACCCCTAATTAGTGGTCAAAGATGCATTTATTACCCTGAAAAATTTTTCAGGAGCCAATGAAACACGGCCTTAGTAAAACCGAAACAGCGGCCGTGTTTAGTTGGCTTCTCAAAAAATTTGCAAAAGGGAATCTTTTTTGCATGGAGTACTAAATAAAGTCTATTTGCAAAACCTCTTCACGGATGAGCGTAACTTTCCGAGACGAATCTAATGAGCCTAATTAATCAATGATTTGCTACAGTGATACTACAGTAACCATCTTCTAATCATCCTCTAATCATGCGGTCAAAGGCCTCATTAGATTTTTCTCGGAAATTTACTAGAGGTTGTGGAGGTAATTTTGTAAACTGACATTATTTAATACCCCTAATTAGTGGTCAAAGATGCATTTAATACCCTGAAAAAATTTTCAGGGTCCAACTAAACACGGCCAGCATCTGCCATTTTCTTTAACTGCTTTTTTTAAATGGGAGTTCTTAGCGTTGAAGGTACGTACTTAGCTCCAGGCCACACCATGTGGCCGGCGCGACGCAAGCGACAGGCATTCAGGCAAAGGCAAGAAAGATCCAGCAGCTAGCCTGCGGCCGACGTGGCGCACGCCACGACGGAACACGAACGCATGGCCGGATCCTGCCTCGGTCGCGTACGAGCGGCCAAAGACACTGGAATAATTCCAAGATTCAGAACCCAGCAGCATAGCATGTCCCCGTGACGAAACAGCGTGCTGGCACCTGTTGGAACTAACTATGCTGCCATGATCGCCGATGAAGAGCAAGATTAGTAGGCCAGGCCCAACGCAGGTACCTGCATCAGTGGCTTCATTGGCCATTTGGACAATAAAATGATAGAATCTTGCAATTGTAACTAGCAGTAGATTCGGTTCGGGTATAACAGTAGATAACAGTAAAGAAGGATCCTAAACATTGTCTACTAACAAGAACAGAGAAGGACAGAGAGTTTTAGAGATCGACCATCGGCGGTGGCGGCGGGGTCGTTGCAGGAAGAAGACGTCGGTGGAGCAATCCCGCCGCTGCTGCGCCTCTCTGATCGGAGAGCTAGGGTTTGTCGGGGTGGGGAGTACGGCTGCGGCGAACCTCGTGTCAAGAGCCTGCCAGCCCCCACCCCTCTTAATATAGCGCAGTGCGACGGGGGCCCACTAACCATTAGGGTTAGGCGCCCCCGATCAGGGCGCGATTAAGGGGTTAATGGGCTGCCGTTGGGCCAGCCCACTTGAGATCAATCTAACATTCTCCCCCTTGATCTCTTCTATCGTCTTGTGCTTTTCAAACTCACCCCATCACAAATCAGAGTATTGAGCATGTTCCGTCATCACAGTCATTACCGTTAGACTCGACAGCCACAAACCCTTTTCTGTTTAGAGATGAATTCTTGCCTTGGGCCCCTTGCTATCCAGGTATCACAGGCTTTCCCTTAAACCCATGCCGGCTACATGTCCTCTGAACACGTTGGGCGGTAAGCCTTTCGTAAGCGGATCCGCTAGCATCTTTTCTGTGCTTATATGTTCTAGACTGATGGCGTGATCCCGGATTTTATCCTTCACAACATAATACTTGATGTCAATGTGCTTGGCGGCATTGCTAGACTTATTGTTGTGAGCGTATAATACAGCTGGCTCGTTGTCACAATACAACTTTAGTGGTTTGTTGATGCTATCAACCACCTTCAAACCGGGTATGAATTTCTTAAGCCAGTTCACCTGCCCTGATGCTTCATAACAAGCAATAAACTCAGCATACATCGTCGATGACGCAGTGTTAATTGTTTGTTTCTGGCTTTTCCACGAAATAGCTCCTTGAGCAAGGGTAAATATATACCCTGACGTGGACTTTCTTTCATCTCCTGCATAGTCAGAATCTGAATACCCTACTATCTGTAGGTCATCAGTTCTTCTATATGTCAACATTAGACCTTTTGTACCTTGCAAATATCTTAAGGCTTTCTTTATCAAATTCCAGTGTTCCATACCAGGATTACTTTGATATCTGCCAAGCAACCCGGTTACAAATGCTAGATCTGGGCGTGTGCACACTTGCGCATACTGTAGACTTCCTACAGCTGAAGCGTATGGAACAGCTTTCATGCGATCGCTTTCAAACTTATTCTTGGGACACTGATGCGCCCCATACTTGTCACCTTTGACTATAGGAGCAGGTGAAGGACTGCACTTATGCATATTGAATTTCTTCAGAATTTTCTCTATATATGCTTCTTGGGACAATCCCAATACCCCTTTGCTTCTATCTCGGTGAATCTTTATGCCCAAAACAAATGAGGCTTCACCTATGTCTTTCATATCAAAATTTGAGGACAAAAACTTCTTGGTTTCCTGCAGCAGACCAACATCACTACTTGCCAGTAGAATGTCATCCACATACAGTATTAGGAAAATGTATTTCCCATTCTTAAACTTTGCATACACGCAATTATCCTCAACATTCTCTTTAAACCCAAATCTTTTGATTGTCTGATCAAACTTTAGATTCCATTGACTAGATGCTTGCTTTAGGCCATAGATAGACTTCTTTAGACGACATCCCATTCTTTCTTTACCTTTCTCGACAAAACCTTTCGGTTGTGCCATATAAACTCTTTCTTCTAAGTCTCCATTTAGGAATGCTGTCTTTACATCCATTTGATGCAATTCTAGATCAAAATGTGCTACCAAGGCCATTATGATTCTGAAAGAATCCTTGCTCGAGACAGGAGAAAATGTCTCATTATAATCTATCCCTTCTCTTTGGGTAAAACCCTTCGCCACAAGTCGCGCCTTATATCTTTCTACATTCCCTTTGGAGTCACGTTTCACCTTGTAGACCCATTTGCAGCCTACTGTTTTGGCTCCATTAGGAATTTCTTCTAGCTCCCAGACTTTGTTTGCACTCATGGATCTCAACTCATCTTCCATGGCTTCTTGCCACTTAGATGCTTCAGCGCTTCTCATGGCTTCTTCAAATGAAGCGGGATCACCCTCCATCTGAACCTCTTCGCATTCATAGACTATATAGTCATCTGAAATTGGAGATTTTCTAACTCTTTGCGGTCTGCCAGAAGGCTCCGCAGCTGGCACTTCCTCTACTTGTGGTTGTTCATTTTGAGGCTGCTGTTGCTCTGCCACTGGCTCAACCGGCTCCTGAAGGACAGGTTCCGGGTTACTAGGTAAAGGCAAAGGAACAGCAGGTGCTGGCTCTATTGTAGGGCCAGCGACAACAGGTAGTGTGAAGTAGGGCTCTTGCTCTATCGGGATGGGCACAAACACCCGTTTTTCCTCAAGGTCAATTTCTCGCACTACCTTGCTCCCCCTGATCATCTCTTCCTCTAGGAATCTAGCGTGTCTCGTTTCCACAAACTTTGTGTGCCCACTAGAGCAGTAGAAACGATAACCTTTCGATTTTTCTGGGTAGCCAATAAGATGGCAACTGACTGTCTTGGGATCTAGCTTTCCTATGTTTGGGTTAAATACTTTGGCTTCAGCAGGACTCCCCCACACACGCAAATGGTTGAGTGAAGGTTTTCTCCCTGTCCATAACTCATACGGTGTTTTCATCACCGACTTGCTTGGAACTCTATTGAGAATATGAATGGCGGTTTTTAAGGCCTCCATCCACAAACTCAATGGTAATGTGGAATAGCTCATCATGCTGCGCACCATATCCATAAGAGTACGATTGCGCCTTTCTGCTACTCCATTTTGCTGAGGCTCGCCCGGCATTGAATACTGGGCTACTATGCCATTTTCCTGTAGGAACCTTGCAAAAGGTCCAGGAACTTGTCCATAAGGGGTATGTCGACCGTAGTACTCCCCTCCACGATCGGATCTTACTACCTTGATTTTTCTTTCGAGTTGATTTTCTACTTCAGCTTTAAATATCTTAAACTTGTCTAACGCTTCCGAACGTTCTTTGATTGGATAAATATATCCATAACGAGAGTAGTCATCTGTGAATGTGATGAATGAATCAAAACCATCCACAGACTTTACTGGAAAAGGTCCACAGATGTCCGTGTGGATCAATTCCAAGACTCCCCCGCTTCTCTTAGCTCCTTTCTTTATAATCTTTGCAAACTTGCCTTTAATGCAATCAACGCATTGCTCTAACTCTGAAAATTCTAGTGGTGGGAGGATTGATTCTTTAACTAAGCGTTCTATTCTCCCCCTCGAAATATGGCCTAAACGACAGTGCCATAATTTCGATGAGGAATCAATTCTCTTTCTTTTCTTGCTTGCATCTAAGGATAATACTTTCTCATGCTTATTGCTTACATCATTCACATTCTCAGACATAGATAATAAATAAAGTTTGTCTTGTCGGAAGGCAAGACCCACACATTTATTATTAAACTGTAGCTTACACTCATTCTTAGAAAAATGGCAATCAATACCATAGTCTGACAAACATGAAACTGATATCAAATTTCTAGCTAATGAGGGAACATAAAGGACATCATGTAACTGAAGCTTGAAGCCACTAGCTAGAACTAGAGAAAGATTTCCTATGGCTTCAACTTCTGCTTCAACGCCAGTGGCCACCTTAATTTGTCTTTCTCTTCTTTGAAGGGTTCTCCCTCCATGGAATCCCTGCAAAGAGTTAGCAACATGAACAGTTGCACCTGAGTCAATCCACCATGTGGAACTGTCATAACTTATGTATAAGGACTCATCAACAAATGTAATAATGTCCTCACCTTTCTCTAGGCAGTGCCTCATGAACTTAGGGCAGTCATGCTTCCAATGCCCAGTTTCTTCACACCACTTGCACTGATCTTTGTTCAAATCTTTCTGCTGGGCGGCTGGTCTAGAGGGTGCTCTGAACTGTGAAGAGTTGCCTCCCTTATACTGAGAAGTAGAGGCATCTGAAGCTTTCTTGTTGAAGAATTGCTTCTTGTTCTGTTGCTTGCCCTTCACAAAATTGAGAGTATCCTCTCTTTTTGCTTTCTTTAGCCTTTCTTCTTCTTGTACACACATGGCAATGACCTTTTGTAGGTCCCACTCCTCTGACTTTGTGTTGTAATTAACAACAAATGTCTCATACTCTTTAGGGAGTGAGTTCAGGGCCAAGTGAATGAGGAACCCATCTGGCAGTGGCATCTTCAGCTTGTCTAACTTGGATGCCATAGTACCCATGTTCAGAATGTGATCTCTCACACTTCCACCAGTAAATCTCATCGTTGTGAGTTTCTGAATCAGGGTGGAAGCATGAGCTTTGGTTGAACCAGTAAACTGGCTCTTCACTTTCTCTAGATATTCTGTAGCTGTGTCACACTCTGGGATGGCACCCCTTAAGCTTTCTGTAATTGTCTTTCTGATGATAATTTTGCACTTGCGGTTTGATTTGTCCCACTTGTGCTTGTCTAGGTCATACTTTGCTCTTATGGGAGCATGATCCCACTGCCGAGTGGCAAAATCTGCCTCGGACTCATTCTCAGCCCTCACGGGCTCTTCTGGCTCAGTGGGTTGTGGCTCAGTGAGAGCCAAATCTATCTCTGCAAGTGCTAGCGCTGAATCAAGCTCCTCACGCCATGCAACATAATTCTGGCCAGTTAACTTGGGGATTGCACTGATTAAGTGTATAGCATTTGTTGTTTGCTCTGAAATGAAACATGACACATTTGTGAGAACATAATAATTGCACATCTTAATTTAACGTTGGTCAAAATCAAGATATACAAATAACTTGCTTCACTTATTCTAATCACCGTTGGGCAGAAAAGAATAAATACTGGTAAAACTTGGATCAGTAATATTGCTATTATTAACGTTGGTCAAAAAATAACAACATTACCAAAATACTTGTGCTGAAAAAAAACTAGGCTTCTCAAATTAAATATTCCGTTGGTTCAATTTAATAAGAGAATAACTATAATAACTTGCGCAGCGGAATAATAAAATAACTTGCTATTTTCAGAAACATAACTTGCTGATCTTGCTCTCTAAAAAATAAACACGTTGGTGTAAATTAATTAGTGTATCTAAAGCTGCTGAAAAAACGAGAAATTTCAATTTCTAGCGCGGCCCAGCTTCCCTTCTTACTCGGCCTGGCCTGCTCGCTTCCTCGCTCGGTCTGCTAACGTAGCCGGCCCGCTCAGGCGCGCAGCGCGCTCAGCTCTCGCTCGGCCCAGCTCGGCTTCAGCGCGCGGCCTGCNAGCTCCTCGGCACGGTTGGCGTCGATGTGAACGAGGCGAAGGCCCAGCTCGGCGGTGCTGCTGGCTGGCTCTGGGCAAGGGACACGGCGCGTGCGTCCGATCGGCTCTGGCGACCGGCCGGCCGTGGCGCGCGCTGGATGGATGGCTGCTTCTCTTCATTCGCAGTGCTGCTGGCTGGCTCTGGTCGGCGGCGGCGGCGCGGATGTCCTTGAGCACGCCGACCACCTGCTGCATCGTGGGCCGCTTGTCCGGCGACTGCGCAGTGTACAGGTACCTACTACGGCGTGGGCGTGGCGAGGCATATGCTTGGCTGGCAATGATGATGAGTGCCACTTAACGACGCGTCAACATATTCTGACGGAATGGCAACCAAGGTAATGGAAAGAAAAAATAGTGGCAATGAAGGGAAACCGACAATTTCAATGGCATTAAAGGAATCAATATAAATTCTAGTGGCAACGAGGGAATTCACTCATTTTAATTCGCTGAGGTTTTGGCCCCTATGCGCCTTGCGCGGCGCCATTTTCGACAGCGCAGGCAGCTAGTAGTCTCCAACACGTCCCATCGACAAAGAGAGTTGGTTCAGAAAGAGAGGACGAATTGGGGAGGAAACGAAGAGGCTGTTTAGATTCGGTGAAAAACTTTGCGAAATTTACTGTAGCAATTTTAAATCGAAGATTAGGAGGACTAAACATAATCTAATTATACAGATGGACGGAAAATCGCGAGACAAATCTATTAAGCCTAATTAATCTATCATTAGAGATTATTTACTGTAGCACAACATTGTCTGATCATGGTCTAATTAGGTTTAATAGATTTGTTATAAAGTTACTCTAGTAAGAAAAGACTATTTTACACCAGGGGTAGGCAAAAGTAAAGGTGTGTTATAAAGTTACTCTAGTAACAATTACAACCGCAAATGTAAACAACATTTAAAGTAAGAAAAGACTATTTTACTACCCTAGCTTGTCTACTTTGTCTGCTTAACATTTTGAACAAAATTTAGGCTCGTTTTAATTTACTCCTCTAGTTGTTTTGGTTGGTCCAATCTACTCCTCAATGAGATTTTTCTTTTCTTTTCTTCATGTATAAATTGAGTTTTAAATTTAAATTTTGTGAGACATAGAACATGATGCCTTAAGCAAACAACATATATTAAGAATTTTCATGATTATTTTCATAGGTTGAGAATATTTATAATACGAAGTTGATCACAGAGATACAAAATTACATAAAAAATCATAACATATTTCTCTAACATAGGGCATCATGATATTTGTCACGTTGCAAATTTTAAACATAAAACTCAACCTGTATGGAGAGAAACAAAAAAGTGACATCACATTAGGGGGTGGACTGAACCAACCGAAAATAGTTCAGTAGAGAAAATTGAGACTACATTTTGTCCATGGGGTTCGGTAGACAAAGTGTATTGGTTAGGGTAGTAAATTTCAAAGTATTAGCTACATATATATATTGGGGGATATATTGCTCATTTAGTTTATGACCTCGTTCAAACTTTAACTTGGTCTTTTTATGCATTTGCGCAGCATGTATGTGTATTGTGAATGGTTGGTACGGTTGTGTAAGTGGTGGGGTGCGTCATGCGTGCGTAGGCAAGAGTACGCAAGAGCTAGGTAGTGGCAAATTAAAGTTACTCGAGCTAGTGACAGAAAGTCCAAACGGAGCCATGCAATTAACATTCAGGAGATAGATGGTCATTACGTATATATATTGGTGGACCTAGCCTCTCTGAAAGAATGCTTGCTAATGATACAACCAATATCCACGATGCGGTTATCGGAACATATGCTATATATAGGCCAGGACGCGCGACATGCATGCACGCAGGCCCTGCTTGGATACTCTAGCTCAGCTAAACTCTATCTTCAAACTAACTCTAGCCAAAGAGGTGTTTGGATGACAGGGTTAGATTGACCAAAAAAACACTTTTTCAATCATTTGACTCATTTAAATCTTCTTTCCAGCTCACTCTAGCCTCAATAAGCACCTCTTGGGTGGGATAGTTTTTTTGGTGGGTTAGATGCAACTAGCCCCACTCTAACCCCTATAGTTTGGATACTTTGGGGTTAGTTGAGCACCAACTAGGCAAAACTAGCTCTAACCCCTGGATCCAAACAGGGCCATAGTCTCACGCACTCTGGCTAGCTGGGGGTCTTCTAAGCGCGAGTTTTAAGGTTAGCGCAGCTAGAGATCGAGTACTAGTAGTACTATGGCAGGTGAGGGCAGCGGCGGCGATGGTAAGAAGCAGAAGCAGGGGCCAGGGGGCACAGCTGCCGCCGCCCGAGATTACGGCCCTGTTTAGTTCCCACCCTCAACTTCACTATTCATCAAACTTCACTATTCATCAAAGGGAATCTTACATGCATGGAGTATTAAACGTGAGTTAATGACAAAACCCATTCCATAACCCCCTAACTTTGCGAGACGAATCTAATGAGCCTAATTAGACCATGATTAGACAACGTCGTGCTACAGTAAATAATCTCTAATGACGGATTAATTAGGCTTAATAGATTCGTCTCGTGATTTTCCGTCCATCCGTGTATTTAGTATTATAATTAGATCATGTTTAGTCCTCCTAATCTTCGATTTACAATTGCTACAGTAAACGGATTCAAAAAAATTTGAATAGTTGGCCGAACTAAACAAGCCCTACATCACGATTCTGAGCATCGACGGCGGCGGGATACGGGGGCGCATCCCATTGACCATTAGAGCACGTCCAATAACTTGTCGTATCGACCGACAGCTCAGCTGATGAGGTGATCTGGAAGAGAGAAGGGAAGAGAGAGAGCGCAGCTTGTCGCCGCAGCATGCAACGAGCATGCGACGGTCGCTTGCCAGACAATGGGCCCATACTTTAATAACTATGAGAGATAATGCTGTATCGTGAGTGTATGAAGATGGGTCCGGAGAGAGAAAAGGAGATAGAATAATCTAAGGCCTTGTTTAGATTCGTGAAATTAGGCCAATTCGATTGAATTCAACGCACTGGGAATTGAAAAAGTAGAGAGAGGGCACGTGCTTCGAGGTGGCCAATTCAACTGAATTGGTGAATCTAAACAAGGCCTAAGTTTAGTAGCTCGTGAGGTCCAGATAGCAATAATGAGAAAAGAGAGAGTACAAATTGCTTGCTGATGTGCATGTCTCGGAGACAAGCCCTTGTCGCTGTTATTGTTCCTGCTCTTATCGCCTCGCTCGAGAAGAAGCTCCAAGTACTCCGATCCCTCGCTCATAGTTTTATTTTACTAGTGGATATGTACGTGCCACAGGCACGTTTTAAAAACTTATAATATATAGTGCATTTATATTTTCATAACAAGTCCAATATTGCAGTGGAGATAAACATGGAACATGTGGAACATTTATATCTTTTCTTCTTGCTCCTAACTCGATCCACCAATGATATCTCTCAAGCTCCAACTCAGTTCACTTGTGATGTCTCTCTCGCTCCCTCCATCACTTTTCTCAGTTGATCCACATGTGATTTGTTCTCTCCCACTCCCCCACAATTAATATCTCTCTCTACTCTCCTAACTCCATACGCATGGATCTCTCCATGTCAGTCAAGCCAAATCCATATGGATGTGCAATCTGATCTTCCAATCTACATAAGGATCTGGAAAACACAATAAGATAAACGGGTTTTTTAAATCAATATGCAAAACTGAATGGGGTAGCTTTAAACATAATATCCAAACCTTTTAAATAGCAATGCTAAATCTCCAAACCATTTAGCAATGCTACCGAGTCCAAAACTCTACCATGATAACAGTGCATTCTAAACATATCAAAAGGTGGAATATAAATAACTGGAATCTTCACCTCAGTACATACAGCTAGGTCACTGTGAGCACTTTGAGATCAAAAGATGCTAATCAATACATAAACAAATATCAGATTTTATGTATTTTAATGTTATTCCCATGAACATGGATGGACAGGTGAATCAATATCTATTCATAATTTATTTTTATTTGAGACCAAATTTCATTCATCCAGGTCAGTACCGATGGTGATACTGATATAATGTAAAATTTAATAATAGTGCCATGTAAACTAAACAGGGCCTAAATTATTTCTTATTGCTTTTGTTTTGTCATAGTGGTCGTGTGGCACATGTTTTTAAAAACCTAGTAAACAAGAGTTTTTATATTTAAAAAATAAGATAATTTATATTTATAGCAGATATGTACATGCGGCATATCCAAAACAGGGAAAACACTATAGTGATATAAAACAAGCTAAACCTGATGCTGGGCTCCATGTTGCCGCAAACTAAAAACAAGAATATGTGCACACAATCCAGCAAAAGCATGAACAAGCAAATGGTACACAAACATTATTTGTTTTTAAAAACTCAAACGGACGTTCACCATTGGAAAGAGGTTACTGATATTGATATTTACCTTGAATATAATCTCCTACACCAACTAAACAAAGCAGTAGAGCTCTAAGATTTGTAATTTGAAATCAGTCTAAATAACCTTAAAGAGAATTTTATTAATCAAGAAGTGAACAACGTGTGTCTAGAGCTTCACTATTTCGTATTTCCAGAGCTCCATGAAAGACAAAGCTAAACTTCGACAAATGCCACCATGCATCACTAATTGTCCTACCTGAAAGTCACAGAAGGTATGCAAATAGTTAGTTTCAATGTCACTCACATGAATCCCTAGGTGAGCTGTAAAAAAATGAATCCTTGGGTTTAGATCGAATAGATAGAAGCAAAAACAAAAGCATCAAACAATGAGAATATAATCTAGATATTGAGAGACCATGAAATTGCTAACACACAAATATGTTTGGGCATCAGTCATCTTTTTTGCCAGCTAGTTCTTCAAAGCATAACTAAACAAAAACAATATGGATGAACCGCTTAAACAATTTTGGGGGAAAAATAACTTCATGTTAAGCCCTCCCATTGTGTACCAAGCACAAAAAGTAACCCTCTACTCGCCAGCCTGAGAGACCATGGGCACCACCTAAGCATCTAAGCACTTGGAATAAGAAAAGAATTAATATCAACGTTTGAACAATGATCAACAGTGTCAAAGGGGAAGGCATCAAAAGTTTTGAAAAGATACTCCATGAGGACCTGCAGATGTCCTAGATATGTCCTAGATGTACATTCAAAATGAATCTTAAATCAAAGCAGTGGATACTTACATTATCCAAGTCCCGCATTTCCTTCAATGCGCGATCAAGATCAAGAGCCTGAACACCTGGGATTAGGGCAGCTCCATCATCGCCATGCTCAAGGTCTCAGCGACAAAGCGAAGGAAGCAGGTTGCAGGACTCATGGGACAAAAAAAACAGAAAGTGCTGAAGGATCACTGAAGCAACTAATTCACCCAGTCACCCTCCCTCTCCCTTAGATAGAACTGCAGAATGAAATAAGAAACACATCACAAAATTTAAGAATAAGATTTTACACAGAGCAGGCCACAATGACTAAAAAAGCATGATTGATGGTGTTTGTAACATCTCCAAGCGGAACACAATGACTAATTACGCTTTACGGAACAATGGCAACATGTAAGTAGTAGCATATATCAAAAAGAAAATGCAACTATTGTTTGAGTATTTGTTAATCACCAACAAACTGTATTAGATAAGACAAGATAATACTGGAAGAGAAATAAGAAATGTATTGCCTCAAAATATTTGTGTATTTCTACTGCAACAAACTCAATCCACATGTAGGCCATAGCATCACATATTTTCACCCCAGTACATTTCCACATCTACTCCTTAATTAGCAAAACATTGGCGACCTACCCAACCCCGCTCCAAGGGCAAGGAATGCAAACCGGGACCATGCTCATATATAGTGTCAGTTTGCATCACAGTTTCACAACAGCTGGTCCTAGCTAGTCTTTGTGCATGAATCATTAGTCATGTATAATTTCGACAAATAAGCAAAGTGGCGTGTAGCTCACAGTAGAAAAAGGAGCCTCATCTTGGAACCTTTGACCTGCAACTAACATCCTAAATTGGATGAGAAAGTCATTCAAGCCTCCTAGCCTCCTGATAATCAAATCCATATGAATGTGCATTCTGGTCTTTCAATCTACAATATGACCCTAAAATGGCAAAAGATAAATGAGAATTCTCAATTAATATGCAAAACCGAATGGGGCATCTGGCTTCCAACATAATATCCAAATATTTTAAATAGCAATGCAAGTTATGGCCAGAATAATCACCAAGCAATGGTAACAAAATGATATATAATGCAAAGCAAACAAGAGATACAGTTTTCCAAATTCTTCATGCAAGAATATATACATGTAGTAGAGATGCTATAGCAAAGTGCAATGTAGATTATTTCTTCCACCTCACCTTCCTACAGAAAACATATGAATTCTGTCGTCGGCTTAATTCACCTATCCAGAGACCATGGATAATCAACCAGCAGAAATCAGGTAGTGGAAGGAAAGGCCTATTATCAGCAGGCACCAAGGACAATAAGGAAGGAAATCAACTAACTAATCACTGACCTGATTAAAAAAGGAAATCAGGATAGGGTCAATCACTTTTAAAAACAAACATGGTAGCAATACTCACTTTCAAAGAAATGTAGGTCATGCAATCATTTAGCTTCTCAAAAGGCATTTGAACATATCAGATTGCAACCAAAAAAGGCCTTTTTAGTGGAAGTTTCAGGACGAATTCACTTCATAATTTAATTAAGAAATTAGAGCAGCACATCCCTGGTGCTCTGCTGGTCACAATTGACTGTGCCACTCCTCCCACCAAATACATTTGAAATTTAAGCTTTCTAAAATATTTCCAAAGTGAGAATCATCACACCTTACAAAAAGATGATGTTCACGAACATTCCATAGAATGGTCACAAGGAAAATTAAACCAGAGCATGGAAGCAGCAAGTCAAAATGCATGGCTAGACGACACCTGCAGATGATGAAAACACAGGTACTATATACAATTGTAGAGTTAGAGAATTTATGATTTTACCTGATCAAGTTGAAGGAAAACCAAAGACTGACAAAAAAAGAAATTATCCCAACACCCTTCCTGCCTTAATCTGTGGCTGGAACATCTCATTTCAGCACATCTTCACTTCTTAAAAATTAGCTGGAAAAGATTGAGACACCATATGCTGCAAAATCTCATTTGAACCCGTCTTCACTTCCTGCATATTAGTTTCACCCAACATCCTTTTTATCTCATTGAACCGTCATTTGTATTGTTGTAGTTTCATCAATATGTCCTTCACCGTGGTTCGAGGTCTTCCAAACAACAAGTAGAACCATATTAACTTGCTTGATAAAAAACAGACAGGGCAAGGAAGCATATTAACTTGATTTACTTAAATAGCTGCGAGAATCAACTCTAATATGCAAATGCACTAACCTTTTTTATCCAAATGCTTCCTTGCCTGCTGAATTTCTTCCTGTGATAAATTGGCAATAACTTATATCACATATGTTTTAAGTAATACAAAACATATTTTACTGGTGAAACAGGCCCTGCACATCAGAGTGCACAATCAGATTTGTGCTATTTGAGACAACGGTGACTGTATCACAGAAAAGCAGGAATCTAGATTCGCTGTGCACACCCAGATTACATACCTTCTTCTCCATCAATCATAGGGTGGTAAGGTGTCTTGGGTTCGCTTATCTTCTCCCTTTCTGGTTTGTTTGACTCGATGTCGTTCAAGTTCTCTTCATCCCATTTGACACGGCACCTGAAACACAACGATCATGGCATTTTGCTGGGCAAACATTTATGTCAAACAGAAATTGAGACAGCACTAACCTGGCCTTCCTGGGTTCTTTAGCTTTCATTGTGTACTGGCAAAATGCACAATGACTCAAGAATAATAAACGTTCAGAACATCTAATTTATTATTACGCATCTGATAACATAAAGCAATAGACGTACCACGAGGCGTGGTAATTTCTGCATCACATGAAACTGGCAGCTGCGACGTAGTCGAACCCTTTCTCTTACGATTATTTCCCGTCCGCGGATTTGCCGTGTTTGTAATGTCACCAAGGGGATTCCGATTGTTGTCCATCTAACAAAGAAACGAAATTAGCCGCCACATTTTGTGATTCCCCAAACAAAGTCACGACAACTCGTAATGTTTACCTTGCCGCGATCCATGTCTTTGGTTCACAAACCGGCCGCGATCCCTGTCATTGGTTCCGGATGGATTCAGAGCAGAGACAGAGAAATTTGGAGGCACGAGTTTGGAGGCACTGAGCATCACTGACCTCGGAGAAATTTGGGGCATGCGGAAGCGATTCCTGGCATCAAATTCCTAGGGAACATGGAACAACCTGGTGTCAAACAAAAAGGAATTTGTGAGGGGTGTCCACGGCGATGGTGTCCTGGTGTCAAACAAAAAGGAAAGAAACCTGGCATCAAAAAAGGCAGATAGTGTCCTGGCGTGAAACAAAATCTGGCGTCAAATAAAAAGGAAATAAATTGGTGGTGTCCATGGCGATGGTGTCAAACAAAAAGGAAAGAAATAATATGGAGTCCTGGGCATTTTAAAATTTCGAAACCTGGCACCAAAAAAAGGCAGGCAATTTGCTGATGGCGGCATTTGCTGATGGAGTCCTGGCATGCGGCATCAAAAAAGGTAGGCAATTGAAATTTTGAAATTATTTGACGTGATGGGGTCCTGGCGTGCGACCCCTTTAAATTTTGAATCAAATAAGGCAATTCGCAGCCAGGCAATAAGGAAACAAATACCCGAAAATGGGGCAGGATTGGAATTTTGAATGGTGGGTACACGGGTGGGTAACTAAAAAGCGTGGTGAGAAAAAATTAAAATATTTTGCCGCAGCTATTTTCTAACAATCAAGTTTTCCCTCTCCCCCCCTCCTGTCAAACTTTTTGGACTGCATTGTGGGCCCATCAAAGGAATTTGTGAGAGGTAAGGTGGGTAGCTTTTGAGTGAGAATTGTCTCCAAAAGTTATTCTCTTTATAGTATAGATACATAAACCACGCATGCACGCAGCGCAGGTGCTAGTATCTGTTTGTCTGATATAGTATACTAGGAAGTTGGGCGCGCTAACGCCGCGCCCGCACAATAAATTAAAGGGTGGGGAAACATCATTAATTAACTATTCGCAAGTGCTTGTTTTCCAAAAAAAAAAACAGTCAATGGACTCAACTTGTATAGAACATTAGCCCTCGCCACTACGTTAACATGTATATATGGCAACGGAAACCATATACACATCCACCGAATCTTTCAGGAAAAAAATATTCATAACTGCGATTTACATGATGATTTCTTGACTAAGTACCGCATTAGTTAGTCTTGTACACGTTTTTAGCCCAAAATAAAATAGGGCATTGTCCTGCTTGTCTAACGTCAACGCTGTAATTATCTCATCTCCGTCTAAGGCTCGTTTAACCTGGAGCATGAAAAATGTACAAAAGATTAGATACTGCACTGCTCTTTTTCACAAAAGAAAAATCAAAGCATGTGTAGCTTCAAAGGACATGAATTAGAACTAAATTTAGTCACATATAACATTTTTTAACTAACAAACAAATAGCTAACACTGGCAATTATAGTTATCAATTTGAAGGGACATAGAAGACTAAATCAAGCTCAATATGAGTCAAATATTGCGGCAAAGGATGTACCATGTAAGCAGTTCAGAGAGAGGGGAAAGGAAAAGTGCATGCCTGGCAATGGTCAAGGGTGCACCTTTACTATCACTCCACATCTTTGTTTCTACTGAGCAGGAACATGAAAAGCTACCTTATATGACGATTTGATTGGGCTTGCTCACCTACAGATCAGTTTTGAACAAATCAGATACCATCATTGAAGTATTAGTATTGGGAGAAAGGTTACAGTATAGCGGCCAGACATCAAAAGCTGTGCCTAAATCTACAAAATATTTTTGTCATCCGGTAACAAATAAACAAATCAGATATCAAGAAAAAAAACTGTGAGTTGTTCCTTCAAAAACTGTAGTGCAGAATAACACATGAAATCTATACGACCCACTCGACCAACTGTGATTAGCAAATTCTAGAATAGAATTCACAAGATTTACTGTTGACGCGGAAAATCCGCGGTCGTATCCTCCGCGTGCAGCACACGAAGACCAGGGAGATCTGCTTCGCTCCAGTGCCAGCCCACACTCCAGTTCAGGTTCGCAGCGTGCCAGTCAATTTGACCTGAAATTGACAAGGGAATAAAACAGTTAAATTACTCTTTGATTGTGCCGGCTCTATTTCAGACGATGGAGTAACGTCGAATTTTAGTCACCATTATTAGCTAAAAGAGGAACAATGGTAAGGCATTCACAGGAGGAGGCAATATATGTTAGGCAGGTGCATTTAGAAGTAGCATGCGAGGAGGCTGGGAAGCCATGAGACTGCCTTCGATAATCGTAATCAAAGAGATTGCCTAGCAAATAAACGTTATAGAGCTTCAGAAATCAGTTACAAAGCTATTTTTTATTTCTTACAAAGCTGTTTATTTGCTAGCACAAGGCAACCATTCTGTAATTTCGAAAGCGAAGACACACAGTTAGAAGCAGATAATCAAAACGGTACCTATGGGTGGGCATGAAAATAAAGGTAGGAGCAGATCGTCAAAACAATACCAATGGCCAAGCATCATGAAAGAAAGACAGAAACATGTCTATTCTCTGCATTATACATCCAACAGTCCATAGTGGAGAAAATTAATCCAGCAGACCTTTCATATATAATTGAACAAATAATGATGAGTCACTGTGCTTAAACTCAAGTAGCATATCTACACAAACCACAACTGAAGGGGGGGAAAAGAATAACATGAAACCCAATTTGGGTGAGCTAGCAAATTCGAACTTTATTAATTTGCTCATGAAAATGGCAGAATACATTAAACTCGTTACAATTCATAAATATTGGTATCTCCATGTAAAAAGCTCTTATCTAGGATCACAATGATTTGGTTATCAAACACATCATCATAGTCCGAAATTTCAAGCACTTCATCAAATCTTCTTGTCCCATATAGGCAACCAGTAAGTTGTTTCAGGTTTGAATTGTCATCTAGGACAGAAAAACATTGCTGAGACCGCAGGATGAAGATTGTCACGGAAAATGCAGACCACATAAATTGGCAGCTAAACTACCTTAAATCTGATAAGAATACTTACAGAACAGTACATATAAAATAAGTCAGTTTGAAATCAAAAGGAAAGCAGAAGAAGCTCTTGAAATGAAATTCTATGAAACATCATCCATAGATAATGGCCAGTGATACCATCCATCAGAAGTACCATGACTACACTTTAATGTATTCAATAATCTCAAATGAGGAATTATTACCATGACAGAATAGGGATAGGAAACAGATAAGTTAGAAAGAACTGGAAGCTGATGTACTTTCCTTTTAGAATCAGGATATCAGTACTGAACTGTTAATGCGATCTGGCAAGCTGCATGAATGCATCCTACTTGCACTGTAAAGGAAAAAAGTGCCAGAAACATGTAAAACCAAGTATGAGGATTTAGGCAGCGAGTAAAGTAGAGAAGGAAAACCTAGAACATTTAGCACGCTCCCCCCGTCGTAACAGGCATAAACATCAGAAATAATATACTCATTGATGCCCAAATTTGCAGGAAAATAAATATGCAATTTTGAAACAATTGCACAAATAGACTATATACATATTTCAGATAAGGTCATGAATGAGAAACAATAATTGGTCAAACTTTAGATAAACCCATGAACCTAAGTTTCCAAGTTGAGAAAAAAATTGTCCAGAATAATAATTGGTTAAATTTGCAACAGTTTCAGGTGGGTAGGGAATGCAAGTTATGGGAGTGCATACGATCAAATTTAGCAGAATTTCCTGCAAGAACAAATGCAAAACTGTGACAGTATAAGCTTCACCTAGCACTTTTAAACTTGACTAAAAAATAAACCAGCAATAAATAATTAGCACAAATGTCTTAGGACAACGGAACAAACATAAAAGCGCTATATTTTCTTGACTTGTTGAAATGCAACAGTTCCCTGTGGCCATGCCTTTTAGGTTTATGTGTTTGTGATCGCATGACCAACAGCCATTGAGGTACCACATGTCCAGATCTGAAATTCATGGTCTTCGTTCCAGCAGCCAGGGTCTTGCAACCGTCGGTGAACATAGCCCTGTCAAGATGACACATACAGAACCTGCAAACGTTAGAACATTCAGAGAACTTAAGTGCAAAGAAGTCTGAATGAAACACACACGCAAGAAAACTAATTATTCCACCTTTTCTTCCTGCGCTTGCTTCAGTGATTAGATCGCAACAGCTGCCGTGTGTTCAGGGGCATTCACTTAAATTACCAACGCGGACAAACGGGTTGCTGCATCTCCCCCCATGTGGCACCTTGTAGGCGGAGAACACCTGAAAGGAACAAAGGCGACGCAGGTATGAACACAGGTAAATGCTCCAGCATATGGTTTGCCTGGCACCAACACGACTAAAAAATCTTCAAAGAAGGTAGCTGCGCTCACCACTCCCGTGAGGTCCCGATGCCTCGCTGGAGACTGTGGAGGAACTCTGGCCACCCCTCGGTCGCTGTCGCTCCCCCCGATGGGCACCAGCACTGCACAGCTGCCTCCCTAGCCAGGGAGCTACCAAAGCTGCTCGCCGTGCCGCCACCGCCGGCTGGGGGAGTGAGCCCATCGTGCTCGGTTGAAGACGGGCCGCTGCCTGAGGGCACTCCGGCGCGCTAGATTTGGAGCGGGGGTGACCGGAAAGCGCAAGCCGACGCACGAACATCAGATAGGCCTCTGCAGGACAACAGAGCGAAACCGTAAGACACTGAAAGAGCAGATGTACGCCATGAGGCACACACCGAGGCAGCAGGAAGCAAACACCCAAAGAGGAGGGGCAGTTCGTGGAGCAGGGCCAACAGGGAGCAACAACGACATTACCTGGCAACGGCGGCACCATCGAGGACGACCAGCCGGCGGCGAAAGACGATGAGGGATTGAGGGAACGGCACAGGACGTCCCCCTGCCAGGCCCTAGCGCAACGAATCAAGGAGGCCATAAGGCACCAAAACCAAATCGAACCGCCCCCAACAGGAGAACGGAGATCCAAGGAAACCAACGCGAGAGGCATGAATCCGACCTACGGCTACGACACGAAGCGAAACGCAAAGAGGAACCGCAGTACCTGTCGACATTTTTAAAACATTTGATCTTTCGTTTTATTCCATTTTTTTGCCAATATGCAAAAAGACAAGTAGCACTTAAAGTACACATAATAACAAAACAAATCATAAACAAAATAAGTGATAGACACAAAATATTTTGAATAAGACCGTCAAAATAGTGATAAAAAATCAATAGTGACAAATATTTCGATACAGAAAGAAAGAGAGTGTACTTCCCTAGCTAACTCTTCGATCTCGCTTCACAGCTGGGCTCAGCAGGTACTCGAGTACGTTAGTGGGCCCAAGTACGACGGCACGGTCCTGCAGGACACAATCGAAGAGGAGATGGGCACGCTCACCCTCGCCGACACCCGCTCCAGGCTCGTGGTGCCGGCGTTCGACGTCAAAAGGCTGGAACCTGTCATCTTCTCCTCGTTCGAGCCTCACAGAATCAGAGAGGGCGAGAGGAAGAAGGTAAAGCCGTTCCTCAAGGACGTCTGCATCGCCACGTCGGCTGCACCGACCTACTTCCCGCTGCACCGCTTCCAGTCCAAATTCGATGATGGCAGCGACTGCTCTGACTTCCACCTCGCCGACGGCGGCTTGGCCGCTAACAACCCGACCATGGTGGCCATAGCAAGGGTCGCCAACGAGGTAGCGCATAAGAACAGGGACTTCAAGCCCACCGGTACCGTGGATTACAAAAAGCGCCTCGTCCTCTCCATCGGGACCGTGTATGCCAAGGAAAGGGACACGTACACCGCCGAGGATTCTACCATGTGGACCTCCCGGGGATGGATCAGCAACGGCTCCAACCGACCGATCATCGACATGTTATACCACGCCAACGAATTCTTGGTCAACTTGAATGCCGCCATCCTCTTCCACAGTCACGGAGCACTCGACAACTACCTCCGCATCCAGGCTACGGTACGTACTCGTGCACGTCCTAGTACTCACCAGTAATTAATATACTGTCAGGAATTTTATATCAAAAAGAAAGATGTATATATGTGCGCAGGATGGGTCGTTCCAAGGGCCCATGGGGCCAATGGACACCGTCAAAAAGGAGGACATGAGCCACCTGTGCGCCATCGGCTATCAACTGCTGGAAATGCCGCTGGCCAGGATTGGCATGACCACGGGGAAGTACTGCTACGCCGACGCCAAGCCTACAAAAGAACCTGGCCCAAAGCCCACAGCAAAACCTGCTCCCAAATACATACCCAATCCACACCAATTCACCAAAGACAAGTATCCGGTACTGGAATTCACCACCTCAAACGGCGATGCGCTTTTGGATTTCGCCAACAAGCTCTCCGCAGAGCGCATTTACCGCCTTGGACAAGAAGTAGAGGAGGAAGAGGAGATGGAGGAGGAGGAAGAAGAAGAAGAAGATGACGTTTTTGAAACAAATGGTGAAGATGACATTGATGAAGAAGAAGAAGGAAGAGAAGTAGTATTCTAAATTCTATTATTTTACTACTTGTTTGTTGAGTGTGGTAGCTTCTCGCGGGATTACCCCTTCTGTTATTTCACTTGTTGTGTGTTGCGTGTGTTATGCTTTGCTGGATTTACGATTTGAATAAACTTGTTTGCCTTGGATGGTGAGATGCTTAATAGGGACTAAAGCCCGCGTAACTTTTGTTAGAATTCGTAGTGATGAGATGCTTAGTAGGGATAAAGGTCTATCTATGTGAGATATTTGTACTTTGTCAAAAAAACATAAAATATTTCGAATTTATTAAAGTATATTGGACCAGAAAATCATAATCCTTGCCACAGGCAATTCGTCGATTTCACCAAATGGGGAATGGGGAAACCATTAAGCAATCACAGCCACATTTTAGTCCACCAATTATTCGACCATGGAATAATCCCACGAATCATACTGCACAAAGCGCCCCCATTCTCCTCTCACGAGTCTGGCCTGGTGGTGCCCCTCCTCCCGATCCGTTTGGAAAGGCATTGTGACACTCCACCGGCTGCCACTCTCGCCGCCTTGGTCTCTCCACTCTCCGTCTCCGGCGCTCTCTGCACCCGCGGCGCGTCCCCAATTTCCCCTCTTCCTCCCCGATTCAATCGCAATTGGATGGGTAAGTATCTCAACCGTCGAATCACCCGCCAGTCTCTGCCGCCCATACCAAATCGGCAAATCGCCTTCTGACGCGCTCTGCTCCTCTGCTCGATTTCTGCAGGATCGCTCCGCTGCGCCGTTGATTTGTGCAGCTCCCAGGTTGGCTCGAGATGATTGCTTCTGTGTCCTTCACCGTTTTGCTGCAGTAATTTCGCTCATGCCCATGACGTTCTGTCGCCTGGCTAGCGCTACAGGTTGTTTAGATCGGTGTGCGGTGCGAGGTCAAGCCCAGGCACTGTGTCCAACTGTCCATGGAGAAAGCGAGGCCCACACCGTTCCCGAGGGAGCAGGCCGCAACCAGGATATGCATGGTGTCTAGGTACCCGCATTGCATTGACCTCGACTCCAGGCAACTTGTTACACAAACACAACAGTGGTGTTCTTTTAGATAACGACACAACAGTTGTGTTGAGGAGGGGAATTGCTGAATTCGGATGCTTAGGCGTTCTTAATTCTTACAAGTGCCGCGATTCCCTGCAGCTTTGCTACAGAATTGCTCGAGATAAGGTCCACGGAGCCCTCTCTCCACGTGCTGGTTATTCCTGGAAATCCAGGTTCGCGATGAGCTGAAGATTTTAAGAGGATTCATATGTTGGGATGCTCAAGATGTAACCAGTTTCTGTTTTGCAGGTATTGCTGCATTTTATAAGGACTTTGTCGAAGCTCTCTATGAAAACCTCGGTGGACAGGCATCTATTACAGGTAGCTGCAGGCCGGATTCCATTTTTGCTCTGTATGAACTGGTATCTGTGTAGCTTGCTGCTTGCTGACGAACCTTTATCTGTTGTCCAGCGATAGGGCATATTTCACATAGCCAGAAGGTAACATACAACTTGGCTGATGTTTGTTTCACAAGCAACTATTAATGCAAACAGCAAACCATTTAACACACACATATTAGAGATCCTTCAATGTTTATACTATGATTTTATTCTGTTTGGATTCCTTATTCAGTGTATTAATATTGCCAGCAGAGCTGATTCTTATACTTTTTATGACAGGATTCTGAGCATGGACGATTGTTTTCATTGTATGAACAAATTGACCATAAGGTGCAGTTTGCATGCTCTGTCAATTGAAACTTCTGTTTCTTCTTCTTTTTTTTTGTCCCTTTTTGTTTCTGCTGCAATAGTTTCTGGTTTAGAGCTCATATTGTTTATCAATTTGTTCACAATACGAGAGAGCTCATATTGTTTTATGCACCATGTTCAGTTTCATATGTTACTTTGTTTTTTTATCAATTTGTTATGTAGAAGATTTTGTTCCTTTATTTGCATGGCCAAGACTGTTCTACGATTTTATCACATATTTCTCCAGTTTCATATGTGACTATTCCGGCAGGTTGATTTCATTGAACAAGAGCTTCAACATTCTGAACAATCAATAGTTTTGGTAAACTTTCGTCTTCACCACTACAAACCTTCATTCAAGTTCTATGTAGTTACAGAAACTCTAGTTAGTTTTCTTGATATATGTAGTTCGAGAAAAAAGTTTTCTTGATATACTACATAGACATCTTGAATCTTAAACGAGTATACGGATATCAGAGATTAGGTACTTGTTCATATTCTGAAGTGGAAATTCTCTGATTGAATTTTACAAATAATATGTGGATACTTTTATGACCTAGAATAGCTATGCATCACAATTTGACTACTTTACCATCTGGCCCAAGCCCTCACTTCCTATTTACTGTGGAATCAGATTATTATAGATCTATTTGTCACTGTAATATTCCACAGTATTGTTGTGGCATCACGGGATTGTATGGAGTATCATGCTGTGCGCATGAACTCTAGGACGTTCCGATCTGTAGTTACCTACCCTTTTTGTTCACTTTCTGTGAACCTCTGCATCTTGACTCCATCTCATTATTTGTCCCAAAAGAGAATTACATTTGTTTGTTTAAATGAAGGTTGGCCATTCAATTGGTGCATACATAGGTCTGGAAGTTTTTAAAAGACTTCAGAACAAGGTGTGGACTCTTGCCCATGTCTGGCACTCCTCTCCCACAATCCGTCCTTACTGTTTACTAACTTTTGTCTGCACCTTTCTTGGGTAGATAATATTTTTTGTAGGACTCTATCCATTTTTGAAGTTGAACAAGAATTCTGTAGCGCAATCGGCAATTGGATACGTTGCAAGGTACTGAGATGCCCTAATCAAGTTTAGTGTAGCATTTCCTTCTATTACCAAAGTTGTGATGGGCTGATAGTGTAGTTAAGGCGGCATGATTACATCAACAATGAATATAACGCAGTGAGTGGTGATCTGAAACTTCAGGAGTAGAGGATGATGCGATCTAGATCGTTTTCCCATTTTAACAAGCTCTGCAGCACGGGAGTCTGTATATGGCATATAGCTGATTATAACCATTAAGTTAGTAATGATTTTTATCTGTTTAGCAGTTAATTGGTACCTCACTTTTGACTTGGGCTTTAAATCTGTTTCTAAAAGTGGGGCTTGTCAACTTTGATCAGGTCATCACTCCTTAGTAAAGGGGTTAGTTTATTTGCATCTTTCATTGGGTCACTCCAACCTTCAGTTACAAGGGGCATTGTAAGAAGGTTCCTTGGACCATCATGGTCTGTAACAGCTGTTGATGCTGCATACTGCCATCTTTTAAGGGTGAGTTCCAAACTTTGACTATGTGAATTGCATCGCCTTCATATGCTTCCCATCTGAAATTGTTGAGACATTTGCTCCTTCATCATGATCTTTGCAGTACCATACCATACGCAATGTTCTTTTCATGGCAATGACAGAGTTCCAAAAGGTAACTCATAACTTTGACTACTTAGGTTGCTATGTACCGACACGTAGTGGCTGTTGACTTTTTTTTTTCTCTCGTTGCACTCAGCTCACCGAAGAACCAGACTGGACGTTCATCGGAGCAAGAGAGGACAAAATTGCCTTTTTGTTTGGTGTAGACGATCACTGGGGTCCACTGTCTCACTTAGAAGAGGTGAGCATATATTTTTTAGTTAACAGCGTTTTATATTCTATAAAGTTGGGAAACTGGGCTACCTGATGCTAACCATCTTGTGGTAATTTGGAGAGCCAACAGATATCAAAGCGCACACCCGGGGTCACGTTGTCGGTTGAAACAGAAGGTCACACACATGGCTATTGCTGCACTGAGGCTGGATCCTTTTGGGTTGCAGATTACATCGCAAATGTGATCAAAAACCAAATTACTCATTAGAAACAAGTAAGGTTCATTTGGCGATTGTATCATACAGCTCCTTTCTCCATAGTGACTGATAAAAAAAGGGACCTTTGTCGATTTGTTTGACTGATTCTAGAAGTGCTTTTCACTGCTGCCTCACCTCTCCTTCAACTCTGTTCCTGGTTATTGCTACCTCTTATAGCTAGCATTTCTGAATGGGTAAGGGAGGGCATCAAATGCACGGGCATAAGAACAAACAATATAATTTTTGACCCATCTCATATATACAATAATTTGGTCTTTCATCTAACACTGACTACTATATGCCACGCTACAAAGAAATGGTGCAACAAATTTTCTCACCCCATTCAGGACAGAGAACTCATTTATGCTATGATGTTTAAAAACCACAATGTATTAGGCTGGAACTTCAAATGAATGCACAAATCCTATGGAAATCTTAGATCCTTCATCTGTATCCTCAATGTTAGCTACACAGGTTTCTTTTGTTCCAGGTGCTAGCATTCATCATCATCATCAAGTGAAAACTCATCATCAGGCATCATAGCTGTCAACAGTGAGTATTTCACCCGCAATGATATCTTGCCTTTCTCAAGGTTCAGCTTTGCGCCTGAAACGACCCAATAGCCTGGTGAGTCTTGTGGCCCACGCATCATCTCTGTTGGATCAACAAACTTGAGCAGCTTTGGGGTCTGCACTGGAACAGGTGGGCCACCAGGGAAAACTGCTGAGTTGATGTTCACATCAGCCGGCCGCGGTGGGGGCTTTTGAGCCACTGCGGAGAAATGTGTGCTAATGAGTGTTGAGATAAGGCCTGATTTCTGAGCCAGATTGGGTGAATTCTCCCACTCCGAGTTCTTGACAAGAGCAGCATTGCAGGCTTTGGAGAAATGCAGGCGAAGGAACAGTATTTTCTTGAAGCCATGGTTGACCACTTCTAATTGTGCCCCCGTGACAATGGACAGATCATCTGACTCCACTGGTGCCGTACAGACATGAGAGAAACGCTTCCACGGTCCAATTGGTTCGTAGTATTTGCGGTCATATTCTTGAGTTTGGTGATTGTAAGGGTCGTCTTCAAGCTGAATGATCTGAGGAAGAGAGCAGAGATGCTGGAGATGTATAGCTAATTTGTTGCTCTTCCTTCCTTCAAGGAACAACCGAAGTCCTGTAACTGGCCTTTTACCCACATCAACCTGCAGCAAATTTGAGGTGCCGCTCAAAAGATGAAGGGGAGAAGGCATGAATAAAAATTTGAACCCTCATCTTAGTGAAAAAAAGGAACTTAATAAATGATAAGATTGCTTATTTTTAAGAAAAAAGGATAAAGATAATGAAACAGATAAAAAAACTGCTTCAATTATGATAGTAGCAGAAGCTATCCATACCATGTTGGTACAAACATAGAGCTTTGGACCGATTAAATTTACTGGCAAAGATGTACTGCTTTGTCTTTTCCTCTGTGGACCCAAAGCAAGATCATTGTAAACAGGTGCCCACTGTCTTGGAAGCTGGAACTCCAAAAACTGATGCAATTCCTCGATTGGGGGTTTATCTGCACCAAATTTCAATATATCACCTGATTGTTGAAACATTGCAATGACTTGCAGCCTAATACTACTTTTGCTGGCTTATGTGCTTCTTTATAAGTTTATGTATTAATTACAGAATGAGAGGACATACAATCATAAGGTTGCAACCAGAAATGCTTGCACATTTAGGATTTCTTCCCAGTAGAAATTTGTACCGGTTATTTATTCCATTTTCGCATAGCTTAGTAGGAGTGCAACTATTGTCTAGCCACCATACTCCAGGCATGCATTCTATTCTGCTACTCCTTAAAAAGAGTAACTTTTGGTTCTTCTGAGAAAAATAAACAAAATCAGCTTTCCTATTAGACCCAATATGTTCTCAACCCACAGTAGCAATTGAAAACCTTGCATCAAAAGCATATAAAAAACAGTTCTTTTCGAATGTTAAACCAGAGATATCTTAACTATGGGTACGGCAAAAACAGTAAACAAGTTTCAAAAGTGCCAATGATGAACTTGTTTGTAGTATACTGTGGTATATCCAGATTTTCTTTCAAGCACCGTTCATAGCTGACAACATTGAAATACTGCAGCTTGAAAGAGGATTGAAGTGAAACTCACGTCGGAGGTACAGATTAATTGCATGGTTCAAAAATCCACTTCCAGGAACTCCATTCAATAGTGAAGTGATTGGTATAAAAGACATTGAGATAACATCAGGCTCTGCTTGAACAGTATTAAGCCACTCGCTATGAGATAAAAAATCTCTATCCCTCCCACCTCTTCGCTTAGGCATCATCACCAAATCCTGAGATAGTGCAAACAAAAATATGTGTCATGCAAAGACAGCCAACTAATACAAATCCCGTTCTTTGCTCAAACAATGATGAGCGTTATGAACATAAAGCTCTGTACCTCATTTGACGAGTAAGAATTCAATGGACTGGACTGTACAAATCTCAGTTGTTGCTCTCTGGTATCGCTCTGTAAGCATGCAGCATGTAAATCAGAAATTGTGGAAGAAACATGAGAACATATCATGTTCAACCAGCACCCTTCCACAATGAAATCTATATGACCATGCCACAAAACAGTAAAATCTAATGTTGAAATTCAGAATCCGGACCAAATAAGCAGTTGAGAACTATGAAGAAAGTAAATATTTTTGTTCATGTATGTTTCTCTTTGCCATCTAAATATTTTTTCAACTGGGACAGCAGCCATAATTTGAGGCTATGGTCACATGCCCATAGGTCCAGTGTGTATGCATTATATCACAAAGTGAGAAAAATGGGAAAATATCTACTGGATAAGATAATATATGCCAGTTCGTGGTCCGAACTTCCCACAAATTCAGTTGAATAAATTGAAGGCAATTTACATTTTAATGTTTGCTGGCCTAGTAATCAAGGTGATAAACACAAATTCCACTGGTCAAAAGCTGCATTTCTTAGGAGTTGCAGGAAGTGAACGTAACATGTTGAGGGGTGTTCAACAAAACAATCATAAAATGTTAAATAAAATTTGCAGAAGCAAACGTAACATGTTAACTTTAACAGTAATCATTGGTGTTGAAGATATCCTGGGACAAGAGGAGGCAGCAGAGGGTCGGAAAGCACCTTATTATTCCCATACGTGTCCTTGACACTCATGTCAGATAGCCCATTTGCATCAAGAAATCTCCTGTCTGACATCTCCTTCAATTGTTTTTGAACATCAGCAGCTTGCAAAGTTGATGAGTGCTGTTGTTTCAAATAAATTACATCTTTCCCTCCCATCTTTAGACCAACAACTATATGTGTGCCAAATTTTTTAATGAACCTGAAGAGTAAAGCAATTAAGCTTTAAGCTATGACATTTTAACTCAGAGAATGTTTGGTGAAAATGACAAGCTGATATTATTTTACATCATATGACAGGTTATGAGTTAGGGCACAAAGATTTACTAGCTATCCAATGACAAATGAGCCAGATAAATTCAGGAGAGCTCCGAAAAATGGAGACTTAAAAAACTAAAGCTTAATGTGTACTGAAGAAGAAAGACAGAGTTTTCATCTTATGTTCAATTGCCTATTCTTTTATGTACTGAGTGTCAAAACTATAGATTCAAATAGGAATCTAACCTTGCCAAAGCAGCAGGTTCCCAGGTTGATGGAACAGCCTGTTTAACATGATCCCGGAGTACAGTTTGGCCTTTTGAGAGTGCAACACTGTACAGCGTGACATACCATCCATCAAATGCAAGTGACTTGGTATTAGCAGCATCTTTCTGCCAGCTGCCACTAAATTCGAACATAGTATTGAACAAGCCAGATGGGATTTTGCCAGACAAAGAGAGCTCCTGGTTGAATTGCTCTGACATCTGCAAAAAAATGCTTCAGGATTTGAGGAAGATGGCTAACTGGCTATTGTGAACATTGTAACCACAACATAGATGTCAGTTTGAAGCCTGTATGGATGTAGTTGTACTTGTACCATTTAAAGCAGTAAACAAGTAGAGGAAAAATGCATGATATGATTGCATACTTCTTTACAAAATAAAACGTGCAGCAAGTGTGAAGCATATCAGTTGGCAACCACAAAACGAACATCAACAAAGTTTGTCACATTACTAGCACTAGAAGTATGTCTCAGACTGTTGCTGAAATAAATGTAGGTTGAGCTCTCTGTTTCCAACATGTGAAACGTTGAAATGTTTCTGACTGATTCAGTCCCTATTTTGTATTGAATTGCAGGACTACAAATGAAGTATGCACAACAGCAGTACAGCACTACTGTTTAGTTCAGAGTTAATCAGCTGATATACTTCATTACTTTGTGATACTGAAGTACCATCAAACTAACATGATACATAACAACTGAAGTGTATACTGAAACAGAGAAGAAAAAAAAACCGTACCTGCTGGAACGACAGGACATCGGAGCGGAACCTCATCCGTTCTCCCTTGTCACACTTGATCGACTTGGTGACACCGGCAACCGTGAGGCCGCCGGGAAGCACGATATCCTGAACCTCGGCATGGTCGAGCTCGATGAGCCACGGGTCGGGCGAGGCGCGCTGCTTGCAGTACTTGAGGCGGATGTCGGTGACGACGTCGAAGCCGAGGCCGATGGAGCGTATGGCGGCCTCCGCGGCGCTCTGCGGCATGGCTCTATGCGCCGCCATTCTCAGGCATCCAGCATGGGCCGCTTGCCCTGGCTCCCCCTCCGTCTCGCCTTCTCCGGCGGCGATTTGGGCGGGCGACGAGAGCCCCCGCGCGGAGGAGCGCGCAGGGCCTCGATCCCCGCTGTAGGGAGGCTGATTCGTGTGAGGGAGAGGTCGATCCGTCTGAGGGAGAATCGTACGGTGGCGCGGCGAGCCTCGCCGTGAACCGGAGCAGCGGCGGGCGGGGCAGGTAGGAGGAAGAGAGAGGCGACTGCGGGCGGAGGCGGAGAGTGGCAGAAGAGGTAAATTTGGGTGGTGTCTCCTCTTGTTGTTTTTCGTTTTGTGGTGGGCCCACTTGAGTTTGGTCAAACTTGAGGTAGTTGGCGATGCAGGCCCACCTAGCAGTTAGCAGTAGAGAGATAGAGAGAGTGATGATATCCTTCTGCACTGATGTCTGCCGCGCCGGGGGCCTCCCCTCTCTTTCCATGGAGTTGGCGAAAAGATTGGTTTGGTTGGGTCTAAAAACAAGTGCAGTATTCGATTTGAAAATGGGCGAAATTCACTCGAGATTTCAATTTCAATAAAGATTTGTAACAAAAGAAAAAAATGCGTGGTGTGTACTAGAATCCATCATGTGATTGATGAAGAGAAGAGAGGAGACGAGTGGGGGTGTGATTAAGATTTAGACGCTGTTTAGTTTACAAACTAGTCACATCGAATGTTAGGACACTAATTAAGAGTATTAAACGTAGATTAATGATAAAACTCATTCCATAACTCTTGGGTAACTTTGCGAGACGAATATAATGAGCCTAATTTGGCTATGATTAGGCAACGTCGTGCTACAATAAATAATCTCTAATGATGGATTAATTAGGCTTAATAGATTCGTCTCGCGATTTTCCTTCCATCCGTGTATTTAGTTTTATAATTAGATCATGTTTAGTCCTCCTAATCTTCGATTTAGAATTGCTACAGTAAATTTCGTAAACTTTCTCACCGAACTAAACAGTCGCTCAAGAGGACGGGCCAGAAATTAGATAAGGGCACTCCTGTCCTGTCCCAACAATGAAGAAGTTTCGGCGGCAGATCGCGATCAGGGAGTAGTTAATTCGATGAGGCAGGCGGGCAGGGAGGCATGATCCGTGATCGGCCGGAAGGAATTGTGACTTTGTGAGTCGATCAATTCAGGGGGTGTTTATTGGTGAAAATGGTGAAAAGTTTATGCATTAGATTACGTGTACAGAGAGAAGAAATGAACTCACACGGTTCTCAAAGTGAAAATTTTATGCGAAATGGAGAGAACTAAACACACCCTCAAGCAGGAAGACCCAAGGAGAGGAGGACCATCCTGCCTACCTGGAGTAGTAGCTGGGTGGACCTGGGCAGCGACCCTAAAAGTCAAGCAGAGAGAGATAGAGAGATGATGCATTAACAAAGCTTCAATTTCCCGACGCTCGTCGTAGTATGCTTTGCGGGCTTCTTTGGTTTGAGACCTGGGAATCTTGCCTGGGCCAGGCAGCGCTCCCAGGCGTTCGATTTCGAGCGCCTGGGGCTGGATCGAGCTGCCTGGCTCCGGCAGCTTCTCCAGGGTCTCATCCAAACAACCTCGCGTGCCACACTGACGACGCTGCACTGATCTATATACACATGTTTGGTTTACTACAGGGCGACAGGTTCAGCCTGAGCCAGCACGTGCTCAACTTGGGGTCTGTTTGGTTGTCTTCCCTAGCATGGCCAGGCTCCGTGTATGCAAATGCAGCTTGTTTGGTTGCATGATTTGTTCCATGCCAGGCTACACAGAGACGATGTTTGGTTGCATGAACGCACAACAACTTTAAGACGAGATGGCGCGAGCGAAGAGCAGTGGCGGCGGAGGGAGCGGTGAATGGCGCGTAACGGGCAGTGACGCCAGGGTTTCTCGCGCGGACACCCCTAGCAGCAGAAAAGTCGCACGCCCACCCGCAGCGCACCGTGCGAGCCAAGCTTCGCGGAAACGCGGAAAATTTCCGCACCGCGTGAGCCAAGCTGAGCGAGACAATTTGCATCGCGGGGCCTGACCCAATGGCTCGTACAACCATCCAAACATGGGCTACTTGCATCCGATGAGCCTGGTCATACCGGATGCAGGAACCAAACACGCCCTTGGAGACCAACCTGGACGAGATGAGGTCTGTGTTCGGTGACGATCAGGGCAGGTCCTAGCCGGAGCAGCACCGTACCCCGCGCGATGGATCGCCGTCATGGTGTTGGCTGGGCAGCAACGACTACCTCAACTCCTCATCACGCCGGCCGCTCTACGACTCCGGCGACAGGTACAGCCCCGAGGAGGTGTACGCCGGCCTCCTCATCGACCACTACACCCGCCAGATAAGATACTTTGGTCAGGTCAGTCAGTCACCACCACTCGTAGTCAGTCAGTCACTCACTAGCTGCCACTGCCATGCCAATCCACGTGAGCTGACCGATTACTGTGAGTCAGTTGGAGGACAGTGCGTGCTGCGGGCTGGGGCAGAACGTACAGGGGCCGGGCCGGGCAGGTCACCTGCCTGCCGTTCCTGCTGCCGTACGTGCGACGACCGCGACCAGTACGTGTGTGCTCTGGACCCGATCGACGCAGCAGGCCGTCCTCTCCTCGCCCACTAGGCCTGGCTTTCAACGCCACGCCGCCGGCCGGATTACATACGTCTACACCCTCTCAATCTCCACCAGCTGGCTAAAGCTATATATAGCACACCATGAAAATCGATCTGACCTGCTGCATGCACCTTGATCATGTGTTAATTAGCCGCGTACTTAATCAGATCAAACATGCATGATATATACGTGCCACAGCTATTCAGCTAGCGATCTATGCATGCCGCCATTACTTCCTCATCCTGTATAAACAATATAATTGCAAGTCCTTTCCAAAAATAGATTTGTCGTCCTAAGTTAAAACATTCAAACTTTGACTAGCAATATCTATACAAGTACCATCTTAAATGAAGGAGATCCGTATATCTAGTGATTTATATTCTTACACTGACGACCTACATAAAAGTTTAGCTATCGATGATCAAACTGAAAGGTATTAAAATGTCGTTTGGCTTAGAAAAAACCTAGGTAGCAGATTTATATTTGTGATTGGAGGAAGTATAAAACTCTGTGTACGACACCTACAAGATATCAGCAGAGATGCATTATATTATATGCAAAAAAAAAAACACAGATCTAGCGCTTATAGTTAAGCTAGGAATATAATGCAGCCATGTGGTACGGTGCAGCTACAGCAGCTACATATTAGAGTTTGCCATATGACCATATTATATATTGTCATGGATATATAGCTGCTGAGTTCAAGTAAATGTGCTCAAGAGATAGATATGCATGATACATTAGCCTCTCAGAAGGAAGCTAAATATATTTCACAGTAGCTATTACATAAATCGCTAGCTAGCGAATAGTAAAGATAATGTCTGCCATAATGGGTTCCAGTGATTGTTTATCTGATGATGGATCAGCAGCTTGTGGCTGCGACTAACCATGGCTGGTTTGCTGGTGAAGAGGACAGATCAATGTGATGACGATCGATGCATGATATAGATGATATGGGAACCAAATTAAACTACTCAAGGACCAAGATGGAGAGAATAAAAACGAGGGTGTTCCTAATTAGTCGGTACACAAAGAGGTGTAGTGTATATAATATGAGTAGCACAAATTGACCGCTGCACTAATATAATTTCAGTGAACTTTTGTTGTGTTGTCTCCACAAACTTCTGTGGACCTACACATGGCTCATGAAAAATGCCATCTTGGAGGATGACAGAATTAGTTGAGTAACGCCGCACATGAAAAACCAGCGGCGATCGACTCATCAGACTTGATTCGCCCCTGCACTCTTCCATAAGAGTCCAAGGAGCAATATATTACCAAAACTTGATCTTCCTACAAAGCAATAATAATGTCTGTGAACTACATGCCTAATAACTAAAGAGATTGATGCTAATTGGTGGCTTATGTATATGCATGCATGAACTTATAGCACAAAGAAAGGAGAAGACGACTGGCGTTAATTAGATGGAGGGAACCATGGCGTGATGGAAAAATGGACCTGCCAATCTATCGGTCATATGCATGGTCCGCCCTTGATTAGTCAGCCTAATGCTGCACTCAACCCCAGAGTGAGCATTGGCGTGAAGTTAGTCAAGTCCCGGCTGTGTGCAGACAGCAACAGCAAGCATGGTGTGCGCGCAGTGCACCACACACTGCACCCGATGCACTCTCAGTTGAAGCTAAGACTTGTATGCGTTGACTGTTTGACTACTGACTCTGACGTGTTGAATGAACCGAAGAGGAATGATATGAGCATGCATGCATGGTTGAAAAGATTTGAGGGGCAGCCATGGTTGTTGTAGCTAGGCCAAGCTGGGCTTCTGATCCGGTGCCGCAGCGATGTGAGAAGGAATAAGCCTGCTGTACTGGTACTGCGCCGTCGGGGCCGCCGTCAGAGATGGAGCTGTCATGGACATTGTCATGCCTGAAAAATCATGTCACAGTTAATTAGGCTGCTGTTATGTAGTCAGTTAATTACAAAAAAGCGGTTAAACTAGGTACCTGCTTGGGCAACAGAACTGGGAGTAAACGCCATGGCGCCAGTGTACTGCTGGAGGCCGCCGGCGGCGGCAACCGTGGTGAGCTGGGTGGCCGCCGCTGCCGTGGCGCCGGCGCCTACCGCAGCGTACTGGTGGTACAACTGGGGGTACTGAGCAGCCACGCTGTAGCCAGCTGCGGCCACGCTCCCGGGACCGTATTGGAAGTAGGGGAAGAGCCCGGAGTCGTTGGCCGCCGCCATTGTTAGCCCTGCCGCCGCAGCTGCGCCTCCGCCAAAGACAGCATACTGTTGCTGGGCTCCCTGCAGCCCACCACCGTAGGCTTGGTAGTAGCTCTGCAATTGTTTCACACGTACGCGTACGTAGATGCATGATCAGTACAACAGTATGCATGGACCTCATACAGAAATGGGGAGGAGGCGCATGCACAAGCTTACGTACCAGTGGATAGCCGTAGTCCGAGAAATAAGGGGAGTACCTGAAATTAACATTGCCAAAAAAAGTCATATAAAATTGAACGTCTTTACGTCCATGATGTCAAATAATGCCGCCATATATACATACAACCCCAACTGCCACTAGCACTCTAGCAGTAGTTTATGGGTGTGTTTGGTTGGTGGGACGGGACAGGACAGGACGAGACGGGACGAGTTCATCCATTCACGTGTTTGGTTGAAAGAATAGAAGGGACGGGACGGCATCTAAAGAGTATATTCTTCTGAAACGGGGGACGAAACAATCCCACCAAATCGGCCGGACCGATCCATCCCCCGTTTTTGCGCCGTTCGCAGTCCGTCCTCTCTCACTCTCCCTCTCTAGTACGACGTCTCCTTTCTCTCACGCGGTACCTCCGTCCCGAGCTCGCGCGACGCACGGCGAGTC
>CM014274.1:1836458-1934352 GCA_004135705.1 Alloteropsis semialata
TAGCTAAGTGTAAGGAGAGACCCAAAGCACATGCCAATGCTCTAGTACTGAATGATCTAGATGTCAATTTAACTGATGAAGTTTTGCAACAGCTAGCAGTGGAGGACTCTTTGGCTGAGGAATTCTGCACCTTGTCCATTAATGCTATTTCTGGTACTGATAGGGGAGAAGCTCTTAAGTTAAGGGCCTTGGTGAGAAACAAGGTCATGCTCATTTTGGTGGATAGTGGAAGTTCTCACAGCTTTGTCAGTCCATCCTTCTTATCTCAGTGTGGCCTCAAATCAGTTCCCATGTCTCCCAAGCAAGTTAAAGTTGCTAATGGGGAAGTTTTGATTACTGACCAGGAGGTCCAGGGGCTGGAATGGTGGTTGCAGGGGCATACATTCTCCACAAACATGAAGGTCCTCGAGTTGGGGACATTTGATGCAATTCTGGGCTTTGATTGGCTTAAGCAGCACAGTCCAATGGACTGCCATTGGGACAATAGAACCATGGGGTTTCAGTACAAGGGAGAACATATTCAACTACAGGGAGTCTTGCCACCACAGCTGCAATTGCAGGAGATATCACCTACGCAGATGATGAAATGGATGGCAGGCAATGACATTGGTGCATTGGCTGTAGTTGAACTGCAAGCACCTGACTGTTCACCACCAATGCAACCAGAGGTACACCAACTACTCCAAGAGTTTGCTGATGTCTTTTCTGATCCCAAAACCTTGCCTCCCACAAGGGTGCTAGACCATCATATTCCTCTCCTACCCAATACAATTCCTGTGAACAGTCGACCTTATAGATATTCACCATTGCAAAAAGATGAGATTGAGAAACAAGTGAAAGAGTTATTAGCTGCTGGGTTAATTGTTCATAGTACCAGTCCTTTTGCTTCACCTGTTTTGTTGGTACAAAAGAAAGATGGAAGTTGGAGAATGTGTGTAGATTACAGAAGGTTGAATGATGTGACAATTAAAAATAGGTTTCCTATGCCTATTATTGATGAAATCTTGGATGAGCTCTCTGGCACAAAATTCTTTACCAAATTAGACTTGAGGTCAGGGTACCACCAAGTGAGAATGAAGGAGGAAGATGAATACAAGACAGCCTTTAAGACCCACCATGGCCACTATCATTTCAGGGTCATGCCTTTTGGTCTTACCAATGCCCCAGCTACCTTTCAATGTATCATGAATGAGGTTCTTAGCCCCTTCTTGAGAAAATTTGTGTTGGTCTTCTTGGATGATATTCTTATATATAGCCCCTCTATGGAAACACATGTGGAACATATCAAGCAGGTGCTGCAGAAATTCAGAGATCACAAATTTTATATGAAGCTCAGTAAATGTTCCTTTGCTCAATCTCAGTTGGAGTATTTGGGGCACATTATTTCAGAACAAGGGGTATCCACTGACCCAGCTAAAACAGCAGCAATGTTTAAGTGGCCTACACCAACTACAATCACTGAGCTGAGGGGATTTCTTGGGTTAACTGGCTATTACAGGAAATTCATCAAACACTATGGAATTGTGGCTAAACCACTCACCAATCTATTGAGGAAGAAGGATTTCTGTTGGCCTCCAGAAGCAGATCAGGCATTTATTCAACTCAAGAACATGATGGTGAGTGCTCCAGTCCTGGCTGTGCCTAATTTCAGTATTCCTTTTGTTGTGGAAACTGATGCCTGTGATGTGGGAGTGGGAGCTGTTCTGATGCAAAAAGAGCAACCTATAGCATTTCTTAGTAAGGCCTTAGGTCCTGCTCATGCAAAGTTATCCATATATGAGAAAGAATTCCTGGCCCTCATTATGGCTGTTGAAAAATGGAGGCAGTACTTACAAAGAAATGAATTCATCATCAGAACTGATCACAAAAGCTTGTCTTACTTAACTGAGCAGAGTTTACATTCAGATATGCAACGAAAAGCTATGACACGACTTATGGGATTACACTTCAAAGTTATTTACAAAAAGGGGAAAGAGAATCTAGCAGCTGATGCCTTATCTAGGGTCAGCCACTTACTGGCAATACAAGCAGTATCCACAATCAAACCTTTATGGTTGCAAGAGGTGTTGAATGCTTATGCCACTGATCCTCAAGCTCAGAAGAAACTGACCAGCTTAGCTGTTGCTAGCCCAGATGAGCAAGGTTATTCACTGCATCAAGGCTTGATCATTTATAAGGACAAGGTTTGGATCTCTGCAAATTCAGCTCTGCAAACCAAACTGATTGCAGCAATGCACTCTTCAGCAATTGGGGGCCATTCTGGAACAAAAGCAACTTATCAAAGACTCAAGAGACTATTTAAATGGAAAGGGATGAAGGGAGATGTGGAAAATTTTGTTAAACAATGTTTAGTTTGTCAGCAGGCTAAACATGAAAATATTCATCCAGCTGGTCTCCTTCAGCCTCTTCCCATACCACAAGGTGCTTGGCAAGAGATAACAATGGATTTCATAGAAGGTCTTCCAAATTCAGAGGGATACAATACCATCTTAGTAGTGGTGGACAGATATACAAAATATGCACATTTCATCCCTTTGAAGCACCCATTCACAGCACAAGTGGTAGCTAAGGTGTTCCTGGATACAGTGGTTAAGCTACATGGGTTTCCCAAAACAATTGTCTCTGACAGAGACAGAGTGTTTACCAGCATTTTTTGGAAAGAGCTCTTCAAGTCAGTAGATACAACATTACTCACCAGTTCTTCTTACCATCCACAGACAGATGGACAATCTGAAAGGGTCAATCAATGTTTGGAGATGTATCTGAGGTGTGCTCTGCATGATATGCCTAAGAAATGGAAGTCTTGGTTGCCACTTGCTGAATTCTGGTATAATACTTCTTGTCATTCAGCACTTGGGTGTACTCCATTCAAAGCATTGTATGGCCATGAAGCTGATACTGGTACTGGCATCTCACTACCATCTGGGGCTCCTACAGAACTGGTGGAATGGTTGGCTGAGAGGGAAGCTTACATGGCAAAGTTGAAAACTCATCTTGCTGCAGTGCAGAATAAGATGAAGCTGTATGCTGACAAGAAGCGAGTAGACAGAGAATTCCAAGTGGAAGAATTGGTACTTCTGAAACTTCAACCCTATGTTCAGAATTCTGTTGTTAACCGCCCATTTCCAAAGCTGGCCTACAAGTATTTCGGTCCATATCGTGTTCTGGAGAAGATTGGGACTTCTGCTTATAAGTTGGAGTTACCAGCAGGAAGTCAAGTCCACCCAGTGTTTCATGTTTCGCAATTGAAACCGTTTGTGCCTGATCACACTCCATCTTACAGTTCACTAGCCTCTCGTGTGAAGTTGGATGCTCATTCACTGGTTCCGGAGAGCATTGTGGACAGACGGCTGGTGAAAAAGGGGAATTCTGCAGTGCCACAAGTCTTGATCAAGTGGAAGCATCTACCAGTATCATCTGCTACCTGGGAAGATTGGTATGTCATCAAGGAGAGATTTCCTCATGCGGTTGCTTGGGGACAAGCAACAAATCCAGGGGGGGAAGGTGTCACGCATGAAGCCGCAGGCGTTTCCTCACTGGAGAAGGCGTAACCACGGAAGGCGTCTTCGACATCAGAACCATTTACTTGTGTGCGTATTTTCGGATATGTAATAGTGAGACTGACTAGTGGGCCCTGCTGAACGGTGTGTGTGTGTGTGTGGCGAGTGCGGGTTATAAGCACGGCGTCGCCTCTGTATCAAACCATGAACATTTTGCTTGAAGGAAAAGTAGATCCGCGAGAGGAAGCTGTCCTCGTCGCGTCCCCAAATTATCTCTCTCGATTTCTACTGGATTTCTCACGCCGACGGTGATCCGCCGCCGGCCACGGGCATCACACAACCTCGATGAGAAGTGTACGAATTGAAGGACTAGCTATGATCAATCGACTTTTTCTTCATTTTGCAAAGAACTACGAACTACACTTAAAAGACATTAGAGGAAGAGGATTTGAGCTCACCGTTGCATCTGCCTCGTGTTTCCCTCCCGGCGAGCAGGAAGCTGTAGCCCGTACCGGTAGGCTCGCCTGTCGGGGCTCCCGCTCCGACCTCCGACTCCTCCGCGGCGACGATCTAGGATTTAGGGTTCCACCCGGCGGTTGCGGGTGCGGCATCGAGTCGGCGAGTGAGTCCGAGCGTGAGCGTGACGCTGGTGGTGCCGAGCGGGCCAGCAAAGCAGCAACAGCTCGTTGTGGGCTTGTGGGCCGTAAGCCGTGGGAGGTGGGCCGGTGCAGCCGACAGCTGAGCAGCCATGTAGATGCAGGCCTGGTGATTGGTGAAGCTGTTGTGGCCCAATAGCACATGTATCCTTTGTGTAAATACTTATTGACCTTTGTTTGTACACCGGCTTGGGCACCGATCCAACTAGGAATGAAAACGGCAGCGATAATTTCCGTCCCTTCGTCCGACCGAGGGAGTTTAGACACTAAATGAATAGTCCGATATTCGGATTTAGAGATTTAATATCCGATTGGTATCCGAATCCGGTACCCAAAGTTAGATATTTCTTATAGATATGTAACATATATTAATATCCGTTCCATATCCGACATATTTTATATTATCCGTATCTGAATCCGATCCGAGAAAAAAAATAAATATCTGTATTCGTATTCATGCATATCCGTTCGTATCTGATCCGTTTTCATCCCTAGATCCAACTCCTCAAGGATGGAATTTTTTATTTTTTATTTTTTTTACGATTTTTCAAAAACAACGGCCGGGGACAGATTTTGCAAATCTGTCACCCAACCGCCGTATCATATGGCTACCGCCATATGATACGGCGGCAAGGAATAAAACCGCCAAATCAAAGATCTGTAAGGCAAACCGCCAAATGAATTGGCGATGCTACAGTACCCCGTGGTACTGTAGCAACGTAACCGCCAAACCATTCGGCGGTTTGCTACAGTACCCGCGGGTACCGTAGCAGTACCGCCCGTTCCTTTTTCCTCTGTTAAAAAAAATCGTAACTTTTTCATATAAACTTGAATGGAGCTAAAATTTATACGAAAATTATAGATCTCGACGAGATCTACAACTTTGTAGTTCAAACTTTTTTCATTTGAAATCATCTTCATGTTCAAATAATCAAAACAATATTCATATCTAATGAACCAGAAGAATTTTCCTTCTCTGAACAGCACATCTTCAAAAAATTATAACTTTTTCATATGAATTTGGTTGGAGATAAGCTTCATACAAAAATTGTAGAGCTCGATGAGATCTATAACTTTGTTGTTCAAACTTTTTTCATTGCGAATAATTTTGGAGCTCAAATAATCGAGACAATGTTCGGATATAAAATTCAAATTTTAGATATGAATATTGTATAGATTATTTGAACATGAAGATGATTTCAAACGAAAATTGTAGATCTCGACGAGATCTACAACTTTGTAGTTCAAACCTTTTCCATTTGAAATCATCTTCATATTCAAATAATTAAAACAATATTCATATCTAATGAACCAGAAGAATTTTCCTTCTCTGGACAGCATATCTTCAAAAAATTATAACTTTTTCACATGAATTCGGTTGGAGGTAAGCTTCATACAAAAATTGTAGAGCTCGATGAGATCTATAACTTTATTGTTCAAACTTTTTTCATTGCGAATAATTTTGGAGTTCAAATAATCGAGACAATGTTCAGATATAAAATTCAAATTTTAGATATGAATATTGTGTAGATTATTTGAACATGAAGATGATTTCAAACAAAAATTGTAGATCTCAACGAGATCTACAACTTTGTAGTTCAAACTTTTTCTATTTGAAATCATCTTCATATTCAAATAATCAAAACAATATTTATATCTAATGAACCAGAAGAATTTTCCTTCTCCGGACAGCATATCTTCAAAAACTTATAACTTTTTCACATGAATTCGGTTGGAGGTAAGCTTCATACAAAAATTGTAGAGCTCGATGAGATCTATAACTTTGTTGTTCAAATTTTTTTCATTGCGAGTAATTTTGGAGCTCAAATAATCGAGACAATGTTCAGATATAAAATTTAAATTTTAGATATGAATATTGTTTTGATTATTTGAACATGAAGATGATTTCAAATAAAAAAAGGTTGAACTACAAAGTTGTAGATCTCGTCGAGATCTACAATTTTTATATAAATTTTAGCTCCATTCAAGTTCATATGAAAAAGTTACGATTTTTTTAACAGAGGAAGAAGGAACGGGCGGCACTGCTACAGTACCCGCGCATACGGTAGCAAGCAGTTTGGCGGTTACGTTGCTACAGTACCACGGGGTACTGTAGCACCGCCATCATTTGGCGGTTTGTCTTACAGATCTTTTTTGGCGGTTTTATTTTTACAAAATCTGTCCCTGGCCGTTATTTTTGAAAAATCGTAAAAAAAATAAAAAAATAAAAAAAATTCTCAAGGATGCATGCATGATCCACGCGAGCATGGCGGCGGTGAAGGCCATCGCCCATGGGAATGTAGCCCGAACTTGGCCTTGTCGATCTCCCGGTCCCGCTCAGGTCAACCTCAAATAATGTCCACAGAACTTACTAGGCACATGAATATAATTTCCTACCGCTCAAAAAAAACATGAATATAATTTCCTTCTTTTTGAATAGAAGTTTTTCCTATTTTCATCATTAAGATAACGGAAATACCATATGTTCAGATTACATATGGGCGTGTTCGTTTGGGGATCAAAAAATTGATCCCCCATTAAATGCATCTTTGACCATTAATTAATAGTATTAAATAAAGCCAGTTTACAAAACTACCTCTACACCCCCCTGTCAAATTCGCGAGACGAATCTAATGAGGCCTTTGACCGCACGATTAGAGGATGATTACTGTAGCATTACTGTAGCAAATTATGGATTAATTAGGTGCAGTAGATTCGTCGCGCAAAGTTGCACTCATCTGTGAAAAATTTTATAAATAAACTTCGTTTAGAGCTTCATGCGAGCGACAGTAATCCGGATCAATTTTTTGATCCGGCCAAACCAACACGGCCACAGTACGAAAGCGACAGACATCGAGGAAGAAACCTGACTTTGCACACGAATATAATTAATGTACTTCCAATTCACGATTAAACAAAGAGGGTCCACGTACGTAGTAAGTGCTCAGGCCTGGCGCGCCGTCGTTGAGGGCAGGGCAGCAGGCCCTCCACAGCCACAGCCGCAGCCGGGCGCCCGCACTTTCTTCTCCGTCCGAGCTCGGTGGGTATTTGTAGACGGCCCGGCCAGCGACGAGGTGGGTCCTCCTCCTCCTGCTCTTCCTCTCCCTCTCTCGGGTTAAGGTATGGTGGTAGCGGGGTTAGGGCTACGGTTTCGGGGTTGTCGGGGAGGGATCCAGTGCCGGCGTGCTTAGAAGAGTGTCGATCTGGCGGCGGCGGATCGAGGGTGGCCAGGCTGGGAAGCGGACGCCAACAGGCCTGAAGGGCCGACGGCGGGGCGCCCGGCTTCCTCACTTAGTGAATGGCGCCTTGTGGCTCGGCCGGCGTCGCCATTGCCGCTGGCCGGGGGCAGCGGTGGAGGCCGGCAATGGTAAGGGCAGCCCGGTGTACATGCCGTCGCCCCAAATCTTGCATGTGCATGCGTTAGTAAAGTCCATGTTGGTTTATCGGGAAATTAGCTAGGTAGTTATGGTGAATAATTCGATTGCTTTGACCATGAAAGCTTTGGCTAGGTGTTCGTTTTGAGACCTGCATAAAGAATCTGGCATGATGTCTGTTGTTGGTATCCGATATAAGACTACTACTACTGTACTAGCAGCACTAACGAATCCTCGTGCAGCTTCAAATTATACAGATTCCATACTATGGCCTTGTTTAGATTCGCGAAATTGCACCAATTCGATCAAAAGGCAACGCATTGAACTACGTGCCCTCTCTCTACTTTTTCAATTCCCAATGCAACTTTAATCATTGAATTCAATCGAATTCTCCTAATCTAAACAAGGCCTATGTTTTGACCTTGTTGCAGTGAAGCTAACTAACTGCGGGGCTCACCTTGTTTGGTCAGGATCTGAACCAGCTCAGTATGCTCATATGCTATTCTGAACCCACCATTCATTTTTTTTTTATCAAACTTTTATACATCTTTGCATTCCGTTGGATTATTGTATATGGACAAGAGGATGCGCAAAAGCACAAAGCTGTACCTCATTCCTGCTAAATGCTGATGCCCATGTCGCTGCTCATGTGGTGGTTTTGTGCGTGCTGTCTAGACTAAGGAATATGAGAGCTCATTACATATGATCCAGGGCTTGTTTGGATGCTAAGTATTTTTGGAGTTTTGATACAAACTATGAAGTTTTCTAAACTGTAGTTTCTTAGAAACCATGGTATTTGTATAGTTTTCAAACATACTCTGTTGCCCTCTTTTTTCTAAAACTTAGCCATGTCTTGCATGCTCTCCGCGCTTTACCTTTGTCGGTGCTGTATAGAGTATAGACTTGCTAATCACACAGGCACGAACCAGAGCCTGGCCAAGTATGCTTTCAGTGAATAGTCGGTCAAATAGCTAGATACTATACTAAAAAATAGTAGAGCAAATAGAAAAATCTGTGATTTAAGCACACATACATAAAGTAATTATGGCGTCTGTGTATCGCAATGGTGCATGCATTGTTACATATATATCTAGTTTATTCTATCATAGAACTTAGCTTGTTTGTTTCCCATCTAGATTATATAATCTATCTTATGGACCAAGGGCATTATGGTAAAAAGTCACTGTGGACCACTAAACAAGCTGAAATAAGCTACCCTTGTGCAGCTTATTTGAGATTATTTTGGTGGTCCATGGTGGCATTTTACCAAGATGTCTTTGGCTTATAAGCTATATTATATAATCTGGAAAGCACTGGACTGAATACTACAATAGCCAAACACATCGTGGTTTCATCAATACTGTAGGCAATTGTGATTTTCACACCCTATGCATTAAAAACTGCAGTAGTAATAAGTTGTAGTTTCAGGATACTTTGATATCCAAATAAGCCACGGAATGATAATGCTTAAGCTAGCTCATTTCTTCAGTCGTATCAAGTTTTGAGAGCATGTTCTTTTTGTTATGCCAGATAATACTCATTTGGAAAGTTGAAGTTTTATGTACAATTGGATGCAATGGTACAAGCATAAACAGATCAGCTGAAACAGTCAGATTATATCGTGCATGGCATATTTGAGCTAAGAAATGAGCTTACGTGGCCACCTACTTTGGAGACCCCTCACAAAATTACCATGTTTCTGTATGCATGATCTGAAAATGATAATTAAACTGTCTCTTATGACACTGCAGGTTCACTTTGGTAACTGTTTGGAGTACTGCCTAAGAAACTTGTTTTTGGTTCACGTTTTTCAAAGTTGTGGCTTGAGCTTAGCGGAAAACTTATATTTGGTCACGAGCCATCAGCAATCAGCCTTGACATAAACCTGTATATGTGACCAATCAGCAGATCTGTGGTAGTTTTATTGCGTCTACTGTTTTCACTCACATTTTGTACTTATTCTAAAAAAACATCCTTCTGCTTCAGTGTTTGGAAGATGCTAAAAAGAAAAAGAAGCTCGAAGAGGAAAGGAAGTATTGATGATGTCACAAAAAGCCCAAAGAAGAATAAAAGGACTTATCTCACAAGAAGCTCAACAAAGAACAGAACAATTTGCAATGAAGGAGAGACAACTGAGTTACTGATTTCAGGTCTTATGGTCCTTCCTCTTTTTCTGCTCATGTTTTTTACAGGGCTACCTGAGCACTCATTGTTTGTGTTGTATCATGTTTCTTTAACTAGGTGACTTGCTTCTGGAATCAAATCAAGGTGTCGTCTGGAGTGAGCTCAGTGAAGACATTGCATCAAAATTGTCTAGAAGTGTTGTCTCACTTGCTCTGTCCAATGGTGATTAGATGTGCTGCTTTGCTCTTTTTACTTACCAGACATTCTTTAGGGTTGCTAATTATAATTAACTAAAATTATGATTGTAGGACACATGGTGTTGTTTACATGCTCAGGCATAGCTGTCCAACGCAAGGGGTACATTACAAGGTTTCTGACTTCAGGGAGCTTGGTTAAAGCTTTAAATAATAAAAGAAAATACCATGATAACTTAAAGGTTGGTGCTATTAATCATCCTTCACTAGTTTTTCATTTGTATACAAGAGACTTCTGAACATTGTTTACTGTTCTTTTGCTTTATCATTTTAGGTGGAAGTACGCCACGGAGACAATGCTGTCATAGGGTTTTTGGGAGAATATGATTTCAATTGCAACATTGCTGCTGTTGACATCGAGAAATTCCCTGATCTTCAACCTGTGGATTTCTTCAGTCGGCCGAGATTCGCAACCCAAAGTAATGTAGTAGCTGTAGGCCGTGACATCTCTGGCAAATTAATCACCACAATTGGGAGACTGAATAGCCAATTGAGTGGATCTCCCCCACCACTTATGACAACAACCTGTAAAATCTCTAAGGTACACTTGAATTACAACATGAGTATTTTAATTTGTTTCTGTCATTATATTTAGTAAAGTATATCCCCAGAGCAATAAAATGATGTTTTTCCTACTCAATTCTTGTTCAGTTCCAATGCAACATGTGCTGCCTGTAATTTCTTTTTCTCTTGCTTGGTGCTAGGTTTGTGAAGGTGGGCCACTTTTTGATTTTGATGGGAACTTTCTTGGCATGAACCTTTCTTTCAGCAGAAAAGGAACCATCTTCATGCCAGAGCTTAGGCTTTTGGAAAAATTGTGGAATTGTTGCGCATCCCTGGAAGATATTAAATTTCCTAAGGAAGTCAGGTATGTTTTTTATGTTTCCAGTGACGCGCCTCCTCCTTATCCCATTTCCATATACCTATGTGATTTAATGAGGTTGGGCATTTTGTATGTTAAACAACTTAGTGGACTTCAATTGTACCAATCTGACTCTGTGGCTGCTGTTCCTTTTGTAGCTTTTATGGTATTTGTAGTTCCTTTTCAGTTTTCAATGTACCCTTGAGTTATAAAACAAAAATGCACTCCTTAATAACAACTTCTTTTCCACCTGTTCTGAGATATTTTCTATCCTATTGACACATGTCATTGCTGCTATGAACAGTAGTATTTTTCTTTGTGTCAATATTGAAGGCAATGTATTTGTCAAAGTTGATCAAAGAAAATTTTGTCCACATTCAATGGTCACACGGAGTGGACTATGATGTTTCCTGACTTGGTGGTTTTATCTTACAGTTCCTCAATTATCTCGTTCAATTCTCTCGCTTTTTCTTTGAAATATTTATATCCATACTACTACAGGTCCTCGATATTGCTCTTTTCCTACAATTATATTCATGTAGGTGTTGCATATTAATGAGCTGGTTATATCCATAACTTTTGAGTACTCATGTTGATATTCTCCTACAATGTAGGGCTGGAGAAAGTTCCAATGGCGAGATGCCTAACTCTCACCAAGAAGGTGAGCGCATAGTGACATTTTAAACATATAATAATTTGCTATCTATTTGTTAAATCTTCTTAAATGATGCAAATTATCTTTTACATTGTACTCTTGTGATAACTAGTTATGAGCTTAGCATTTAATAGATTCAGTTGCTAATCAGTTAAAAATCTTTACTCTGTTAACGGGTATGCTCAAGAAGAATCACTTTGTCTCAAAAAAGAAGAAGAATCACTGTGTGTTAAAATTGAGGTTTTCATCATGTATGCTGATGCACAGAATTTTGTGTGAATATTACTTATCTGACCCAATATCAGAGTGTGCTAATTACTTGACCTATTGATGTTGTTGTACTAGTACATGGAGATTTGCTTAATGAGGATCAATTTTGGGATCTGGAGTCCTTGGGCTATCCTGAGCCACCAAAATCAATAATGAATGGTGAGTTTTTAAATATTGTGGCTTTTCATGCATTGTGGTTTTCTACAGCTTTTGCTGTCTTCCACTTACAACTATTGTGCCTTTGCATCTTCAACCAGATGGTATTATTTTGGCTAACAATTTTGAAGAGCCTTTTGGCGATATATATGGTAAAGGTGTCTGGAGGGAACTAAGTGAAACAGTTGCCTCTCACATACGTGACAATATCGTTGCACTTGCTGCATTCAATGGTAATTTTATAATTTTATATTGTTGTGCTTTTTATTATTTTATATTTGTATCTGATCACAACTAATAACCCATTGTGGTATGCAGGGAAAAAGAGGTTTTTTGCATGCACGGGTTGTTTAATTGAATGGAATGGGGGTACCACTATTCTGACTGCAGCGAGCTTGATTAGAGATTCTTATCATGAATGGAAGATTGTTGAAAACTTGAGGGTTAGTGTTTCTAGTTATCATTTGATCCCTATTATTTTAATGACTACTGAAGTCTCAATTGTGTCATTTGCAGATTGAAGTGTTGCTTCCAAACAAAAAAACGTGCAGAAGGGATATTACAACATTATAATTTACATTACAATATTGCTCTAGTCAGTGTCAATGATTTCTATGCTAGCCAACCAATTAAAATTCAACATCAGTGGAGAGGCAATAGTGAATTACTAGCTGTAGGGTGTATCTTCACTTCTGGAAAATTGATGGCTGCAAGAGGGCTACCATTTTCAGCATTGGTCTCACTTGATTGCAAATTTCTTGTATACACTACATGTAGAATCACTAAGGTAAGGCTGTTATTTTTCTTTTTTGTTATTACATGGTTGAAGATAATTTTACGTATTGGTTTCATGTTATTAATGATAACTTCTCCTTGTCACCTGGTTAGGCTGGCATTGGCGGGCCCCTTGTTGATTTTGATGGGAAATTTATTGGCATGAACTTCTACGACAAGTATGCAGGAGGAACCCCATTCCTATCATGGGATGAGATTCTCGATGTCCTGGGATATTTTAAGACAAAAAGGTATGTCTAAATGTCTTTTTGGGGTATTCCCATGCTTGTCGTGCAGCGAAATCAGGTTTTAAGGACATGCACTTCTAAGAATTGTGTGAGCAATTTAAAAGTGTTATTGAAGCAGTTTCTGTCAGGCACTATAATCAATAAAATATAGAGCTTTGCTAGTTATTCACTTGATTCTCTTAGAAAAATCCATTAAATTTATAACCACCAGATTGTTTGCGGGATTAATGCACTCCTTGAGATTTATAACCAGTTAACCACCTTTCTTCAAAAACATTTTCTCACTGAAGTTTTCTTTGTTCTCTGTGCTGGTCTCTTCTTTTGTGAATTGCTCTCTTTCTTTCTTCCTATAACTCATACGCTAACACACGTTATTGCTTGCTTTCCTCACTGTCTTTGCAATCTGACCATAGTTGTAGAGAAGGATAGCCTGTTCCCACACTCACCATTGTGTCTGCCTCCATTTCATTCTTCAATATTAGGCTTCAGTTTTATCATGGATTTGAAACAATGTGCCACGATCTAGTTTCTGTATACTGAGTTATTCTTTGATCACCCTTCCCTCTTACAAGTGCCACGATGTAGTTAGATGCTCTGATCTGGTTATTTCTGTGGATTTAAAATCTCTTATGTTCTAAGTGATTCTGTAGCAAACATCGCAGTTAATAATTCTAATGTAATTTCTGCTCCTATGGACTAAGTATTTTAATTGTTTAATATTCTATACAATATTTTACTATAGAATTACTAGCACTACAAAGTTATTCTTTTGTTCTATATCTGCTTTTGTTTATGGGCTACATTCCTGCCATATGGTGGCATCCATTAGCACATTTATTGTTTGATTGGTATTCTCATAGGATTAGGGGTTAGTTCTGCTGAAATGGAAGAGGGTCAAAGTTGGATTGTTTATGTGGCAGGCTTTTCTGTTGGTTAGAAATCTGACAGATGTTTCTTAAGAAATCATGCAACAGATAGGTAATATATTCCTTGGTGTGTTCAATAGGACTGTTGCTGATGCTGGCCATGACGGTTATGCATCTCGTGTAGTTGACTGGACTATTGCTGGAGATCAGAGTGTTGGGTTCAATAGGTATTCTGATGCATCAAATTACTGAGTTAAATGTTATAAATTTGCGAATGACATTACATTGTGGCCATATTATTTTAAATCACAGTTGGTTGGTGCCCTTGCCTATTTGGGGTCGTCCTGATGATATAAAAAGGCATGAACTTGAGAAAGAAATCAGAAGACCCCGGTTAATAGAGTGTGCGAATCAAGGGACAGCGTTGCAGGTGTAAAAGCCACCACATCCGTTTCTACACCATTGAATTACCATCGCGGTACCTGCCTGTTTGGGTTGACAAAACATGCACAAGTATTGCCACATGTATGGTGCCTTGTTTCTCAAGTTACCACACCTATGACCTATCAATGACAAAACTAAGTGTTATTTGTGTAGTTATACTTGGGGCTGTGTTTATGTTGCACTACATGTCTTGCACTGGGTACTCATAACCCAAACGTTCAGACCTGTTCTTTTTAACTTACCAGATCATGCCATTTGTCAATGCTGCCTTGTTGAGCGGCGTGTCATCTGATATTGACATGTGACTTTGAACATTTTGCCTTGTTGAGCGGCGTGTCATATGGTATTGAATTATTCCGAGAGTTCGGGAGCCTTCATTCGTATCTAAGTGTGTTTGGTTGTATGCTTTAGTCTAGCCTGGATAGAAATTTCACCAAGGCGAGCATAAGCCTGTCTAGCCTAAATACAAGAGGCCTCAGGCCTGTGTTTTCTTGTATGTGTTAGCTAACACTGTGCGTTGGTAACATTGTGTTTGGTTACCTACCTTGTGCTGGGTGTGCTCACCTCTTCTTCTCTACGGCGATTTTAAGTCTCCGTACACTGAAACTATCTCATCGATGTCTTTTGTTTCGAGACCAAAATCATCTTCATCTATGTTTCGATTTGTTTGGAATCCAAATCTGCATTACTTCTATGTTTTTTTTTGCCTATGATTTCAGCCGAGAAAGCTATCAATAAGCTCCTCATCTACACAACAAATCAGCAAATGCAACGAGAAAGCAATCGGTGTCCTATCCAAACTCCAAGCGCGCATGCATCCGCAGCAATTGGCCAATCGATGTCCTATCCAAACTCCAAGCGCGCACGCATCCGCAGCAATTGGCCAATTGAGGAGATGGTGGGCACTGGTGGCCGCGGCCAGCGGAAATGGAGATCAGAATGTTCTGATTCCGGTTTTGTTTGATCCTGTACAGAACATATAAGCTCACCGTGTCAGCACGATAAGGACCAGGGACCTCATACAAGTAACCAAATGGAATGAATAGGCAAGAGGGTTCTAAGTAATATGGTGGTTGTTTTACGGCCAAAGCCTGTCCAGACAAGGTTAAAATCGCACAAAACCGCTCTGCATTCGAGTGGAGGCAGTTTCACTAGTTCAAGCACTCAAAACAGACGGATTTAAAATCTCAGGAGAGAATCTGAACTCTGTCCATAGTGTAGGGAGGTAAATTGGACGTTTTCCTTCATGGATGGGCTCGATAACGAATATGTTACGCAAGTAATGGACCAGGCCCAACCCGATTTTTTCCTTTCGTAACCTAGCTCTACGGCGCAGCACGCCGTTGCGACCAAACCTTCGGTCCACTTCTCCCCCCGGTGCCGCCGCCGCCGCCGCAAGGGGACTCACTGTCATCGCCGGCACGTACAACGGCGACAAGAGGCGGGCCCCTCCCCAAATATTCCTGTTCACACGCTCCCCTTGCCTCGTCTCCTCCTCGCCGCCGCCGGCCCCGCCAAGAGCTCCTCCGCGCTGCGGTCCCGGCTGCCCTAGCAGCGGGCCTAGGAGGTGATTATCCCCTTCCTCTCTCTCGGTGCTCCAGGTTGGCCTCTTTGGTGCTTGCTTGCTCCGCATTTCTAGAGGTATTCGGGCGCGGGTGGAGCGCATCGTGGAGGTGGGCGATTTGGGAGTTCATTGTTAGCGGAAAATAGGTTGCTTTTTCGTTTGCGCTGTAGTACGCGTCGAGGACAGGTTGTGTGTAACGATCTACTAGGGAGAATATACGACAGGTTCACGAGAACAGCTTCTTCTCGTTACTTGGCCGAAACCCCCGCCGGCGTTCGAGCAACGAGCTCGCCGCCGCCGCCATCAGGTTCCAACTCTCCACAGGTTCGTATCTCTTCAGTAAGCATACAGGTTGCGATGCAACTGCCCGTTACATGGGCCTCTATAAATTACTTGGCCTATTCTGGCCCACTAAAGCGAACATTCAGTCTACGAACTCTTTTGGGCTTATCTCCATTTGCTGGAAGCTTAGAAGCTATCTCCTTTCCATCAGGCATCATGACATTGTAGTTTTCCCGTAGCACGTCATCGATCTGTTACACGTTTTGCTTATTTTGATTTGATCTAGTAGTTACTAGTATGATAGCTAGCGTTCTGAAGAATGGCTTCCTGCACCTGTCTTCAGAGCAGAAGCTCCATTCTCTCTTTTCTTTTGGCTCGGAATTGCAGCAAATGCTGTGGACACCTCTCAAATCCACAATCGATCATATTTCCAGTGTGAGCGTCTCGTGTATCTGCATATTTGTGAATGCTTTTGTTTCACTGGCAACAAGGTTATTATCAATCATCCTGTGAAGCATTTATCACTATCTCATGATTATTTCTTCCTAATCTTAATTTTGTAAGTATATTTTCGGGTATGTGCACAGTAGTATTACCCTTGAAGCATGACGAGATTATTATTAATCTTGTCATTTTCCTGTTGGTTTTGCTGCGTATGAAGTGCCTCAGTAATAAGTGTTCCTCCATTCACGCGCCATTAGCGGCGGAACCATGCCCCTGCTGCCTAGGCTCTAGCCCTGGTCCAAGGCTGATTAACTAACATTAAAAAAATGTAGAAATGCCAAATATTCAAAGCATTAAGCCTGCATTTGCACTGAATCAGCCCCCAGGCATAGTCCATTCATAGCTCTGCCCTTTCATGGTGTTAGTTTAAGATCAAAACACTCTTGTCCTAGGCTTTTGCATTTTATCAGATTGTGTTTCTGCTGGCATGTGTTATATTTTTACTGCTTTATTTTTAGCATGCTGTTTTCTTATACTTTGTTTCTCTATGCTTTGAGCATGAAATGTTCAAATGTGTGTGATATGTTAGCAAAATCTTAAGGTCAAGAAAAGCATATCTTTTCCCCCTGCAAGTCTGTATGGATTATCCACATCGCATCTTTTTTGTTTATAGGTCTGGGTTGCCATGGATATTGAGAAAATGGTTCAAGACACTTTTAATAACTACGACAAGAGTTGTAGTGCTGATTATCAAGAGAACGGCCGAGGTGGTGTCAAATAGTGCAAGCTCGGGATTTGTTATTGGTAGGAAAGACACAACTTATCTTGTGATGACGTGTAGACACTGCGTGACTGCCCCTTCTAATCCCTCTGATTTAAGGCTAAGTGTCCGAATCCCTGGAGAAGCACAAGAATATGAGGTTGAGAAGTTGTATGATGACTTAGTCAATGATCTTGCAATAATTAAAGTCATGAATGTACCTGAAGCTGTAAAATGCCCGATTTTACAATTTGGTAATTCAGAAGACATGCCTCTCAATACTCCAATTGTTCAAGTTGGCTATGTGCTTTCATCAATACATGTATTGACTTTGGAACCTTCAGCATCTCCCGAAACAATCATGTAAGGTTTTTTATTAGTCAGTATATTTTCTTTGTTGTACTTCAACAAATATCTTCTATTTTCTTTGTTGTACTTCAACAAATATCTTCTATTTTCTTTGCGGTATTTGTACTAATATTTATTTTACAGAAAGATGCAGAATGCACATAAGGGTACCCGTGATGTCATTTACCGGTCTTCCACACGACATGGTTTCTCCGGGTCTCCTTTGCTATTGGACTTCAAAGTTATTGGAGTGCTATATGCAATGTCTTTTATGGGCCAAACTGCTTCTGCTCGATTGAGTAACACGGTTGCCACAGTCTTGAGGAATTGGCTTGGCATCGCACCCCATGTGAGTTGTTTGTCTCATTTATCAAATTATCTACTGTATGCGTTCCAAATTGTGAAGCCATTATGTTTTTCTGAACACATAAGCTATGTACCTAGAAAAGCTTTACAATTTTAAATGGAGGACGCATTATTACTTGTCTATTCAATACCTTTGTTTCGTATGCTTATTATTAAGCCTTTTGCAGGATACTCGAACCATTGAGGAAATGATTCAATTGATATATCTCAATATTTGATTGACAGTGGGAGTCGTAGTTTAGAACTGGATTGGACATGTGGACTTGAGTGGCGTGTCATCTAATCATGTTGTAAGTTAGCTGGTGTGATACTATCATTGTTGTTGCATCTCTCTGCTATGACTGTGTATGTAAATTGTTGACTCCTTAGTTCTAAATTGTCGTTAATCTATGTTGCTGAACATACGACTAGAGATTGGATATGCTGTCACAAGCAACGGGCTACCATAGGTGTATGTTGTATGAATTTTGGTGATATCGAACTCATAATTATTATCAGGTTTGTGTTTGGTCCACGGACATGGTGGGATTAGTTTTTCTTTTGTTGAGCACGCACGCTCCGCAGGCTGCGGCCTGTTTAGTTCACGCACTATGCATAACGTTTTGCATGACGCACGTTTCCCAATGTATTTTTTCTCTCTGTAAACACTATGCATAACGCAAAAACACTATACATAACGCTGCATTTAAACACCCCCCTGCATCTCTTATGCGGTCCGTGTACCCCGATGTGCAATGGAGCTTGGCACTTGGCAGCCGTGCGCTGCAGCGTCATCTTCGACCTCGCCGACATAGAGCGGCTCATCTTTGACCTCGCCGACAGGCAGCGGCTTGTTTTTCTTGCTGCCGGAACGTAACGCACGCGCGCCTGCTTCCCTATGCCCCTGTCCACGCGCCCGTGCGATCACCGATCAGTAGCCTGGCTTGGTCCCAGTCTCGCCAGTGTGATCACCAATCAGTAGCCTGGCTTGTTCGTAGTCTCACACTCTCACTGGTTGGATCATCATATCATGTGCCCCTGGACCTGGTCGCTGGTCGGTGTCCCCAAACCGAAAACACTAGCCATCTGATTGAGCGGAAAAAATTGACCTACTCTACCGGAGAAATGAACTTCAGTACCGGGTGAGAACCCTTTTACTACCGGATCCCTACCGGATACTAGCATTTTGGTATTAAAAGGTATTCTTTAGTATCGAGTGTCATGTCCGATACTAAGACGTCCTTTAGTATCGGTAGGTACTAAAGCAATTTTCAGCAAAAAAAAAAGCTTTTCGATACTTTTCCCTTCCTCTCTCTCCACTCTTTTTTTTCATTGTCACATCTTCTGTTCCACATAAACTAAAATTAGCAGCTAGGCATCCAAACAGGTCTGCTAATTATTAGCCCTTCATCTTTCTAATAATTAGTCCATTAGCTAGTTAGAGTGTGTTAATATGTGCTAATAGTACAAAAATCTACTATCCTACTATCTATTAGTAACAAAATTTAAACATTATCTTGATAATAGTTAGCTAGTTAATAATTAGCAACTATTAGCTAACTAATTATTACTTCTAAAAAGATCTAAAGAGGACCCAAATCGATAGAAGTAATATTACGTGCTCCAAAGAAGTACCATCAGTACATGAGTATGGCGTGCGTCCAGTCCTGGCATGCATATGGTATCGAAGTACATGTGTATGGCGTGCGTCCACTGCCGTATCTTCTTCTGTTCTTCCTTCTCCTTCTTTCTTTTTCCACCAAGTGAAGAAGAAAGAAGAACAGATGAGAAACAGCCATAGGAAAAAAGAAAAGAAAGAGAGAAAAGGTAACGGACCAAAGAACATATGTAGAATCTATCCTCTCTAGCTCACATTCACAATCAATCAAGATTACAAGCACATATCGAACTAGATTCAACATTCAATCCAAGATTAGAAGCACAAAATAAATACAAAGAAAAATCTTCAGGCCGCCGAGGAAAGATGAAGATAAGATAAGAGAGAAGAGAGATTGAGGAAGGTATATAGCTCAAGGTGGTGGAAGATTTTTTGAGTACCGAAGGCTTCATCACCGGACATAGAAACAACCGGTATTAATGCTTCTCTTTTAGTACCGGGCGCAGCTACGGCCCGGTACTAAAGTTGGCCAGAGGCTTTAGTACTGGGTCGTGGCTGCGCCCGGTACTAAAGGGGGCTAACAGCTCGGTACTAAAGACCTCTCCGGACCGCCCGGGGGACCAGCCTTTTGGTCCGGTACTAATGGTGGGTATTGGTACCGGACCAAAAAATGTCTGGTATCAATGCCAAAACGGGGGTCGGACAGAAGCCTCATTCCCCAGTAGTGTCTACTACTTCAAAATCAAATAAAACTACAACATAACAAGTGAGAAGGTGATGGATTTGCTAGTGTGTGTACACTCCCTCCGGTTGTTTTTACGTGTCGCATTAGGTTGTCCTACATCAAACTTGTGTAACTTTGACTAAATTTTAAAAATAAAACAGTATAATTTCTAATGTATGTCCTATACTCCTATGTCAAAAGACATTTTACAATGGATCCAACAAAATAAATTTGGTATTGTAGTTGCTATTATCTTTTTTATAATTTTGGTCAAAGTTGGCTAAGTTTTTTAGAACGTGCTTGACATGTATTTTATTAAAAGAATAAGAAAGTTTACAAGTACATCATGCATGAAAAAAAGAGCAATGACAACAAAGGCTAGCAGCAGCAGCAACAACAACAACACAAAACAAGACCCAGACAACCTACAGCATAAAAGAACAGAAAGGGAAGGCCGACAAACTCGGCACGGATTGTCTAACGTCACGAAGCAAAGTCAACCCCTGACTTTCCCCACTCGGATGCCATGCATCCATTCTCGATCCAAAGGCTGTTGCAGAATTTTACCTCCCTTAATGGCCTTCACAAGCTAGTGAAGGCATTGCAATGCTTATGAACCTGCATTGGTGCTTGAATTTCTACACCGCAGTCGCCATCCTCTTCATGCTGCATGAAACACCCAACATTTTTATTTAACAAGTAGTAATATATATGATATATGGCAAGTGTTTTCAGCAACATACGCTAGATTTAGTGTCTTTCTTATATATGCATGCACTAAAATCTGCATACACTAGATTTAGTGTCTTCTTATATATGCATGCACTAAAATCTAAGAGAATATGAGGTTCTTCATCTTTTTTTCTTTTCTTTCAAGGATCTTCATCTTTTGTTTCTTATATATGCATGCACTAAAATCTAAGAGAATATGAGCATTAAATGCTAGAGCGGGTGTCGCACGCCTAATACGCCAGTCTACCCGGCCTAAAGCTAATGATGACAGATCAGCATGCTCCGCGCCTGACCCATCATACGAATGACGAGACATCGCCTAGCACCCGTTCAGCCCTAAGCGAGGGTCAGAACGCTGACAACCCCGGCTTGCACTCCACCCCAGCTTGATCATCATTTCTCCCAGCAGGTGATGAAGCCCTGGCACGCGGTGAAGAAATGTTAAATATTACTGACGCGCATACAGGATGCTCATCATGAGTATTCTCCACGATCCCCAAGGCGGGATTCGGCGACAATCAGAGGACCAGAGGCTCGCCCGACCCCTTTAGCTTTTTCCTTTCTTTCCCTCGGGATATTTTTCATTTTACCTAACCATGTAGCCGACCCGACCATTTCCCTTAGACTATAAAGGGGAAAGGAGGGCCATCCTTGCCAGGGGGATCGCAATTCGCCCATCTCACTCGACACACCCACATATGCATCCACGATCACAGAGACTTGAGAGTCTCTCCCTCTCTTGACCGCTTGTAACGTCTACTACGAGCAACACGAGTAACATGAGCAACATCAAATTGGACGTAGGGCGTGTGCGGAAAGGGAGAACCATCCGTTCGTTCCCGTCGAGGTGGAGACAACTTGGATGGGCTACATGCTTGACAATGTGGCCATTCCTCTGCCCACCCTCAATTAAAATGTTTTGAGGGTAGTTATCAGCAGATACGTAGATGAGTAGTGGATACACATCACATGTGAGAGTGTATGCACTGTGTTGTGTGTACCTAAGCATACTATGTGTTTGTGCCTACGTATTTAGGAAGCATTCAAGTTGAATGCAGGCCATATATGGACATGACCGATGATTTTGAAAATGGCAACCACAATTACTGACGATTAATGTACAATTCTGCAGGTTGTCAGTTTCAAGCTTCCTTGAAGAAGTGCACGTGACCCAATGCACACATTTTGCATAAAGTTTAGACCTCGAAAACCGTATCAGTTCATTTCTTCTCTCTATGCACGCGAACCAATGCATAAAGTTTATGCATAATGTGTGCATCTAAACACTGAGATCATATATAATTGCCATAAATTTAGCCTTGGATTGGATCATATATAATCCATGAAGGCACCAAAAAAAAAGAAGTAGTCCACTGAGATGAAAATGAGTTGATGTCATTTTCGAGAGGATGGGATGCTGCTGCAATAATCTTTGGGTGCTCAAAGTCTTGAGGTGCGTGGTGGAATTGTAGTGCACCACCTCCGACTGCGACATCTGGAGTGTTGAGTTATGTTCCAAATTCAGTTGCACAATAAAGGCCGACTTCTGACGGAGCGAAGCGAAAGCCCGTCGCCGGGAGGCTTGGGTTGGAGCGAAGCGGAGGCAGAAGGGGTCCATCTGGCGTGCGCCCTAGGGACGCCTGGGGGTGCGGGGGCTTGCCCCCGCGGTACGGAGCATATATACCCGATTAGGGTTTCTCCTTGATTAATTCATCATCTTCTTGTAAGCCGCCGTTCGGCGTTGTAACCCGACTCTTGATAGTGAAGTGTTGCTGGCTGGCGCCCGTGGTTTTTCCCTTCCACATTGGGAGGGTTTTCCACGTTAAATCTCGTGTCCCCTGCGGTTTGATTTATTCTTCTTCATCGTTTATTCGTCCTCATTTATAACAGTGGTACCAGAGCTTGGTTTCAAGTTTAGGGTTCTGCGATGGCGTCGATGAAGTATGATCTACCGCTGTTGGATTACAGCACGAGGTTCTCGCTGTGGCAAGTCAAGATGCGGGCTATTCTGGCGCAAACTCAGGATCTCGATGAGGCGCTGGAAAGCTTCGGGAAGAAGAAGAAGGACGGTTGGTCCGATGAAGAAAAGCGGAAGGACCGTAAGGCTCTGTCCCTAATTCAGCTTCATCTATCTAATGATATTTTGCAAGAGGTGCTGCAGGAAACAAGTGTTGCAGAACTCTGGCTCAAACTGGAATCGATCTGTATGTCCAGGGATCTAACCAGTAAGATGCATATGAAGATGAAGTTGTTCACGCTTAAGATGCAGGAGGGTGGTTCGGTGTTGAGCCACATATCTGTCTTCAAGGAGATCGTTGCCGACCTAGTGTCGATGGAGGTGAAGTATGAGGATGAGGATTTAGGCCTCTTGCTGTTATGCTCTCTGCCTAATTCGTTTGCTAATTTTCGTGACACCATACTTTTGAGCCGTGATGAACTAACCCTAGCGGAAGTTTATGAGGCACTCCACTCCAGGGAAAAGATGAAAGGCATGGTGCAGTCTGATGGGTCGTCCTCCAAGGGCGATGCACTGCATGTGAGAGGCAGATCTGAGCAGAGATCCTCCAATGACAGCAACGATCGTGACAAGAGCCACGACGGTAGAGGCCGCTCAAAGTCCAAACCGCCCACTAAGAAGTTCTGTAAGTACTATAAGAAGAAAACTCATTTTATTGAGGATTGTTGGAAGCTTCAGAATAAGGAGAAGAGAAAAAATAATTCTAATGGTAAGGCCTCTGTTGTCTCCGGTGCTGGGAACTCTGATTCAGGAGATTGTATTATTGTTCTTGCTGGTTGTGTTTCTGGTCATGATGAATGGATACTTGATTCCGCATGTTCTTTTTATATCTGCACTAACAGAGATTGGTTTAGTTCCTATAAACCTGTGCAGAAAGGTGATGTCGTGCGTATGGGAGATGATAACCCCTGTGACATTGAGGGCATCGGCTCTGTTCAGATCAAGGCACATGATGGCATGACACGCACGCTGCAGAATGTGAGATGCATACCAAGGATGACCAGAAATCTCATCTCGCTCAGCACGCTTGATTCAGAAGGTTTTAAATACTCCGGTTCAGGTGGAGTTTTAAAGGTATCAAAAGGTTCTCTTGTCTGTTTAGTTGGTGATATGAATTCTGCAAAATTATATGTTCTTAGAGGAAGTACTTTACATGGTTCTGTTTCCGCTACTGCTGTTACTAATGCTGAACCTAGTAAGACTAACCTTTGGCATATGCGTCTTGGACATATGAGTGAATTTGGTATGGCAGAATTGATGAAGAGAAACCTCCTTGATGGCTGTACTTTGAGTAGCAACAAGCTCTGTGAGCATTGTATTTTCGGGAAGCATAAAAGGATAAAATTTAATACCGCTGTTCATACCACCAAAGGTACTCTGGATTATGTACATGCTGACTTATGGGGTCCTTCTCGTAAGTCTTCTTATGGTGGTGCTCGTTACATGCTTACTATTATTGATGATTACTCTAGAAAAGTATGGCCTTACTTTCTAAAAGATAAAGATGATACCTTTGCTGCATTTAAAGATTGAAAAGTTATGATAGAAAGGCAAACTGAGAAGAAGGTAAAAGTGCTTCGTACTAATAATGGTGGAGAGTTCTGTTCGCATGCTTTTGATGATTATTGCAGGAAGGAAGGCATTGTCAGGCATCACACCATACCGTACCCTCCGCAGCAAAACGGTGTGGCAGAGCGCATGAACAGAACCATCATCTCGAAGGCTCGTTGCATGCTGTCCAACGCGCGGATGAACAAGCGTTTTTGGGCTGAAGCTGCTAACACCGCATGCTACTTGATAAACAGGTCGCCTTCTATCCCACTTAATAAGAAAACTCCCATTGAGGTATGGTCTGGCACATCTGCTGATTATTCACAGTTGAAAGTTTTTGGCTGCACTGCTTATGCTCATGTTGACAATGGAAAATTGGAGCCTAGAGCTATTAAATGTCTTTTTCTTGGTTATGGTTCGGGAGTTAAAGGATATAAATTGTGGAATCCTGAAACGGGAAAGACTTTCATGAGCAGGAGTGTTGTTTTCAATGAATCTGTGATGTTTAATGACAGCTTGTCTTCAGATCATGTTCCAGATTTTTCTGAGATGTTTAATGACAGCTTGTCTTCAGATCATGTTCCAGATTTTTCTGAGAAAGAGTTGCAGCATATCAGCGTGCAGGTGGAGCACGTGGATGATCAGGAAGGCGTGCAGGTAGAGCCGCCGGTGGATGATCAGGAAACTGAAGTTGTTGATGATGAGGCTCATGATGATGTTCAGCACTTACCTCCTGTTTTGCGGCCAGAGGAGGATCTGCCTATTGCTCATCGCAGATCAAAGAGGGGTTGTGGACCTAGACCCCGTCTTATAGAAGAATGTAATATGATTTATTATGCTTTGAGTTGTGCTGAACAAGTAGAGAGCAGTTATGAGCCGGCAACATATACTGATGCTATTGACTGTGATGACCGTGAGAAGTGGATCTCAGCTATGCAGGAGGAGATGCAGTCTCTTGAGAAGAACTGCACGTGGGAGCTTGTGCCCTTGCCTAAGGGAAAGAAGCCCGTCCGTTGCAAATGGATCTACAAGAGAAAGGAGGATTTGTCTCCAAGTGAGCCTCCAAAGTTCAAGTCAAGGTTAGTAGCAAAGGGGTACAGTCAGATTCCTGGTGTTGATTATAATGATGTGTTCTCTCCAGTTGTGAAGCATAGCTCAATTCGCACATTCTTCAGTATTGTTGCTACACATGATCTTGAGCTTGAGCAGTTAGATGTGAAGACTGCGTTTTTGCATGGAGAGCTTGAGGAGGAGATATACATGGACCGGCCTGAAGGGTTCATAGTGCCTGGCAAGGAGAATTTTGTTTGCAAGTTGAAAAGATCCTTGTATGGTTTGAAGCAATCCCCTCGTCAGTGGTATAAAAGGTTTGATTCATTTATGTTGTCACATGGCTTTAAGAGGTCTAAATATGATAGCTATGTTTACATTAAGCTTGTCGATGGATCACCTATATACTTGCTGTTATATATTGATGATATGCTGATTGCTGCCAAGAGCAGGAAAGAAATCACTACATTGAAGAAATTGTTGAGTAGTGAGTTCGACATGAAGGACCTTGGTGCTGCTAAGAAAATTCTAGGTATGGAAATTACTAGAGACCGAAAATCTGGTTTGTTGTTTCTTAGTCAGCATGGTTACATTAAGAAGGTTCTTCAGCGTTTCAATATGCATGATGCAAAGCCTATTAGTACTCCTATTGCACCGCATTTTAAATTATCAGCTGAGCAATGTGCTAGTACAGATGATGATGTTGAGTATATGTCAAAGGTTTCATATTCTAGTGCTGTTGGTTCTTTGATGTATGCCATGGTTTGCTCTCGCCCAGATTTATCATATGCTATGAGTTTGGTTAGCAGATACATGTCTAATCCTGGTAAAGAACACTGGAGGGCAGTTCAGTAGATTTTCATGTATCTTCAGGGCACAGCAGATTCTTGTTTGAAGTTTGGCAGAACCGATAAGGGACTTATTGGCTATGTGGACTCTGATTATGCTGGTGATTTGGATAGGCGACGGTCTCTCACAGGTTATGTGTTCACTATTGGGAGTTGTGCTGTGAGTTGGAAGGCTACATTGCAGCCTGTTGTTGCTTTGTCTACTACTGAAGCTGAGTACATGGCTATTGCTGAAGCATGCAAGGAGTTGATTTGGCTTAAAGGATTGTTTGCTGAGCTTTGTGGAGTTGATTCTTGCATTGACCTGTTCTGTGACAGTCAAAGTGCTATATATCTTACTAAAGATCAGATGTTCCATGAGAGGACAAAGCACATTGAGATCAAGTACCATTATGTTCGTGATGAGATCAAAAAGCGTAAGCTAAAGGTATGCAAGATAAGCACTCATGATAATCCTGCTGATATGTTGACAAAACCAGTTCCTGTTGCTAAGTTTGAGCTATGCTCAAGCTTAGTTGGTATAATGGAATAGTCCTAGAGGCTATTTGGCGCCAGAAGTATTTTTCTCTGATGTGTTCAGGATGAAGGTGTTGATTATGCTACAAGAAGGAATTTGTCTCAAGGTGGAGTTTGTTGAGTTCTGTTACAAATTCAGTTGCACAATAGAGACCGACTTCTGACGGAGCGAAGGGAAGCAGTGGACCGTACATCCAGAATTAGGCCCGTTAAGCCCGTCTTGTTTATTTTGTTGGGTCCCAAGCCCACTGGATAGCGCTAAGAAGAAACCGGCTGCCGTCTTGCTCGGGCCAGCGCAGCGCTATCCACCCATCATCGGAGCTCCGTATCCCGACGCAGCCCGGAGCTAGGAAATGGCGGCACCCTCCCACCTCCTCCCCTTCCTCTTCCTCACCGGCACCGCCTCCTCCGTCCGAATCCTCTCTGGCCGCCGCCGCGCCGGCCTCCTGCGCTGCGCCGCCGCGGCTGGGCAGGCGGGCTTCTTCACCCGCCTCGGCCGCCTCATCAAGGAGAAGGCCAAGAGCGACGTCGAGAAGCTCTTCTCCGGCTTCTCCAAGACCCGCGAGAACCTCTCCGTCGTCGACGAGCTCCTCACCTACTGGAACCTAGCCGACACCGACCGTGTCCTCGACGAGCTCGAGGAGGTGCCTGCCGGCTCTCCCTCTTGCTCCGACGATTCTGCTCCTTCATTCTGATTCTGATCATGCTTTGTCTCTTACTGCTTCCCGCCACGCAGGCACTGATCGTGTCAGACTTCGGACCCAAAATCTCGTTCAGGATCGTCGACACGCTACGCGAGGAAATCCGCGACGGCAAGCTCAAGTCCGGGGCCGAGATAAAGGTCGTCTCTCGAATAGGCTTCACCGCTTCACTCAACACTTCATTGATTCAGTCTTTTAGCGATCTGTAGTGTTGATCTGTGGATGATTGTGCAGGCAGCCCTGAAGAGGTGCATTCTCGAACTGCTGACAAGCAAAGGCGGCAACTCGGAGCTGAATCTCGGCTTCAGGTTCTGCTTTCTCCTGCCTAGGCGAATCATTCATTGTTTGGAATTTGCGAGGCCTCATTGTGTTACGTCATTACAACAGGAAGCCGGCAGTGATCATGATTGTGGGAGTGAATGGTGGTGGAAAGACAACCTCGCTAGGTAATTCTGTACTCCATAGCATATTTTAATGCATCGTCGATAGCATTGCATTTAGATATTTAGATCTTGGCAAAATAGCTATCAACTCTTAGATGATCGCTCTTTTCATCTGTTCTATTTTGTAGGAAAGCTTGCTCACAGATTTAAGAATGAAGGAGTCAAGGTGAGGCTAGTTTCTTGGAGTCTCCTGTTTTATAGGCTAGACGTGTGGGAAACTGGGAACAGGTCTGGCTATGTATTGCCTGAGTACATTACTGCTAGAGTGTAAAATCTATACCCAGCTGCTCCCTTGGATTTGTGCACTGTCGTATTTTATGTGTTATAAACTATGAACTGCTGCTTGCCTTGTATTTATAGCTTTGAATCAACCATGGTTTTGCATCAAATAAAATTAATTGGTTTACATCACTGATTTGAACCACAATATAGGTATTGATGGCAGCAGGTGATACTTTCAGAGCAGCAGCTCGTGACCAGCTAGAAGTTTGGGCTGAGAGAACAGGTTCAGAGATTCTCATCGACAATGACAAGAAGGCACAGCCTCCAGCAGGTATGACTTTCTGGTCTGACAAGCATTATTGAAGTACTATGCTGTGTCAAAAGAAGTTCCACTCATATGTTTCATCTAATTTGACTTATTTGGTAGTTCTTTCGCAGGCAGTAAAACGTGGGAAGCGTGAAGGGTTTGATGTGGTTCTATGTGATACATCAGGAAGTATGGTTGTTGTTAGAGATTCCTAGTACTCCCTCTGTTTTTTAATAGATGTCGTATTAGGTTTGTCCTAAGTCAAAGTTATATAACTTTGACCAAACTTATAGAAAAATATAACAAAATTGATCATACCAATAATATGTACTATTGCAATATATTCTATGGTGGATTCAAAGAAACAAATATGGTATTGTAGATGTTATTATATTTTTCTAGAAACATGGTCAAAGTTGAACAACTTTGACTTAGGACAAACCTAATATGACATGTAAAAAAACCGGAGGGAGTAGCATATCTTTGGTTATTTACTTGTTGGGGGACTGAAAATAACTATATTTCACTGTTTTTTTGCAGGACTTCATACAAATTATGGTTTGATGGAAGAATTGGTTTCTTGCAAAAAAGTCATGGCTAAAGCCCTTCCTGGTGCTCCTAATGTATGCTGAAATCAATATGATTTTTTTTAATGCGATCATGTGTTATTTGGCTGTTGCAGTTTTATTGATGCACAACTCTTATATACTGATACTTTATTCTTTGGTCATTTTATAGTTGATAACTATCATGCTGTCTGTGTTCTGCAGGAGATTTTGCTTGTTCTTGATGGTACAACTGGCTTAAACATGTTGCAGCAAGCGAGGGAATTCAATGATGTAATCATACACCTGAGAATTCAGTACTGAATTTCAGAATCTTTATTTCAATAAGATTAGTAATGATGTGTACTACCTTGGCTTGTTACCAGGTTGTTGGAGTCACTGGATTTATCCTGACTAAGCTAGATGGCACTGCACGGGGTGGCTGCGTGGTATGCACATCTTTCTTGCAATCTGCATCTTAAATAGATGCCTTAATGATCCAACCTGAATATCTTGCTTGTATGCAGGTTAGTGTCGTAGACGAACTTGGAATCCCAGTGAAGTTCATTGGGGTTGGTGAAGGGATGGAAGACCTTCAACCTTTTGATGCTGGGGCATTTGTGGAAGCCATTTTCCCATGAAATTTGGATTTTGCAGAGAAAATTGGGTTCCGATTGTAAAGTTTCTGACGCTGTCATTACTTCAGTTTTTCATGTAAGAGATTGTTATCGTTTACGTCATATGGCTATCAAGCAGCAAAAAGCCAAAAACGATGGAATTGAAGCACAAGGCCAGAGTCAAGATGAAGCACAAGGCCTGAGTCAAGATGAGTCTAAGGGCTAGTTGGGAGAGTGTGGTAGCCGTGCCAGATATTAGAGTCAAGATGAGTTGAAGGGCTAGATGGGAGATGGTATCTCCGTCCAGAGTCCAGACATGGCTAGTTTGTTTGATGCGTTGTCAGTAGCCGATACTTTTCATCCAATTTGTAATCAAATTTGTAATGAGCTGAGTGTTAGTGTTTATTGATCTGTAGACTTGTGAATTGTACCGGGCAGATTCAGAAAGGAAATGGTGGAGGATATTTGATTGTCCATTCGTACCCCATAGTTCTAACTGATTCTTGGCTCAGCTATCTCACCAGCTACAATATTCTTAACAAAGCATAAAGTTGAAGAGAATTGTATAACTATGCATGGATTAAAAGTATTACAGTATGAATCAAATCATACAGACTCAAACTCTGGTACACAGACTATAACAACAAACTCTGCTAAGTCTTTGTAGCATACAGTTGAATTCCAGGCTATACCAGCATGAATCAAATACAGCACAAAAACATCTAAGTGACCACAGTGTACAGCTGGAGTCATAAACAGTGTACTTACGAGATGTCTGCATCCTATTACAGTATAAACTACGAGATACATCTCCCAAGACCAACACAACTTCAACAGTAAAGGTCTTGTGAATACATAGTGCAACTGGCAGGGCATTTCAACGGCATGGTACTGCCATCTTATTGCCAGTTCCCATACTGCTGCTGATTGCGGGAGCCACCTTGAGGATAGTTTCCTCGGCCTGGACCGGATGCACCATATGGTCCACCTTGTGGGAAGTTTGGTCCACCAGCTCCATAGCCACTGCCACCAGCGCCACGTGGACCAGCTGCTCCACCCATGCCACCACCAGGGTATGGAGGATGTCCTCGTCCTTGCTGAGGATATGGGCCACTCCCATAGCCTCCGCCCTGCCCTCCGCGGTTCGGATTGTAGCCTCCCCCTTGATTCCCACCCTGAGGATACCGGTTCGGGCCTCCTGGTCCTCGGGGCTTTGCGTAGTGATGGCTTGGGCCAGCTGCCACTGGAGGTGCATTGTGCATACCCTGGCCGGGCCTGATTTGAGGGTGTGCCTGGCCAGGCTGCTGGATTGGAGGCAAACGAGAATGTGGCGGAGGATGATTAAGTTTTTGACGCTTCGCAGCTTCCTCTGCTTGCCTCTGTTGCTGACGCTTTTTCTTAGTCTGGAATTCATGTGATGCCTCGTACTTGGGCAAGCTGTATTAGCAAACGATTAAATGTCAATCCAAGAAAAAAGGGTAGAAGGTAGCTATGTGACAACATAACAAAAATAGTCATCTGATTATACCTTTTTGGATCACATGGTAAGGGATCAGTCCAGAAGTACTCTGCGTCAAGTGCATCTTTTGCAGATATCCTCTGAATCATTAAAAAATGTTGTACATTTGTTGAGGCATGAAGAGCAGATCCAAATGATAAGTGCAGATAACAGGAGGCACAGGATAATGGTAGGAGCTAATCATACAAAAGGACTAAACGACACTTGTAAATTGACAACTGTATGAACGTAGGATACCTGTGATGGATCTAAAGTCAACATCTTCTCTAATAGATCCAGTGCATGCCGATCAAAACTGCAGTGGTATATAAGAGTGAGCAACAATAGCAAGACTTGAAGTGATCCTGGTGTTAAAACAGCACTCACTGTTTAAAGAACTCTTTAACTCGTCTCTTTAATGGTCGGGGAGGCTTGAAGTTGTTGTACCATGGCATTTTTGTGACACCAGGCCAGATTACGTCATCAGGGGTACCGCAAAGCTCGAAGATCTTAGTTAGCTGCTCTGGCTGCAGAAATAGCATAACATCATAAGGGAATGTAGTTGTAACTACAATCATAGGCCACGATGGAAAATTACTTCATCATAAGATAACTGAAGACCTTGCAAAGGCTTACAAAACAGGGAATAACATAAGACAAGCTGATGTGTAGCGCATGTACGTGATCAATGCTTTGGGTGATCATAGCATACACCAGCACATAATAGCTGACAGAGTATTTACCCAAGGCATAAGGAAACACAGAGGAGCTCAAGTAAACATGTGTACTCAAAAGCTTGCTGCTGGCATTGATAAAGCCGAAAACTAATGCATGAAAGCCTAAAAGAACATACCTCATTCTTTCCAGGCAATATTGGCTTCCCATTGAGAAGCTCTGCAAAAATACAGCCCACTGACCACATGTCAACGGCTGGACCATACCTTGTGCTTCCAAGTAGCAACTCTGGAGGTCTACAGCGACAATCCAGGAAGACAATAAGAAGTTTGCACAACAGCTGTAAATTTAATATCAAACCTGTGAAAAGAAACAATACCTATACCACAAAGTGATCACACGGTTAGTAAGGTGTCCATTGTGATCACTTGAGAATGATCTTGCAAGGCCAAAATCAGCAAGCTTCAGGTTACCCTCATTGTCTATCAAGAGGTTAGATCCTGCACAGGATGCACTACAGCATATTAGTTCAATAAAGGCAAAAATAGAATGAATAATGAAAACAAGAACACCCAGCGGAGATGAGCATGGCTAATACCTTTTATATCTCGATGCAGCACTTGATTGACATGGCAATAGTGCAGGCCTGTAAGCAGCTGCCTCATGTAACACTGGAACAGGCGAGGCCACACATTATAAGATCATTCCATCAAGGATAAACCATGACACATCAAAAGAATGCACTGCATACTTGGATAGATGGTCATACCTTAATCTGTGGCACAGTGAACCGCATTCCTGGCCTATCGGCCAGACCAGTGAGGTCATGATCCATATACTCGAAAACCATGTAAATGCTCCCCTTGTACTTGTTACCATCGACTGATTCAAAAAGCACAACAATTGTGTCAACCATTACTACTACTCTAACATTTCTCCCAAAAGAAAAGTTGGAACTCAGCTGCAAGAATAGAACGAGCCATACTTGGCTTTCCTTGCTCGTCCCGCTCTGGGCCTGCAATAATTTGCCCAATTCCATCATCAGCCCATAGGATTAAACCCATTAGGCATGCATCTAATTCATTCAGTTTATGGCTCTCAGTGTTAAACCACCTGGGGAGGTGACAATCTCTTTGAGCTTGATGACGTTCTGGTGGTGAAGCTTCTTCAGGATCTTGATCTCGCGTATGGCGGTGATAGGGAACTGCGCCAAACGAAGCAGGTTCAGATCATCACCAGAGGCGAAACAAACGAGAAGAAAATGAAGGCGCTAGAGGAGTCGAAGCAAAACAAACTTACGCCTTCGCGCTCGTTGTCCATGCGGATCTTCTTGAGCGCGACGATCTCGTTGGTGCCCGTCTCCTTCGCCATGTACACTTGCCTGCCGGCGGCGGCCGCGGGATTAAGCAAATCGGGGGATTAGGCGACTAGGGAAATTACCGAACCGATTAGGGCGGATAAGATAGGGGAGGTGGGGTTTACCCGTAGGTTCCCTCGCCGATCTGCTCGAGCTTCTCAAAGCAGTCGACGCTGCGGGAGCCCCATGACGGGGCCTCGTCGAGGTTGAGCTGCCCGGGGGCCGCCACCGCCATGGCCGCCGGAACCAGAGAGATGAGACGACGCGACAACCCTCAGACACAGCCGCCGTTGCTTCGCTCAAGGTCGGGTCAGCTCGAGCCGGGGGCTCACGAGCCCGATGGGATAGAGGGGAAAACGATGGGCCAGCAAGGGAGGGGAGGGCACAGATAACATGGGCCATATATGGGCCTTTTGTTGATAATATGGGCTAGACAAGCCTCGATCTTCTTCTGCTGTACTATTCGTTTGTATTTTCCTTTTTGAAAAAAAATATTTTATTTGTGTTTCCAGTGTTGGACATACTATATGATTTTTTTTCCAAACAGGATTACTCAGATTTTATTGAGAAAAAAATTACTCAGCTTTTATCGAAATTATATAACGTTTTGATACCCACTAGTAGTACGATTACTCGGTTAAAAAAAACATTATACGATATCAGCAGCTATTAGCTTGGAACAATTTTGCAAAAAATGTTTGTACACACATCTCCTGCTGAAGACAACTATAACAAATCTAATCGTGTTAAGGATTAATGGAAAAAGAACTGATCTTGAAAGGGATTCGATCTTGCAAATATATATGCATCAAAGTGTGTGTGCCTAGCTAGCTTTGAAAGAAGAGTCTCGGGTAGACCCATGTCTGCGATGGCCACCCGCGGCGGGAGATGGTGACGTCCCTGTTTTCGCCGGCGGTGGAATGCTCCCACTTCCACCACGGCGTGAGCGACCTCCAGTAGCGCTGCGATTCCCCACGGTAGAATGGACCTGTTTGGAACAGCGGGTCAGAGAAACGCTTCTCAGATAAACTGCATGACTATTAAAAATGCGCTTATTTGAGAAGCGAGTCTGAACTAGTTTCTGCGTTTTAGTATAAATGGAGGTGCTGGGGAGAAGCGCGGCCAGAAAAAGCTGAAAAAAAGCACACCGTTTGGCTACTAATTTCAGCTTATTTTGGCCAAGCAGAATTTAAGTGGCTCCAAACAGGGCCAATGTCATCTCGGCGATGTAGATGCAGTTGCCCGCAACGTCGCGTGTCAGCGCACGCGATGGCGCTTCTCTTGACGCAGTCCACAAACACGCTGTACCTGTCGAGCGTGTCCACCTCCTCCCACCTCTATCATCCCATCCGACATCTCATGGAGCGTGTGCACGCTCACCCTCTGCACCTTCGCTGGAGCGCGTGCACGCTCACCCTCTGCACATTCGCCGGCTGGCCCATCGCGCTGCGATGCCCCGGGTCAGCGGCGGAGCTGAGCGCGGGGGGAGGGGGGCATGGGCTGGTAGGGGCCATGCCCCCCTCCCCCCCCTAATGTCTCAAAAAAAATTTAGTACCTTTTAATCTTAATATACAATAGGATGGTTCTTTTTAATAAATGGTTAGATATTAGTTAGTCCCAACCCAAAATATTTATGCCCGCCATATGAAATTTACACATCTCAAATATAAGTTCACAAATCCATGCTATATATATGATGATAAGTCATCTGAGATGTACCTATCTTTAGAAGTCCAATGCCTTGACAGTGGTGCACTTTGTCGATTAGGACAGCTACATGATTACAGTGGTGGCTCCCCTCCTCCAATTCAAACAAATGTAAACATACCCTGCACTTTTTTCCATAAACTATTTCTAATTTCTTCTCCACAATAATATAGAACTTTTGTTGGAATTAGATCTAATCCTTATAGGGAACCAAGGCAAAACATAAAAATAAGATAATGGAACATTCTTAATTTATTGCTTAGTATTTTATATTGAGAGAGAAATTGCGATGAAGTCACAACATATGTGAATATTGATGGTTCTGATGCTGTAAAGAATCGTGTAGGCAAGATGAAATGAACAAGCAAAAAATATTGACCCTTTATACAAACTATTAATTTTTGTGCATTATCATTGCTCAATACTATATATCATGGTTAGCTAGTGTATGTGCATGGGAACAATAAAAGCTTAGTTCAAATTTTGAAATGATTGAATCGACTTGTGGTATGCGTTTGTTTGGCCCCCTTTTAAATTTCTCTCCAGCTCCGCCACTGGCCGGGGTCCGTCATGAGCAGCAGCAGAAGAAGCCGCTCTCCGGCGACCACCAGGCAGGGCTCGAAGTGCCAGCTCTCGAACTTGGCGGCGGCGTCGGGGAGACCGGTGGCGGTCAGCATCTGGACCGCCTCTTGGTCCAGTGGCGTGGCGGCGTCGAGGCAGCGGAACTCCAGCAGCTGCGCGCGGTCGGTGATGCCAAGGACACGGCCGCGGAAGGCGACGACGGACACGACGAACGAGGCCGCACGGGGGAGCCAGTGGTGCGTCCACTCGGCGGGCGGATGACGAAGATGAGGAGGCCGCGGGTGGAGGAGAGAAGAGTTGATGAGGGTAAGGCGGCGGCAGCGATTGGGGATTTGACGGTCTGCCGGATCAACAGGGGTGACCATGCGTGCAGCATGAAGCTGGGGCACGTGCCCCAACAGTCTAGGTCGGGCTCAAGGAGGAGAGGAGGGATGCGCGGGAGGAGGAGGTCCATGACAGAGGCGAGGAGGAAGCGACGCCACGGGCGACAGGTGGCGGCAAAAGAGGAGAGGGAGCGGAGGCACGGCACGAGGCGCTGGAGAACTTCGCCGAGAAGCAGGTCCGGGAGGTGGTTCCAGTCACGCAACTCCGACGGGTGCGGCTGCGGCGATTCCGTCTCAAAAAAAGCTGCGGCGATTTCATGGCGACGTTGGATTGGGGGGCGACGACGACGAGGTTGATTCGGCTGCTTGAAGATGGCGGGGGGCAAGAAGAGATCACAAGATTACAGGGCCGAGATCGACAAGGCGCGCCGGGTTGAGGGTTGAGGGTTGAGGTGAGACCATCGCCATCGTGTGGGCTTTGGACTCGGCTCGGGTCGCAAGTACGGATCCACTACGGACAGGGTCAGGGTTAACAGTACCATATTCAAGTTAGATTTTGGGCTCTACCAAGGATCGGCAAGTTTCTGTCAAGTTTTCACTATTTACTCGTCACCTCAAATGTTTGGACACTAAGGCCATCCTCAACCCTCCTAATAGGATAGTTTCCATAGCATTAATAATGGTGCCATGTAAGCAATTTGATGATGTGGCATGAGAGTTAACGAGGTTAGAGAAGGAAATAGTTTCTCATGCAAGAAACCATGTCTACACAAGAACCAAGAAATGAAAGAACGGGATAGGATGAGAAAGGATAGAGAAGAGAGGAGATTGGCTACTAATTTATTTTGAAGAAACTATGCATTGGGAGATTAGTATCCATGATAGTGCCTATGTGACATGACAACTATGGAAACTCCATGATAGTGCCTTTGAGAATGGCCTAATTAGAAATACTCCCTCCGTATAGGATTTAGGAGTCGTCCTGTGCAACGGATCAATTGCACGAAAGGAAGTCGTCCTGCTGTTTTACCGGTGATTTTTACCTCGCCTTCCTTTCTGCCTCGCACAGTCGCACCTCGCCGCGCTCGGCTTTCGTAGTTTGCATGCAAAGGAGACATGGCTTTCTCGCCGCGGTCGTCGTGCTCGTCACGCCTGGCTTCCTCGCCGCGCGTGAACATGGCAAAAAAAAATCGACGTGCCATGCAGCCCAACTCACAGTCCCATGCAAAATCGACGTGAACAGCAAAAAAAAAAATGTGCCACGAGGATTCGAACCAGAGACCTCGCGTCTTGGGAAGCTGCGCCAACCAATTGACTTCTGTGCATTCAATATCTACAATACACCTGCAAACTTATTTAACAGGGGTAGACTGGAAAAACTCTTCCATAATTAATCACTCTTTGGTAGCTAAGGGCATCCTCAACCCACAGTTTCCATAGATAGTTTCTATGTTGCCATATCAGCAGGACACTACCTTTAGAAACCATAGTCTGCAACCCACGGTTTCTTAGCGTGGGTCTCCCACCTCCATATCTCTCTTCCCGATGGCTTCTATGTTCTTCTATCTATATGAGCAAGTAGCTAGCATGTCTCCTCCCTCCTATAGTCCTATCAACTAGATGATTTCTACCAAAAACAACCAGCAAGTTTCTCTCCCATTTATTTGATTTTTTCCTCCAAATCCCAGCAGCAGTTGCCCCTTTTCCATCCCGTGAAGCAAATAGCAGCAGCATCACGTGCTCCTCTCCCACTGGCCACGGCCAAGCAGGGTGGCATCACATCTCCATTCTCCTGTCTCTACATCGAGAAAAGAAGCACCTGCACACGATGAAGGCTGTACCGGAGTTGAGCTGCAGCGAGTGCATTGCGCGCGGCCGTGGAGACAAGCTGCAAGTGACGGCGGCGGCGGGGCTCAGTCCACGGCGTGGATATGACGGGCCTGGGCAGTGGCCAAGTCTCCTCCAGCCAAGCCGTGTCTGCAGGGTGTGGCGGCCACTGCAGGGCATCTCCCCGGCGAGGCGAGGAAGGTCCTGGCCATGTCGCCATGTCTGCTGCGCGGGCATGGCTTTGCCCAGTCCAGTGGGTCCCACAAAAATGGAGGGGAAGAAACGAGGAACCGCTCCAACGCGTGCTCAGTCGTGTCTTGCCGCATTGGTATACGAGTCGACTCGGTTTCTCAAAGAAGAAACGGTGTCTTGCATTTTTCTTCTCTCTCCTTATTAACTCAGTTGCCACCTCATATTTTTGCTGACATGGCACCCTATTAAATGCTATGGAAACTATCCTAGGTGGAGGGTTGGGGATGCCCTAATTCCTGTCCTAAATGACTCTAAATCCTATACGGAGGGAGTATTAAACGTGGATTAATGACAAAACCTATTCCATAACCCTCGGAAAAATTCGCGAGATGAATCTATTGAGCCAAATTATACCATGATTAGATAACATCGTGATACAGTAAACAATCTCTAATGACAGATTAATTAGGTTTAATAGATTTAAAATTCAATTTCTAGGTGAGTTATATAATTAGTTTTTTTTATTAATATCAAATACTCCTTCCGACATCCTTTTTACGATTCGGTAAGTTTGTACTTTTCGAACTCAACAAGGGCTGAGTCCAGATTTGGAGAGCAGAGACTCGGTCAGGTTCTCTAGCAGTGCGCATGATAAAATAGCGAAGTGCGCAGAATTCATGTGCTAGTAACGGGTACACAAGGTCTACAGGGTTTTGATTGACTTAGATATCGAGCAGAACAAAAAAAGTGTCCGTCTCTCAAGGTTGGAATTCACCTTGTGATGCTCGCCAATGCTGGCGTCAATAGTTTGGTGAATATGGAATTCTAAAACTCCTCTCATCAATAGGTAGGTGAATAAGCAAAATTCTAAAACTCGTCTTCAAAAAACTGCAGACACGGATAATCCTCATCGTCCATCTCTTGAAACTTGGCAAGCGCGCCCTTCTTGACCATATCATAGGCAACATCCATTCATTCCGGTCTCTCCTGATTGACATGGATCCACTCACTGTGCGTAAGGCACTAGGGTACCCTCGACATTTCGCAACAATCTGCCCAAGAAAAAGCTCTGAAATAAGTAGAAATACTTGGAGCACAATAAAAACTCAATGAACTTTAGGAGGAAGGTCGCATTGCAAATAAGAAATGGTTGCCCAAATTCAAGTCGAAGAGGACTTAAAGCCATGTGGTGAGCATAATACTCAAAATAAAAGAACAAGTCATTTATTATACCTGCTTGGCGAGGTACTCGATCTCTGAACCAGGGCTGATGATTTCGTCCCCAACCCAATAGCGGAACAAGTTCCATGCAGCATCTTCTCCCAGGCACTGCATTTGGATGGTGTTGCCTGCAGCGCACCCCATCCCGGCGCAGATGGCCGGATCCCTCGTCGTGAAGACGACTTTCTGCCGGTGCCCGAGCGGCATCGGCAGGCCGATGGCTGCCAGATCAATACACTGCCGCGCATCATCCAGCAACAACAAGAATGTTTGGTCTTCGAGAAAGTTAGAGACGGTCTTGGCTAACGGAACATTATTTATCGCCTGAGACGACAACGGGTCCAACCCTATATGTTTGGCAAGATCATCCAGTGCCACATCCGTTGTAAATCCAGCACCACCATCCTCTACGCAGAAGACGTAGCTGAAGGAGGAGCCGTGCTGTTGGTAGGTGGTGCGTATGAGCTCGAGAAGGGTGGTCTTGCCAACGCCGCGCTTGCCTGATATCCCCATCAACGAGGAGGATGTGCCGCCGCGCTCCAGAAACTCGAGCGCCCTGATCTCGTAGGTGTCCATGCCGTGCAGATCTGGCCGGTGGAGCCCCGCCCGCACGAAACCCCACTCCTCGACGGAATCCTTTGCTCGGAGCAAATCTTTTCTCCCGGCAGCGTCGTCCACGCTTGTTAGCAGCAACTGCTGTTCTATGTAGCGAAGTTGGTTGGACCTCCTGAGCAATTTCTGCGCTTCTTTATCGCGCAATCGCCAAACACCGGATGTCCGTTAGATTTTATCATCTCCGCACTACCGAAAAACCCATAATTACCGAGTGCCCGAGAGTTTGCCGAGTGTTTTTCATCGAACCAGCTCAATCCGGACGTCGATTTGTCGCAGCCATGGCAAACACCCCCACCTCAGTGACTTATCATTTTACCTTCATTTGTGGTTGTCGTACTTCTGTGGTTGTGATACTTATGTGGTGATGATACTTGTGGTTGTGAATTTGTGATACTTACGTGGTTGTGATACTAATGTGGTTGTGACGTCTTTATGATATTAATGTGGTTGTGAACAATATGAATTGCCTGTGATATTTGTGGTTTTGATGATACTTATTGTGATATATGTGATGCCTGTGATGTATGTGAGATTGGGGTACGTTATACGTGACCGAATAAATTAAAAAGGTCATGTTGGGTCACTTTGCCGAGTGCTTTTACCATAGCACTCGGCAAAGTGACCAATTCTGTCATTTTAGTCATGGGTTTGCCGAGTGCCAGGTAAAAACACTCGGCAAACTGAGCGTGTATGCCGAGTGTTTTTACCCTGGCACTCGGCAAACAGCCCGGGTATGCCGAGTGTCGGGCGGGCAGCACTCGGCAAACAGCCCGGGTATGCCGAGTGTCGGGCGGGCAGCACTCGGCAAATATTCCGGGTATGCCGAGTGTCAGGCGGGCAGCACTCGGCAAATAGGGCCGTATGCCGAGTGTCGGGCGGGCAGCACTCGGCAAAGTTTGGTCCGTTACCGTTCATCCGCGCCGTCTACGAACTTTATAATGCCGAGTGTGATCGTTTGCCGAGGGTCATGTTGCACTCGGCATATGTGTTTGCCGAGTGCCCGACGGATGGCACTCGGCAAACCCATGGTTTGCCGACTCAACAGCTGCCGAGCGCTGTATGCCGTGGGCGGCCGACGGCATATACTTTGCCGAGTGCTTTTGGGGGTTTGCCGAGTGCCTTAGGCACTCGGCAAACCACTGGTTTCCCGTAGTGCCGGGTGGCGTTAGACGACGGCGAAGACAAAGAAGAAGGGCTAGGAACGGCACAAGGAAGGAGGAGAGGCCAAAGAGGCTCCAGACCGAAGCTAGAGCGGCGTTGGGCATCTCCGGCGAGAGGAACACCAGCGGCGACGACAGCGAGCACTTTGAATTGATGAATATAGGTCGGCCTTCTTGGGTGAAATCGGAACGCCACGGAATTCGGAAATAACAAAAAAATTTCTTTCCGATTCATAATCTGTGGGTCGAGGGAGCCTTAGGTCGGGAGTCCGATTTGCAGTTCCTTTCATATGGGCCACTATTTTTTTTTCTTATGGCCTCCATTACGCACGTATGGGCCTTGGCCTCTCCCTGAAAACCTCAAAAGGGTACACTTTCTTTTTTACACAAGTTCACGTGCACTACAACAATTTACAAAAATAACAACACAACGAGCCCAACGAGAGACGGATGCCGGCTGCCCAGCTGTCTAACCAAACTGACAGCCACTACTGGGAAAATGAGAAACCAAAAATCTTCATCAAAATCCATGGATTGTTACAGTATACAATCCACCTACAAGTCAAAATTTACTTTACAAAATGGTGGATTCACAATAGATTTCAGTACGACCAAAATTTCACCCGTAAGATCCGCAGAGATCTTAAACATACAAGCATCTTGGTAGGGCAGTGCTGGGCTCGATGGTGCTAAATTCCGTGCCATCTCGTCAAAATATATGCTGGTCGGTGCCTGGATGGTGCAAGTGAAATCTCATGCTGTCCTTTTACGCTTCTTGAAACTACTAGAAGAGCGCCCAGGTGCTCGAATCCCACTATTTTGTGGCTTGTTGAAGGCACCACCCCTAGTTTTTTTGCTGCTGCCAGGCGATTTATCACCTCTGTTTCCTGGTTGCCATTTGGACTTCGACTTGAAATTAGTGCTACCGCCTTTGTCGCCTGAAGCTTTACTTTGATGACTTTTTTCAGCATGATGGTCATCTCTTCCTGCCTTTTTCTTGAAATGAAAACCCTTTGCCTGCTTCTTCCCAGCGGACCAACTCTTTGACAGTGGTCGACGATTAGGTGTTCCTTCTTGTCCAGTTTCAGTATTAGAATCAAACCGTTTTCTCCTGTACAGTAGTAAATCTATATAAGTACCTTGTTCAGGACAGAAAAGAAATGACTCTGGCTAACCTTTTGGCATCATGCTGTTCGTTTTCTTTTAACTCAGACTCCACACCACGAGCTAGATTATGATTTCCTTTGCGACCCTGAAAATTGTGAGTGCATACTATTGTGATGATACATAAAAAGATAGTTTAATGAAAATAACAAACTATAAAAATGGGTAAAGGATGTTTCTACCTTGTGGGGCTAGGCCTCACTTGACATCGATGTGGCCCAGTGGTATTTCGCTTATACAAGGTTTTGCTAATATAATTAGGCAATTACCCCTACAATTTAATGTACAACTAGGCATGCCGTTTATGGATACCTGTGATAGGCCTAGGAAAATATTGGTCGCACACGCAATCAGTTTTTCCAGACATGTGAGGTAGTTTGATAATGTTAGCTCTTCTGTTTGATTAATTAAACAGCAAGCAACAAAATTAGGATCAACTATGGTCTAAATATTCCTTAGCCAACTCATTACAGGTACAAAGTTCATTATTAAAAGAACAACGGGACAACAAGCTTAGTATGGGAATATCACCTCCTCAACACTTTTAACAAAGGCTTTGAACTTATCAGGTGTAACTAAGTTGATAGCATCAAACCCGCATTTCCTTATCAATATTTCCAATATTAGTACAACCTGCAAATATACCACGGCATTTCATATTATCGGTACCTTGTACAGAACACAATAAAATATGGTAATTGATCTCTGGAATAATTCTACTAACCTTCCATTTGAAATGGTGCTTTGTAAACGATGACAATGGTAGTATCCCACTAATGATATCTGTTTGCAAACTCAATAGTTTTTCTGCTTGCAAAGAGGTTACCAGCACCTTAACAAAGCCCAAGGCTGCCTAAACACGTAAATCATATATAATAGAACATATCAGACCCTCAACAATAGGAAAGAACTTTAAGATGGACATGCAGTCACAGAACTCACTTTAATTACTTCAATGGCTTTATGCTGCAGTAAAACTAAAACTGATTGTATCAGATTAGGAACTTCCATGCAAAAATTAGCGTCACTGTATATAAGCAACGACAGTGCAGCAATTGCTCCACTCACTATGTGAGGAGATGGAGTTGAAAGATATCCCATTAACTGAAAAACAAGAAGATGGTCAATAAGTTCCAATAATGGAAATTTACGTGCATCTTATGAGCTGACATACAGAATCGCATTGATTATTTATGCCATATTCAGATAAAATAAGACATAGTCAATAAGGTCCAATAATGGAACTTCTATGTGCATCTTATGCACTTACATACAGACTTCCATTCATTACGTATACCATTTTTACAGAAAATAAGCCAAATGTGAGTGACTTATAGACATTACAAGTTTGAAAAAGTTCAGAATTGGAAAAAGAAAAAGCTAGGTTCGTGTTTGGATTCTGGTTATTCATTAGTCTCCATAGTTCTGAATATCCCATGAGAGTTATTCTTATATACTTAATGCACTAAGCATCAAACGCTACAACTCACTAAAAGTATTAATGGACATGTCTTCATCTCAATAATAAAAGTAAAACAGTCAAAACTGTTGAAGTGTAAGTGAAAAGAGTAGAGTATTTTCTTTAGCTAACCATTGTAAACAATCGTTGAAGATCTGAATCTGCACTATTTGACTCTGAGCTCCTCAAGTTTGCACTAACTGCTAGGAGCACATCGTATGCTAATTTTCTACTCTCCTTCTTAGACTGCACCAGAAAAAGAAGGCAAAATTGAATAAATACAGCATACTGGCATCAGAGAAAGGAAATATCTCATGTTAAAATATTTCCCATACACCATTTCCATCCAGATTTCCATACAGGAATGGGTACTTTTGAAAGGATATTATCTAAAACACATTTGATAATTGTTTGACGTGTGAAGGGGGGAAAACAAACCTTTAGTGCAACTATTAGCTCATTTAGAATCAAGAATGCCTTCTTGCTGGTGTTCTCTTCATTATCCTTGAAATAGGGAAGGAGTAGGTCAGAGAAAAACGTAATACACCTGCTTTAATTCCAAATTTCTAATCTAATTTGCTTATGTAAAATATCACTGTGATATAATAATATATAAACATAGTCTGCAGGCAGAAAACCATGTTATTTAACAACAGCAAACAAACAAGCAAGGCAAAACAGGCCCTGGCTTTGCATAATGACCCAGAGAAAAACTATAATGCTTTGGCCAAAGAGCACCAATGAAATTTCATAACCCAGGCCCTCCAAAAGCAAAGTCTAGATACTAAACACATTATGACCATTAAAAAAACCAACTGTCAACCTACCTTAATCATGTGAACCAACAAATGCTGGTAGCATAATAGTTGGGTTTCTAAAACTGTGTTATCCAAAGCTGGTTTCGTTCCATGAAGTAATAGCATTATTTCATCCAAATGAGCCATAGAATATTCATTATGTTCCTGAAACAAAAGGAGGAGATATTAAGATCATGTCAAACAAGAAGAAAAATAAACATGGAGGTGTCGAGAACTCCAAAATAAAAATTAAAAAAAACTACTACTGACCTTCACAATTATGCTTAATGCTAAGAGAGCTTTGCTGTGACAAGGCATGCTGCTGTTCTGCGAAGGAAAAGACAGTTCATGAAAATGAATGTTTACTAAGAGTTGGGATACTCCGGGTATCAGGAGCAGAAATAAATAAAGAGTACCAGCAAACAAGACTTAATAAATCCAAAGAGTTTATCCAGAAGATCTTCATCAGCAACTTCAGCAAATGTGGAGATGATATCTAATAGAAGAGACCTGCACAAGCAAAACAATAATCATATAGTGTATAAAGTCTAGACTAGCACAAAGCAACATGATGGGATTATGCGTACCACACAAGCAAAACTAACTATCAAGCACAAGCAGTTTGTGTCTCTTTTTTCAAAAGAAACCAACTGATAGCATGAAAAACTAATCTTGTAGATGAGTGAAAAGTAGCAAACCTCCTATTGTTTAGCTCCTCTGTTATATCAGTACTTTCTTCATCCTTCCTATCTGCTTCATCAGTTTTGCATTCTTGACTGTCTGACTCCAATTGAGTATCTTCTAAATCAAACCTTTTGACTAGTGAAACAAAAAGTTCACATATGTTCATGCTACCAGAAAGTTGAGCCAGGCATCTCAAAGCAACCTGGAAAAAGATTGAGATGACCAGATCAAATGTCACAGAATGGGTAGTCCAGAAAGGATTGCCGATAAGCACAACATATTAAAACAGGAATTGTTCAAGCTTACAAAAGATAGTAATATACTAATGTTTGAAATCACATAAGACAATAAATGGTTTATTGCTGGAAATTTTAGAAAACCACAACTTTATTCAGTTGAAACTTAGCCATTTAGGCTGTTAATTGTTTCGAAAACAAAATCCTTTGCTTCCTTCTTGAGTTTTATCCATAATAGGTAGAGCCATTTACTATTTGGGCCCTGTTTAGTTTCATAAGTTTTTCCTATTCATCACTATTCATCAAATGTTAGGACACTAATTAAGGGTATTAAATGTGGATTAATGATGGATTAATTAGGCTTAATAGATTCGTCTCACGATTTCCCGTCCATCCATGTAATTAGTTTTATAATTAGATCATGTTTAGTCCTTCTAATCTTCGAATTAGAATTGCTACAGTAAATTTCCTAAACTTATCTTGCTGAATTAAACAGGGCCTTGTTATAGTACAGGGAACATTTCAGAATGGAAAAAATGTGAAAGTTTGAACTTTGGTAGTTGGCGTCGAAATTTCTCCTTTTTAACAAACTTGCACTTGGGTAGAAAATATTCTACCTCACCAGTTTACCTATGTCAATGAAACAAACTTAGTTGGCAAATTCAGAAGTATAAATCTAAACAAAATAGGTAAGCGGCAGTAACTAATCATGTTCTAATAAAAAAATTGAGGCAAAAATACGGCACCACAAGGTGATTTTAAAGGCGTAACCAGATTATGTATAAGATAAGAAATTTTTTTCAACATGTACATGACGAACTTAGTAGTTTAAAGATTCAAAAAATCACAGCATGACCAATTAACAAAAAGAAAGAAATGAGTAGGTGAAGCACCTTCAAATGAGCACGCTTTTCTGGTGAGGAGTCAAGGAAATAGTCTGCAAACGTGCAGAGAAGATTGGAAGAATGTGATGCTACAACTTTCAAATTCTTGCGCGCTTCTTTTTTGGAGCACCTCTCTAGACGTGCACATTTGAAACTAATAAGTTTTGAGGAGAACAAGGCTGAAAGTTCCATATAGATTTCAACATCTTGATCATTGCTACTTAATCTTCTGATTCCATCTACAAGATGCTGAGAAACAATATAAAGAAATAAATCAGAAAGGCATGGATCATCTCTATAGTTCTGCGGGCAGAATATCAAAGGGGTTTAACAAAAAAAGAAATGCATTATATGATAACTGAACGTCTAAACCTGCAGGGCTTTAACAGCAGGTTTGTACAGACAATCATCGCACTTCAAAATTTCTACCAGCAACTTGGACAGGGAACCAAAACTATGATGTACATCAACTGGATAGCGGCAGAAGGAAGGAAGCAAGTTCCATAGTTGATCAGTCCAAGATTGCAAGTCTTTCCGTTTCCGTCCTTTCTTGACTGAAAATGAAGGAAAAAAGGATATGAAATTGGGTTGTGTGAGCATTTGAATGAGTTATTTGTATCTAGTTACTTACCCCTGTCAGATGCATTTTGTACAGATTTAGCTAGCGGTACGATATGCTCAAGAAAAAGTTGCAGTGAGGCCCCATATGTATACTTATCCAAAATAGGTAGAAGCCAAGTATTTGAGCATGTCAACCGGTCTTCATCAAACGCTATTGGAATTAATGAAAGGACTTTATCAGGTCCCATGGCAATCACTGCTGCTCCAATGCATTCTTCAACCTGCAGGAAACATAAATTCATTGAAAACTACAGTTTAAGAAGCACTTAAATATAATTCTGTCACTAAAGAAATTGAGATATGCTTTATATTGAGGGGGCATTACAGCAATGAACAGTTATTAAAAAAAATTACAGCAATGAACTTACATTCTTTAGTTGGGATTCTTTGTCCATTTTCATAGCAAACTGTGCCAAGGTAAGTAGGATATCTTTCATAAAGATGAAAGAACTCTCCCCTGGAAATATTTATGCGAAAAGTAAAAGAATCAATCAAGTGAATCATAGAAAGAGCAGGACATTAGCATATATGCAAAAAGGATTAGCAGCAGCTCTGATTTTGGGAGTCTTTTTAAATATTGATTTGTCTCCCTAAAATGGCTAATTTAGGTACTTCTACTAGTTTTTGCAGCTATTTATTTTATGGTGAATATCAACCATTTTGTAGTGTGCTAAATGCTTGTTCAATCAACATGCACATTTTGCAATATGAACATGCACGATTTGCATATGATATACAAGAAAAGGTACATGCAGTTTTGTGCATATGTAATCACATTCAAATATCAAAACAATGCACCTGATGGTGAGGTTAACTATTCCTAGGAGTTCAGAATATCTCTGGGATAATCCAAGTGAAGTTAAGAAATGTTACTGCTGAAGACATACCAAGTTTGAGAAATAAAACCAAGACTATAGTTAAGATACTATCCGGAGGATAAGCACACGTGTGAAGTCTGCTATTGATTGTTAAACATATTGATTTCATGGCAGCTTGATTGCTCACACCCTCATTGTCACATTCACTTAGCTGTGATCCATTAGTTACAAAAACGTTCTGGTCAATATGAGAACTAATACAGTCTAGCACCACTTTTGCTACATCCTCAGAATATTTTCTGCCCAGAATTAAGTATCCTGCCAAATTGGGAGTCACACAATAGGTTAGGCTGGTAAGCACTATATTGCATATAAAGAATAATTAAAAAAGAAAAGGTGTGAAACAGTGACATTGCAAGGGTGTGCATAAGCATGAATTGAATCAATTGTGGACAAATGTACAGATCCTAAAGGATACGATATCTGGAAGAAGCCTAACTACCTAAGTAGTTAAGTACAAACCAAAATGAAAACAACACATATTCTAGAAACCAACCCAAAAAAAAAACAAGATGGCAACATTGAACAATCAGGAGAGAGAGAAAGGAATAATTCCTTCCAGTTGAAACACTGAAGACATTGGAGGAAGCATGATGTAGCACCGCAGGTTCAATGTGCACATATCATAACAAAAGAGATCACTATTTCCAAAGATGTTCAGCTAATTATGCCAATAGGAAACTGTGATGTTTTTTTCTGACTGGGTATGTGTACATCATTTAGGAGCGCCAATATATAACTAGAAAAAGCTGGTGCACGATAAATGTAAACGTATGCACCTGAAACTGCCTCAAAGGCAGTTGGAAGAACCTGCGCCCACAATTTTGAGCAGCCAACAAGTTTATCCAAGCAACTTTTCATTAGGTGCAATGCTGAGACAATGGTATCATCAGGCTTCTTCTCATCGTACGGCAGGTAAGCAACCACCAAGGATATAAGAGTCTCCACCTCGGATTCAACACTTTCAGCCTTCAGATGATCCAACAAGGTTGCCAAAAGCCTAAGCACGTGCCTTGTAAGTGGGGTAAAGCAAGGGCTCAATAACTGATAAGCATCCGAGAACACCTTCTTCCTTGCCTTCTTCGATAGATACGGAACTAAAGTTACCATTGCACCTAGCATATGAGCTGCATCTGTCTCTTTACCCTCAGAAATGTCCGAGTTCAAATTGATAAGACTTTGCGCCAGAGAAATGTGTTTCTCAAACATGCCAATTGCAGCATTGCTAGCTTTCTTCGCACAGCCACATTGTTCCAAGTAAGCAAACAGTTTTTCAACACTCTCCTGCGCACATTTTCGAACCTAGAAGGCAGCAATTGACATCCACATGAGCAAGGTAGCCAAATGTCTGTTGCTCCAAATTAAAAAAAAAAAAAGAGCGTTAACAATTGGGCAATTCTACTAGTTTTCTCACCTTGGCCCGCTGGTCCACAGAAGCTGCAAGGAGAGCTTCCAGAGGCACCGCCACAGCGTCCCAATCTGCTGCAGCATCGACATGGAGGGTCAAGTGTCCGAGCGATTTGACCACAGAGCGCACGGTGCCTGTCGGTAGCCGGGAGGCGTCGGGGGAGGAGAGGAAGGCAGCGAGTGCGGAGGCAGATTCGGAGGCGGCGTCCGGCGGGAGGGGTGAAGGGGAGGATGGGACGTGGGGCAGGAGGATTGCAAGCAGAGAGGCGAGGGCGGAGGCGGCGGCGGGGTCTGCAGGCCCGGCGGCACGAAGGGCGGAGACGGCCGCGGGGAGGTAGGACGCCGGGGTGAGGGGCAGGCCGTCGTCGAGGAGGATGGAGCGGATGGCGGCGGCTGAGGCGAGGAGGTGGCGGTGCTGCGGGGCGGCTGAGCGGCCGTACCGCGCGGTGAGGGCGGCGCAGGCGTCCCCAGAGAAGGACTCGAGGGCGAGCGGGGTCTGGGAGGGCTCCTCGGCGTCGGAATCGGGGTCGGCGTTGGCGGCGGCCGCCGAGGCTCTCTGCTTCCGCTTCATGGCCGCGGTGGTCTGACGCCGCCGGGAAGGGGTTTGGGGGTTTTGAGTTCGGGGGCTGCTTGTGTTCCTGTCCTGCCTACTAGGGTTAGATTTGGACCAATATACAGCTTCCCGTTTAAAACGACCTCACATACAAAGCTTTTCAAAATTTGGCTTATTATAGGAGCAAATATATACATTTGAACAACTATGTGTTTGTGATCAAAGCAAGACCATCATGTTATCTACTGCTCCATCCGTTCCAAATTACAATTCATTTGACTTTTTTGACCTTAAGTTTGACCGCTCGTCTTATTCAAAAAATTGTGTAAAATATCACAGTTTTTTTGGCTTGCTTTATTAATAAAAGTTTTTGAAGAATGGCATAAATTTTACTATATTTGCACAAATTTTTGAATAAAACGAGCGGTCAAACTTGGGGTCAAAAAGTCAAACGAATTGTAATTTGGAACAGAGAGAGTACTTGCATAGCTTACACAAATATATTAAAAGAGGTCTTTCCAATGAACATTTGAACACAAATTTACAATTTAAAACCATTTCACATGCTAAATACAGAAAGTTACATAAATGAGTGAATTCCAATACATATCTAAAATAGGCATGTCATTACACAGTGGTAAAAAAAACCTTAATAGCAAAAAAGGAAAAAAAAACGTTTCATTGGTCTATGAGAATGAATGGAGAGTAGCTTCCAACAAGAGCTCAGTTTTTCGCCGCGCCGTGATGCCATATGCTTCGGTCATATCCAGCTCAGAAGGATTTGCTCCATTGGGCAGCTTCCAATCAAAATGGTAAATAAGACTTGCAAGTGCTATCTCGATATTGGCCAACCCAAACGTCAAACCGGGGCACATCCTTCGACCACCGCCACCTGGGAGGAACCTAAAGTCTGCACCACTAAAATCGACCGTGCCATCCTCAAATCTTTCAGGTTTGAACTCATTCGCATGAGGCCATGACTTCTCGTCCCTACCAATCGCCCATGCATTCACGAACACCGTGGTACCCTTTGGTATGTCGTAGCCCATGATCTTGATCGGTTCAGCACACGACCTTGGAAGAATCAGCGGCAAGGGAGGATGTAACCTGAGTGTCTCCTTGATCACCATTTGCAGGTAGGGGAGCCTCCCTTGGATGTCTGCCTCTGCCACCCTTGTTTTGCCCTGAAGAACTTGCCGGACTTCTGACTGTGCTCGCTGCATAGCGACCGGGTTCCTCACAAGCTCAGACATCACCCATATGGTCGTTGTTGCTGTAGTCTCTGATCCCGCGGCGAAAACATCCTGATGGAAATTTGTGACAATAATGCACAGTATATGTTAAGTATCTGTGTAAAAATTTTCAGTTACCAGAGTAGTAAAAACAATGAGCTGATGATGGCATGGTGGTATCGATATGTGACTTACGAACAGCACCGCGCAGACAACCTCTGTCGTGAGGACGGTGTCGAGCCCACCATCTCGCTGAAGCCGTAGCAGGACGTCGAGGATGTCGTCCTGGCGGTCGCCGGTGTCGCTGGCCCCCTTGCTTTCATGGTCCTGGATGATGGCTTGCACGATGCGGTGGACACTGTCGTGCACCTCCCTTGCAGCTCGCAGGGAGCCCGCGCCGAGCGTCCTGGCCAGCCGCGAGCCGGGGAAGAGGTCGACGAGGTTGAACCCGGCCAGGAGCTTGAGCACCTCGTCCAGCCCCGCCATGTAGTCGCTCCTCATCGGGCACGTGTCGCCGATGGCGCACCGCATCAGGATGTCGATCATCAGGATCTTGATCCTCTCGCTGACGTTCACGTCGCCCGGCGCCGCCGCCGCGACGGACCGGACCAGGCCCGCCGCCTCCTCCTCCCGGACGGGGCGGAAGGAGAGCACGCGCTTGGGGCTCAGCAGCTCCGTGGCGCAGAGCCGCCGGACCTCCTTCCAGTGCCGGCTGCCGGAGGGCGCGAAGGCGATGTTCTGGCCGCCGTAGGAGAGGATGTACGCGGTCGCGTACAGGGGCCGGTCGGAGACGACGGCGTCGTGGGTCTTCATGACCTCCCTCGCCGCCTCCGGGGAGGTGACCACCACCGCGGGGACGTGGCCGAGGCGGAGGAGCATGACGGGCCCGTACCTCTGCGCCAGCCTCCGCATCGCGTGGTGAGGCAGTGCGCCGAGCAGGCAGTGCATGTTCCCGATGACCGGCAGTGGCCATGGCCCAGGAGGCAGGTTCAACCCGGCCCCGGCGCCATGCCGGGGGAAGAGGATGGCCTTCAGCTTGAGGACCACGATGACGCCGGCGACGAGGCAGAGCAGGGTGTAGTACGCCGCGGGCGGTGCTGTTTCTGCCATGACAAATTGACAAGGAACTAATGGTGGTTCAGGTAAGCACTGATCGAAACCATGCGGCCGATTATATATAGGACAGAAATAGAAAGGGCGGCGATTGATTGGTTCCTCCAACTCCAACCAATATGAACTGGCTATTAGAGATGTCAAAGTTTGTGGGATTAACTAGCCATTTCACGAACAGATTAATCCATAGCCGGTGGAGTGCAAGCAATGCTAATTGATATTAAATCCTAGAACTCGCGTTGAGGTTTCAGGATCACTATCGTTAATTCGTTACCTGCTGGCATTTGAGGTCTGATCCATGTTGTTCAGCTCTGATCTGAGAATCATCTGTCCCAGACTGCAGGAGATCTGATCTGAAAGGACTAGATAAACAAATCTCAGACGCCAATAGCGTTTATATATACAAAGCATTGTTTGCTGGCAAATTCTTGCAGGGATGTGACATATCCTCTCCTCTGAATTAAGTGTGGTCGTGTGGAACTCGAGATAACACTAGTGAATTCGATATGTTTGACATTTTACGTACTGCCGACCATATCTGGAGGCATCGGTATTAAGTTACGGTCATGCATGTCCCTTTCTTAGATGCCACATGGCTCACTAGGGACAGCTTCACAGCAATTATTTGGTGCAGTCAACGCACCAAAAGGATAAATGAATAAGCAAAGAAATTTCCAAGGTCAAAAGCCCAGATCAGCACAGCTTATCGTGTCTTTCTTTTGATTACCTGATAGCAATGACCGCATCGTAGCTGTTTTCGCACTAGCAAGGTGTACAATGAAAATGGTTAAACTTGGCTATATTATATCAGATTATATTGACGACAAGAATTTGAAAACTAAAGCAATTCATTCAAACAGAATAAAACAATAGATACTGAGTTTGAAGGAGATTACTTCATTTTACTGTTATTTTTTCAAGAACTACTGTGATTTATTAGAATATATAGAAATGTTTGACAGATAATAATAGGCTCTTGCCAACCATGCTGTATGAGCAAATTATACATGCTGTATGAGCAAATTATACATGTCTCTGACAAACCAAAGCCAATGACATATTCAAAATGGACATCGTGTATGGACAGAATGGCAACCAACCCAACATGATGAACACTAAGATTCTGATCCATGGGGAACATATGGAGCAGCATCCAGCAGGAGATCAGCTTTACGCCGTGCCGTGATCCCATATGATTCAGCCATGTCAAGTTCACAGGGGTTTGCTCCACCGGGCAACTTCCAATCGAAGTGGTAGAGGAGACTTGCGAGTGCTATCTCAATATTGGCCAACCCAAACGTCATACCGGGGCACATCCTTCGACCGGCACCGCCAGGAAGGAACCTGAAGTCTGTACCACTGAAATCGACCATTTCGTCCTCAAACCTTTCAGGCTTGAACTCATTTGCATCGGCCCACAACTTGCCATCCCTACCAAGCGCCCATACATTGACAAACACGGTGGTACCCTGAGGCACGTCGAAGCCCAAGATCTGAGTTGACTCAGCAGACAACCTCGGGAGAATCAGTGGCGCCGGAGGGTGCAATCTTAGGGTCTCCTTGATCACCATCTGCAGATAAGGGAGCCGCCCTTTGATGTCTGCCTCGGCCACCCTCGTTTTGCCTTTAAGAGCTCGCCGGACTTCAGACTGTGCCTGCTCCATCACTCGCGGGCTCCTAACGAGCTCGGACATGGCCCAGATGGTTGTTGTTGCCGTGGTCTCCGATCCGGCAGCGAAAACATCCTGACAGAGCAGAAATGTGTCTTCCATTTATATATACTCGTCAAATTGAATGAAGGACTGCAATCTGCATGCAGTGGACAGGTGAGAACTTACGAACAAGACCCCGCTAAGAACTTGTGTGGTGAGTGTGATCCCCAGCCCACCATCTTTGTGGAACCGAAGCAGCAGGTCGAGAATGTCCTCCCCAGGCGCGGCGGCTCCCTTGCTTTCATGGTACTCGATGATGGCGCGCGTGATGCGGTGGAGCCTGTCGTGCACCTCCCTTGCGGCGCGCAGAGAGCCGGCGCCGAGCGTCCTGGCGAGCCACGACCCCGGGAACAGGTCGATGAGGTTGAACCCGGCCATGAGCCTGAGCGCCTCGTCCAGCTCCGCGATGTACTCGTCCCTCATCGGGCACCGGTCGCCCATGGCGCACCTCATCAGCACATCGTTCATCAGGGCCTTGATCCTCTCGCCGACGTTCACGGCGACCGGCGACGCCGCGACGGACCGGACCAGACCCGCCGCCTCCTCCTCCCGGATGGCGCGGAAGGAGAGCACGGGCTTGGGGCCTAGCAGCTCCGTGGCGCAGAGCCGCCGGAGCTCCTTCCAGTGCCGGCTGCCGTAGGGCGCGAAGGAGATGTCTTGGCCGCCGTAGGTGAAGATGTCCATGGTCACGTAGAGCGGCCGGTCGGCGAAGATGGCGTCATGGGTCTTCAAGACCTCCCTCGCCGCCTCCGGGGAGGAGACCACCACCGTGCGTACGTGGCCGAGGCGGAGGAGCATGACGGGGCCGTATCTCTGCGCCAGCCTCCGCATCGCGTGGTGCGGCAGCGCCCCGAGCAGGCAGTGCATGTTCCCGATGATTGGCAGCGGCCATGGGCCAGGAGGCAGGTTCAGGCCGGCGGCGTGGCTGGTAAGCAAGGATTTCAGCTTGAGGAGCACGGCGACGGCGAGGATGGAGAGCAGGGTGTAGCACGCAGCGGCCGATGAGAACGCGAGTTCTGCCATGAGAGTAGCTACCAGTGTCACCTTGGTCTTGCTGAGTGAGTGAGCACGCCGGCCGATGATCAACAATGCACTAGTGCTGGTGGTTCTCGGTCTCGGGTGGTACAAATATGAACAGGTGGTTACAAATGTCGGCTTCTCTTTGAAAGAAAAGACACGTCGTCCAAAGTTTTATGTGGTACAGTAATTTACTACGTACTAGCTAGGATTTAAATTTTCCAACAAATTAATCGGGAGATAATCCAAAGCTGGTGGAGTACACGCAATACAATGCAAATCAATACCTCATCGATTGTTTGACTGTATACTTACCTTTTTTTATTCCTCTCCACTTCTAAATCTTAGGAACAACTTTAATTACAGTTGCTAAACAGAAAGATTTTGAATGGTACATGTATTTTTTTTCTCTCCTTTAATCTGTCTTAAAATTGCTAGAATACCTTATATTACAGGACAGAGTGAGCAGTTATGATCATGTGCCTCTCATGGAGGCCACATATACCTCACCACGGTGGCAAAGCGATAGTTGACAACAGCTTCAACAGTTAGGCTCCATTTGGATGTAGATATTGGAGGGTTTGACATTGAATTGGGTTACAATATCAAAGCCATTGTTTGGATACAGATGAATTGCTAGATGGAATTTCAGGAGATAGCAAATACCAATTCATGTTTGGATGTGCATACTATGAAATTGGAAATCGACCATGAGGCACCTCCGGCAGGGAGGGGCGTCGGCCCGCCGGCGCTGGAAGAGGAGTGGCGGCGCGGCCCGCCAGTGCCAGAAGAGGAGGGGCGGCGCGGCCATGAGGCACCTCCGGCAGGGAGGGGCGCGGCTTGCCGGCGTAGGAAGAGGAGGGGCGACGTGGCCCGCCGGCGCTGGAAGAGGAGGGGCGGCGCACCCGTCGATGCTGCAAGAGAAGGGGCGGTGTGGCCCGATGGCGCCGGTGGGGGAGGGGTTGGGATGGGCGGCGCGCCTCGATGGCGCCAGCATGGGAGGGGCAGCTCGCCGGCGGAGGGGCGAGGGGCTTGCCGCGGAGGAAGGCAGGGGAGCGGCGCCGGAGTTGGGGATGAAGGGGAGCGCCGCCGGAGGTTGGGATGAAGGGGAGCGCGAGGAGATGCAGGAGAGGGGGAGGACGATTCCGCCCAATACGGAGCCGGATGGCTCGGTATTGGGGAGGGGGTGCGGGTAGTCAGCTGAATGCCGGGTCGGTATTAAGTTTCCGATTCCAATTCTGTGAGCACCCAAACAGCTAGTATTCGGTGCAGCCAATTCCAATTCCAAATTCCAAGCCCCAGTGTCTACATCCAAATGGGGTGTTAATTATTTTCTGCAGTCAACGGCTTCACAACAAGATAATCTTGTTAGGACAGGATAATAAAAGAGAGAACAATACTAGTACAAGACAATTCCGAGGTCATATCCCCGTCATTACAATCACCGTATCACTTTATTATGCAATATCTCTTTTATTAGCAAGTTAATTTAGCACTCCAACTTTAGCACATCCACGTAAGGACTTATTCACCGACCATAGTGTCCTTGGTTGAAATTCCCAAGCCAAGTTTGAATTGATACACAAACAGAATCAGGCTCCTGGGTCTGTAGATGAAAACAGAATGTCAGGGGCATATATCAAGTACAAGAGAAATTAGCATTTGTTTCTTGCTGAACGGGGCTTTGTAAGAAAAATCAAACACATACACGCATGGTAGAACAAAAACATATTATCTCCTTTTCCAAATTTGAGTAAGGACATACCAGCAAAAAGAAATGAGCAAGGACATGAGTCCTCGCCGAGCTCTTGTTAGGCCTTCCCTTCAAACATTGACCTTACGAAATTTCGATTCAAAATTTAAAAGAAGGCTTGCCCAACAGCCGTAAAACACAGTGGAGGCAAGTATGAGTGTTTTAGTGCTTTTGTTTGAGTTGCCATCATTTAATTAAAGCGTAACATGCTAATTAGTTTAAAGTTCATTCAAAATAGATTCATCATTACTCGTTTTCAATCTTCTCCTGATCATCAATTGAAACTATATTAGTGAGAGGTTGAAAGAAAGAAATGAAATGAGTTTGATTCCATTTCAAGATTCATATACAATATTATTTTTAAAGGTATTTTTAAAAAAACTTAAAATTTCATGATAGAAAAAACATAAACACAATAAAACACACAAAATAGGATAACATGGCCCAAGTTTTTTTTTTGGTACAAACCAATCACACTTCCATGATATACAAAATGATAGTCAAACCAATAAGAATATGCATGGGATCAACCACGGGATGTGTATATACTTAATCTAAGGGAACAACAGTGGTTGCTTCTAACCAAAGATCAGTTCTTCGGTGCGCTGTTATCCCATAGGACTCGGTCATATCCAATTCGGAAGAAGTTGCTCCGTTGGGGAGCTTCCAATCAAAGCGATAAAGGAGACTTGCAAGTGTAAACTCGATACTAGCCACCCCAAACATCAAACCAGGGCACATCCTCCGACCAGAGCCTCCGGGAAGGAACCTAAAGTCCGCGCCATTGAAGTCGACTATGCCATCCTCAAACCTCTCGGGCCTGAACTCCTTTGCATCAGCCCAATTCCTCTCATCCCTACCGATTGCCCATACGTTCACAAACACGGTAGTTTGCGCAGGTATGTCATAGCCCATGATCTTACATGGTTCGGCACATAACCTTAGGAGAATCAGTGGCACAGGGGCGTGCAACCTTAGTGTCTCCTTGATCACCGTCTGCAAGTAGTGGAGTTTCCCTTCAATGTCTTCCTCATTGACCTTAGCTTTGCCCCAAAGAAGTTGCCGAATCTCAGATTGTGCCCGCTCCATGGCTTGTGGGTTCCTCATGAGTTCAGACATGGCCCATGTTATTGTTGTCGCCGTGGTCTCAGAACCCGCAGAAAAGAGTTCCTGAGACAGTTTCATGATATATCTACAATTAATAACCAACCACGCAAAATTGTAACTTTAGTACTATTGCTACATGATGGTGTCTTTGTATTTGTTGCTAAGGCTGCGTTTATCTGACAGAACAAGATACTTAGCAAACATTGGATCGATGCTTTTAAGTTGCCATTTGTCTGCATATATAGTGTCAGTCACGTACGAAGAGTGTGGCGCTGATAATTTCCGTGGAAAGCGTGGTCTCCAGCCCACCATCCTTCTGAAGACGCAGCAGGCCGGGTGTCGAGAAGGTCCTCACTGTCAGCTGCCCCGTTGCCGTCGTCGCCGACGGCCACGGACACCTTGCTCTCTATCGCCGTGGCGTGGTCCCGGATCATGGCGCACATGATGGAATGGATTCTCGCGTGCACCTGGCGCGCCGCTCGCAGGGACCGGCCGCCGAGTACCCTCGCCAGCCGCGACGTCGGGAACGGTCGACCAGGTTGAACCCGGCGAGGAGCTGGAGCGCCTTCTCCATCTCCTGGAGGTACGCCTCCCGCTGCGGGCACCTGGCGCCGACGATGGTCCTCATGATGATGTCGTCCATCAGAGCCTGACCCTGTCGCTCACATTCACTAGCGGTGCCGTCGGCGCCGCCGCGACAGACCGGACCATGCTCGCCGTCTCCTCCTCGCGGATGGGGCGGAAGGACAGGATGCGCCTGGCGCTGAGCAGCTCAGTGGCGCAGAGCCGGCGGAGCTCCTTCCAGTGCCTGCTGCCGTAGGGCGCGAAGGAGATGCTCTGGCCGCCGAAGGTGAAGATGTCCATGGTGACGTAGGCGGGCCGGTTGGCCAGGGCGGCGTCGTGGGTCTTCATGACCTCCCTCGCGGCCTCCGGGGAGGAGACCACCACCGCGCGGACGTGGCCGAGGCGGAGGAGCATGACGGGGCCGTACCTCTGCGCCAGCCTCCGCATCGCGTGGTGAGGCAGCGCGCCGAGCAGGCTGTGCATGTTCCCGATGACCGGCAGCGGCCATGGGCCAGGAGGCAGGTTCGACCCGGCGGCGTGGCGGCGGGATGAGGCTTTGAGTTTGAGGAGCACGGTGACGACAAGGGCGCAGAGCAAGGTGTAGTACACGGCGGTCGTGGTGTCTGCCATGGCCGGCGAGATGGTAGATGTGCGTACGCTCTGGGTGCAGTCGTGCAGACCTGATGCAGCAGAAATGCAGAGAGACGATAGTGAAGATCAGGGGTTAGATGTAGGGAGATCGAATTCAATGGTTGTGTATATTGTTGTACGAATGGGCAAATTCTTGCACGTGTACAATCAACAGATAGATTTGGAGGCGATAAACAATTTGGATGGGTAATGAGATCTAGGAGTATTTATTTATTCCATAAAAAGAGTATTCGAGTTGCTTCCCCAATATTTTTTGTACTAGAGTTTCCAATGCTTCTCAATTTTTTAAAGGTATTATGTGGGCTGCTAAAGATGCAAAATTTGGGTTTAGATGGAAGATTGGAAATGGGAGTAAGGTTAAGTTCTGGGAGGATAACTGGTTGGGGCCTTCCAGCTTAGCCATTCAGTTTTGGGAGCTGTATGTGATTGTCAATGAAAAAACTAGTACAGTAGCAAGTTTGTGGGATGGTGAGAATTTAAAATGTACCTTTAGAAGGACAGTTGATGATAGATTAGAAAGAATGTGGCTGGAAGTCCTTCAGCTGGCTTCTACTATTAGCTTTTCTGAGGAGGAAGATGCTTTGATTTGGCAATTTAATTCTAGTGGGATCTACTCCTCTCAGTCCTTGTACAAAGTGATTAACTTCAGAGGGGTTAAACCTGTGTACACCCCAGCCTGCTGGAGGTTGAACATTCCTCCACGAGTCCAGTTCTTCCTCTGGCTCCTTTCCAAAAATAAAGTTCTAACTAGAGATAACTTGGCTAGAAGACAAGAGGTAGAAAGAAAGACCTGTCTTTTCTGTGATGAAAAAGAATCCAATATGCATCTGTTCTTTAAATGTGTAGTGGCCAAAGCTGTTTGGGAATTGATTTCTGAAACTGTTAGTCATAGTATTGGTGTGGACTTTGTTTCTATTGGTACATGTTGGATTAGCAATAATAGATTTACTTGCATCAATATTATTAGCTCTGCTGCTCTTTGGAGCATTTGGAAACTAAGGAATGAAATTTGTTTTCAGAATCGCTCTTGGACAAGTACTGGTCATTTACTGATGAGGATAGCAAAGATGGCTCAGAATTGGCTGATTCTGTGCCCATCCAACAAGAAAGAGATGCTTTCGTCTTTACTGGAAAGGTTAGTAGAGGTGGCGACCAGACCTGGGAGAGTAACTGGATGAGGCCTAGTGGAGCAGGGGGCACTCGCCTTCCCTGATGGGAACTTCATACTTGAACTCCAACCTCGACATGAAATCCTGAACTTCATACCTGAACTCCAACCTCGACATGAAATCCTGGCAGTCTCAAGTTCAGGCGATGGAGGAGGTCTTAAAGGTGGAGGAGGCCGATCAAGCTGGAGCACATGTCGGCTACACCTGGAGGCCGAATTGCTTGGTTGTTGCTGAGTAGCTTGTTCTGAGTAGCTTGGTTGAGGCTAAACCTTCTGCACTTAGGTGCTCGATGCTGTAAACTGAACATCTGTCTTTTAAGACGGGGGTTTATCCCTATAACTCTAAAAAAAAAAATTCGAGTTGCTTGGTGCTCTGGCATTTGACTTGCTGTTTATTTTTAGAATAATAGCGGATATGAGCTGTGTGTGTTAGGCTAAGTAAGGATTTGTCTGATGAAATGCAAGCGAAGTGGAGAAGGACGAAGGAGGCCATGTCACCATTTAAGCGATTCTTTGCCGTGCTACATTTTTCAAGCGATAACCTTGCTAGGTCTAGCTAGCTGACGACAAGGACTCGAGAACAGCGACAAGGACACAAAACACACGCGCACCCCGAGACGTGCACGTTCGTGGGCCTCCGTTTTTTAGTTGGGCCGGACTGGTGTTGTATTCACCGGCCCGCTAAGACCTTCAGGAAACGAGCTCACAAAGCATTGGGCTCGAGACGTCGGGCCGTTGTGAGCCCACCCGCACTTGCAAACACACTCTTATTTTCCCTTCTTCGGTTGCTATTTCCTAATCTAACTATATCATAGTGTAGTTATTAAAAAAATAGTGCTATAACATATTTTTTTTTTATTTTTCCTTTCCCACTAATGCACCGTAACTCTTCAAATAGAGAAAGAGTTGTGACTCACCCAATACGATAGTTGGATTAGGACCAGATTATTCAGAGAGCTGCTAGCTAGCTAGCTAGCTACAAAAACTAAGAAAATTAACAATATGGAATGTAGAAATATATAGTAACAGTAATATTTTAGCAGACTCTCAGAGGTTCCCAAGAGAGCAGAGACGAGGACGACTATGCATTGCTAGCTTATAGGTTATAGCTAGCTCTTTTCATCGGTCGAATTCAGAGGATCCTCTGTCAGATTCATAGTCATCTGAGAAATCTTCGTCGTCAGAGTCGTAGTAATCTGAGAAATCTTCCTCGTAATCGATCATCATTTGGCGGCGTAGTCCACAATATTGGGTGAACTTGCTGTAATTTGCAAAAACATGGATGAGGGTGAAGGGGCGGGAAAAACAACAACCTTGTAAGGACGGCTTATCTTCCTGTTCGGTTGGCTGGCGGCTGGTGGCTGGTGCTGATTTGTTGTGAGAGAAAAGTACTACTGGCTGGCTGGTTGGTGGCTAGTGCTGATTTGTTGTAAGAAAAAAATACTGCTGGCTGGTGGCCGATAAGCCAACCGAACAGGGTGGCATAGGCTGTCCTTGCACTCCGTCAGGGAAGCGAACAGTGGCCATGAATGAACACGCGAAGTAGCTGCCTCCGCCGCCGACGAAGAACGAGTCGCGGAGCAGCGGGATCCTCATCCTCCTACGGAGGAAGCGGCGGTGGTCGAGCAGCGCCCACCTGCTGGGCTGGAAGCGAGTGGGGTCGCCGTCGGCGTAGTCGTCCGCCTTGTCGGCAGGGTGGGGTCTTTGATGGCGGAGCGCCAGCCGTGGCAGACGGCGCGGATGGCCACGTAGCAGTCGATGTCGTCTGTCGCCAGGAGGCAGTCCCCGACGCGGCGCACAAGGTCGGGAATGAGCGAGGACCAGTTGGCCGGGCTGCACCTGCACCACCGTAGGGGTCAGCGGCTGAGCGAGAAAATCTGATGAATCGATGTACCGCCGCAGCGACACACAAATCACGTCTCGATCATTAATCATCATGTCCACTCAACAGCCAGCCAAGTGTTGCATTATTTTCTTTTGATTTCATGCAAGAATAAACCTTGCTGGCACCAATTGTGCTCGGCTGTTCATTCTAGCTACATACAGAATAGATCAATTAGCAGTTGCAGCAATTACCATGTGATGAACGGCTGGAGTAAAGGCAGCCTTGGCAGAGCCTGGCGAACAGTGTTTAGTATTACCATATTCATGGTAAAAACTCAGAGACTAGTTTTACATCTGCTAGATTCAGCGTCCACATAACAGAAGAACATTACAACCTACCCTGTGGTCTGTAACAACACTTAAATAGCTTCTGGAACAGTTCAAGCCCCAGACCTGAAAATTTTCAAATGCTGTCAAACCACTAACATTGAGTTCAAAGTGTTGTTTTCGTACACTGATACATGTACTCGGGTTCCGAAAGACCCTTGATGTTTCTCTTCAAAAGTTGTGTAAACATGCAGCAATCCAATCGTCGCATTACTCAGGCAGTCAGGTTGTTAGGGGCTTCATACCGGAATATAGCAATCACCACCACACTGAGGCCCATCACATGCTACACGTCATATTGCCTGGTAAAATCATGTATCGTCTAGGAATGCTTAATCACAGTACAGTCTAATCACGGAGTCAGCACCAGCAGTGAATAACCAAGGTTGTTTCGGATGGAACTTGCAGTCCAAAACACCTGCAAACCAAGAGACGGGGTTAAATATTGCCTTGAGACATCCGGAGAGCAACATAATGAACCTGTATCATGGTATAGATGAAAAAACCTAACAAAATATTTTTATTCCATAAAAAGCAAGTTATTGGTTTCTTATGCCATCCATACCAATACCATCTTTGCACTCACAACAATGCATCTCCAAGAGAAACTACTACCACACAAATCCAATTAACAATGTCTACTTTCTTTTGTAATAGATACAATTAATTTCACCTAGCAGGGAGTACAACTGTTGTTAATTTAATCTAGCAGGGAGTACAACTATTGTTAATTTAATCTAGCAGGGAGTGCAACTATTGTAATTATATACATCCCAACAAAACAGAATGATATGTAAAGCGGTAGCCTCATAGTTGGCTTCAAGACCAGTATCTGAACTATATGGATGAAGACAATGAAAAATCCATTCAAGTGAACAAAATCTAGAAGAAAAGAGTGAAAATTATTGAACAAATGGTAGGCATACCTCTTCCATCTGAACTAGAATGGCCACGGAGAATTTCCAATGGTACAATAAGTGGGTTCTGGTTAAGATCAGAATAGACCATTCCATGACATACATAGGTAGTGCAATCCTCGGAGGATGAGGCAAAAAGAGGGTACTTTCGGTGGAAAGTAACACTGGTAATATCCTTTGAGTGGATCCTGAAATTTAGCAAAGGAATTACTGGTATTACAAAATGAAAAAAAGAACAGAAATGAAGGTAAGATTGACAAATAGAACTGTGGAGATTTTACATCAAAAGAGATTACTTTGGCCTTCATGATGCATTGGACAAATAAAAGATATTGATGACAACTGTCAAAGGGCAAGCAGTAAACACACCGACCAGACAGCAAAACATATGACACATGTTTAACAAATATCACGACACATTTATCAGAATATTAAGTTTGCAGAAAGTCCTAAAAAAAGCTGGCCAAAGAAATTATGATCATAACACAATAGAGCATTAGCAATCTAAACTTATTTAAAGCCGAACACATGAAAAACAGCTTTTAAGATGCTCAATATTAATTCCCATTATTTCTCCAGGGAAGCAAAGACATCCAGCAACCATACCAGTAGGATGGTTCATATACCATGTACATAATTTTAGCCTATAATAGTAGCCTTGGCAGTGCATACAGAGATCTTGAAAAAAATAATGTCTCTTTTTGTTAAATTTTGTAGGGGATTCAAATAAGAGAAGAATGATACTTTAGAGTCTTGTATGGTCTTGTAGATAGATCAGTATCAAACCAGCATAGTTTGCCATCTTTGCTTCCCACGATAACATTATCACCTGATGCACAGAAAAAATGTGAAGTTATCACAATATGTATACAGCCAATATTGATATTAACCTACCAACAGGTACAATCAGTTCGAAGCAACTCCTTAGAAGATTTCTAAAAAATCGCAAAATTACAATCAAGCTGACTTGTGACCTACCACCAGGATGGATCGAGATGGAGGAAATCTCACGGAGACCTGACTCCAGCTTCTTTACCAACTGTGCCTTTTGGAGATCATAAACCCGAACAAATTTCTTAGTAGCAACAAAGAACACCTTCTGACTTGGATGGAATGTTGCTGCAACAGGAAGCCCTGGCAGTTTACGGAAAGGATGGTGCGAGTGCTTTTTCGTGAGCTGATGCAACAATACAGCTCTGGTATCGCGTACAAAGGAATTAAGGCGTACAAGGGAAATTAAAGTCATGGTATCATTGACCTGCAATATTCAATGTGACCATGCATGTGAACACAACGCTTAAAAAGAAAAAGAAAACAAGAACAGATGGAAATAAAAAATATCAATGAAACATGATTCATAAAGGATATCACTTGGCACAACTGTGGTGAAGTAATCTCCCTTAAAATGCCAGTCCACATTTGACACAGCCTAAACAAGAAATAAATCGGTAAGCAAGCACAACAAGCTTGTTGTCAAGTTCAAAGGGAAAATTTTAAGTTAAACTCTGGATACCAGACCTTGTGATGAATCAAGGTGATTCCATCTAGTTTTTCGTGCTTCATCCACCTCACAGCTGGTTTCTTACTATCTGTGACATAATAGTAGTATTTCAGAAGACTGAATAAGGCATTAATAAGATGGAAAAATTTATTGGCTATCAATTCAACACACCAGTACCATCTTGAGGAGCCATTTCACCAATCGTGAGCAGCTCTTTTGCCCTCATTTGCACTTCTTCATTCCCCACCTCAGCATTGATAAGTAGCAGATCATGTCCACTGCACCACAAAAAAAAAAGAATTGATTGACAAGAATACATAAAGCTTACAGACTGGAAAAGTAAGATAGAAAAGCAAAAGCCTTACACAATAGCAGCAAGAATAGGCCTGTCAGGTGAAGGATTCCAGGCAATATGACGAACATCGCCTCCGACATTCCAAACTTTAATGCAGCGACCAGTTTCAACCTCCCAAACACGAATTGTACCATCACTAGAACCTTCAGAAAAGGGCAATTGTAACTTAACATCGTCACTGTCAATCTAAAAAAAAATGATCTTCTAAAGTGGAGAAACCTGCTCATGTCAGTTGCAGTTGCTTTTCATCAAAATGTTTTGTGCATGTATATTCAGATAAATACAGAAAATAGTATCATCAGCACATACCAGATGCAAGCCACTGCCCTGTTATTTCAACTGAAATGGATGTCACAGGACTCGTATGGCCCTTGAACTCAAGGTAACAGGTTTTCGGGTATGGCCTCAAATCCTTTTTACTTGGTAACTTGGGCTTGAGTGATTCAGGATCGATATTTATCTGTGTATTGTCAAATGATTGGCACAAATTAGAGACAAATATTGTCTTTAAAAGCAATAAATGGTACAAAAATAATATAGGGGATCAACTTACACGCTTTTTGCGAGTTCTAGGGCACAGGTAAAGATCTAGACACCGGTCAAAACCTTCCCTCAGCGCCTTCTCATATGCAGGTACACTTCGAAGGGACTCAAATCTGGTGAAGTGCACAACTCAAAAGTCAAAATCCTTTGGACCATATAAGACAATGGACAATGAAAAGGAAGAATGGTAGACAGTACCGTTTTGGAATGAACTTCGGCCGATCCTCCTCATACATAAGTTGGTATGAATCTATTTCCTCTTGTGTGGGAATGTATTCAACAGAAGGATTATATGACTCTTCATGACCTTTATACACCATGAACAATCAAAAGAAATTTATAGAGTATGTGAGTACTAAGTGATAATAACATGTTCAAACAATTTCTGGAAGATTTCTTATAGAAGTAAATAATGATGTAGTGTCCCAAGTTACTAATGCTGAAAAATGAAATGGCAATACCTGGTAAATTAGGTTTAGGAGCGGGAATGTAGCTCAAGCCTTGCCGCTTATTGTCCGCTGTATCAGTTTCATCTCCCCATAACAGATACAAGTTCGATTCCTCCTCTGGCTTGTCAAACTTGATCCATCCATTACGAATGGCTCTCACAAGTTTAACAACCTGCCACCAGAACGCATGAGCTCAAAGGTAGACATGATTCTCCCAAAAAAAAAAGAAAAAAGAAAAAAAGATGCAATACAATCACAGAGCACAGAGCAGTTAATGAAAGAAGGTCCAAAACAGGCCCTGTGGTTACTGACACTATAATTATGGATCCACAACACAAGATTTTGTCCTGATCAAACAATAAAGAACCTCCACAACAGAACAATATTAAGTTATGTAAGTTCACAAATTCACTAGTGAATGCATCACTCAGTCACAATCATATTACTGTTACTTCCAAAATATGTGGTATGATGAGGCACTGTGTGGACGGGCGCATGTTTCATGTGCAGAGGAATTGACCCTGTAGACAGTACTGTGTCATACTATAGCAGCATGCCCAATACAAATCGATCTTAACTCTAGATAATTTAGATAGTATCATTAAGAATAGAAAATAAGCTAAATTTAGTCATAAACAATGAAACAATCTAGTTCTGCCTTCCCGAGCCGTCGTTAGCTTAGGAGAGCCATAGGAACCTACCGCAAAACATCCTCTGGGGATAGAGAAAAACATTACATAGTCTACTCTATCCTCTCATCCATAGCAGCCACCAAAGCCTGGCAGCCTTTTGGTGGTGCTTATCCCGCTATGATCCAACACCTAGTAGCAAGCATCCTCTTAGGCACTGCCCAGGCGACCAAATATCTCCAGATTAAGGGAGTGATGGCATATGTGGCTAAATTCTTTCAATGTTTTCTTAATGTAACTCTATGCTAGTGATAGACTTGGACAGCATATGCAGGTGACTACCAAGACACGTGGATAACCTCATAATCAGTGTGCTATTACAAGACCAGTACCAAGTGTCTAGCCACTGCCTAAGCGCCTTTTACTTTATCAGCTATAGGCGCCAAAATTTTTAACACTGTACTTACAACATGAAGTGAAGTAGTACGCTCACATTAGACAGAAAAAGTTAGATATAGCCAATCATAATAACAAAAGAATTTGAAGTTTTAACACATGACTATTCATTAGATCATTGCAAAATGCTGCTCAATGGATAAATTATTTAAATGAATCAGTATATAGAGATCTAGAAAGAACTCAGTAATGACATTCATGATGCAAGCAGTCAGATCTCTCAAAAGAAAACTGAGAACATATAAAGAGAACGATCTAAAATAACAGGAGATAGATCAAATGGACTATATACCTTCTTCTGCTCCCACTTTGAAGGCACAAATCGCCTCTTTGGCTCAGGGGCACTAGACAGCGGATGGCCTTTATCCTCGTATTCAAACCAATCAACATAATCCTAGAATAAAAGTTAATCAGTATGCTGCATCTGTGTACTATAAACATATGAAGAAACAAAAAGAAAGCATTTAACCGTAAAAGAGAAATCCCTCTGCATGAATCTGGATAGCATTCATTGGCAACATGCATAACTAATTAAAAACCATAGAACTATATATCTGTACAGGTTATTATTAGTGAAACTAAGTCATAAACAGACCATAGGAATAAGCAAGCATTACACAATGTACTTGAACTAACGACAGAATGAGATCTCCTATAGAAGTTTTATTAAAACAAGTAAACAACTCATGCATGTGTCCAGTCATGCACAAAAATAATACTAGGCTATTGAATGATCATTTACTTAACATTAAAAATTTAGGCATTGAATGAATATATGATAGACAAAGATTGTAGTACATACTGGATATGGATCAACATTGGCATGTGGAGTCTTTCCCTTTAACAATCTACTAATCATCTTAGCCTCTTCCTTTGTAATCTGAACCTCCTCGTCATTATACTCATCATAGATCTTTCTCCTACATTTGGTGAAAAAGAAAAGAAATTTTAATTATAAGATTAAATTAAATGAGAAAATTTATGCCAAATGCAAACAATCAAATGGTACAAGGTGCAAGGATAAAGAAAATGTACAAGGCAAACAATCAGATGCATCAGGGAGATCCAAATTTTCCATATTTGAATAATCATGGTTCTCAGAGGTTCATGCATATTCAGGAAGAAACCTAGAGGTGTCACAGTCTGGAGCACTGAATAAAAATGATTGCCAATCACTTGTTTATTGCATGTCCTTAGAAAAACTATAAATGTGGAGAAATATCATGCAGACAGATTAAACCAAAATGATTTTCAAGAACCATTAATCCATTTAATACTGGTCAACTTCAAGCCTTACCAATTCTTGGCATCATCCGCATTTTTGAGGTAGGCTTCAATGCGCCCCTCTCTATCGCGCTTCTTGATCTTCCTCCCGTCGATGTCATACCCAATGTGCTCCTCATCCTTATACCACTCCAGAGGCACATCCCCCACGGTGTTCCTTGGTGCCACCTGCAAATAACAGTAATTGCAGTGCAGCGCTTAAAATTCTGATAATCAGGCAAGCAATACGGAGCAGAAAAACAATCTGCAAATCAGCAGATTAAGCAATGCAAACACTAAGAACTTATGCTTCACCTCATCCTCTGAAGAGTCGCTCTCTTCCGCAGCTGCCTCGTCGGACTCGATGTCGGAGCCAGAGCCGGATTCCTCACTGCTGTCCTCAAACGATGACTCCTCCTGCCATCCCACACAAAACGCCCAAAAATTGCTCAAAAATAGAATGGCACAAAAGAAAATCAGAGGCAGAAGCATAAATGCTTCTGCAAACCACGGGGCTGCCAATAAGACAAGCACTACTGAGCTACAAAACAGTCTTAGTTAGGTTCTTAGTGTTTGTGTTGCTTAAAATGCTGATTTGCAGACTGTTTTGTTGCTCCATATTGCTTGCCTGATTCGCAGCCGGTTCCCAGGAACAGCAATGGCATTCACCTCTTCTCCATGATCAGCCCCATCTCCATGAACGTCAGCCCAATCATCAATCTCTTGCTCAATATCCTCAGGTTGAGCCATCTGAAAAGATCATTTGAGTGTTATATAACAGGTGCAGAGGTGTACAAATCACCAACAAAATGTCTAGATATTAGCAACAAATCCTACACCTTTAGAACCAGTGGCCTATTTACCTTAGTGTGTGCGCAGATCAACTACAAGCCTACAAATCCAAGTTAATACTCTACAAATATGAGAACTTTAAGTGTTCCCCCAGTGCTAAACTGCTACCAGGGAGTTCTACTGGTGATCTAATTAGGCATTTAGGCTAGTACTGCACAAACCCAGGCGAATCGGCGATGCATTGTGCACATAGATTCAGATTGAAAAGCAGACGGTAATGCTAATACTAGAAGTCCGAGAGCAAGGAAAAAAATTCTTACACACGACAGGTTTTGCAGAAGGCAAATGTTGATGTTGCAACTATTGTTTCATGATGTTTTGCAGTGAACATTGCATGAAACAGGATGTTCATGCTGCGGCGGGAAAGTTTTATATCCTGGAGTCGGATGTCATAGTCATTTTTAAGCATTTTTTTAATGATGTGAGCGTTGATATCTAATGTTGCAGTTGTTATATTGTATTTGGAGGCTGAGCACTTACGCTGCAGGAAGCAAGCGATGTAGCCGTTGTGGGGCAGCGACCGGTGCGGACCAGTCGGAGACGGAGAGGAGAGGAGAGGAGTGGGGAGCCTCGGGCCTCCTGCGCTGCGCCGCGTGTGCCTCCGGCCTCGGCGCCTCCTGGGGACCTGCGCGACTGCACAGCGCCGTCTCCTGCGCACCTGCGGGCCGCTGGGATGCAGCGTAGACGTGGAGCGGCAGGGCGGGGGCTCGGGGTCGGGGCGAGCGGCGTTGGGGGAGGCGCGGGCGCGGCCACGGCCGAGCGGCGTCGGGGTAGACGGAGAAGCCGTCGAGTAGAGACCGGCTGCCACGGGCCTGGGATCTTGGAGTATATACCTTAGGTTCCCGTGACTAGTGGGCTGAGTTGGGCTGGGCTGGGCTGATTTAGTGCTACTTATTGGGCCAATTTAGTGACCTCTGAATCCAAACTAACCGGTATATCCATTCAAACAATTTCTCCCCTCTTAAAAAAACCGTATAATTCCGGCAAGCCACGAGCTACGACCAAACTACTCCCCAGTTTTCCCTCTGCCGCCGCCGCCGCCGCCGCCGCTGATCTCGCTGTCGCCCCCTTCCGTTCTCCACTTCTCCCATCGCAGCCAGGACGAGCGGCCCCTCACAGGCAGCCTCCACGCGGCAGCGCGGTCGCGCCCGCGCCGACGGGACGCAGAGCCGCGGGCAAGAGGCGGCGGCGCCGGATCCACGAGGTATGCGCTACTGCTGCTCTGGTACTCTAGCCTCTAGGGCTCCGGGTCCACGGTGTCGCTGCTCCTCGGTCGGGGAGAGAGGCGTGCGGAGAGGAGTGGAAAGAGGGGGCCTCATCCGTCGGGGCTTGGATGAGAGGTCGGTTGGAGCCGGTTTTTCACTCTCGTCTCCACAGCCAGAGCCGCGCCTTGTCCGCTCTTGCTCAACGACTCTATCTTCTCTCGGATGATTCGTGGTCGTCCAACTCAGGTGGGTGTAGACAGCCAGCGACGGGGTGGATCCTGCCTGCTCGTCATCCCTCTCGGCTTGAGGCATGGTGGTGGCTACGTTAGGGTTTCCGGTTTAGGGTCGTCGGGGGAGGGCTCCATGGCCGGTGGGCTAAGAGGAGCGTCTGGCGGCGGCAGTAGGCACAGCTGCACAGCAGCGGTGGCGGATCAAGGGTGGCGAGGTGAAGCGGCGTGGGCACTACGGGCGGCAGATGACAACTGACGGGAAGGCCTGGCGGAGGGGTCTCCTCCGTTACCGAATGGGCATGGAGGGCGGCTTGTGGGTGGCGCGTGCGGCGGCGCCATTGCCTGTGGTGGCAGTCGGGTTCATGGAACATGGACTGTGCATGCCATCGCCCCAAATCTTGCATGTGTAGGTGTTTGTGAAATCCTTGATTTATTTCTGTGTAGAGGCTTCGCATCACAGCGGTCGCCCAAATCTTGCATGTGTATGTGTTAGTAAAGTCCTTGATTTATTTGTGTAGAGGCTTCGCATCACAGCGGGCACACCCTTCTCCTTAACCTTTTTTTTGTCATGTGCTGATTCATTAAGGCAAGGAAATTATGTATTTATTTTTCAACGAAAGGTTGGTTATTTTAGCTCTTGGATCCTGGTTTGTGTTGAATTAGTGAATTATTATGGCATTAAAAGGCTTTGCTACCTTTTTATAGGAGTCTCCAATCTTTAAGCATCACTTTGTTATCATTTGTACTCTTATATGTTTGATTTCAATGAGAATGTGTGGCATGTCTACACGATCTTTTTTACTACGAGTTTTGTCGCACATGATCGCCCCACCTAAAATTTAAAGCGTGCTCTGGCACTGGCTCACAGTGCAGCTGACGAGATGCCGCCGAGAAGGAGACGGCGAGCGCCCCCCACCAAGCCACAGCCGGATCCGCAGCCACAGCCGCAGGAGCCTCCAGGCGCCGACGCGCCGTTGGAGGAGCAGTTGGCGTGGGATAGCCACCAAGAAAGTACGGCTCCCTAACCCCCTCCTTCCCTCCCTCGTTCCTCATCTATGCTAGGAAATGCACACTAAATTCTTGATTGATGCATCTTGCAAGCATATCATCTGGCTGTAGTTTGTGTAAGTTGGGGCAAAATTAGGATGCAAAGGATTTTGTTTCTCTGAAGTATTTTGCAGTAGCTGTACCGGTTTGACCGTTTGAGTAACGGGGATGGCCAGAACACTTGGGGCTGTTTCTCAGGAGCTCTTATTGCCAGCAACGGTCCAGTACTAATTGAGCTAGCTATTCGAATCACTTCACAGAATCAGGAGAAGCTATTTTTTTTTTACCTCCCAGCCTCTTAGTTCATTTCAGAGAATCACTTCTCAAAATCAGCGGAGAAATCATTTCGGTCTAGAAAACTGTTTCACGGATTCAGCAGAGAATCAGCTCTCTTGGAGCTCTGCCAAACAGGGACTGAAGAATCATCTGAACCTAACAAAAAACCAAGTGGAACAACAGTAAGGATTGCACTAAGAAAAAACCTTAAGGTAGGTTAAACTGTTTAAAGTAGGTCTGCTTTTGCAGATTTATTAGAAGAGTGGCTTCATGATTTCCTAAATCCTTCTGAGGCACTAATTTTGAAGGCCACCTATTTTATTGGTCTATCTGCGATGCATGGCATACATGCACTGTTACCATGTTTGATATTCTCACGCAATGATAATGATTCAAATTGCTAACTCAGAGTTCTAATAAACAGGCGAGCGCCGTGTTACTGCCATGCTAGCAATAAAAGATGCAGAGGCTGGGAACATACGTTCTCAGTTGCAATTGGTGCGGTCCTACTTTTCCAAGGAGCAACTAGAGGCAAATGCCTTGGAATATTTTAAGGAGAACTTGCCGTATTTATCTGCTGTCCCTAACGAAAAATATGACGTGCTTGAGCTGAAATGGAATGACGACGACAAATGCATAGTTGGAGACTTTGGAGATGACAAGATTCTGCAAGCCTCAATTGCATCATTGGCAACTGCTGGTGGCTTTCACTTCCCAGGGGATTCAGGTTCGACCATGTTATCGACTTAGTAATGTTTTATTTACTTTATGGGAACCAACCAGTAGCAGCATGCTTAAATGGTTTTGTTACTACATATGCAGTCGGGAAGGATTTCTGTGGGCGCACTAGCTGTTTCAGCGATTTTGTAAGTATTTCTGCATGTACTGACACCAGATGTTTCTGCTCTAGCCTTCATTACTCTTATGAGTGCATATTGCTTTGAAGGCTTGGAGTGAGCTACCTGAAGGCCAAATGGCAGGAACATCAGATGCTTTTCAGACACCTGGGGTATGCATTTTTCTTCTTTCCAATTTACTACACATTTTGTAAAACATGGTAATTCTATAGGATCAAGTTTACTTCAAGCGGATGAGTTGCTTCTAGATTTCCTTGCAATCTCAGCATCTCATCTTTTGTGTTTAAACATGATGTTTCAACAGGCTGTGAGTAACCGGCTGTCCTTCGGCATGACACCGAAAACCGTAAGATTACCCAAGAATGGCGAGATGCTCTTATCTGTGCACGGTTCACCACTTGGGGTCTACAAAGAAGAAAATTTAGCAGCTATTCAGGGTATTCACCTTTGTTCTCTTGCTAATTTTCCTGTGTCAGAGGCCTCATTTGGTGTTTTCCTGTTAAGTAACCATTTTTCTTCTTCCAGAATCTGGTAATGGAAATGAAGATGCTCCCTGCTAACACACTAGATATACCAGTAAGAAAGCTGTCTGATTGATTTATTGCTGCATTTACGCAACTATCAGGAGGTTGATGGTTATCTACATTGCAGGATGTTGCCAGGCATTGAGTCCTCGACAATAACCATAGGCACTGCTAATCAAGAGCCTGACATTTGTTCTCTGTTGACAAATTCAGTGGTACTGCTAGTCAGTAGTATGGCGCCCATATCTTATGGATTGAAGCCGACAACCACAATTGAAACCTCTTGGTTACTAGGTCTAGAGCATGTATTGGATAACCAGTGTCAGTAACTGATGTGAGGTTCAAACACTAACTGGGAAAGAACCTCAGCTGTTCAGTGTATTGGCGCCTCGCGCTACTCAATGTACCCTTAATCTAGTGTATGTAGGTCACTCTGTAATTGTTAAGAAAGGTCACTCTGTAATTTAAATTTGATGAACCCTGTTGTAGGATGCCCACTTGTTTCAGCAGAAGTTCCACTTGCAGCACACTGTTGTTGTTTTGTCAGGTTCGCGGCCAGGAGGTCGGCAAAACCAGTCCTGTTGTAGGTTGACGTGTTTATGGTCCTGTTTGGATCTTTAGAGTTCTAAAATTTGTAGTACTTTTCACAACTTTGACCATTAATTAGGGGTATTAAATAAAGGCAGTTTACAAAACTACCTCCACAACCCTATGCTAATTCGCGAGACGAATCTAATGAGGCCTTTGACCGCACGTTTAGAGGATGGTTACTGTAGCAAATCATGGATTACTGTAGCTCATTAGATTCGTCTCGAAAAGTTACACTCATCCGTGGCTGGGTTTTGCAAATAGACTTCATTTAGTACTCCATGCAAGAAAGATTCTTTTTAGCGATAATTTTTATAACTTCATCCAAACAGGGCCTATATATGGTTTTATAAACTGAGATCACCCCGTTTGGATCCGATGACTAAACTTTAGTTGGCTAATTTTTAGCTCTAGTCAATCCAAACGGGGTAACTAAACTTTAGTTCATGTTTAGCCAAGGCCCCAACTAATAATTAGTCCATTAGTCGATAGAACCCAGCTAATCTGGGCTAATGTTTCACGTTGGGTGAGAAAGGTCCATTCTACCCCACGCAAGATCCCAACGGCCGCCACTACCGCCGTTTTTTCCGCTGCCGTAAGCTTCGGAAAAAATATTTTGCCATTTAAGGATCTAAACATCCCTAGTTAAACATTAGTCAACTAAATTTTAGTCGGCTAAACTTTAGTCCGAACTAGACATTAGCTCTAGTCAATTCAAATGGGGCCTTGGGCATGTCCTGCCTTGTGTGGACAGTGGACTTGCACTCTATTCTCTCTCTACCCTACTCTCCTCCCAAACCTGTGGCTGAAATGAATGATTCGCTCGGTGCAGAGAAAAAGTCGTCCTCTCGCAGGAGTTCTTTTCGTGCTGCCCCCTCTATCTTCCTGTTCTCATCCAGGACAGAACGGAACGTTAAGCCAGTTTCCGTGTAAACCCCAGAAGCAGAAAATGTCCGTTGTGTAGGGTGGTAAAGGCCTAAAAATTTAGCCTATTAATTTAAAGGATATGGCTGGATAAGGGCCGGGCTAAAATATCATACACTTTTGAACTAAAATTAATTAGGGTCAAGTTAGATTGTGAAGGAGGCATAAGGGCCATGATGAATTAGGGCATGTACAACTGTTTAGACAGCTGCTGTCTATTTAACTTGCCATGCCACACACAGACGGCTAAAAAGACAGCTTGTACAATGAGTCGTCTTTTTAGCTGTCTGCAAACTATTTAATTCATCCTATGGGCAGATAATTCATGGTGATCAAGTATAAAATAGATATTTGTAGCCATTTTGTTGCTTACATGAGAGAATACATATTATATTCAAATAAATGGCATTACTCACTTAGACAAGCATAAATAATATATTATATCAATAATATATTATATCAATAAGTTTTTGAACTCGCGGCAGAGCGTGTCCCAGCTGTCAATGGAGTCGGGCTCGAGGCTGTGAAGCCAGCTCAGCCCCACCTTGGTCATGGCGACTGGGAAGTAAGCGCACATGGAGTCGTGGTCGCCATTCACCGCGCGGATGGCGATGCTGTACGTCCGGAGCCACATCGTCGGNGCCGACCGGCGCCGCTGTCGGGCCCTCCGCGGCCGACTGGCGCGGCCAGCGGCGACCGCCGGTAAGGATTCTGGTTCTTTTTTGTTTATTTTAGAATTTAGAAAATGTTAGAAAACTTTAGGAATTGTTTTAGGATTTAGGAAATTGTAGGAATTCATTTAGGATTTAGAAAACTTTAGGATTTGTTTTAGGATTTAGATATTACATTTAGGATTTAGAAAATTGTAGAAATTCATTTAGGATTTAGAAAAGTGTAGAAATTGTTTTAAGATTTTGAAATTTATTTAGGATTTAGAAAATTGTAGGAATTGATTTAGGATGTAGAAAACTGCAGGAATTGTTTTAGGATTTACAAATTGATTTAGGATTTAGGAAATAATAGGAATTGATTTAGGATTCAGAAAACTGTAGGAATTGATTTAGGATTTACAAATTGATTTTGGATTTAGGAAATAATAGAAATTGATTTAGGATTCAGAAAAGTGTAGAAATTGATTTAGGAAATAATAGAATTTGATTTAGATTATATAAATTGAATTAGGTTTAGAAATTGATTTAGGTATTAGTAATTGAAATAGGGTTTTTTCTGGTAAGTTAGTAAATGTATTATTTGGCGAGTAGCTAACGTTAAGTAGCATGATATTTGCATCAGGTATGAATTCGGAAGTAGTGAATATCAGAGTTCATCATGGGAATGGTTACGCCACGTTGTGTGATTCTGGGGTAGACTTGAGCAACTATTTATTTGTTGACACAACCTTGACAAACCCAATACAGATGCGACGGGAGGAAGTGGTAGGGTGGTTGCATAGTATGCTCCAGGTGAACCCGTCGTATTTTAGCCTGAAAGTGAGTGGGGTGGTTCCTAGGCAGGGTGAGCATGGTTGGAAGTGGGAACTATATGTGCTTAGGAACTCAAAATGTTGGAGGGCATTTGTGGACATGGCGTTGAATGGTCCGTTCAAATTTCCCCTGGTGGTTCTTGTTGAAGCGGAGATGGTAAATAACGAGCATGATGATAATGAGCTTGGTGAGAGTAGTAGGGCAGAGGCGGTTGATGAGAGTGATTGTGGGTCAAGCGGTGGCGGAGAATGTTGTCATGCAGCCTGTTTTTGAGCAGACACATCTAACCGATGAGGACGACGAATGCTGAGGAAGAATGTCGGGTAAGGACTTTACATATCCCCTAGGGCATCGCCAGAAGCGTCGTCCGCCGTCTTCAGGCGAATCTTCAACCTGCACAACGCACCACTCACCATGCCTACATCTAGGCCAATGCACCGTCTTCCTTCGATCATAAGGTCGGAGCAAGTTATGTGCCCCGAAATGGCTCTTCGGTCGGATTGGAAAATGGTCAGCAAACTCTGGGGAAAGTTCAGTGTAGAAAGTTGGGCCTAGGTCGTCGGCGGCGGCCATTGTGGAAATTTTGTGTGGGTTCGATTATGCAATGTGCGGGATATAAATAGACATGAATGTAGGGCGTTGTGTGGGCCAGTCGATCCGCGAGATGTGTTTTTGCAGTGACTCAGAGAAGCAGATGTGGGGCAGTGAATCCGTGGGTTTGTGTTTCTTGCAGTGACTCAAAGGAAACACACCCTACAGGCTCTGAAGGTAGGCCGGTGCAGGCTCTGAAGGTAGGCCGGTGTAGTATATGACTGTAGCCCGGTTCGCTCTTTATATTCCACAAGTTGGAGACACAACTCATCCATCCCACGACACAGCATCACTATCGATCGTACCAATGTCATCGTGGAGAGATGACCCAAAAGGTGTGCCGAGATGGGAAGACCGGCCAAAATGCCACTGCGGGTTCCGCTGCTGGTTGCAAGTCTGTACTGATTCTTCAAATAAGTCGAAGAGGGGTGCTAGGTTCTTCAGATGTCCTGACATTGATGAAGATTTCAAGGTTCGTTTCAATGCTAATTCAAGGTTTTTTGTTAGTGTATGTAAACAACCAAGCTGTCCATATGTAGGCTTGTAGTTTCATCCAGTGGATCGACAAGAAAGCTCAACCCAGTCAAGGAGTGCCATCACAAATTGAGACCAAAGAGCAGTACTCTGCTAGACTAGAACACGCACGTGAGACCGAACGTCTATCTCACCTTGAGAAAGACCTTGTCAAGCGTGAGGGGGCACTTAAGCTCAGGGAGGAAGAATTCCAAGCTCGGGAGTCTAGTCTGCGTCATCAAGAAGCGCAACATTTGGCTTCGGCAAGAGAGTTGTGGCAACGAAATAACAGGATGAAGGAGGTGGAGCGTCAGGAGGCCCAAGCACGACGTGCAAATGAAGCTGCTCCCGAATCCAGCAGGAAGGGGAAATATCCCCGTTTTACTCAGTAGAGCGTTACTTCCACACCCGGCAATCTGCTTTCCCCTAAGGCATGTTGGGTTTAGTAACCGCCTATCAACTTTCCCTAAGGCATGTTAAGATTAGCAACGGCGCATGTTTAGGTTAGCAAAGTGTGCCGCACATGCCATTGTATCGTAGTCGTATCTTTCGCAAAAAATGCATTTGACACCATAACCTCTTCATCCTGTTATGATGTTCATCTGTAAGAACCATATATTGTTGTTGTTGTTGTCGAACCATATATTGTGTAAGAGCCATATTATCGATGCAAATCAAAGCCAGTTCATCAATAATTTCAAAACATGTGTATGCAATGAAAATGACCGAAACATTTGTGTGGAATGAAAATAACCAAAACATGTGTCTGGAATAAAAATATACAAAATCATTTGTGTATGCAATTGAAATAAACATATTTTTATAATGTAATAAGAGCTAGAATTGAAATATGGAAATAAATATATTATTGGAATGAAAGAAGAAAAAAACATAATATTAGGGGACCTGTCGGCTAACCAGCAGCCAAAATGTAGCTATCGGCTGCTGGAGGGCCGACAGGCCCATGTGCCTTTGACAGCCCGACTGACATGTCGGCACCTGCGTCCCGACTGGCCTGTCGTCAGCCAGTCGGCTGTTGGCTGGCCGACAGGCACTAGTCGGCTGCTGGCTAGCCGACAGCCCCGGGCCCGCGCGAGGGAAGGATGACAGCGCGGAGCCACGTAGCCTGTCGGCGATTCAGTGGCCGATAGGTTCCCAGTCGGCTATTCAGTAGCCGATTGGATACCAAACTTCAAATTTCCCCATTTTGCCACCTACGCTTGCTATTTTATTTTAAAATAATACTAAAATAAAAAAAATTCGTTGTTTTGTCAGGTTCGCGGCCAGGAAGTCGGCAAAACCAGTCCTGTTGTAGGTTGACGTGTTTATATATGGTTTTATAAACTGAGATCACCCCGTTTGGATCCGATGACTAAACTTTAGTTGGCTAATTTTTAGCTCTAGTCAATCCAAACGGGGTAACTAAACTTTAGTTCATGTTTAGCCAAGGCCCCAACTAATAATTAGTCCATTAGTCGATAGAACCCAGCTAATCTGGGCTAATGTTTCACGTTGGGTGAGAAAGGTCCATTCTACCCCACGCAAGATCCCAACGGCCGCCACTACCGCCGTTTTTTCCGCTGCCGTAAGCTTCGGAAAAAATATTTTGCCATTTAAGGATCCAAACATCCCTAGCTAAACATTAGTCAACTAAATTTTAGTGAGCTAAACTTTAGTCCGAACTAGACATTAGCTCTAGTCAATTCAAATGGGGCCTTGGGCATGTCCTGCCTTGTGTGGACAGTGGACTTGCACTCTATTCTCTCTCTACCCTACTCTCCTCCCAAACCTGTGGCTGAAATGAATGATTCGCTCGGTGCAGAGAAAAAGTCGTCCTCTCGCAGGAGTTCTTTTCGTGCTGCCCCCTCTATCTTCCTGTTCTCATCCAGGACAGAACGGAACGTTAAGCCAGTTTCCGTGTAAACCCCAGAAGCAGAAAATGTCCGTTGTGTAGGGTGGTAAAGGCCTAAAAATTTAGCCTATTAATTTAAAGGATATGGCTGGATAAGGGCCGGGCTAAAATATCATACACTTTTGAACTAAAATTAATTAGGGTCAAGTTAGATTGTGAAGGAGGCATAAGGGCCATGATGAATTAGGGCATGTACAACTGTTTAGACAGCTGCTGTCTATTTAACTTGCCATGCCACACACAGACGGCTAAAAAGACAGCTTGTACAATGAGTCGTCTTTTTAGCTGTCTGCAAACTATTTAATTCATCTATGGGCAGATAATTCATGGTGATCAAGTATAAAATAGATATTTGTAGCCATTTTGTTGCTTACATGAGAGAATACATATTATATTCAAATAAATGGCATTACTCACTTAGACAAGCATAAATAATATATTATATCAATAAGTTGTAAGCATAAATAATATATTATATCAATAATATATTATATCAATAAGCTTTTGAACTCGCGGCAGAGCGTGTCCCAGCTGTCGATGGAGTCGGGCTCGAGGCTGTGAAGCCAGCTCAGCCCCACCTTGGTTATGGCGACTGGGAAGTAAGCGCACATGGAGTCGTGGTCGCCATTCACCGCGCGGATGGCGATGCTGTACGTCCGGAGCTACATCGTCGGGTCTGCCTTCCCGTCGTACCTTTTTATGCCTGTAGGTTTAAAGTTAGCAGGCATTCGAATGGATCTTACTCGGGCTGTAAATGCTGGGAAGCCGTCGCAGTCGTTGAGGTTTTCGGCGTTCTCACGCCCCGAGTCAGCGGAGAAATCCTCAGGGGTGCGAGCCCGTGGCGGCCTCTGCTGCTGAAGCGGAGGACCGTACTTGCGGTCGAACTCGCGGCGACGTGCGGCCTCGTTGGCCTCCAGCTCTCGGCGCAGGCGAGTGTCGCGGTCCAACCCCGGGGCGCCATGTTCGCGGTTGTAGTCGGCGCGCCGTCGGAGCTCTTCCTCATCCCTTCGTCGGTGGCGGTCGTCAAGGTTCCTGCGGAGATCGCGGTTGCGGAGTTGTTCGCGGAGGTCCTGCTGGTCAACTTCTTCGTGGTCTTCTCGACGGCTAGCCGACCTGGAGTGGCGAGAGGAAGAGGCGGCGGCCTTTTGGGCATTGATCATGCCCGCAGCTGCGGTCAGCCTGGCCTTGATCCGGTTGAGCTCCGGGGTTTCCGGATCCCTGCCAGTTCGTGATGAGCGGCGGCGAGGTTAGCTGATGGGGTGGCGTATACGCCTACGCCGCCGACTTCTTGGATGAACTCGTCGTTGAGGTTGCGAGTGGCCCTGGGGTTTCGGCGATCTCGTCGTGCGTTGCGGCGCTGTTGCTTCTCGTCGTTGCGCAAGACCCTGGCGTCGCGGTGCGCTTGATCTTCTCCTTGGACGGTTGGTTCGTCGGCGGATATGTCGGAGACGAACGTTTCCCGCTTGGCTGGCACGATCCTCTTGTTCGGGGGGAGGACGCGCGTGACATGCGGGAAAGCCGGCGATGGGTCCTCTTCAGGCGGAGTCGGCGCATCCTGATGACGAAGAGGTTGCGTTGTCACGACGTCCGGGCAGATTCGATCTGGGTGATCGCGATGGAGTTGGCCGCCTCGTTTGCGCCAGGAGAGTAGTCGGCGCTCGGCCGTCCGCCGAGTGCTTCCTGGTACACGCGTCCGCTGTTCCTGAGCCCGAGCGGGAATCGTGTCGGCGAGGTGATGCCCTGTCGGGCGGAGTCGGCGAGCTCGATGCAGTCGCCGATGGAGGCGATGGCTCGGTCCATGTCTGCTTCAAACTCGCGCTGGCGTGCGGCCCATCTCCGCCTTCGGTCCGCGGGCGTCTCGTGAGCGTTGCGTGGTGGAGGCGGAGTAGACAAAGCAGTCGGCAATGAAGGCGGAGGAGGGTTCCCCTCGAAAGTTGGGAGGGCGGCGTCTACTGTCGCGATCGCCGGGTTGTTGGCGATCTTTGGTGGCGGAGTAGTGATGGTGATGACCCCGTCTGGAGCAGCTTCGAGTCGCGGCGTGCTCTCCTCCGGGGTGGCGTCGCGGCTGAAGGAGAGCTCTCCCTTGGGTCCAGCGGTGAAGACCATGGATCCGAAGAAGAACATGGCCCCTTCGGCGATGGAGATCTTAGCAGATGCCGGCGTGATGACGGCGGAAGTAGATGCCATCGAGCTTGTAGATTGATCTCGTCGATCAACCCCTACCTGGCGCGCAACTGTCGGATTTATGAGCCCGGCAGTCCACACAGGGTAGCCTACGTGGTTGATTTGTTGAGGGACAGATCGAGGATCACAAGACGATGGTAACACAAGACGCAAGGATTGAACAGGTTCGGGCCGTCAAGATGACGTAATACCCTACGTCCTGTGTTGGGTGTTTGGATTGCTGTGTATGAAGTTCTGAAGGATCTCCGTAGTTGGGTTCTGTCCTAGGTTGAAGTTCGTGTTCTGGAGGGGGGTCTCAAGACACCTTATATAATCCGGTTACCTTGAGTTACAAGTCGGCTAGAGATCATAACCTACCCGAAATACAAGGATCAGATCCTATAACGATTACAGATATCTTTCTCTAGAATTCCGGCTAGTTTATCTTGATCTCCGATCTTCTTGCGTGATACGCCGTCTGCTTCCTTGCCGCGCGCGCCGTCGTAGTCATCTGGTTCGCCCGACTGGTGGGCCACCCAGTCTGACAAACCAGCCCAATAGCACTCGGATTGGGTCGCCCCCTGCTGGTTGGGCCAATCCGTCTTCTGGATACCCCCGGGTCTATCCCCGACACGGTGTGGCGGCGGACGCGTAAAGCAGCCAAGCAAGCTGCTAGCGCGGTGCAGGCAGATGGCGGCCACGACACGCGCAGGTCAGGCCAATCCACCATTGCTGATTTCTTCCCCCGACGATGCCGCCTGATCCGCTGCGATTTTCCCAGCTTTCCCTTTTGCGGAAGGCAGATGAGGTATTCGGAGGAGGGAACTTGCTACCAAAGGGAAAATCGTTTGCCCACATCTAATCCATGGCGCCGGCGACGAGCGGCATCGGCTCGTACAGCGGTCGGCGAGACTCGGCGAGTCATTTGGGAGCACGCGCCCACGTCGTAGACGAACGAGACGACGGCCTTCTTCTCTTACTTCAATTAATGTTGCCCACGTCGACATGTTTTGCTGAGCTGGAGCCCAAGAGACGACTGCCGTCTCGGGGTTGTACGTGCCCTTACCACCCCTGTGTACATCAGGGTTTTTTTTACCGTTGGGAACCGGTCCGGTTCCCACGGTTACCGCTCAAACCGCCCCGGACCGGTTAGAGTACTGTTCATCGGGAACCGAAAAAACCGATACTGTTCATCTACTGTTCATCGGTAACCGGTAAAAACCGGTCCGGCTTACCGCTACCGCCGGTCGGCGGTAGCAGGTACCGGAACGGTAAAAAAAACCCTGGTGTACATGTCTTGTGGGACCTAACGGATCTGAGCAAAACCGTTTTCCATCGATGTTTACTGGCCTCGAGACTCGAGTCCCCTCGACCGCGCGGACACACGCAACGCAAGCGCAAACAGCAGGGTCAGCGTGTTCGACCCCAACACATACCACAGACCAAACCAACAAGGCAACAAGGCCACACAGCCGTGTGTCACCGTTAGCCCATCGATGATCGCCTGCGCCCCACGCAACGCCACGACGCACCCACGAAGCGACAAGCCAAGGGAAGCAAACCCCAGGCGCCGGCGAGCCGCGGCCCCGACGGCGGCGACGTCCGGCGGGTGCCGCGATGGGGAATAAGATCGCGCGGACGACGCAGGCGTCCGCGACGGAGTACTACCTCCACGACCTGCCGTCCACCTACAACCTCGTGCTCCTCGATGTCGTCAGCCGCGGCCGCTTCCTCAAGTCCGTCCGCTGCAAGCACGACGAGGGGTTGCTCCTCGTCAAGGTCTATTTCAAGCGCGCCGGCGAGCCCATCGACCTCAAGGTAACTGCGGCCTACTGTCCTGTTCCCTGGCGCCCCACGCGAATCCCATCCCTTCGGATTCGCTATATATGGTCCCGGATCGTGCCATGAGATCTCGCTGATGATTTCGTAGGAGCACGAGCGGAGGCTGGAGCGGATTAGGAACAAGTTCAAGGGGATCGATGGGTCCCACGTATGGCCCTTCCAGGTGAGGATTCCGTGCTTAGGGCTTTCGGTGGTGATACTAGTTAAACTCACCTGTAGCTTAAGAACGGGGGGGAATGTGCATTACTGCGTGTTTTAAGAGAAATTTTAGTGGGGTTTAGCGGATTTTTTTATTCCATGTACACTGTGTATGTTGATTTGGTTCAGCTTATAGGCTATGCGACAAGGTTTTTTTAGCAATAAGTTGGTTTCAGTGCTTTTTCAAGTGATATTTGGGGAATTTCTAGACTGCGATGCTAGGATGTCTGGTTTCATTGAGCCCCTATTAAAATCTAGTGATGTACCCTCCCACTTATTTGGATGTTTTCACATAAGATGGTATGGGTGTGAAATACCAAGATAGTATGAATCAATGAATGTGCATTTCATCTCAGTTGACATGCTGAATTGGCTCCCCATGTTATTTTTAGGTTTGGTTACAAACAGATAAGGCGGCATATCTACTGAGACAGTACTTCTTCAACAACCTGCATGATCGATTGAGTACACGCCCTTTCCTCAGTCAGATTGCGAAGAAATGGCTTGCTTTTCAGGTGAGGCCATGTTTTCTTTCTCTTAGTGTGGGTGTGTTGAATGGCTATCAATATATTCACAAACGCGTAGAAGTTGTTCTTGCTGGTGGCTGTAGTCCATAGGAATCGTATAGATACAAATATAATGCTAAAATTAATGGGGCATGTAAGAGTCATTCTTTATTTCCCTTTTTTTTTTACTTTCCAGTGATGGTTGTCGACTTAGATCATTTGGTTGTGCAGTTAATCCATGCAGTGGAGCAGAGCCATAGGAAGGGAGTTTGCCATGGTGAGAAGGGCTTGTCTGAGTCGCATTGGCAGGAAATACTTTTGTCTGTTAATTTCGCACTTATCATTAGTATATTATTCTTTTTTTGTTCAGGTGACATAAAATGTGAGAATGTGCTAGTTACTTCTTGGAATTGGCTATATCTTGCGGACTTCGCATCTTTCAAGCCAACTTACATCCCACATGATGATCCATCTGATTTTTCATTCTACTTCGATACTGGAGGAAGGCGAAGATGCTATCTAGCACCTGAAGTAAGTTCCTTAATCCAAGTTACTCAAAATTTATATGCTCTTTTTTACTCTTTCTGTGGAAAAGTCGAAGGTGCTTCTGAGAAAAATTTCTAAACATTGTCTGCGCAGTTTCTCCCACTCCCAGTCTGTTAATTTTTCATTATTCTATTTTTACAAATGGAGCCTAGTTTGGTACATATTTCTGTATCCTGTGTTTTAATTGCTAGATTACGAAAGTTAAATTATCACTAAGTATGTGTGCTAAGACCTAAGACTGGTTGCAGTCAAGGCCTCATTTTGTTACTTTCATTCTCCCACCATTTTGATGGTATGTGTTTTTTTTCTTTGGTGTTATTTGACACATTGCCTCCTAAAATGTGGTATGTTAATTGTCAATGGGGATGGAATAGTTGCTATAGATTGTAGAAGGAAAACATTTATATTATGATGTGATCTTGTTGAAGGCTGTAATGTGCGTTGTTACTTTTTACGCTACATCTTTTATCTAACATGGCTAACTTTTGTTGCTTATTTGCTGTTTTGTGAACAACCCAATTTACTCAGAGATTCTACGAACATGGTGGGGAGTCCCAAGTTGCAGCAGATGCACCCCTGCAACCATCTATGGATATATTTTCTCTCGGGTATGCTTCACCTTCATGCTGTTTTTTGGTCATTTTTAAGAGTAATTTTTGTTTCACCTGGCATGACAATGTATCATATATGCTTTCTGTGTCATTTGAATAGTTTGCTTACCGAGTATGTTTTACTTGGGCAATCTAGTTTCATTTCATGGGCTCTGTTGCTCGTTTGTTCTTCTTTCTTCTGTGAGAGGGGGCAGATTATTTTCTGTTCGGATGAAAGATGATTATTGGAAGGCAGTTCTCACAAGTTAGTGCGCAAAACTATTGTTAAATAAATGATATAGACACCGCCATTTTATTTCTGGACCTTTGAGACAGGCTTCACTATTCAAATTTAGTTATTTTTTCTTTCAAAATGGAACTGAAGGATAGGACCTCTCATATACAGTTGCTATGTCTATATTGAGTATTTTCACATCTCATCCATATTCAGCTTCATGGACAGCTCATGTCAAAAAGTAGATTAGTGGTTGCCAGAACTCTGGGTTGAAATCATGGATTTTGTTAATTTCTTTTCCAGCTTTGCATTTTTCAGCTGTACTCTGCTAGGTTAGAATTCTTTTTTTAAGATGCTGTCTTTGAACGGTCTATTGTGCATCTTCTTTCCAGGTGTGTTCTTGCTGAACTTTTCCTTGAAGGCCAGCCACTTTTTGAGCTTTCGCAACTTCTGGCTTATCGGCGTGGTCAATATGACCCCATACATACTCTAGAAAAGGTTCTTATGTTGTTCCTTTGCTCTTCTTCAGCAGTTTAATCCTTCATTGGGAATCATTGTATTGTTTGAATTCTTGTATTATTCTTCTAACATATGATTTTGGGTTGCATATCGGTAACCTACCTCTTTGTGATGAGTGTCTGCACATCCATCTCTGATGGGACCATGAATTCTTCTAACATATGATTTTGGGTTGCATATCGGTAACCTACCTCTTTGTGATGAGTGTCTGCACATCCATCTCTGATGGGACCATGAATTCGTTCTGTCAAAACACTTATGATAGATAGGCTGTTTCTTACATATTCAAACCTTGCTCTTTGCCGAATTTCTTGGATTATGGACTTTTAGCAAATTTGCAAGAGCAACATGGGAATGTTTGTTATGAATGATTTTAGATGGTATATCTGCAACAATATTTCATTCCGTCCTTAAAGGTTAAAGCTGAATTGTTCATAAGAATGCCTCAGAGTAGTACCTACATAATGTATCGAACAATGCTGTCATTGAGAAGATCAGGATGGATATATTCAAATGGATAGCTCTTTAACTCAAAGGAGCATTCTTGAGCAAGAATTTTTGCACAACTTAATACAGCAATCCTTGATGACCAAACTCATGGTAAATCACATATGCATGATTTCCCATTACATGAGTTAACGTTAGATAAATTTAAAGACCTTAGTATTCATGAGTCAACAGTTTACCATTGTACTTGTGCATTTCTAACACTGCCAAATGCTAATAAAATAGGACAGTTTACTTCAGCATGTCTTATGCTACGTCTGTACTCTGTAATCCAGTTGGAAGGACCTGAGTGAAACAGGGCATTTTGTGGACCTTGTCAGTGAAAAACTAAACCTGAAATTGATTTGAGCCACGCTTTTCTTTCCCAGTATGCGGTTTGTTTGTGAAAACTCTGTACTTTTAAAAGATGCATTTAGAAAGGAAGCCTATGTTTAAATGTGAACACTGAACACGCCTTCATTTGCATACTGTATCTTCCTCATTGGTTTCCTTTCTCATTTTACTGCTATTTCCTTTTGTTTGACTAGAGGATTTTGGGTTTCCATTCAGATATTACCTACGCAAAGCTGCTAAAATAAACTTGTGTTTGCAGATACAAGATGCTGGTATTCGTGACATGATACTTCACATGATCCAATTGGACCCCAAAAAAAGGCTACCATGTCGAAGCTATCTGCAAAAATATGAATCTGTTGTGTTCCCATTTTATTTTTCGAACTTTCTGCACAAGTTCTTTTCGGATATTGTTCCACTTGATTCAGATGCCAGGGTAAGGATCATTCAAGTTTGTTGCCTGTGGTTTCTTCGTTACCGTTGCACAAGTTTCTAAACGTAATTCCCTTTGCAGGTTGAGAAGACTCAAGACAATTTTGAAAAGATGCTTGAAATAATGATGAACAGCTCAACAGTTGTACAAATTGGGAAATCTACATTGTCTGAGCATAGTGAACCATCTGGGAGTCTAGGCATGGGAGAACAAATCTTGAGCTCACAAGGAGATTCTAAAAAAAGCACATCAGTTAAGAACAATACTCCTGTGGGCCATCAACAAATTGCTGGAGATATCAATTTCCTCCTGAAAGAAGTGGAGAACAGGAGCAACAGCACAAGCACAAAGGTCACAAAAGACATGGATCATATTCGGTCTTCGCAGATGTTTAATCCAGCGGGAAGTGGAACTGGAAGTGGTTTGACGGCCCGTAACAAAGTTGTATCCCACGTGCAGAAAATCTCAAAGAGTAATTTACGCTCCTTGGTGGCTGGTTATGATGGCCAATCTGATACCTATAGCTTTGACATTTTTCAACAGATAGACTCCAAGGTGAGCTGTGAAGGCATGGTCTTGCTTGCCTCATTACTCTGCTCATGCATACGCAGCGTGAAAAAACCTGAACTAAGAAGGGCCAGTCTCATTCTTCTGAAGTTTTCGTCTACATACATAGATGATGACAGTCGCTTACAGCTAGTTGTTCCCTATGTGATTGCAATGCTTTCAGATCCGGCTGCCATTGTCCGCTGCGCTGCTTTGGAAACCTTATGCGATGTTCTTTGTCTTGTGCAAGACTTCCCTATCAGTGATGCTGTTATATTCCCTGAGTACATCCTCCCAATGCTCTCCTTGCTCCCTGATGATACAGAGGAGAGTGTTAGAGTTTGCTATGCGAGCAACATTCATAAGCTGGCTTTAACATCTTATAGGTTCCTACTTCGTTCTCGTAGCATAGCTGATACTGGACCTCTGGATGAATCAGTGGTAGCTCCCAGATCGCAGTCTGCAGATTCACCAGCGAAGAAGCAAGATAAAATTTATGGCCAGCTTGCAGAACTGAGGAAAAATATTTATGAAATAGTGCAAGATTTGGCAATGGGACAAAAGCAGACACCTAATGTCCGCAGAGCTCTTCTGCAGGATATAGGTTATTTGTGTTACTTCTTTGGGCACAAGCAAAGTAATGATTTTCTTCTTCCTATACTTCCAGCATTTCTGAATGACCATGATGAGCAGCTCCGTGCAGTTTTCTTTGGCCAGATTGTCTTTGTTTGCTATTTCATTGGTTCAAGAAGCGTTGAGGAATATCTTTTGCCATATCTTGAACAGGCACTAAGTGATGGTATGGAAGCTGTCCTTGTAAATGCACTTGATTGCTTGACCATGATGTGCAAAAGTGGTTACTTGAGGAAAAGAGTAATTGTTGGTCTATTGGGAAAGGTTCTGCCCCTGCTCCGGTATCCAATCAATTGGGTGAAACGGTCCGCTGTAAGATTTGTTGCTGCTTGCAGTGAGGGCTTAGGGGCTGTGGATACTTATGTGTACCTTTCTCCTCATCTAAGGCAGTTCCTACACAGGGAGCCACCTTCATTGTCCTCTGAAACCGCTCTTCTTTCATGCCTTAAGCCTCCACTGCCAAAACCAATCTTCTACCAAGCTTTAGAGGACGCTCAGGACATGGGAGACATTTTACTGAAGGGTGGTAGCAAGAAAGAACTGATAGTACGTGGTGGAAGATACCCTGGTACAGCACAAAGTGGATCCTCAATCAATCCTGAAGATTTTGCACGATTGAAAGGCCCTAATATTTCCAGCAACATGTCTTTGGATGTCAAAGATTCAGTTTCTTCTGACAAGTCATTATATTCTGGTTTTGCACTACATGCATCTGCTGGGAGTAGTTCCTTTTATGATGGCTTATCTAAAGGAATACCATCTTATTCTGTCTGTACTGATAAGCGAGGTTTAGGAGAAACGAATGTGGTCCCTGATTCCTCGGTGTATAAAGCATCAATAAGGCTACCTTGGTTGGAACCCAACCGCCCAGGTGTACATACCAGAGACGATTACTTCAGTAGCAAGCGGCGAGATTTAAGCATCAACGACTCTATGAAGAGCAGTTCCTCTTTGCAAGGGGATAGCATTCCAAACTCTGATACTGGAGGATTGCCATCCTTCTCCAGGTCAGCAGTGAACCTGGAGACTGGATGGAAGCCCCGTGGAATTCTTGTGGCACATCTCCAGGAGCATCGCTTGTCTGTCAATGACATCGCCGTGTCAAACGATAATACCTTTTTTGTGACCGCTTCTGATGACTCAAGTATCAAGATATGGGATACAAGAAAGTTGGAAAAGGACATTGCCTTCAGATCTAGGTTAACATACAGCATGGGTACTAGCCGAGCTCTATGTACGACAATGGTTCGTGGTACTTCACAGGTGGTTGTTGGTGCAAGTGATGGAACACTACATTTGTTTTCTGTTGATTGTGCGCGGGGTGTCGGGAGTGTTGTGGAAAGGTATTCTGGCATTGTTGATGTAAAAAGGAATGATATTAAAGAAGGCGCAGTTCTCAGTGTTGTAAATTGCTCAAGTGACAGCTTTAGCCCAACTGTCCTTTTCAGCACTGAACATTGTGGTATCCATAAATGGGATACAAGGACCAACTCAGAATCTTGGTCATTTAAATCCACACCAGAGGAGGGCTATATATCGGCACTTGTTGTGGGCCAGTGTGGAAATTGGTTTATCTCAGGTTCTTCAAGAGGTGTCCTTACATTATGGGACAATAGGTTTTTGCTGCCAGTCAACTCATGGCACTATTCGACAGTAAGCCCTATAGAGAGATTGTGCTTGCTTATACCTCCACCAAGTTCAATATCTTCTGCTGGAAGGCCATTGGTATTTGTTGCCGCCGGCTGCAATGAAATTTCCCTGTGGAATGCTGAGAATGGAAGCTGCCACCAGGTAATAAAGTGCTTAGTGATTAATTTTTATGAGGCTTGTTGATAGAACATCTTCACCATGGCTTTACCATGCCTTCATAGAATTCCTGAATTAAATCTACTCCTAAGACAGGAGATTTATACTGATGTTTGTAAAGACTTAGCATTCATTTTCCTTATTATGTCATGTTCTAAGGAGCACTTTAATCATTTTGAGAAGTGAACAACTAAACAATATGCCCGTATCTAATACCACAGTTGCATCTTAACATTCAACAAAATATGCAGATATTTAGAACGGCAAGCACTGAGAATGAAGCTGTGATGCCAAAGGCACCATCAAGACCTCTTAACAAGCTAACCACCAAAGATGTAAGACGACCAGGCAATTACAAGTACAGAATCGATGAATTGAATGACCCACCTGTTCGCCATCCAGGCATACGCTCTTTGCTTCCCTTACCTGGTGGTGATGTATTGACCGGAGGAACAGACCTGAAAATTCGTTACTGGGATCAAGCCAGGTTCAGTTTTATCTGTTCTGCACTTTTGTATCATTATTATTTTTTTCTCTGCCAGCCTACATCTTGATGTTTCTAAATTTGTCAATTTTAAAGACCCGAGCAAAGCTTCTGTATCGCTGGTCCCTCGGCCAAAGAAGTCCGTTCGGCGAAAGGAGATGTTTTGGAGAAAGCAGTTGGAAATGATGAGTGTTATGATATAAGATCTAGTTTTGGAGTACAGGTTGTGCAGGTAACCATCTTTCCTTGTTGGGTAGTTCTTTTGCCTAGCTCACCCATTCATGTTTCCCAAGAACTATGCAAATTCATGAGTCCGTGACTTCAAACGAGGCATGCCATAAACTGTTGATTCTTACAGACTTTCCTGTTCTGTCCAGGAAATGTACAAACAGACTACCACGGTGTCCAGTTCGACACCGAAGACACAGCTCGCAGTGGCTGCCGCAGACTCTGCCGGGTGCCACCGTGACGCGATACTCGCATTGGCATCCTTCAACTTGTCGAGCCAGCGGTTGATATCAGCCAGCAGAGACGGTGCTGTCAAAGTGTGGAAATAGATGCTCCAGGTCCAGCACGGGTAAGGTAACAAGCCCCCTGGCATTGTACATATTTGGCCTGTTTAGTCAGCTTAGTGCTTACACAGTACATACGTCACTAGCTATTGCTGTACAGAAGATAATTTCGATCAATACAAAGTCAAAATTGGCATGAATGCAATGCCTTGATCGGGTGTATCCTGTTTGGGTTGATATTATAAACTAATTGTTTGTTTTACAACGGTTTGGAAAAAAAATGTCATGACGAATAGGTTGTAGGATGTTGTCTAACTACATTCATATAGGGCTCCAACTGAGATTGTCCACACACAAAAAGATTTGTAGATGATGTTATTTCCAACCAGCCCTTTTTTGTACTCGGGCGGCAATTTCTTGGGACTCCTAATGATGCCTGAAGTAGCTTAGCTGCCTGGTTCTTTGCTTGCTTGTGTGCCTCTGTTTTCTATTCTAGTAGCCACATGCAGCCAGGCAAGGCAAATCTTCCGTTGACCAGGCCCTAGCTGATGAGGGTAAAGGTCATGTTTAGGTCATGGTCCCGTATCTTGAGCCCGTAAGATGTAACTGTGCATTTTTCCTATTCGGATCCAACTATGAACTACGTGTACAGGAGAACCACAAAAGGAGTTTGTATATTGTATAGTATGTTCTCAGACACATAGCGATTTATTAAAAAAAATAACCTCTCTCAGACACAGAGACACTCCTTTTTGGGGGAGAATGATCTCGCTTATCGTATGTTAACTTTACATAGCGATGGATTAAAAAAATAACAACCTGTGATTACAAAAAGGAAGTTTCAGAACAAGAAATGGAGGCTATACCGAAGCAGGTGAATTGCTAGCAGGTAGCAGCCGAGAGGGACAGGGAGCACGGCTGCAGGCAAGTGTTTTTTAAGGGAATTTAGCGCTCCGGTTCATTTTGGGCTCAAGTCTTCGCAATGGCCGTAATTTCAAATGGCGGTTGACATGGCCCAATGATCGATGGATTTTGTGTGCCAAGTGCAGTACAGAAGTTGGGTAAAGCATCATGCTATAGGCAACCGTAGGAAAAAAGACCGATCATTGTTCGAATTAGAAAAAGCTATCAGGAATTTAACATACTATAAAAAAAAGTCCAGAGGATCGCATGGGCTACAGGAATGCGCAGTAGTTTAAGTAGCACAAAAGCAGTAACATATATCCTCTTATTGCCAAGTAAAACGACTGTGTAGCCTGAAGCAGCAACATCCATCAAAGGCTTCAGCGATCTCTGTCGTAGAGATGATAGTAGCAATCATCATCTGGCTGATACTCGGATTCCCCGTACTCGTCAGTTTCGTAGTCAACATAGTCAATATAATCATATGGAATGGCATCCGTGCGGCGTGAGCTTTCGAGGTAGGAGCACCGGCTTTGCCACGTTAGCTGATGACGTGGGATGTCCATGATGTAGTTGCAGAGTAGCTGTGCTACCGTGACTGGGCCCAAGTTGCAGCCGCCTATAGCCGCAGATACCAGCTCTGGTTCTTCTTCCTCGTCCTCGGTCTCGAGGTCAAACTTGTAGATGCCATGCTCACTGACGGGAAGAGCAGTACAGCCTTGGTCAATCAGTTGGAAGTAAGCGCAGTTTGCCTCGATGGTTGGGAATCTGTTGGCGTCAACGGCAAGGCACCTGACGCCGAGGAACAGAGCTAGGCTACCAATGCTCTTGACGCGCTCCATCACATTCCCATTAGAGTCAATCTTGAAAACATCGACGCCATGCCGTCGCTTCAATGCCGCCAGCAATTCCCCGCCGCCGGTCTCCACCACGTAGCAGCGGCAGCCCTCCTGAGACAGAAGCTGATCGAAGATGATGTTGGCATCAGCAGAATCAGGCCGTTCACGGTTAACGGCAATGCTTTTGCCGGCGGCTATCAGGGGCAGCCTGCTTGCAGGGCAGTTCCGGTGAGTCTCAACAGAGAGAGACTCGCTCTGGGGGCCCGCCCAATAAACCCTGTCAGACGAGACGGAAACCAAGACGAGAGTGGGCGAAGGACCGGCCACATGGGCAGTAGTAAGTCGCGGCTCGGCCGGCGTTGGAGCCGAGAAAAGGATAGAGGAGACGGTGAAGGGGTCGAGGACGCGCACCGCGTGCGGTGGCTCCCTGTCCGCCAGGACGAGGAAGCCGCCGGTGGTGGTTGTGATGAAGATGTAGTCACGGTCACGGAGGAGCGGCAGCCTCCTGCGGAGGAAGCGGCCGGTGGTGGCGTTGACGAAGAGGCGGGTCGTCGTGTCGCCGGCGCCGCCCTCGGAGAGCTCGTCGAGCACGATCCACCGGGTGGGGTGGAAGCGCACGTCGTGTCTGGTCCTGGGATCGGCGGTGGAGGAGCGCCAGTGGTGGCAGACGGCGCGCAGGTCCATGTAGTAGTCGAGGTCGTTGGTGGCGATGAGGCAGTCGGCCACGCGGTTGACGAGGTCCTCGGGAAGCGACGACCAGCCCTGCTCCATTGCCTCGGTCGCCATGGCCGCCGGGGAGGTGCACCGGAAAGGGTGGAGGTTTCTGTGTTGGGTTTCTTTGGCGTTGGATGGAGCAGCCGAAGAGAAACGTTGAGTGGTGTGTGGCATCTAGCAGGGGCTTAAATAGAGCCAGGTACTACTACTCCAATGGCAAGGGATTTGGAGCTCGGTGCTTGAGCTCACCAATGGCATGCCATTTCACTGCTGCAGTTACGTTACTCCATCGGGAATCACCACACCGTTTCGGCTTCGTTTGACTCCGGCCCATTCCCCAGGACGTGAGTTACTGCTCCAACCCCCGTCGTGCGACGACGTTCAAACTAATATCAGTACTTGTGCGACGACGATCAAAATACAAAAACAATATCAGTACCTTTGCCAGCCGATCGATCGACAGAGAGCAGAGCAGAGGTCATCCAAGTACTCCATTGAAGTACTGTTTGCAATGCGGTGTGGTGTGGTGTGACTAGGCTCGCTGAATATGCATGCAATCGAACAATCGTTCATTCAAACTGCTCACAAAAAAAAACTTTTTTTTTTACATCCAGATTGCATTCATACTCATACTCCCTTGTCCCTGCGGTGCATCATTAAAACTGTTGAAGTATAAAATCCCTATATGGAGAAGATTCAAAATCCACGCAGATCACAGGGCAAGCAGTGTGTGAAACAGGGCACATATAGCATAGTCCTATACTGCCTGCAAACAAATACACGGTCACAAAAGACATGCAGATCATACAGAGCAAGTATACTGTTGTACTGAATTATTCTAGTGTAAGAGGTACGTATACTGGCTGCAGATTCTTAAATTGCATAATACTACGAACCTAGCTCGCAAGTATGCAGTTTGCAGTCACAACTAGCAACTCATAACCGATCAAATGGCGAGGTCCTCGAGCAGCTCGTCAAGCTCCTTCTCGTCCGATGGATTCAGGTCAATGCATCCAATCCCCATGGCAATGTCTTCGATCGCAACACAGTCTCGCTCCCTTTTGTCCTGCTGCCTACCCGCGCTCTTGTTGTAGCTCTTCTTGACAAGCACTGCATCTGGCAGATTATGGCTCTGCCCATAGTCGTCCAATTCGTCGTTGTTGGAGTTGACGCTGTAGAGGTCGTACCCGAGCGCATGGTCCCCAGGCTTCAGTTGGGAGCCGAGATGCGTCTTCACGATGAAGACGGTGTCGTTCTTGCCCAAATCCGACGCGCGGGCGACCTGCGCCCATGACATCATCATGTCGCCGGACGGATCGTGCTCCACGTCGAGCACGACGTACTCCACGAGCTGCCGGCTGGTGAGCAGGGGCTCGAACTTGTACCGGTCGTACTCCTTGACGCCGAGCACGACGACGCGCATGTTGTTGGTGTCGAGCAGCGCGAGCGAGCTGGTGACCTTGATGCAGAGGACGAGGGGCCCCAGCCCGCCGAGGGCGCGGGACGCCTCCCCGGGCAGGAAGATGAGGTCGTCGCGGCAGATCGGGCAGAGCTCCACGGAGAATGTGTGCCTGAAGTTGTACGAGTTGCTCTTGGTGTCGTGCGAGACGAGCTGCTTCGCCGTGCCGACGCGGGCGGGCGCGACGGAGGAGACGAAGTCCACGAGGCGAGCGGCGTGGGAGCGCGACGCGAAGTACAGGTCGAGCCCGCCGGCGCTCCCGTCCACGCGGAGGGCCGAGCCTGCGGCGCCGTGCCTGACTAGCTGCTGCTCGAGGTGGAGGAGCGTGCGGCGGTGCGACGCGCGCTGCCGCACCTGCACGACGGCGGACCACTGGTCCGGATCGGCCTGGGCCCTGCCGCAGGCGTCGCAGAGGCGGTCATGGACGGTGAACTCGACGACGTGGGCCTGCTCCATCGTGACGCCGTGGAGGACCTCGCGGCGGAGGCGGAGGCGGAGGCGGAGCTTGAGGCGTTTGGAGTGGGGCTCCGTGAAGACGAACTCCGCGGCGGCGATCGCGACCCCGAGGCGGGCGATCTGGCGCTGCACGCGGCGGAGGAGGATCTGCATGAGCTCGGGCGACTCCGGCGCGGCGCGGAGCCAGGAACGCGGGGGCTGGAGGTAGGAGGAGCACGTCGGGCAGTACACCATGGCGGCGTGGCGCGGCACGCCCTCCGTGACGTCGACGCGCGCGCGGAGGCAGCGCGCGCACGTGTTGGCCGCGTTCGGTGGCATGGGGACGCCGCAGGTGCAGCAGATGGACGTGCACGCGGCGGAGGCTTGCAGCTGGGGTGGGAGGAACATCGAGCCGCCGGCCGGCTGCGGCGACGGCAGCATCGTGGTCTGTTGTCGCGGCGATCGGGTGGAAGCGAAGGATCGGAGGGAGACTAGGTTGGGATCCTTGATTAGGGTTCGGCTCTTGTGAACGTGGACTCTTTCGGGTTTGGGCAGCCCATCTAAAGTAGAGGCTCACCGCTCATGGGCCTTTTGGTAAGGTGTAAGGCGGCCCTTTTGTTGCCTCCCAGGCCTCCAACTACGGAAGTACCCGACAAGGCATCATACCATATGTCAGCGCATGGCCACCACCTGAATATACTTTGACTGTCTGACAGAATATGCAACAGTAGCCAAATACGACGGTACTCTTAGAGCAAGTATTATAACGGGCTTTTAGCCGGCTGAATCCGACGTGGGAGAGAGAGAAAGGAGGAGAGAGAAGAAAGCGAGCGGCTCGCCAGACGCCGGCCGGGAGCGGGCGAGATGCTGCTGCGCGCGTTCTGATTGGCTGCTGCGCTCCCGGTTGCATGCTGCTGCATTAAAAAAAGGTGAGGTCCGCCATCACCGTGCCGAGCTGGAGCTCGTTGCAGCCGGCGAGCGGGCTGCGTTATTAGCCCTGCTCTTATAGTTATGCATAAAGTGGAGCGTGTTTACCCATTTTATGCATAAAGTTTATGCATTGAGCCGTGTGCACAGAGAGAAGAAATAAACTGATACGATTCTCCAGATGAAAACTTTACACTGCGTTTGGATGTTGGAATTGAGACCCGGAATTCGGAATTGGCATTGGGCAGCCTCCAATGCCGTTGTTTGGATGTCTCTGGAATTGGGAATCGGAAACGTCCGCGAATACCCTGCGGCATTCGCGTCGCCTGCCCGCACGCTCGAGCAAATCGGAGCCCGCACCCTCGGTATTGCGAGGTATTCCCGCGACGCCCGCCCTCCTCGTCGTCCTCCCATCCGGCGGCCTCCTCCTCCTCGCGGGTCGTGACCGCCGCCGCCGCCCTCCTCCTCCTCCTCGCGGGTCGCGGCCGCCGCCTGCCCTCCTCCTCGTCCTCCCGTCCGGCGGCCTCCTCCTCCTCCTCGCGGGTCGCGGCAGCCCCTCCTCCTCGTCATCCTGTCCGGTGGCCTTCACCTCCTCTTCGCGGGTCGCAGCCGGCGCCGCGCCCCTCCTCCATCTCCCTCCGCGGCGGCGCACCACCCAGTGCTGCTGAACCCGCCCCCGACTCCCTCGGTCCCGCCGCCCGACCCCGACGACGCCTGAGCGGGCCTGGATGCGGCGGCGCGGAGGCCCGACCGCTCCCTTCCCTCCTCATCCCCGCCCATGGAGATGCGCACGCCTGCTTCCCCTTCTTGCTCAGTTGGACGCCTTCTCCCTCGCCGGCGGCCGTCCTCCGTCTCCCTCGCAGGTTGAGCTGGCAGGGGCGCTACCTCTCCTCTTCTCGCTCGCGGTGCAGCTCTCCGGACTCCAGCACCACAGATCAGAGGACAGAGGCGGGAGGCGAAGGCAGGCTGGAGTTGGACGGGCGGAGTCCGGCGCTCGCCGGAGCTTGGCGCGAAGAGGAAGCAGAGCGAGCTGTGGCCGGAGTTCCTGCAGGTGACTAAATTCCATTGCCATTCTTTTGTACATCCGAACAGGAATTGGATTTAGGCTGCTTCATTGAATTCCACAGGGCAATACAATGACCATCCAAACAATAATAGAATTCGAATTGCCACCAATTCAATATCTTGGCTGATTTGGTATTGGATCCAATTCAATACCATGCCCTCCAATACCAACATCCAAACGCAGCCTTATGCATTTTAGGGTGAACTAAACACCCTTTGACGAAACAAACAAGACAGTGCTCAACACGGCTAAAATAAATGCAGGAGGAACAGGACAAGTGAAAGTTCCTAAGGTCAAAACCCAGAGGCAGTATTATGGAGTCTCAGTATTATATTTCCCAAAGCGACAGCCCTTGCAAGTTGCAAACTTGGAATTAAAAAAAAGGTACAACGACATT
>CM014274.1:1935352-1958255 GCA_004135705.1 Alloteropsis semialata
AATGGTCATCGAATGCAACCAGCTTCTGTTGTTCTAGATAGGTGCGTTTGTGGATCTGGCGTGAGACGCAATCCAAACGGCCAGTTACATGAAGAAGACCTGTGCGTCTGTGGGATTGCTCCGTAATTTTGATATTACTATTTTGCAGATCAAACAATAGTATCAAAATACATCTTTTATCCTTTATAGTATTTAATTTAATTAATAAAAGTTAACTTTGTTTGATTCATTCAGTTTTACAGATGTAAGCTTTGTTCTTTTCCCTTTTTTTCTATACTATCTATACTATAAAGAGAATAACTCAAAAGCTACCCACCTTACCTCTCACAAATTCCTTTGATGGGCCCACAATGCAGTCCAAAAAGTTTGACAGGAGGGGGGGAGAGGGAAAACTTGATTGTTAGAAAATAGCTACGGCAAAACATTTTAATTTTTCCTCACCGCGCTTTTTAGTTACCCGCCCGTGTACCCACCATTCGAAATTCCAATCCCGCCCCATTTTCGGGTATTTATTTCCTTATTGCCTGGTTGCTAATTGCCTTTTTTGGTGGCTGATGGTTTCAATCAAATTGTTTCCAAATTTTGCATGCCCCGAATGTTTCCTTCTTCTTTCATTCTTTCATCTGCCGCATGTCTGCCGCATGCCCCCGAATGTTTCCTTCTTCTTTCATTCTTTCATCTACCGCATGCTCGCGATTGTTTCCTTCATCTTTCATCTTGCGTTCGCGACGACCAGGGATCGCTTCCGTGATCGACAACCGACTGTGCCGCCGGTCAAGGTCCTCGCCGCCACCGGTCGAGCTCTTCCTGCGCCGCCGCCGGTCAGCCTCTTCCTGCGCCGCCCGGCTGCCGCGACCCCAGGCCCGAGCTGCTACAGTGCTGTCTAACCTCCCCGCCACTGCGACCTCGGTGCCCCTCGCCGTAGGGCAGTGAGCCCGATCTCCCTCATCGCCAGTCTCAAAGGGCCAAGGTATGATCCTCCTTATCTACTCATCCATCCTCTGTAGTCTGCAGCTCTCTTCTCTGTTCTCCCTCGCACGCCTCCCTCTGCTTCTCCCTCTCTGGAGCTCTGTAGGCAATAGCTCTGTTCCTCCATGCGATTCTGCTCCTCCCCCATTTGCTGGTTTGCTTCTTGTCTTCTATCTCTAACTGCAATTAGTCAGTTATATATACATTTGTTGGTTCGTAATGCATAAAGTACCTCTGGATTAGTAATTTATTTGTGTAAAATATGTTCTCTGCCTATGGATTGCAAATTTCTGTTCTAGGAAAATCAAGGCATGAAAATCAACTGATCAACTAAGGTATGTATGTTGCAGCCATCTTGGTGTTTGATTCACATATATTTTGATCAATTAGACATAAACAAAAGTTTGTTTAATTAATCTTAATCTGGTATATTGTTGATGATCTCCCTTACATTTTTTAGGAATAATCTCACTGGAATATTGGTATTTGAAGTCTGAAAACATCGCCCACCGTGTAGACATATCCTTTAAAATCTCCACGAAAAATGTGAGTGATCTGGAGCATTTTTTATTATGGTGATGATTTCCTTTGCATTTTGAGGAATAATCTCATTGGAATATTGGCATTTGAAGTACAAAAACTTCGCCCACCGCGTAGACATACCCTTCAAAGTTTCCATGAAAAAGGTGAGTGATGTGGAGTTTTTTTTATTAATTATGCATTATGTGAACTGCTATTGAAAGATTAATCAATCAGTTAGATGGATGCACACTTGTAGTACTTTTGATGGATGCACAATTGTACTGAAAATATAGCACAATTCCTAATTGCAGTACTTTTGATGGATGCACACTTGTTTTAATTTGTTGATATTCAATTTGACTAAAATGGATGTGTCATGAGCCGGATCAGGACCTACTTGCTGAGGATCACTTGTGTGCAGACTCTAAGAAAGATGAAGACACATCTATTTGATTATTCTGAAGGTGCTGCCAGGACTAATGGCATCCATGTAGGCTTTCCAATAAATTGTGCTAAATATATCCATAGTACATGCGTCTCCCGTCTCCCCTTTCGATAGGTTGATACTGGGTCATCAGGTACTAGATGCGGTTGCTGCAAATACATGCACCACATCCAGTTTTATCATTTGGTTACAACAAGGAGGAAGTGGTCACAACAGGAAGGATGTTGGCATAATTTCTTTTTTTTTAATCAAGCTTAGGTTATCCTTCAACTTGATCAGGTAAAATCATAAATTCTCTAACTCTACAATTTTAGGTAGTACCTGTGTTTTCATCATCTGCAGATTGTGTCAAGCGATGCATTTTGACCTGCTACTTCCATGCTTGGGTTAAATTTTCCTTGTAACCCTTCTATGGAATGTTCGTGGACATCATCTTTTGTAAGGTGTGATGATTCTCACTTTGGAAATATTTTAGAAAGTTTAAACTCAAATGTATTTGGTGATAGAAGTGGCACAGTCAGTCGTGTCCAGCAGAGCACCAGGGATGAGCTCTAATTTCTTAATTAAATTGTGAAGTGAATACGTCCTGAAACTCCCACTGAAAAAGGCCTTTTTTGGTTGCAATCTGATCTGTTCAAATGTCTTTTGAGAAGGTAATCTCTCAGCTTAAATGATTGCATGACCTACATTTCTTTGAAAATAAGTATTGCTACCAGGTTTGTTTTCAAAACTGCAGTGATTGATCCTATCCTGATTTCCTTTTTTAATCAGTTCAGTGATTAGTTAATTGATTTTCTACATTATTTTCTTTTGGTGCCTGCTGATAAGAGGCCTTTCCTTCCACTACCTGATTTCTGCTGGTTGATTGACCATGGTCTGTTCATATGTGAATTAAGCTGACGACAGAATCCGTATGTTATCTGTAGGAAGGTGAGGTGGAACAAATAATCTGCATTGCTCTTTGCTATAGCATCGCTACTACATGTACATATTCTTGGTGCAACATACTGCACATGCCATTTTTAAAACTAGATTATCAATTTAGATGGCCAAGGTAAAGAAGTCAAACGCTGATTATTGCTATGGTTGTCGATTTAGTTTGTCGTATGCACAAAGCGTGCAAGCTAACTCTAATGGCTTGACTCAATTGTCTTCAAATAATGTAGATGATGAAATGTCATATTCTCATGTTATGCATGGATGAATAATATTTTATAAGGATGAGAGCATATGGTTTCTATATACTCCATATTGCGTATGAGACCACCATTTTCTTTCAAAATAACCTCATTAGGTGCAGGATTTGGGATTCTAAACAACAAAGATTCGGATGTATGTATTAATTTCCTTATTTACAAGCTCGTGATATTTTGCAATACAGAAGTGCTTTGTATTATAATTTTTTTAACGTGCCAGCATAACCACTATAAACTATTAATACTTGAATAATTTAGGTTTATGTTTATGTATGTACAATGTTCAAGTTTAATAATTTCCCTATTTAGTAGACTGTGGTATTTCGCCATATATAATTTTTTTATATCACAATTTTCTTTAAACGTGCCTGCGGCACGTGCTTAACCACTAGTACTATTCAAAAACAAATAAAGGGGCAGAGAAGAAGGTCGGGGAAAACCTTGGCGACGATACCGACGCCACACTCCATGGCGAGCTTGGCGAGGAAGAGGTCGTCGGCGAGGAGGCGCTCCCTGAAGCCCCGGAACTGGAGCAGCCAGCGGAAGAGCGCGGAGGCCTCGAGGTCGTTGAAGCGGCGCACGATCTCGCCCGTGACGCGGCCTCCCTCGACGGCGGCGGCGAGATCGGACGGCAGGCTCTCGAGCTTCCTCCCCAGCTGCGCCAGCACAAACAGCGCCTCGCCGCGGTGGTCATCGGGAGCGCCACCGTCCCCTTCTGCATCCCCGCCGCCGCCGCCGCCGCCGCTGTTGTTGTTATTGTGGCCGTGGTCGCCGCCGCCGGAGGAGGAGGAGAGCGCGTGCGGGAGCGCGGGGAGGATGGGGCGCGGAATGCGGAGGCGGAGCGGGAGCGGGAGGGCGCGCGAGAAGGGGAGCAGGGAGAGGCGGCGCGGCTGGGCAGGGAGGTGGGTGCAGAGCTGGAGCGGGGCGGGCTGGGTGGACGGGGCGGAGAGCGAGGAGGATGACGGGAAGGAGGAGGCCATGGCGGCTGGCGAGGCGAGCGAGGAGGCTCGGCGGCGGCGCGGGGGCTGGAGGGGAGCAGACCAGCGCGCGAGCACGGCCCCGGTGGGCGGTGGGTTATGTTATGTACAGGGGGCTGGTTTTGGTTTTGGCGGCGGTGGCGCTGGCAGTGGCAGAGGGCGGAGGCAACGAAGCTGGCGGCGGGGGGCCCAACAAACGTAGGTGGCCGTCAATTCAACCAACAACGAGGTTGGTGGGGTGTGGGGGCGGCTGTCACCAACACCAACGTCTGATTCAGATGCTGCGTGCGGCGTGCGTGCGTGTGCGCGAGGGAGCCGGTGGGGCACGCGCTCGTTCCTCCTGCTCCTCTTCGTCTCCGCCGGTACGGAGTGGGGGAGGTAGGGATCTCCGGGGTCCGGGGCGGGGCGCCCCGCTCGTCACGCCCGCGGATTCTGATTCGCTGCGGTATCTCCGCGGTCATCGGTGGCGGCGGGCATTGCAGACTCCGTCGTCGGCAGGTCGTCGCCGGCTCCACCACCAGGCAGTGAGGTCGTAAACTGCGAGTCCGCCTTGTTGGCTGTTGTTTGTTTGATGGGCCGTGTTTCTTGGGGCAGCGGCGAGGCCTAGACACCCCGAGGTGGGCCGGCCGTGTCTCTAGTCCATGCTTTCAGCCCATCGTTGGGGCAGGCCTGAGAGACCGACAGCCTTGGGCCCTGGATTGAAACGTGGTTTATACTGGGCCGAAAGCCCTGGTACACCAAAGGAGTCAAAGGATTAAGGAACGACACCTTAGTCAAATTCCTCTCACTCTTTTTTTTCCCTCACAAAAGAAAAACCAAATTCCTCCTTCCAAATTAAATAATAAAAAATCCATCAAAAGGGGTAAGATCAATCTAAGCATGCCAAGACAATCTATCATACTGCCGTTGTAATATAATCCATACCATGTAGTAGGACTTCTTAAGTAGTAGGCAGCCATCTTGCCCACTGACGTTTCAAAATTCAAATCATGGTTAAAAATTGGTCATGGCCGCCCTAATACTACTAACAACCAGCATGTACTAGCAAGCACAAGGAAGGGTGAAACAAGAAAAGGCTACCTCGTACGGACGTGCAACAAGAACAAGACGAGCAGGCGGCCACATAAACAGACAAAGCTTTCCCGTTCGCCACAGCTAGCAGCACTTTGGTATGGCGTTACGCCGTTGTCTGCATTTCAGTCAGAAATTCTGTCATTCTGTGACCACGCCGTGTTCCGAGATGATATCAAATTACACACACAGGTACTGCTTGCTTTGAAGCCCCCAACCTCAGGGCCATGCAGATGCAGTGACGTTGCTGGTACCGAGAAGACAAGAACTATGCCTGCCTGCTCGACCCTGTGACATTTCTGCTGTCGGTCTCTGCCTTGTTGCGATGTAAACAGGAGATGTTTAGATGCACCCGTTATACATAGTGTTTATGTATTGGGTCGTGTGCACAGAGAGAAAAAAATAAACTGACACGTTTCTCTAGATAAAAATTTTATGCGTTTTTGTGGAACTAAACAGAGCCCAGCAACCAAATTTTTCTTGGGCTCACTCACCTGTGCTCCTCGCATTTAGCACCACTTTACCCGGCTGGAAGGCCTTCAAAAGTTCAACATCTTGCCTCTAGTTTCAAATTCTGAAGAAAACTGACATGTGCTGGAGAGACCTGATTCTGGTTCTAGCACAAAAAAAAAAAATGATTTCAGCACTTGCAATCGCAAAAGGCTCTTCAGAGGAACTACTGAATGACGAGTTCCCAGACTAGAGGTAATGCACGCCATGCATGGACATGAAGCTGTGCAGATGCAGATGAAACGCTTTGCATTGGGTACTAGTACTATACTCCTGGATCAAGTCATAAAGAGCGGCACGCTAGCTGTTACGTTGTTACGTGTACGTGCGCTAGCTGGACAGATGGTAAGGCGATGGAGCATGGACCCTACAGTATTTGCAGCACGCACAGGCGCGGGGTCAATCATAAGATACTACGTACAGGTACAGTGCAGCAGCATGCATGTCAAAAGGGGTAAAATAGCTGACAGGTCAAAAAAGGTACAAAAAGAGTGGGATCTGACCAAATACTACAGTTCAGTAGTGCGCCCACTAGGCATCATGCAGCAGGATTGCAGGTCCACGTCCATCGCTTCGCTGCCTTGCTCAGTTACATTTATTACATGAGATGAATCGTGAATGAGATCGGTAAAAATGTGAGGATCAGTGGTTAACTCTGTGGATAGTGGATGATACGGACGAGAAGAAAGGAAAAGGCAAGACCGAGACAAACAGATGCAGTCGGCCATTGCACAGCTGCGTGTAGCTTGTTTGGAGGTACTAGCTATCTCTCTCTAGCCTCTTGGCAAAACGCACGTAAAAGCTGAAACACCTGTACATTCCTATTCAGTGACAAGATAAAAGAGTGACTAGCACATAATTGTGTCGACGATCGAGTGATCAGTGATGTGACTCTACAGCAGCAGTTTAGTCCGCTCCGCACCTCCCCCGGTTTAGACGACGAACCTGGTGTTCATCCGCATCTCCCACCATATCCACACTGCTAATTCTCTCCAATTTTCAGGCGTGGCCCCGCACAAATCCATATTTGAAAAAAGGAGCTGATTTCAACCATTATCACAGACCATAAAAAAATATCACGGGTCAGGCAAGACAGGCATTGATGTTCTTTTTTTTTTCCCTGAAAACACTTCGTAAAATGAATTATAGTATTCAGTCAGTTTTGTCATAGAGTGCACCTTGCAGAAAATTAAAGCGAAAAAGAAGTCGTTGGACCGAATATGAACAGATGTCAATCAATCTGATAAAGAATTGTATGGTCCAACCGTCCAACACTCCAAGCAATATATATAACGGCGGCAAGCCTGCATAATAATTCATCCAAGATCCTGCAGATACATCAGGACCCACATGCGGGGAAAAGGCTAATCTATCTATCCATGCACGAATTCATCTGTCGTTGGTATGTGAATATCATACTGCATCAGGCCTGATGCTTTGCGGTGGACCCACCCGACCCCGAGGTCACGCACACTTTGGCTAGCTGTGCGCTCACATGCCTCATGGCGCTCAACTTATCATCACTTATGGATGGACCGTCCCAAATGCCATGCAAGACGGAAGGAAATTGAGCGAGGCAACAAGGAAGACGACGCAGGGCAACGCGCCAGCCGCCAAGCTGCCAACGATGCCACAACTCACCCACCACCGCTCACAATGCATACAACGGTTGGCACACAAGTAGTGTGTGTCTGTGTCCAATGGAATGGATGGTATTTATCATCGCTTCACTTGCAGAGTTGCAGTTGGAAAAGGAAGAAAAAAAAAAGCAGGGCAACGGCATGCATAGCCGTGACGATTTGACATCCAAAAGAGAAACCAACGAGAGCTAGAAAAATTGGCACGGCACAGTACAGTAGTAGTACACTAGTGGTCTAGTGTTGTGACTTGTGAGCATGGGAAACAAGGAGAGCTGTATGCTGTAGCTAACAGACAAGCATGAATGCTCATCGTACTTGCAGGAGCCGTTCGTTCGTTCGTTGCCAATGAACGACACGACGACGACTGTGTCAGAACTCTCAGAACAGATCGTCGGTCGATCAGAAAATTCAGAAGCCGGCGGGCCGGGCTTCCACTATATTCTGCCGCCCCCCACCCCACGGTGGTCGGGGACGACGGGGGCCTTGATGACCTGCAGGACCTGGACCACCTCCGCCATGGACGGGCGGTTGGACGGGATCTGCGACGTGCACACCATGCCCAGCTTCAGCAGCGGCAGCACCTCCTCCTCAGGGAACTCGCCGCCCATGCCGGGGTCCACGCACTCCACCGCGTTCCCGTGCTCCAGCAGCACCCGCACCTGGTCCAGCACCACCACCACGTCGTCCTCGCCGTACTCCACCGCCCGCCGCCCCGTCACCAGCTCCACGATCAGCACGCCCACCCCGTAGATGTCGCACTTCTCGTTCACCCGCAGGCTCTGGCACGCCAGCTCCGGCGCCACGTACCCGGCGCCGCCGCCGCCCTGGAACCGCCCGCTGCTCACCACGTGCCGCTGCTCCGCCCTGTTCGCCAGCAGCCGCGCCAGCCCGAAGTCGCCCACCATCGGATTGCACCGCTCGTCCAGCAGGATGTTGCTCGGCTTCACGCCGTAGTGGATCAGCGGCGGCCGGAACGCCTGGTGCAGGTGCGCAAGGCCCCGCGCCGTGCCGGACACCACGCGGAACCGCTCCTCCCACGTCAGCGGCGCCCGGCCCCCGCCGCCGTGGAGACGCGCCTCCAGGCTGCCGTGCGGCGCGTAGTCCGTGATCAGCAGCTGCAGCTGCGGCGTCCAGTAGTAGCCCTTGAGCGGCAGCAGGTTCGGGTGCTTCGCCTTGCCCAGGATGCGCACCTCGCGCTCGAAGTCTTCGCGGGACGCCACGATGTTCGCCGACACCAGCTTCTTGATCGCCACCACTCGGCCCTCGCCGACCGACGCGCGGTACACCGTGCCGAACACGCCGCGCCCGATCTCCGTCGCCTTGCTCAGCAGCGCGTCGGCGCCGGCGACCAGGTCCTCGGAACGAAGGCTGCTTCCCGGCCCGAACGTCACCACCTTGCCGGCGGCGAGCTTGCCGTTGCCGGACGACGACTTGTTTGTTGTCGAGCTGCTGGTCACGATGCTCTCCATCTCCTTGTGCTCGTCAGGGACCCCGCCGGCGGCCCTCCGCCGAGCCGACATGTTGAGCAAGGTGATCACGATGACGCCCAGGATGATCACCAGCGCCGCGCAGATGGCCACCATGGCGGACACGCTCAGGACCCGCCGCTTCCTCGGCACCCCCGCGCCGCCGCCGTCTGTCTCCAGGTTGTTGTCGCCGCCGCCGCCGTGCGTGTACTCGTTGGGGTCCAGCACCAGCGGCTTGGGCACGTTCATCCTGCATGGCTCCGTCACCAGCGGGCTGCAGATGCCCAGGTTGCCCTCCAGCGCGCTCGCATCCAGGCTCTGGAACACGCCCGACGCCGGCAGCCGCCCCACCAGCCGGTTGTGCGAGATGTTCACGGCTAGGAGGCTCTCCAGCGCGCCCAGCTGCTGCGGGATCTCGCCGCTCAGCTTGTTGTACTCCAGCCGCAGGATCTCCAGCTTCTTCAGCTCCGAAATGCCCGCCGGGATCGGACCGCTCAAGCCGTTGTGCCCCAAGCTCCTGCATTCATGCACGTTGTTGTTCCATTATTGTTGCACAACTTTAAGTCGTGCAATGACACAAGTACACAACACAAGGCGAGAAACAAGCAATGCAAGCTGATCAATGACGACTTACAGTAGGTACAGTGAGGAACAATTCCCGATGCTGTCGGGGATGGGGCCAGCGAGGGAGTTGCCATCGAGCTGGAGCACGGCGAGGCTTCCGGACTCGCAGAGGTCGGCCGGCACCGCCCCGTACAAGCCGGTGCTACGCAGGTCGAGCACCGTCAGGTTGTGGAGCAGGCCGAACTCCGGCGGCAGCGGCGTGCGGAGGTCGTTGCGGGACAGGTTGAGGTACCGGAGCTTGAAGAAGAGCACCATCTCCGGGGGGATGCCGCCGCTCAGCTGGTTGCCGGAGAGGTCCAGCCACTGAATGGTCTCCGCCAGCCTCGTCGAGCCGGACGGCAGGGCGCCCGACAGCGCGTTGGACGACATGTCGAGCGTCTCCAGCCCGACGTCGAACAGCGCGTCGGGGATGCTGCCGCTGAGCTTGTTGCTCCTCAGGTGCAGCTCGGTGAGCTTGGCGCACCCTGACATGGAGGCCGGGACGGAGCCGGAGAGCTGGTTGTTGGACAGGCTCAGGTACTTGAGGGCCTTGAGGTCGCCGAGCGAGTCCGGCAAGCTTCCGGTGAGCGCGTTGTCGGATAAATCCAGGTGCTGCACCGCGGCCAGCCTGCCAAGCCAGGCAGGGACGTCGCCGGAGAGCCGGTTGCCGGACGCGGAGAGGTAGACCAGCGAGCCGAGCTGGGCGATGGAGTCAGGGAGGTGGCCGTCGAACGCGTTGGAGCTGAGATCAAGGGTGCTGAGGTGCGGGCACAGGCCGATGTCCCCCGGGACGGCGCCGAAGAACCTGTTGCCGCTGAGGCTGAGGGTCTTGAGGTTGTGGAGCCTGGCAATGCCGTCGGTGACGGGGCCGGAGAACTGGTTGCGGGACAGGTCGAGCGTGCGCAGGCGGTCGAGCGGCCAGAGCGCGCCAGCGAAGTCCGGCGAGCCGGAAAGCTGGTTGCCGGACACGTTGAGGTGGAGCAGGAGCGGGCTCTTGGACAGCCCCTGCGGTATGGGGCCGGAGAACTGGTTGTCGGACAGCACGAGGAAGCGGATGGTGGGAGGGAATGCGGGCGGGAGCGGGCCGGAGAAGGCATTGGCGGTGAGGTCAAGGTAGCGCAGGGAGGCGAGCAGCGCGACGTCGTCGGGGAGCGGGCCGGAGAAGGCGTTGTAGGAGAGGTCGAGCGAGCGGAGCGAGGTGAGCAGGGAGAGGCCCGGCGGGAGCGGACCGGAGAGGTTGTTGCGGGCGAGGTTGAGGTCCTGGAGCGCGGGGAGGCGGTCGAGGCCCCGCGGCATGGGGCCGGAGAGCGCGAGGGCGCCGAGGGAGAGGCGGAGCACCCGGGAGGTGGCCGGGTCGCACTCGACGCCCCGCCAGCCGCAGGGCGTGGCGTCGGACTCGGTCCACGTGGCCAGCGCGCCGGACGGGTCGGAGAGCGCCGACTTGAAGACGACGAGCCCCAGCACCTCCTCGTTAACGGGCATCGGCATGTCGGCGGCGCGCGCCACAATTGCTGCGAGCAGCAGCAGCAGCTGCAGCACAAGGGCGGCAGGAGGGGAAGTAGCCATTTGTTCAGCTGCTAGCTGCCGCGTGCAGAATGTTTCCGGGACGGGATAGATATGGTGGCAGAGGGAGATGGTAGATCTAGTGGCGCGGAGGAGGAGGTGGTACAGGGGCGGAGCTGTGTTTTGGGGGTAGTGTGCATGGTGGAGGGGCGCGGCGATGGCGCATGGAGGGCGTCGTTGGACTGGCGTGCGTGGCCGTGGAGCGAAGGGAAGATCAGCGCTGGCCCGTGACTCGGCTCCTTGGAGGGGGTAGGTTTGGACAGATAGAAAGCAACAAAAGACTTCACGTTCTCCGGTCCTCGGGTTGGCCATGGAGAGGAGCCCCCCTGCTCCTCTGCCGCTGGGCGGTGGGGTCGCCGGAGGAATCCAGCAGCTCGCCGGAACACGACACCGCACGGCGATTGAGGCGACGGTGAGCGCACGGTTAGTAGCAGGCGGCAGCTGCGTGGAGTGTTTAAAAGAAGAGAACCCTCCCGCCGGTCGTTTTCTTATACTAATCAGCAGCCTTTAGTTACGCCGAGGCCCAGAATCACGTCGGATGGAAAGCTACTCAGCTTTTGTTAATTCTGATCACGGATGGATCAAAATGCGTGATGGATCTCCCATCTCCCCAAGTGGGCAGAGGCACCCGACTGGCAGTCACAGGACGGCCATGCCCACTCCATGACTCCATTCATCAGTCCTGTTCTCAGCAAGCTGAAAAAGGACGAATGAACAACCCCCAGCATCACAACCGCCGCCAGATCGCATGACTGCAAAAAGCCGTAACAGAAGCTGTCATTTCATAGTATGTGGCTTGGCTCACACAAATTATTTCATTTCCATCATGGGGGCACATACATACATTGATGATATACTCTACATTTTTGTGGTGTTGTTGCCATCCCCCATTCTTTATCCTGATCAGTGTATGGTATCACTATCACCGGCCACATGTGCTGTTATCAAGTTCAAATGCCTCAACACACACACTCATGTGGACAATGGTACATTTGGATTCTGCACTATACCCTCTACATGTATGCAACCTTCTGCATTATGTATGTATATAAATGGTAAAGGAGAACACGCTCGCGTAGGTACAATTATCCTCTCGCCTCGCTGTTAGCTGCACCTGGAGGAAATGCTACTGTTCTGATAGAACAAACAAACCCATCAGCGCCTTGACCAACTTGATTGAATTCAGGCACTGGACTGATATAACTGTAAAACTGTTGCATCAATCTCGCGGGCCGTCAAATGACTGCGATTTCCTCAAGTTCCAGTGTAGACCTTCATGGATGCTGCGAAGGAAATCGGTCGTTGAATCCATCACGCAGGCTGTGGGCACAGGCCAAGGTGAAATGCTGCAGATCAGAGCATCACCGGGTGATAGCTGCTTCCGATCTTTGCCATCAAAAGACGCCCAGGCATGCCCCCTGCTATTGTAAGGCACTTGAATGCGCAGGGTCACGTATTCAGGCAGTATCAAAGGTCTGAACGACAAGGAATGCGGGCAGATTGGGGTGAAAAGGATCCCTGGGACCTGCATAAACCAGCTAAACATTAGACACCACGGCGGAATGGTGAGCCGCTGGAAGAAGAACTGTGTAACAGTCCAAACATTAAGACTGTAATTATCAGGAAATGCTACCAATTACAGCTACAAATTAGGGCATACCTGTGGATGAACCATGGATCCTCCAGCTGCTAGCGAATATGCTGTGCTTCCAGATGTAGTTGATATGATTAGCCCATCTCCTTGTACACAGGTAACAAAAGAGCTGTCACAGTAGCATTCCAGGTAGGTGAGGTAAGATGATATTCCTCGGTCGATTGTAACTTCATTTAACACTAAGAATGGCTCCTCAGTCACGATTTCATCCTTTGCTGCATCACGGATTACATGACACTGTAGACGGTTTCTCAGTGTGATGCTAAATGGTCCATTCAAAACATTGCCCAAGCACTCACGGTATTGCTCGCTTGCTGGAAGAGTATGTCAAGGACAATGCAATAGATAAAAATGGGACTGTCAATAAGAGAGAAGAAAGCTTCATGTGCGATTAACTTTCCAACAAATGTTTCTATGATCAAGCAAAATCCAGACGTTCTAGATATTACTGAATAGAGCGTGTCAGCACAGATGATAAAGGATACGGAAAGGTGTCATGAAGCCAAGTGATCCAAGCGAGAATGCAACAACTGGAGGAACTGGTCCTTTGAACAATGATGCAGCCTGTTAAGAGGGACCAAGTCAATTCCTAGTTTCAGTAGCATAGCAATTAAATTTAAACTAAAACAACATACAAATCCAAAGAATATGAGAAGCAATAAGTTCTTATTATCGGAATAAGCATTGTTTGAGCAGACAACTCAGTAGTTGAGACTGGCCAGCATGCAAAAAAAATTAACATTCATACATATAAAACTTGGAACAGGTAAGCTACTAAGGTGGTTCTGATAGTCAGCGCCTTAATAAGGATTTTGTGATAATAGTAAGAATTACCAACTTTTAAGAAAAAAATAAGACTGCCATAAATTCTGGGAACAGTACAGGCCTTCCAATTCAGATGTTATGGTACCACGTAAACCATGTGCATTGACCAAAAATACGAGGTCTATGAAATGGTTGATTATGCAGATGTTCTGATGAGATCAAAGTTTATCTGGTTGAGGCAAGGCCAGCCAACCAACTGCTAGGTCAGTGTGATGCTGCTAAGGCTCAGCATGTTCAAAAACTCATCATAGGAGTACTAATTTGTTTTTTGATTGTTAAAAGTATTAGGATGAAGCTCAACACTTCCATGACCAGGGAATGAAATAGCAACCACAGAAATAAATGCTGGCTGCTCACATCACCTAGCTCAAGTGTCTGGAAGCTAAATTGCTTGCTCTCAACATCAGCTGTAATTGCACGTAATAGTCTCCCATAGCCAATTGAAGGCATGGACCAAAACGATTTAGCTAAGCTAACAAACTGATACAATGCCAGGGTCCAAGCAATTCTCAATGATTGATGCACAAAACAGGTAACAGATTATTTTGCATAATTTTTATATTTTTAAAACTAAGAAGAAATAGCACATTACAGATAATCTTGTATGAATCTAGTTATTTTCTTGCCAATCTGGCTTCTGGCCCAACAACCACATAACTGAAGGTGTCACTACATCAAAATGAATTAAAAAAAGAAGTTTTGTACTCCCTATAACATTTTGCAAGGATATATCACAAAAGAAAATGGATGCGTACCCACAGAACAGTTCCATCACCGCCAAGAGTTACAATGAGATCAACCTTCGTGTGCAGCAGTTTTATCTCCTCCTCTATAAGAATTTTCTAATTAGTTGGGCAGAACATGGAAAGTGCTAAGTCAATATACTAACTATAGGAACAATATAAATAGATCTCAAACATGACCATAAGAAAGTACAAGATGAAGAATGTTGATAAATACTACAGCAGAAAAGTATGTATACGCTAAATGTACTAAGTGAATATAATAAGGTGATAATTTAAGGGTTACAATTGTAAGACAGCTGTAGCACATCCAGTATGCACAGCTCAAACATGTTCTGCATCATTCATTGTGACACCAACACAGTTTAATGCTGTGCTTAGTTGTCAACACGGGTTCATCTCCCCCATGCTTCATAAAAATGTACAAGGGGACGTCTCTCCCATCCAATCATTTTTTTTTTTACCATGCTCAGTGTAGACCAAGAATGTTTTAGACTATAGTGGCAAGATCTGACTTCATTAAGAGGCAGTAAGGCTGGCTTTGAGCAATTATAACCTCAATAATAATAAGCATTTCAAATTACGGGGGTAAATAAGATATTAGAAAATTCTCTCTAAATAAAGAACAAGAAGGGGCAGAAACATATCACCTAAGCACCACTAGAAAATCTAGCAAAAAACATGTATACACTATCAGTTTATTCAATTCCCATATATATGTCTTGAACTGCCAAATCAGGAGGACATGGAATAAGTACATCACATAAGTTAAACCTCTTACCATTATCCCATGTTTGGATGAAGTTGTAGTAGGAATCATCCTCTGTTAGAAGTTCCTTGCTAACACGTGGCTCAACAAAGACATTCAAATTTTTATGCTCCTTAAGCCATCTGTGTAAAAATAATTGAAACATTTCAGTGACCTTCGTACAATACAGAAGTTACTTGTGCAATGGCATATAAACCATGTAAGTTGTGATTGCATCAGTAACAACAAGATATTAAGGGTACTGGTTCCTAAAAATGTTATTTAAGACGAGTGGTCGCTTCTCATATAGTACAGGATGACAGCAAAACCTTGTAAATCAGAAATATGGAAAACATTCACAAGTATGTTAATGGATAATAAGTGGTGGTGGTGTTGGTGCAAAGCAATTAAGAGAACACACCTGACCATTTCTGCACAAAGAACACGCACAGAGCTGGAGTTAGGTTTGGTTATGAAAAGCACTGTTTGTGGTGGTGATTCCCATTTCAGTAAGATCTGAAAGAAAAGTATTTGTCATCATTGAAAGAGAGAGGATCAAAAGAGTGATAAATATTTTGTCAAGAATTTTTAGACCATGTTCTCTGCCATTCCAAAATGAATTGAAAAGAACAAAAGGACCAACCTGCTTATTGCTCCGTTCTGCTGTTGTTATATCGCCTTTTTCAAAGGACACAAAATCATGCTTATGCTGGCCATTTTTATCCCCATTACATCCCCATGAAAGTTTAAATGATGCCTTTCTCCCTACCATCTTCTGATTAGGTCTTGGGATAGGGCCAGGAACTTCATCCTGGAGAACCTCATGCGAACATATACCATGCTTTCCACAACATCCTATTTGATCAGATGCAGATCTCTCCAGGGTAAGTTGACTGGCCAGTTTGTCTAAGTCATTACCTATACAACTGCCACAGCCTGCACACGATAGCATTCCAGTTGCTCAAGAGGAACAAGATAGCATTCCAGTTGCTCAAGGGGAACAAAATAAATCTCACCTTTGATTTTACTCTGTTGCTTGTGTGTCATCTCTAATTCATACTTGCGTTTCCACTCTGCTGCCTCTGCTTGAGCAGCAGCCTTCCCTTCGGCCACTCTCCGTAATGCTTTTGCAACAGCTTCAGATTCGCATAATTATACCAATTATTATTTGATAGTAAATGGAAAGCTCTACATCTGCTTTACATTTAGGCTCATTCAAAGAAGAAAGTGTGTGTCTATCCTTACTTCTCATAGCCTCCGAAAACTCCACAAGGTGTGCATCAGTTGACTTGATAGGAGTTTGAGCAAGAAACTCATAGGCGGCTTTCTCTGATTCTAGTGAACTAACAGTAGAACTAGCTGTAGAGATGGATCCATTTTTACTTTGAAGTGAGGCCATGACATCTAATCTCTCATCAGAAACCTGAAATACAAGCAGGTCTGTCAGTGAGAGTGCAAGACAGCTGGGCGTCTGATAGCTGTAGAAAACTACATTTCCCCTTCTCATTTTGCTGCCTCCTCAAATAAATGTATCTGGACTTGTGTAAGATTATAATGACATGTTTAGCTTAGTTTAGCCTCACAAATCAAGCCCTGAGAGGAGATCAACTCAGATTTTGACCCACCAGAACTTTTGAGCTACGTAACTAAGCCCCCACTGGCTTCTTATTTTATTTGAAAGGGTTGCCTGAGATAAATGATTAACCAAACAAAAATGCTGAATGGATTATTTAACAATTCAGAGATTAAACAAGTTCAAACTGCAAAAATAGTCCAATGTTAAATTTTGAAGGACATTAGCTATTTTGCAGGTTACCAAGTGATTTAGCCTCATTCATTCATGTGCGTGACTGGGAGTTGCAATCCTACTTGCAAGCTGAAACGTCATAAACTCAAGTTTCACATGCTATGCAGATGCTTGTACTAACAAACAGTTTTAAAACCTTCATACTGAAAAAAAAAAATTAAAATCAATGTTTCTCCACAGAATGGGGAAAGTGGCCTTCTCTATTGGTATTTTTGGTACCGAAAAACTCTGAACTTGCACGAAAAGTTAGTTACTGAAAAAAACATGTTCGACAAGACTTTCACGAGTCCTAGAAACAGAAGACGTTAAGCTCAAGGACACTCCAGTCAGCTATTAAGCTACTCCTACATATTACGCAATCACAGGAAGCTACGAGACGGCATCGAAATGGTCACACATTTTGGCTATCTGCTTGTCCGCACGTACCGAGTCGACCAATGATCTGATGCTCGGAGCAGCTGGGATCGGAATCGGCCCTGGGCTGAAGCTCCGGAACTTGGAATCCGACTGCGCGAGCGGAGCTTCCTCGGGGGATGACTGCTCCTGGCACACGGAAACCAAGCATTCATCAGAACCAACTAAACCAAACATTTCGTCGAGCTCGAAAATTCAAACTAGAAGCAAATTGGGCGGAACTGGGGCGCCCAACCGCCAAAAACACCACAAGCAGTCGCCTCAAGTAGCGCGGGCAGATCAGGGGGGGCGCGCGTACCTTGTCCGCGAGCTCATCGAGCGACATGGCGCCGCGATCCAGTCCTCCTCGTCGCCGACGCAGAAAAATCCTCCGTGCTTGCTCTGCTCTTGGCTTCGCTTGCCCTGGTATGGGCGGGTAGTGTACGTGGTCTCCGATTCCGCGAGGGAGGGGGCAAAGAGGTGGGTGGCTGACGGGTAGGTGGGTGAGGGGCGACGACGCCGAGGCCGATGAGGAGCACCACCTCTCCCCGCCGCGGCTATTTATCAGCTCCAGGTTTGACGCCGACGGGCGATGACCGGTGGGGGCGGGACGGTTGGGCCCGCTTGCAGTGGGACGCTCGCCTTCCAGTTCCAGCTGACGCGTGCTGGGAAGGGAGGGGCATGGCGTGTGGAGCCTTCGTGGCTACTGCCGGGGAGCGGAAACGGTTGGTGGGCCCACCCGGCTTCGCCCTTTTCCCCCCTGCTTTTGGGAATTTTTAATTTAAATAATCAATTAACCCCAACATTTGGGGAGACAAAAGGAGTATCCGTTGAAAGAAAACTTTACCTGGTTGGCTGCATGGGCACCTCAATGAAATTCTACGTTTATATACTAGTATAGTCAAAATTAGGCAAAAGGAGTATCCCTCGAACAAATATTGGTGTTAATTAGATGGGATATACAAAGTTTAAGTCTCCTACGTACAAACATGCATGTCTTGTATTTTTTGAATGGAGTGGGTAGCAACTAGAAGTCAAGTTTGATGTCATCTACGATTTCCATGGTGAGTTGGTGGCACAAATTTAGATGAAGGCCCTGTTTGGTTCCCGCGATAAAAATTATCGCTAAAAGGAATCTTTCTTGCATGGAGTATTAAATGAAGTCTATTTGCAAAACCCAGCCACGGATGAGTGTAACTTTTCGAGACGAATCTAATGAGCTACAGTAATCCATGATTTGCTACAGTAATGCTACAGTAACCATCCTCTAAACGTGCGGTCAAAGGCCTCATTAGATTCGTCTCGCGAATTAGCATAGGCGTTGTGGAGGTAGTTTTGTAAACTGCCTTTATTTAATACCCCTAATTAGTGGTCAAAGTTGTGAACAGTACTACTAATTTTTATAACTGCTGGATCCAAACAGGACCATATACCATGCTGGCCAAAAAAAATATATGGTCAAATAGGCTCTTTTTTTTTGGCGAGAGATAAACAAAGCTCTTACTACTGTGCATTTTCCCCTGTATTCTTTGCGTTTATGAATTAAGTAAGTTACAGACATCTTCAACTATTTAGTTTTGTCAAGACGATTGCAAATTTGCAATGAGTAAAATAGAATGCATCAATCCAATTATTCAAGCACTGACTTGAACGAGTTGAGGGATGCTGGAGACAACCAGAAAAAGACGTTTCTTTAGATAATTGCCTGCAGGACTTGGACTTGCACTGACTAATTCCAGTCTTTCGCTAACTACATTTCGGCTATGGCCTTGTTTAGATAGGGTGAATTTGATTGAATTCAATGATTGGAGATGCATTGGGAATTGAAAAAGTAGAGAGGGGCACATAGTTCAATGCGTTGCCTTTTGATTGAATTGGTGCCTTTTCGCGAATCTAAACAGGGCCTATATATATAAACGCATTCCTACTCCAGTGATGCATACGTGTTCATCCGCAGAAAAATGTTGGCTGCTTTTACCAGGCACCACACCAAACAAAGAATAAGCTAGCAATCGAAATCTCATCTCATGTGACCATGCATACAGTTGCGGCGAAACAGTCAATGCAAAAGAATTGGATTTTTTCAAAAGTCTTGGTCATCGGCTGGGAAAAAGGTTGGTGAGAACAAAATCTCGCTCGCGATTACGAATTTACAATACAGCGGGAGTGGTTGGCAAAAATCCAACTGCATATGTAGCAGATGCGGAGGTGTGGTGTGACCCCCATATATACGAGTCTTGGCTGAGCGAAAGAGAATGATACTTTGCTACCTGCGTTGGACTCGCTGAAAAGTAGCGGACTGAATTTGCTTGGACACAACAAAAAGGGTTTCAGACTTTCAGGTGGGATTCTTCCGTTCTTGCCACACGGCTTTTGGCTCACTTTCAGCGTCCTCCAAAAGTTCAGTCCTCCGGTATGCACTTTGCAGGCGCGAGACCACCCATATGGATGCTATATATGTCCTCTCCTTTTCTTTCCAGCTATGCTTTCGGTCATATGTGTGTCTCATGGGAAACTGGGAATGCAATGCATCATAGTTTTCTGAGGAGCATCATATCCAACATTGGAATGCATCATTTCTAACATTCTACTTCTTGCTTGATCATTTGTGGATACGTACAAAATTAAGTTGCTCCAAGTCATTTTTTTAGCTCCAAGTAAAAGTAATGAAGAAAAAAAATACTAGACCACCTATGCATGCAGGATGCAGCAGGTTCATTTGACAAGTAGGAGTACTAGCTAAATTGTGAAACATGAGGAAGCAAGCGATGAGAGCAACCGTAAACTGCCCTGCCCCGGAGAGACGAGCCTCTCAACCACCGTGGCGTGAATCAATGACTTGTACTCTTGAACGGAAGAGAGGAAGCATCATCGGTGACGACTGACGAGCCCGAGGCAGTTCCGCGGATCGTGCAGGCACGGCACGGCTGGCTTGCTGCTCCTCTGACTTTTGTTTTGGCAGCTGCCACCTGACCTGAGCTGACCCGCCGCGGCGTCCTTTTTTGGCAGCGGAAACGCGTTAAAGCTAGCGGCCGCCCGGCGTCCGGTCCGGGTCCGCGGCGACGGCGAGCGAGCTTCGTCAAAGTCAGCGGCGCGCATCAGTGAGCATGCAGCATGCGGGCGGCCCGGCCCGGGGGAGGCCGGGGACGGGGAGACCGGAGACCGTTCGATTGGCGTCACCGTCTCCATCTCCATACGTTTTGTAGGTGGGCTTTCCGGCCGGGCCAGTGGCCACTTGCGGTTAAGATGCCGTTCAATTCCCAGCACGAGGGAGACGCATGCACTGCAGCCCCGCGGGAAATGGACCGTAATATATAAATAAATAAAATGCAATGTAATTCAGGTCGTGCTGTCACGTGATAAGTGCCGAAATCAAGATATGAGATGGACCATTTACGGGACAGTGATGAAGCTGCCTGCCTTGGTAATTATTCTCAAGCATAACACACGCCGCCGGCTAGCGTCTCAACTCTCAACGTACGGCAACATTGCTTAATGCGCAGCACCTCCAAACTAATTAACCTACTCATCATAATTATATATTTCCCAATAATTAGTTAATGAGTATGCCCCCAATAACTTTTTCATAATTATTGAGAGAGTTACTTTTACATACAGTCTCCTAATAATCTTGTCCCAATCTAACTAGCGTATTGAGACAGTCACAACTCCCCCTCTATTTGGAGAGAGTTGGGTGGATTAGGGCATGTACAACAGTTTAGACAACTGCTGTCTATTTTGTTGTCTATGTGATATTTAGGTTGCGTTTGGTACGGCTGTGGCTGTGGCTGAAACAGCTCCGGCCGTGGCTGTGCTGGTGGAGCTGAAGCCATTCTGGAAAGTATTTGGCAAAATAGCTCCGGCTGTGGCTGTGCTGATGGATGAGAGTGGTCAAATATTCTGTATGCCCTTGGCTATGTGTATTATTTGAATGGATAAATTTTTGAATGTTTAACATTAGGTGGATGAAATGTCCATAATACCCTTCCTTTTTCTTTTTTTATTTTCTTCTTTTATTTTTTATTTCCCTTTTTCTTCTTATTCTTTTTCTCTTTTTTTGTTATTCTTTTTCTCCTTCTTTCCTTTCCACCGAACATCCTTTTCTTCTCCCCCGTCAGGCCTTTGTCCCTTCCATGGTTCAGCCCAATTTGGCCCAAAAACACTACAGCCCATCTACATGAAGGCAAAAGCACGTAGGAGGAAAGGCAGAACCACATAATCGCTGAAAGCATCTAGGCCCTCTAATTGTGTTTTGGTAATTACTTATAACTATATTAGACTAACTATTTCATTGAGGATATGAGAATAGGTTAGTCCGGTGAGATGGTTGAGCTTCAATGGTGAATTAACATTGGATATGTATGTTGGAATCAAGGAAGCTCAAGGCAAAGGTAAAAGATAGGATATTTTCTTTTACCGGTCATGAGGTGTTTAGAGAAGATTTTTGACCGGATTGATAGGCTAGATAGCCGTACTATCAAGAGGGGTCAATTTCATTTGCATGACGAGTTTCTAGTGCCACTTTGCTCAAATGGTTGCTGTCGGATACCAATATTAGGGGTATCCAATGACAGTGAGTTAAGAATAAAAAGCCCCGACCCTACGAAGAGGTCGGCGTCCGACCCTGGGGAAAAGGCGGCATGTCCGCCTCGCCCGACCCTCGCGCGGGACAGCGGTCTCTCATTTTCCTCCACCGAACAAAACATCAACAGCAATCAATTTTCTCTCTCTCCACACCCCGTACACGCAAGTACATGCATGCATTTATTTATGGGCACGGCAGCACCTGTAGTCCCGTACATGCATGCACTATTACCCATCTTGCATGTCTCTCCCTCTCTCTCCTATGGTTTTTTCCACCCGAGGACTTGCATGCATAGTTGCATGCATGTCACTCTCTCTCTCTCCACGTGAACCAGGCAGAGCAGATGGGCACAGCAGGTGAAACAGCAACCGTAGGAGCCGCACAGCAAACAGGCAAGGGAAATGCATGGGTTGAGCAGCCAAGTACGCATGCATGCAGGGCATGTGAATGCACACACGCATGCATACAGCTGCATGTGCTGTGCTACTGTGTTGTGCGGTGCATGCATGCAAGGGCATGTGCATGTACTGTTCGACCTCTACGCATGAGTGAAAGTAACTCTGCTACGGCTCCCGACTTGCCTGACTCGCCCGACCCTCGCGCGGGGGTCGGCGCGTCCGTCTCGCCCGACCCTGGCGCAGGGGTCGGCGCATCCGTCTCGCCCGACCCACGTACAGGGGTCGGCCGCACCATCTACTCTAAAATAAATTACACGCAGACCGCGACAGGGCCGTACCCTGCCATAACGGGACTGCACAACACCGATATATTCAATGCTGTGTCACCTACTCCACTGCGCCAGCTACCTCAAACAGGAACAGACCAGCAAGGGAGCCGTCGGACGAGCACCTCGGCCGACCCCACATCACCTCAGCCGACCCTTCTCCGCCTCGCCCGACCCTTCTCCTCCTCGCTCGGGCCCACGTCGGGCCAGGAGATAAGGGTCAACAGGGGGGACTCGGCGCAGAAGGAGACAAAGAGGACACACCGCCGCATATCTATTCCACGACCTATTGGCATTAACTGACCTTACCGCGCGCTGTCCGGTGTGGCAGAAGGATGTGACACGCACTATTCCGGCCGCCCCGTAGGCGCCGCGAAGGGACGACCACGACCCTAGCAAGCTCGGGACTAGGACCTACTCCTGCATCACCCACAGTGTCCCGCAGGCGGCGGGGCTTCTTCA
>CM014274.1:1970279-2008212 GCA_004135705.1 Alloteropsis semialata
ATGTTTACATCGGACGAGTTCAAAAATTTTGCTGCTGATATGGGTATCAAGCTTCTTAATTCATCGCCATATTATGCACAAGCCAATGGTCAAGCTGAAGCCTCCAATAAAAGTTTGATCAAGTTGATTGATAGAAATATTGAGGAGTATCCAAGAAAATGGCATATTGTGCTTCCTGAAGCTCTATGGGCCTATCGAATGGCTTGTCATGGATCGATCAAGGTTTCTCCGTATGAACTGGTTTATGGACATGAAGCCGTCCTTCCATGGGAAATTCGTACTGGATCAAGACGTATCGAGCTTTAGGATAAATTGAAGGCCGGCGAATACATGGAGCTCATGAATAGTGAGTCCGATGACTTGGCTGTTCGTCGGCTGCGCGCTCTTGAAAATATTGAGGCTAATAAACTCAGGGTGGCAAGGCATTATGATAAGAAAGTGAAAGGGAAAGAGTTTAAGGAGGGCGATCTTGTCTGGAAGGTTATTCTGCCAATTGGTTCTAAAGATCCCAAGTACGGCAAGTGGTCACCGAACTGGGAGGGACCTTATCAAGTCGTCCGATGTGTTCCTGGAAATGCTTATATTCTACGAACGCTTGAAGGAGAAATGTTTCCTAAAGCATTAAACGGGAAATATTTGAAGAAGTACTACCCTAGCATTTGGGTAAACTCATAAGAGCCGATGCTATGCGTCAGGCTTGAAAGCCGATGGAAAATCGCCTCAAGAACAAAAATAAGAGCCGATGCGATATGCATCGCCTTAAGGGCTGTATCCAAACAGAGAGAAATACATTACATCATCAAGCCGTTCGATGACGGATCAGGCTGTTTGAAAAGGGATTGCATATATATTCATATATTTCTCATACAGAGGGATTTCAGAAGATAAAAGGATCTAGTAGGCGCCGATGTACTTTGTTCATCATTGCCAGAACTAGATTGAAAGAAGGAAGGGCAAAAGGAAGCGCAAGTTTGAGGAGATATCTTCTTCCTTGAGTCGAAGAAATCCACCCCGGATGCAGTCCCTTGAAGAGCGCGCCGGTGGACGCTCTGCCCTAGCCTGTAAAGGGCACTCCATTACACCCCTCTGAAAAACCTTCCCTTTGGTGAACCATGAGAGGAACCTCACGAGGATTCTTCTAGCGGAAGTTCCACCTGGATTCACTGCGGGATCAGAAAAGGGGGGAGTACCCTATACTTCTTCACGAGAATTCTTCTAGCAGAGGAGGAGGAAGGAGACGAATCCTATATCAAACAGGAGGAGTTTGTGCTCTACCATGAATATTGGTTGTGCCATGGCTAAAGGATGGTGAAAGAAGAAGGCTTAAGGCGGTTATTTATAGCCGGCGGTCGATGGATGCGTTAGAGGAGGAATGGAATCCAGGGGACGCTCGTGGAAACCGTCCAAATGAAGAATAGTATTCTCGTGGAGATGCGGCATTGATTCAGGGCTGCCGTAATTAAAGGAGGGGCGTCTTTTGAGGGGCTGCATTGAAAAGTCGTATCGACTGGGTCAGAAGACATATGGATACCCATGGGGTAAATGTAGGGATCCATATCTGTTCGTTGTCAGAGGTTATTGCCCAGGAGAAAGATCGGGGAGCCGTGCAGTGCAGGGATGGAAAGTTTCGGCGCGAAAATCGGTGGAGAAGTTATGGTGATAGATACGAATTTTGGAACAAAATGATATTTTATTCCAAAATTGGGGGGCATGTGTTGACACCAGATTTTCGCACCTGATATACTGGGTCGGATGATGACATGATGAAGTTGAGACTGCGAAGTGGACCCGTTGACTGGTCAATGCCAAAGGTGACAAAGAAGGAAGCCGATGCTGAAGAGGAGTTCGATGAAGCAGGAGTCCGATCCAATGACAAGTTCAAAAGGGAAGACACGTCGGCTAAGGAAGAAGCGTATCAGATTCAGGGACTATTTCCTTTTCAGAGGACGTATGAGAGTCCCATTGTATCTTAAGTTTAGTTTACCTTATTTAGTTAGTCTGGTCCGATCAGGACTCTTCACGACCAGGGTATAAATATGAACCCTCGTCCATTGTAAAGAACAATTCTCACAATTCAATACAACCCGGCTTCACGCCAAAACCCTAGTAGTAGTTACCGACGAAGCTCATTGGTGGACGGGCTGCATCAGTTCTGATCTCCGGCTTACCAGTAAGTTAGTCAATTTATCGAACTAGTATAGGCTTTGAATTGAGGCGCATCGCCCTTTCTCGTTTATACTGTTCAACCGATTTATCTCTGAATAATCAAGATTGATATAGATTCCCTACGTCGGAGCTAGATCAATATTGATTATTCAACAGATTATCGTTATCGGACTATACTTTAAGCCTAGATTCCCTACGTCGGAGCTAGGTATCAAGATTAGTCTAGATTCTCTACGTCGGAGCTAGAGTAATCTTGGTTACTAAAGGTAGTCTTTGCGGTTTGTTGGAGTTGCTAGATTGGTTTAGATCTACGCCATGTGAATCAATTCTACTTCTTCAACGGTTTTGAGCACAGGTCTTGGTCCGATTTAAGCAATATTTATCTTACAGCATCGTTCTATGTCCGATCTTGCTTTGTGGTTTAATCTGGTTGTTCTTTGAGTATTGCATTGGTGTAGATTCCCTACGTCGGAGCTGGATCTTTGTAATACACTTAGATTAATCTTTGACTGTCATGTTTGGTCTAGATTCCCTACGTCGGAGCTAGGTTCATCTTGATTAGTTAAAGGAAGCTTTGGTTATGCCTTATTGCTATTTGAATGTTAAGTGTGGTGTAGATTCCCTACGTCGGAGCTGGATCTTGCTTAATTGTTCAGTAGCATATCTTAGAATCAGAACGTATCTGTTAATGTTTTACCTGCTTATTTTGCTTAATCTGATCAACACCTGTGCGAGCATCTTGTCTAATTGACAGGTTGATGAATCGAGTCTGGTTATCTAGCTATCCGATCTGATCATAGTTGGAGAAATCTAGATTCCCTACGTCGGAGCTAGATTTCTCTGAAAAGGCTATAGTCCGATCGGCTGGTTAGATGGTCCGATAAGATGAGTCAAACTGGCAACTAGACAAGATGGACAATGTATCGGCTTACACTGTGATTATTTAATATCTTGTTTCAAGACACAGCTGATCCATTATTTTACATATTGGCCTTGTTTTATGCTTTTATTTCATTATTCAAAGGCTAGTCTGTTATATCAATCAAGGTCCGATCCTGATGGTCCGATCCTGAGGTCCGATTTGGTGTCTGATTGAGGTCCGATTACTCGGTCCGATTGACGTCATCATTGAGGTCCGATTCTGAGGTCCGGTCAGTATCGGCCGATGCGTGTCTGATTGGGTCTTGGCTAAAATTCGACGCTACTCCATCGTCTGAAATAGAGCCGGCACAATCATAGAGCAATTTAACTGTTTTATCCCCTTGTCAATTTCAGGTCAAATTGACTGGCACGCCGCGAACCTGAACTGGAGTATAGACTGGCACTGGAGCGAAGCTGATCTCCCCGGTCATCGTGTGCTGCACGCGGGAGATACGTCTGCCGATTTTCCGCGTCAACACAAACAAATTTGGGTACCTAAAAGCAAGTGAATTCCTTTTTGTAGGTAGATTACAAGGCCGGAGGGAAACATTGGGTGGTTGATAGTGGATGCTCTCAACACATGACCGGCGAATCAAAGATTTTTACTACTCTTGACAAAGAATCCGACTATGATGATATCACCTTCGGTGACAATGGCAAGGGTGAAGTAAAGGGATTGGGCAAGATCATTATCTCTAATGAGTATTCTCTCTCAAATGTGCTATTAGTTGACTCTCTCAAGTTTAATCTATTGTCGGTATCTCAACTTTGTGATCTTGGTTATAAATGTTCTTTTACTAGTGAAACTTTTGAAGTAACTAGTAAAGATGAAAGCATTAGCATATTCAAGGGGTTTAGGCATGAGAGCTTATATTTGGTGGATTTCTCATCTAGTCGTGCCAAGTTGACCACTTGTTTGTTCTCTAAATCATTTTTGGGTTGGTTGTGGCATAGAAGGCTAGCTCATGTTGGAATGAAACAACTCAACCAATTATTGAAGCATGATCTAGTAGAAGGCTTGAAGAATGTGAAGTTTGACAAGGACAAATTGTGTAGTGCTTGTCAAGCCGGCAAACAAGTGTCAAACTCTCATCCTAACAAGAGTGCTATGTCAACCACAAGACCTTTGGAATTATTGCATATGGATTTGTTTGGTCCTACAACCTATAGAAGTATTGGGGGAAATTGCTATTGTCTTGTGATTGTTGATGATTATTCAAGATACATATGGGTTTTCTTTCTTCATGACAAGGCCGACACTTATGATATATTCAAAAATTTTGTGACAAGGGCCGAAAATGAATTTGAGCACAAATTGAAGAAAGTAAGAAGTGACAATGGTAGTGAATTCAACAACACAAGAGTTGAGGAATTTTGTAATGAGAAAGGAATCAAACATGAATTCTCAACCAAGTATACACCGGAGCAAAATGGTCTTGTTGAGAGGAAGAATAGAACTTTGATTGATATGGCAAGGTCAATGCTATCGGAGTACAATGTTTCGGATTCTTTTTGGGCCGAAGCAATCAATACCGCTTGTCATGCATCAAATAGGCTTTATTGTCATAGATTCTTCAACAAGACACCATATGAACTTCTCATTGGAAGAAAGCCAAACATTTCATATTTTAGGGTCTTTGGTTGCAAATGCTATATCTTGAGGAAAGGCACAAGACTATCAAAGTTTGAAAGCAAGTGTGATGAAAGATTTCTTCTTGGATATTCATCTTGTAGCAAAGCTTATAGAGTGTACCACAAGTCCAAGAGATTTGTAGAAGAAGCCTATGATGTTGAATTTGATGAAACAAATGGCTCACAAGATGAGAAAGAAAATCTTGAAGATGTGAGAAATGATGAGTTGAGGGAAGCTATGAAGACCATGTCTATTGGTGATATTAGACCTAGAAGAGAAGAGGATGATGATAATAATCCATCAATCTCGATTGGAGTGAATCCCTCTACTTTAACCACAAGTGATAATGTTCAATCTCAAGATGATGGTGAAGCAAGTAATGTTAATGCAACTTCATCTAGTGAGCAAATTGTCACTCCCATACAACCTTCAACCTCTATACAAGAATCTATTGATCAACCAAGAATTCATCATGCCTTCGCCAAAGATCACCCCATTGATCAAATTGTGGGTGATATTAGTAAGGGTGTTCAAACTCGATCTCGTGTTGCTTCATTTTGTGAACATTTCTCTTTTGTATCTTGTGTTGAACCTAACCGTGTAGATGAAGCACTAAATGATCCGGATTGGGTGAATGCAATGCATGAAGAATTGAATAATTTCACCCGGAACAAAGTTTGGGAGCTAGTAGAGAGACCCAAGAATTATAATGTGATTGGCACAAAATGGGTATTCCGGAACAAGCAAAATGAAGATGGTGTTGTTGTGAGAAACAAGGCAAGATTGGTTGCTCAAGGGTACACTCAAGTTGAAGGCTTGGACTTTGGTGAAACATTTGCTCCCGTGGCTAGATTGGAAGCTATAAGAATCTTATTGGCCTATGCTTGCTCTCACAATATCAAGCTATATCAAATGGATGTCAAAAGTGCTTTCTTAAATGGCAAGATTAGTGAACTAGTATATGTTGAACAACCTCCCGGTTTTGAAGATCTTGACAAGCCAAATTATGTATACAAGCTCTCTAAAGCTCTCTATAGGTTGAAGCAAGCACCTCGTGCTTGGTATGAAAGGCTTAGGGACTTTCTCATATCTAGGGGATTCAAAATTGGAAAGGTTGATAATACCTTGTTCACTAAGAAGATTGAAAATGACATATTCATATGCCAAATTTATGTTGATGACATCATCTTTGGTTCAACCAATGAAGATTATTGCAAGGAATTCGGTGATATGATGTCAAATGAATTTGAAATGTCTATGATTGGTGAATTGAGCTTCTTCCTTGGTCTTCAAATCAAGCAAATGAGGGAAGGCACATTTGTTTGCCAATCTAAATATGTGAAGGATCTATTGAAGAAGTTTGGTATGGAAGATACTAAACCTATCAAAACTCCTATGGCTACTAATGGACATCTTGATCTTGATGAGGGAGGTAAACCGGTAGATCCTAAACTTTATAGATCCATGATTGGTAGTTTGCTTTATCTTACCGCATCTAGGCCCGATATTATGTTTAGTGTGTGCATGTGTGCAAGGTTTCAAGCCGCACCTAAAGAATGTCACTTGACCGCCGTCAAGCGCATCCTAAGATATTTGAAGTATTTCCCTAATATTGGTCTTTGGTATCCTAAGGGTGCTCATTTTGATTTGGTTGGGTATTCGGATTCGGATTATGCGGGATGCAAGGTTGATAGGAAGAGCACATCCGGTGGTTGTCAATTTCTTGGAAGATCTCTTGTTTCTTGGTCTTCAAAGAAACAAAATTCAGTGGCTCTCTCTACCGCCGAAGCGGAATATATCTCGGCGGGAAGTTGTTGTGCTCAATTATTGTGGATGAAGCAAACTCTTCTTGATTTTGGAGTGGATTTCAAGAATATACCTCTCTTATGTGATAATGAAAGTGCCGTGAAGATAGCTAACAATCCGGTCCAACATTCTAGAACCAAACACATTGATATACGGCATCATTTTCTTAGGGATCATGTGAGCAAAGGGGATATCATAATTGATGGAATTAGCACCAAGGATCAATTGGCGGATATCTTCACCAAGCCATTGGATGAGCAAAGGTTTTGTTTCTTGAGAAATGAGCTCAATGTCATTGACTTCTCTAATGTGGCTTGAAACTTAGCTCACATATCTAGTGCTTATCTAACTCCATTTTTATGCAATTTGCTTATGCATTTTTATCTAGTATTCATTTCATAGCATAAATTTCATGATTCTTGGTCCAAAGTTCTCACTAGATACTATTGATGATCATATATATCTCAGTGGAATCATTGTGAAAAGAGTTGATAAGAAAATCAGGAAAGAAATTCAAAAAGTGACAAAAGACTGTAAATCTCGAGCTGGAAACTCTGGTATTGCGGACCGTCCGCCACACATGGACCGGACCGTCCGCGAGGACCGGGCGGACCTTCCGCAGGTGTTGTGGAATATTCTTCAGAATATTATTTTAGATCTGAATGCCAGAAAATGAGGACAGAGGCGGACCGTCCGCGCCCTCCTGGCGGACAGTCCGCGACGGCCCGGCGGACGTGGACCCGCGCCGGACCGAAGGAGTATACAGAGGGGACCGATCTCTTTCTCCAGAACAGCCGCCACCTATCTCTCTCATTCTTTTCTCCTCCAAAGCAAAAGTCAAGGACACCTTAGGGAGAGATTTTTGGCGCATCCCCGGACCAACCGGAGCTCATCTCCCGGACCTTCCGCGCCTCAAGGATCATGTCTTCTCGGTATTTTGTCAAAACCCTCAGTGATTCTCATGGATTTCATTCATATTCTTGGTTAGGGTTTGATATGGGGATTTCAATTTCAACCATGGATTTGAGAAATTAGTTTGGGGAATATGTTGAGCAAGTCAAGGGGATGTTATGGCTATGATTTGGTGCAGTTTTGTTGGCTATACTTAGAGATCGGGCATTGGATTAGTGGACGGTTACTGTGCTGGTCGCGGTCTCTAGGTGACCTGCGGACCGTCCGCCACCCCCTGGCGGACAGTCCGCCTGTCACCTGTGACTGCGACTGGGACAGCAGCCTATATGGTTTTGGATTTCAATTCTAAATATTGTCACTTATAATTGAAATATATTTATGACAGTGCTGGTGGTCGTCCCAAGAAAGTTTTGGCAAAGAAGAAGAAAGGCAGTTCATCTAAAAGGCCTAGAGTTGATGACTCGGATTCAGGGGATGACTATTTGCCTAGTGAGTCAGACCATGTGCAGACTGATGTTGAGGTGGAAGCTGAGGAGGCTGAAGATGAGTTGATTGATGAGACCGTAAATCTTGCTGGGAGACAGTGGAGCCAAAATTCATACAGAGATGCTAGGGCTCCTTATCAGTATGATACTGCAAACTTGTTCTTTCATACTCGGGTGCAGGAAGATGCTTTCTATGGTCACATGGTTCACAAGAATGTGTACAAGCATCAAACCATTGATTTCTTTTACATGGCTAATCAACCTGTGATGAGTGCTCTTGTTCCAAAGCTTGAGCATCTTGGCTTGAGGCAGTTTATGGAGCACAGATGTGAGTGGAATGAGGCTGTCATCCGTCAGTTCTATGCCACAGCTGAGGTGAACATAGAGGAGAAGAAGCTTAAATGGATGACAGGCACAAACAGGTACTCTGCTACCTTTACTGAATTCGCAGCAGCTAATGAGCTTAATTATGACTTCATCACTGGGGAAGATAGTTTTGACATATCTGAAGAGTTGCACTTGGACCTTCATAGCATCACTCCATTCTATGAGCCTGCAAGAACCCATATTCATAGAGTGTACTGCAAGACTACAGGGCTAAGGCACCATCCAGCTGTGCTAAACAAGATTGCTAGGGTCACTGTTCTTCCCAAGAGTGGCTACAAGGATGCTTTCATTGGATGGACACCAAATTTTGTGAAGCATGTCATGTCAAATCAGAATATGGATGTGGTGAAACTCATTATGTATCAAATCAATGAAAAGAAAACCAACTATGAGATAAATCTTTACCATGCTCCCTACATTATGTCACTCATTCTTGCCAAGACAAGGTTCAGGGGACCTTGCAATGTGAAGCATCTCCCATTCAGGCCATTCAAGAATGACAGAGCATTTCTTGAGAGGAATGTGACTGAGTATCTAGATGTGGATGCCAATGAGGCTTGGGAGGAGTATGTGCCTCATGAGCAAGGAGGAGCACATGATGCTCAAGATGCCGATGCACAGGCTATGCCACCTCCACCACCTCCTCCACAGCAGCCACAGCAGCCACAGTGGGCTCCTCCAGCGGGTTACTTTGATCCATACTTGCCTCTATGCAGCAGTCGATGATCACTCAGTTTGAGCAGATGCAGATGGGTTTCAACACCCACTTCGAGGCATATGGGCAGCAGGTGAATGCCAATCTTGAGAGCATGCAGACTCGCCTTGATCAGCAGCATCAGGAGCTTGTGGATAGGCAGCAGCAGCTTGAGACTCGCTTTGACAACTTTTAGACTACCTTCTCAGGCTTCACTGATCATTTTTACTCATATTATCCGGCTCTAGTGCCTCCTCCACAGTTCTACCCTCACCAGCCATTTTATCCTCCTCCGCCGCCGTCTCAGAATGACTAGGACCCTCTTTTGATCTTTGATGACAAAGGGGGAGAAGAATTTGGAGTGATGGAGTGATTCCTTGAAGATTCATGGAGATAGGGGGAGAGCTTTGGGCTTGGGATCATGGAAACATTGTATATGCATGTTTAATTTTCGCTTTGCATGAACTACTTGTGTGCTTGTAATATCTTATGCTTTGTGGTGTGGAACTAGAACTTGTGGTTGAACCTTGTTGGATGTAATTGCTTTTCTTTAGCTTAATGTGGCTTGTTCTAGTTCTTGTGGTTTTTCGAGGCTAACCCTTTATCGCTTATGTTCATTGAATATTATATATATCTTGTGTAGCCTCGATTGCTTTTTTTTTGTAGGGGAAACTCTGGAAATTTCTTATCTAATGCATATGAAGATATTCCAAATGCAAAATTATATGCACATATGTAGGGGGAGTTCTTCTCTACAAAATGAATTTTGAGTTCTTTTATCCATTTATAAATATTGGTTTCATTGAAATGGGTAAGCGTTCTCAAAGTTCAAAAACCTTCTCTTATCACTCCTTTCAATGGTTGTCATCAATTACCAAAAAGGGGGAGATTGAAAGCATCTAGGCCCTCTAATTGTGTTTTGGTAATTAATGATAACCATATTGGACTAACTATTTCATTGAGGATATGAGAATAGGTTAGTCCGGTGAGATGGTTGAGCTTCAATGGTGAATTAACATTGGATATGTATGTTGGAATCAAGAAAGCTCAAGGCAAAGGTAAAAGATAGGATATTTTCTTTTACCGGTCATGAGGTGTTTAGAGAAGATTTTTGACCGGATTGATAGGCTAGATAGCCGTACTATCAAGAGGGGTCAATTTCATTTGCATGACGAGTTTCTAGTGCCACTTTGCTCAAATGGTTGCATTGCATGCATGAGAGCTAACTTCGTTGAGAAAGTGGGAATAGAAAAGAGAAAGAACGTGTGCTGAATATGGTACTGCGGACGGTCCGCGGGCTACTGGCGGACAGTCCGCGGGTGGCGGACAGTCCGGCCGGTGGCAAGCGGACGGTCCGCATGTCAACCATCCTCCTGAGATTTTGACTAAGTGTTGGGAGGGTCTGCCGAGACTTTGAAGGCGGACGGTCCGCTGGGACTGGCGGACGGTCCGCCTGTCAAGTTCTGTGAAGCGGACCGTAGGTGGCGGACCGTTTACGCAGGAACGTGTTCTGGGGGTTCCAGGCCTCTTTTGTATGGCAGACGGTCCGCAGTTATGGATGTTGGGTCCTTAGTCGCGGGGAGAGCTGTGCTTCTAACTCTGAGGCGGACGGTCCGGCCTGAGGGGGCGGACGGTCCGCCAGCTGCGTAACGGTTATCTCTGACACGTTTGACTTTTGGACAGTAGCCGTTGGGGCTTAGGCGGACGGTCCGCCAAGTGGGTAGCGGACGGTCCGCCAGTCCCCTGTTTTCACGGGATTTGAAGGTAACGGCTAGTTTGGAGGTGGGGGAGTATAAATACTCCACCCACGGGTTGGGAGAAGCTCTCTTGGCACTTCTGAAGCATATTTGCAATACTTGAGCCTTCTTCTAACTCTCATTCACTCCTATTGCTTAGAGTAGCATCCTTGTGAGTGTGAGAGAGTTCTAGTGCATTGCATCAAGAGTTTGAGCTTTGGGGCACTAGAAGTTCATCAAGCAAGCGTCATCGACTTGTTACTCTTGGAGGTTGCCGCCTCCTAGACGGGTTGGTGGTTGTGGCCGGTTGAACCACTTCGAAGAAGATTGTGAAGTTGCTCCGCCTTGATTGTGAGAGGTTTGTGCTCACCTCACCGAAGTGGGAAGAGCAACACTAGTGGAATCGAGGTTTGGAGAGGTTCATTGATTCAAGCCGGCTCATACATCAAGCGAGGTCTTGATAGAGGAGCGGTTGAAGCTTTGGATCCACCTCAACGTGGATTAGGGGTGACCGGCAAGTCATCGATACCACGGGATAAATTTCGTCTCTCTTGTTCGGTTATTTCTTTGCTCTACTTGCTTACCACATTTAATTTGAGCAATTTACTTTCCTAGAGATTAATTTGTATCTTGTCACCCTAGGTTGCAAACCTTGACATAGGCATAGACTTGGTAGAAATAGGTTTCACCTTGTGTTACTGATAAAACTTGTTGAGTTTTGTGATTGAAGTTTAAAACCGCCTATTCACCCCCCTCTAGTCGGTATCCTAGATCCTACAATCACCCATGCCCTTCTCTCTCTGGCTTTGCCTTATCCAAATCCCGCATCCGGCGGCACGATGTTCAGGGTCGGCGAGGGCGGTGCGCCGGCGCGCATGCGTGCGATGGTGCGAGTAAGGCACCGCCCCTGCGACAGCTGCCGGCCACCTCCCTGCGGGCCGTGCCTCCGACAGACCTGCAAGACGCTGATGGCTGGGCGAGCGAGAGGCAGAGGCGAGGATGGTGAGACGACGACGACAACGGAGGAGCTGCGGGGAGCTGCTTTTTTTGGCTCCCCCTCCTCCAAATGGCTCCAGTCAGCAGGATTCGGGGGGCTCCGTCACCAGAGCTGATCCGTGGGAGGCCATTTGGCAGAGCTTCGGCTCCTGCCATCCACGGAGCCGGAGCTGGAGCGGTGCCAAACGCACTCTTAATGTCTCCTCTGATTGATGTTGATGTTGTTTTACATGGGAGCAGGAGCCAGAGCAGTAGACGAAATATGAGACAACAACACACTCTTTACTCATTTAATGATGGCCACGTCACCTCATTTTGCTGATGTGGACTCAAATAGACAGCTTCTGTCTAACCGTTGTACGTGCCCTTATTGGTTTGTCCCAATAATTTTTGGAAAAAGGGAAACATTAAGGAATCTGTTGGAGCACTATTTTTCCAATAACTCTCCCAATGTAGTAGTTGGATTGAGGATTGGAAGATTGCTGGAGATGCTCATTAGCCTATGAGTTGCCATGGGCTGGAATTATGGACTACCAGGCCCAATCTGAGATTGGACGAAAGCGCGAAGTTCTGTTCTATGGCGAGTTTCTCCATCGCCGTCCCCGCCTGCCGGCTCACCCTCGCCGTGTCACCGTGTGTCCATGTCCCTTCTCCCAGAAGCGACGGGTGGGCTCTTACCCTAGGGCGACGCCTTTAGCCGGACCATCGCCGGACTTACGGCAAACAGGTACTTGCACCGCCTCGCACCTCCTGTTTTCCCTACCCTTCTATACAACGTCGGGCACCTGAAACCCTTGGAATCGTGTTTGTTCATGATAATGTGTTGATATATTGGAAGGTCCTGTAGTGTAGATGTAATGTCCCGACCACCCTGGGTCCGAGCCCGCTTACGCCTGGCAGCTCTCTTGGACCTCAAGACTTTTCTCGCAGACCAACACAAGTCTTTTCTGCGCACTTTGTCCTCACTCATGCGCACCCGGGAAGAACTTCCCGGTCGGTCACCCATCCCGAAATTGCTCCAGGCCAAGCACGCTTAACCTCGGAGTTCTTTCGAGATGAGCTTCCGAAAAAGAAGTTGCAACTTGTTGATATGAGTATTTTATCAATCCTATTAAGCCTTGGGCCAGGATGTCACATCCTTCCCCTCTTAGAAGACCGACGTCCTCGTCGGTCAACACCAAGCCAGGAACGTCCTCTCTTGGCCACGTCCGTGTGCCCAGTGCCAGCGCATGTGCCATGCTGTGTGACCACTCTGGGTCCACACCAGCCATGCGCACCATGCCTGCGCAGCTGCGACCCACGCGCCCGCGAAACCGTGAGAGTCGGCTCTGATACCAATTGTAACGTCCCGACCACCCTGGGTCTGGGCCCGCTTACGCCTGGCAGCTCTCTAGGACCTCAAGACTTTCCTCACAGACCAACACAAGTCTTTTCTGCGCACTTTGTCCTCACTCATGCGCACCCGGTAAGAACTTTCCGGTCGGTCACCCATCCCAAAATTGCTCCAGGCCAAGCACGCTTAACCTCGGAGTTCTTTCGAGATGAGCTTTCGAAAAAGAAGTTGCAACTTGTTGGTATGAGTATTCTATCAATCCTATTAAGCCTTGGGCCAGGATGTCACAGTAGACCTGGTTACCCTTGATGAATCTGGCACGATGCCAATATCAGATGTTTTATCAAACGATCAGAATTTGAAGCAAGTACTAGCTAACAGCACTCGCATGTCGCATCCTTACATGATGCCAAGATCAGTTTTTTTTGTTTGTCAAAAGACCAGAATTTGGAACAGGTACTTTTCAGGACTAGTCCTCTTCCTCTCCATTCAGTTCTTCAGTCTCCTTCTGTTGTCCATTCAGTTTCGTCAGAATGTTTCATTCAGTTTACAAGCGGAGCAAGTTGGCACCAAGTGAAGTAGCTCTCCGACTTCAAGGGTATCTAATGTCGTCCATCTGCCATCGAATGGCCGTCGTCTAAATGCATTAGCTTACCACGCATTTGCTGGCTAATGAACAATCTTTGTCTAGAATTGACAATTGTGTACAATAGGCAATTGTATTTACAAGAATGATATAGCCTGCACATAAAAAGATGAGTCTCAAGTCATTCCATGATATAGCCACTATACATGTTGTTGTTCTTGAATGATGTTTGCTGAAACCTAAGGAATAGGCTAACCTGTAGAAATCTTTGATGATTAGGTGAAAAAACAATTAGTGGAAATTTCATACTAATTTTCCATGCTGTTTTGGGCTAAGGCTTTTTCTGCCATTACCTTTAGATGTCCTTACCAAAATTATCAAATGGTGTTTCACTTATTTCTTTGGTTTGGCATTATCAAAGTTGATTTTGGGTTTGCAGTTTGCACTGCAGCTTATGCTAAGTCAAGGCTCGTCAGCCTTGTCAAAAAACATGTTTTAATGATCCTTTTGTTAGTGGTTCTGTGATTGTTTTATGGCGCTGCTTCTATGGTATTAACCCACAGCTCCCTTTTTTAGAAACAACAGTATTGGAAAGATGTTGGTGATTGAAGCGGGTGGTGGTGATCACACTAGAAGGTTGAAGAAGAATAAAAGAACTTGCACGTCTACTTCTTCCTCATTTTTGCACATGGTTTTCTACAACTTTATTTGAGCATTCAAAACTGTGTTGTTTCATGTTTTTAAGTAGGCGGCTTTCATCAGGACTTAAAACTAGGTGTCTGGAGTGAACTCAGTGAAAAAGTTGCATCAAATTTGTCTAGAAGTGTTGTCTCAGTTGCTGTGTCCGATGGTACTTATATATGCTGCTCCTATTTTTCTGAATATATATCTATACATTGTTGTATCAATGTCTTAATTACGATATTGTTTAGGAAGTTTTGTGTTATTTGCATGCTCGGGAATTGCTATCGAATGCCAGGGGTGTGTTATAAGGTTTCTGACTTCAACAAGTTTAGTTAGAGCTTTATATGATAAGACAAGAGACCGTATTAACTTGAAGGTTCGTGCTACTATTCACACTTTAGTAAATTTGCTTGTTTAGTGAGTAATTGTTATTATTGTTTACTGTTTTCTTGTTTTTTTTCAACATAGATTGAAGTGCGCCATGAAGGCAATGTTGCCAAAGGTTTTTTTGGGAAAATACGATTTAGATTACGGCCTTGCTGTTGTCATTGTCACATCCTGCCTTGGGGTGTGTTTAGTTCACGCGAAACGCAAAAATTTTTTTGGTTGGGTTGCGTGCACAGAGAGAAGAAATGAACTGACATAGTTCTCTAGGTGCAATTTTTTTTGCGTTTCCATGCATCTAAACAGGCCCTTGATGTTCAACCTATACGGCTCGATCATTGGGTGGAGGTGGAATTTATGCCATGTAGCAAGGTACTCCCTCCGTCCCGATATATTAGCACTTGGAGGCTTCAAAATTTTGCTCGGAATGTAAGCACTTGGGGTGCCGTGTGGGCCCACGCATAGTTATTCCCCCACCCATCCCACCTACCCCCCGCCGCACACAGGATTCTTCTCCCGATTCCTCCAACAAAAATCTCTCTCGCCCCTTCTGAGCCGCACGGCCCCCGGCCGCCGAGATCCCATCGGTCGCCGCCCCTCTCGTGTCCCTTGGCCGCCGGTCCCAGGACCTCCCCACCCAACGCGCTCCTTCATCGATCTCCTCCCTCCCACATGGAAGGCACGAGTGAAGGAGAGCGCTTGCGCCGGTGAGCTGAGCGGCACATGAGGCAGGTTATTGACCGGTGGCGGCGGAGCGAAGCCATGGCACTGCGGAATAGGGCTGCGGCGCGAGGGAGGAGAGGTCAGGAGGCGGCGATGCGTCGGGCTATCGCGGCCTTGGCGTGGCTCCCTGACGTGGATGCGAAGGAGGAGACGGCAGTGGCAGAAGGCGCAGCGGCGGCAGCTGCGGGAGCCACGGCGACGGCTGCTGCGGGAGGCGCGGCGACGGCTGCTGCGGGAGTCGCTGCGACGACATTCACGGCACGCACGGGTGCGGCGGTGTTCGCATGCCGTGCGGCGGCTATGGCGTGTACGACTTGTGTGGTGTCGATGGGAGCCACAGCGGAGGCGTTCGCCGGCCTTGCGGTGCCGGCGTTCGCAGGGAGTGCTGCTGCCCTGCCATCGGCGGCTGCTGCATTGCTGACTAGAGGTGTGGGGGTCATTCCTGATGAGGACATCCTCGCTGTGCAAGACGCCATGGAGTTCCATCTTGGTGGCTGCAACTGGTTTGACCTTGTGCCGAAGAAGAGGACCTCCAGTGACTGGTGTGCAACCAGCCTAGCTGCGACGATAGTTCTGCCTGAGCGTCTTCATCAAATGGGTAATCGTCTACATCTCTCCTTCCTGGCCATATTTTGACTCCTTTTGGATGATGCTATGTGTATAGTGTATGATGGTAGTACCAGTCGGAAGGATAGAAGAATGTGGTAGTCGATGTGATGATGCTTTTGTGCCTTATGCTGACATGGTAGTCGAAGGATAGAAGGATAGAAGAATGTGGTAGTCGAATGTGTTTAACTCATGTGTAATGCATGATGCATGATGTGCAAATGTTGTGACTCTTTTTCAATCCTTGCAAATGCTATGTCAATGTTGTGACTCTTTTTCAATCCTTGCAAATGCTACGTATGTGCAAATATAACAGGTCCAACATAAGTCTTGCTAACTGCCGTTATGACAGTTTAGTTGTTTACAAAATATGATGCCTTATACATCCAAACGAGTTGTGCAGCCACTTACAAATGCCTAGGCTGCAATATACAAAATATATCTACACCAAAAGACATCGCTTCCCCCTTTTCCCAGTATGATCCACCAATATCTACAACAATATCTAGCCCATCCTTATTCATCCAGCAGCCAGTTGTTGCAGGACAGCATGATACAGGTCCCGATCCACACTAAGGCTATTGGGAAGCATTCCTGCAGCCTCTAGCCCATCCTTATTCATATGGGGGATCTTATAACCATTTCCTCCTCCTTTTTTCATTACTTCTATCATGCAGCCTTGTAGAGTTAAGAATACATTTCTAATTTTCGATTCATCATAATTACTGAACTCTCTTTGCACATTCTGAATCAACTCATCCATGTTCTTGGATGTTGTAAGATAGGTCTTGGATTGTAGAGATGCAAAGAAACCCAGGTCTAGAACATTGCAATCTGGTGAGTTAGCTGGCTGGTTAAAGATGCGAATGTCTAGCCCTGTTTGGCGAACTGCTGCACAAAATGCTTCATCATTTGGGTCTATGTGTGTGCGTGCGTTATCTTATTGGATCCAGATTGTCTCTCCTCTAGCTTCTCAGGGCCACTTTGCAACAATAGCCGGAAGAACCTTTGTGATAAGGTAGCTTCTACTAACATCCCATGTCACATTGATTGATTTTGTGACTGGAGTACCCTTGTCTCTATATTTGCTGCCTCTTTGTGTTGGTTCCTGAAACATGGGGCAGCAGAATTAAATTGGCAACCTGTCTCACAAAAAAACAGCTGCATTGGTGATTAAAAGTGCACCTGTCTCACAAAGGGCCATATGCCTAGTTTGCCATCAAAGGTGCAATTCCCAGCAGCATCATATCGTGGCTCAGTTACAGCACATAGGAGCATACATTTAGGAATTGAATTCTTGTTATGAATTGTTCTCAACGGATCCTCCTCCTCGGGCAGCATGTAGAACTTCTTCCCTTTTTTTGTGGTGTTGAACCATTTCTCGTCTGAGTGAATTATGTTTTTCATATCAATAAACTGCAATGTATCAACATCTATCATACGTACACAATATAGCAGCCGTGCCTTCTTGTTGTCATCTCTCAAATATGGCTTGAGAGTGTTAGAGTGTCGACGTATCTTGCCTTGTTTGAACAAGCGGTGCAGCGTGGACCTTTTCACACCTAGTTCATGAGCTAGAGCCCTAAGAGTGGTCCTTTTATTCAAAGGTATTGTTGGAATTCTAGACATATCAATGGCAACCTTCTTGCGACCACATTTTTTTCTTTTGCATGATACATCGACTGGTACACCTGTAGCAACGCACTCCTTTGCTGTCCTCCATATAGATTGCACATAACACCTATTAACATTAAACAAATTGGCTACTATTGTGGTGGTCGTCCTTTTCAATTTGCCATTCACACTCCGGAGAAGTAAAGCTTCATAAATTTCTTGTCTTTCTTTGTCCGACAAATTCTTCCTTTTAATCACCATGTTTGCATGTTGAGTTTGGCTGTCTGTGAGATTATCTTCATTTCAAAGTCATTATGTGATTATGCTGAAACTAATTTTTGTGATGTTGTTTTAACCTTGTTCAACATGTTCTTCATCACTGGACCCATCGAGCACCTCTTCCTCCAAGGCATAGTTCAGATCAAAGGTGGCTGTTTGATTGGCGGCATTGAACGTATCAGCTACATGGAGGATTCAAAGAAATTTCAAAGGTAGAACATTTACATCAAGGCTCAAATGCTAAAGTTGTTGAAACTGGAAAATTACATTCACTGCATGTACCTTGATTGACATGATCACTGGACTGTTGGAGCTCCTCTTCGGTGAAGACGACATGAAAATCGTCAGCATACACATCGGCGTCTTCATCTACACGGCGGCAGTAAAAACAAATGTAAGATACAAAACTGTTTGGCATGAATTGGTTCAATATTACTCTTAACCTTCCATATACTGTACCTGCCTCCTCTTCCTCCAAATCAAAGTTTGATGCTGTTGTAGGTGCAATGAACCCATCCACTTCATGTGCAGTGCATGGAAGAGTGAGAATTGAGGTAAAACCCATAACCGAAGTGTATGCATGCATGAAAACTCATGTTGTGGTCCAGGAAATTCTCTAACCTGATTGGTATGCTGCCATGTTGATGTCAACAGATGGTGCTCCATAAGCATGTGCCATGGGGTGGGCACCAGCAGGAGGTGGGTGGTCCTGGCCATGAGGTAAACCTCCTAAAGGATCATCTTCTTCATCTTCAGATGGTGGAATGTTGAGATCAAAAGCCATGGAGTCGTGGAGTCACTGGAGGTGAGTTTTTATGCTGTTTCTGGTGCCGTGGAGTCGCTGGATGTTGTGGTCCACAGATGGCTTTTTGTACTACGGCTGGTGGCTTTGTTTTCCTGTTATTTGAACTTGCCGCCTGTGTTTTGACGGGTGTAAAGTTGTTGGCCGTGAAAAGTTGTTGCAGTGGTGAAAATTTGTTGTGCATGTGCTTTTTTTTTTGCCTGTGTCACACATGCTACTGCAGGGCACCTCATAAATGAACTAAGGGTACATGCGTGATTTCCACCTCCTGCTATTTCTCCAATTTGAATGCTTCCGGTGCTTATATAGTGGGACGGAGGGAGTAGTAGCTGTAGGGCGTGGCATCTATGGTCAATTAATGGCTACAGATGGGGTACTGACCCACGATTCAAGCAGATCGGAAGATAGTGAAGAGCTCATGTTGTCCACTTGTAAAATCTGTGAGGTACACTTGCATTATGTTACAATTGTTCTAACGTGTATACATAATCTATGACTATGAGGTACACTTATGACGTGATTACTTTAATTTGTTTCTGTTCCCATATGCAGTAAAGTATGGCAATAGAAATTACATTTTTAATGCAACTCTGGTTCCATAATCTGTACAGCTTCATTATTTTGCACCAGTGTGAACCTTTTCTCCTGTGCTAGGCTTGGGAAGGTGGGCCACTTTTTAACATAGAAGGGAGCTTTGTCGAAGTTAACTTCTATAGATGTTTGGCATTATGAATAACAACCTGTCCATGTAACTTGGTTAGGTTGGGATTGGAGAGCCCCTTGTCGACTTTGACGGGAAATTTGCTGGCATGAGCTTCTATGACATGCAAAGAACTAGACCCCGCCCCCTTTTTTTTATCATGGGATGTGATCTTGATGTCTTGGAATATTTTAAGATAAAACGGTATGTCATTTCTGGTATTAAGTGCTTGTGTTAGTTAATGTATTCAGGCTTAGACCATGTTTAGTTCCACCGGCAAATTGGCAAATCGGCAAATTTCACTATTCATCAAAGGGAATCTCACATGCATGGAGTATTAAACGTGTGTTAATGACAAAACCCATTCCATAACCCCCGGTAACTTTGCGAGACGAATCTAATGAGCCTAATTTGGCCATGATTAGACAACGTCGTGCTACAGTAAATAATCTCTAATGACGGATTAATTAGGCTTAATAGATTCGTCTCACGATTTTCTGTCCATCCGTGAATTTAGTTTTATAATTAGATCATGTTTAGTCCTTCTAATCTTCGATTTAGAATTGCTACAGTAAATTTTGGCAACTTTCCATTCCAACTAAACAGGCCCTTAGAGTGTTCACATGTCTGCGAAGCTTGTATGCATAGTTTTAGAATCTTCTTGTAGCAGGTTTGGATGGATCAACCATAATTTTTAATTAAATGCATTGGTGTGTTTGACAGGACTGTTCCTAAAGTTGGCCATGATAGTTATCAATCAAATGTTCTTGACTGGACTGTTTTTGGAGATAAGAGTGTTCATCCAAACAGGTATCTGAATTTTCTGATATATTAGTACCGAAGTGAAGTTTAATTGTTCTGCATGCTTAAAATTTTGCATTAGACAATCGTACGAAGGCCGAAGGACGACGAGAATGATTGTCGCACCAAAGAAAAGGCCGAACTTCGTACGTTTTAGAGTAGAGATTGTGTGCAAATTCGGGTTTCTTAAAACTTACTGGCTGCTACTGCTCTCTCCGCGTTTCACTCTCTCGCGCTTGACACCTGTTCTTGGATATTTTGCAAAAAACCCCATCTATTATTCATAAATCAACCCACAATCCAATTTCACTATCCTAAACAGTGAAAGCGATGTAAAATTTTGCATAAATACCCTTATTGTAAAACTTATTTCATTAAAAAGAAGAAAAATCGAGATCTCATTGTTTTTATTTTATAGAAAAACCTCTACGGGCCAATTTTGCGACGGACCCCTGGCCCCAACTCCCAACCTCTCTTCTCCCCCACGCTGCCGCCGTCGTCGCCGCCGGCCGCCGCCATGCCTCGCCGGCGCCGCGCGGCCCTTCACGGCATTCGTGTCCATGCGGCGGCGTATTCAGCCGGGCCTGACCCGAATCAGTGGCTGGTGTGTATCGAAATCGGAAGCGCCGGGAGTTCCAAGAGCTCGGCAGTGCTCGAGCGACATGGCTGTGCGCTGGATTGTGGGGAGCCACGGAAGCTCGGCGATACACGGGAAGAGCGGGGAGCGGCACGAAGGCTGGCGAGCTATGCCCGATTTGCATGCCACTGAGGGGGCTCCCAAGAGCAAGCGGCCGGGATCCCTACTTGCGATGAGCAATGGCAGCCACCTCCCCCAGATCCTGCAGTGCTGCCCCCTCCAGGTCCGGCCGATGCTCATCGCTGTCGTTGCCTCCCCAATCTCCTCTCCCTCACTTGTCTCTCTTAGATCCAGTTCTCAACTTCGCTTTTTTTTCTTTTAGATCGCGCGAGGGCAGGGCTCCAGCCTACGCGTCGTGACTCCAACGCGAAGGTGGACCTGGTCGAGGAGAAGGCCTCGATGATGCCGCTCCCGGACATGCCAGTTCTGGCTGACACTCCTCCGCTGGCAGATTCTCAACCCCAAGTAAGCACACAGCAATGGCTGACGTGATGTCGCTGGTTTTATTGTAGTTTATTGATACAAAAATTGTGTGTATGTTTCTTATTGTTGATTGAAATGGAGGGGCAACAATTGTCGTATGCAGGGTCGTCAGGGCCTGCAATGGTTTTGATTGATGGGTTTGGGGCAAACTGGTGCGCACTTCATTTCCCTATTGACAAACTGCAGGCAACTGCATTTCATAAGTGCTAATGTTCACGAGTTGTTCTTATATGTACAATGGCTGGGGAAAATAGCCCATTGACATTAGTGCTCGACAACTGGTTCTTATCTATTACTCGAAAAGTTATCTAATTATTCAATTTAAAAGCTATGCTATTTACAATTTCCAAATGAGACTAGAATATTGCTAGGCCTTTAGTTAATATATATACATATTCCTCTCTGAAAGTTAATAGCTACCTTTTTTTTGCTTAGCAATGACGTACGTGTTCCTCTTTTTTCAGTGAACATTGGTGGAAAAGTATACTTTATAAAGCTTCTTTTGACTTAGCAAATTTGACCCTTCCATAATTCTGTCAGTGATGCAAAGTTTAGACTATGTCCTATTTGATTCCTTGGGAAAACACATAGGCATTGGGTGAGGAAACGGGCTTTCAGTGAGTCTGTTTTGCCAGTGATTGCTCGAGTTTTGATATTGTTTCTACTTTCTTCCCTGCAGTCAGGCTACTTATTTGCTGCATCTGTGAGACGGATATGTGCGGATTCTGTTTGAGGTTGAACTCTCAAAACAGTTCATATGAACTTGAGCGCTCTGTGGATATATAATTCTAACACTTACTGTGATACCAGTGTCAGGTCAGGCTTTCCCTGGTCAACCTTTAAAATGTCCCTATCTTGGGCTTAGTTTAGGTGTGCAGTGAGGTAAAGGGTTTCTAAGAAATCCCTAGGGTCTTATAGTATGTTAGTTTTTTTTTATTGGATTGGCACTCTGTACATCCATCTCACTAATATTGTCATTTGTCATACCCAATGTAGCTATTTAGACATTCAGTTTAATGTATGTTTGCATGGCCAATCCATTATCCATGCTAATGTTTACATCGTGCTTTTCTAATTTCCTCTCAGTTTGTGCAGATAGTTTGATGGATCAAAAGGTTGTTGTACACACCAACATCTTCATAAGCTTACCCCTTTGCTTTCTAATATGTCTGTATTGCATTTCTTTCCAAACTTTTCCTTCTATTTATAGTGATTGTTTCTACAAATGCAGTTGTTAGTTGATGGGTTTTTAGCTAATTATTTGAAGGGCAAAAATTGTTATTTGGTTCAGTTGTCAGCATAATGTTTCACGTTTATCAATTGATTAAATATATGTTCACTGCAATCTGTTTCATGTCAATTCTTAGGTAACAGGCATGCACACAGCTTTTATTTGTGAAACTCTTCTTATCTGGAGTCGTAGGGTAGCTTCAGCAAAAGCAATCAAACTTGTGATGGCTAAGGATGCATCAATATGTATATGTTACATAGGCTTGCAACTGAAGCTGATACTAAATAGACACTCAATCATGCCCTGCTTTCCTGTATTGGAAACTGAAAGATGCAAATATCATTGCTCCTCGCAAAAGGTTATTTGGTGGTGAATAAGCCATCACCATCACCAGCGACATCTTTCAGGAGCATGAAGTGAAGCTGCAGCCGTTGGTTGTTGCTGTGCAGCGCGCTAGCAGCTCAAAGATCATTAGCCAAGAACAATAGGGCATTTCTTGGTGTTCTTATGGTGCTCCGTTGAACAACAATCTGGATGGCATTGCCATGTACACAAGTTTCGACGTTGTTGCCAACATCTGCTATCCTGGCTTCAAGAAAGGTTGCTAGCTAGCCTTAGGGGTTCATTGGGGATTTGGGGTGCTGGCGAGCTGGGTGACTGAAATGGTATCTAAGACAGACAGAGTCAGATGGGAACTTCGTTGACTGCAGGAGCATCATTATTTGGATTGGACTTTAGCTTTGCTGGTAGTCTATTCAGATTATTTGTGTAGGAACATCAGTCAGTGGTGACTTTTATCTTCTTATAATCCTTTGTCAGGTCAGGCAGTATTGTAGTGTGATATGCAGCAATGCACCTGATGTTAATTGGCTAATGTATACCTACATTTGCAACTTCATGATCTGAAACGAAACTGGCATACTTATAAAGGTTATATCTATATAGTTTTCATAGCATCATTTTGTGACTATTTTTCATGTTAATGCTATTGCTTTTTTTTTATTTATTGATGGTGATAGCGCGCGCAAAGCGTTCTAGGTGTTGAACTACAGCTGGCCTGTGCCCGAGGCATTTTGGTGTCCTGCTGATTCTGTTGGCATAGTGGATAAGCCTTGTCTTCGAAAGCGAGGTGAACACTGCGCTCCAAGAGTGAAAATCGTCGAGGGAAAGAAGTATCTGTTTATGTAGAGGTCATCACATCATTCTGTACAATTTGGATTTCTATCTCTGTATGTCTTTGCTGATGACCCTGTTTGAGCTTGCTTGTCATAGCAAGTAACTCTGAAGAAGAGAGCTATAAGGTTGTGACAAGGGCCCAGTATCTTTGTTTCTTAGTTATACATGTAGCCAGTCGTGTAATATATATTAATATAAAGTTGTCACAAGGGCTCGTTATCTAGCTCCAAGGTCTCAAGGATTGTCTTCCTCTGAAAACATGAAGGTTAAGGTTTAAATAAATTCTTTCAGAATAATTGGGTGCAAAAATTGCAGTATACCGCAAGTGTCACAATAGCATTTCTCCAGGCTCCGTTTCGTTGCTACTGTTGTTTTCTTGATTTACGGTCAAGGAAGTTTCTCTGATGGTATGCCTTTAGAAATATCTGGTACTTTCAACTTTATGATTGTATTCCAGGCAGAGCTGAGCAAGAGCTAAAGTGGCTCCTAAGAAGAGTGTTATTGTACCTACTAAAGAAATAAAACATTTTGAACAGAGAACTCAAGATGATCAATCCTGAAATGAGAAGGATCGACTCTTCCCCAACAAATCCACTATTAACCTCCAGTTGAATTAATTTAATTAATTAATATATTTTTCTGAGTTGTCTCGCGCCTCTAGGTATTCTCTACCTACCCACCTGTGTCGGTTTCGGGTACAGGTACCCTTTTGTTGAAGGTCGTTCGAACTTTTCCTGGGAGTCAAATAGGAAGTTAAGATGAGGACGGTATCATCATAAAAATAGATTGAAAAATTTAGGGGATGTGGCGGAGCAGCAGCGAACGTGCTTGTCCTGCTCCTGCGCTCACTCAGGGCTGCCTTCATGGCGGGCTGTCGCGAAAATACTACTACTCCTTCAGGCCCAGGGCCCCGCCGTTGATCTTTCGCAACGAACGGCGGTGCACGCGGCGGAGGGCGGCGTGCCGGCGAGCACGGGAATCCGATCGTGGCTGCAGCAAACAGTCGACAGAGTTCATACGATCGGATTTTTCGGAGATGCGGCGCGGCCCTTTACGCATTGATTTTTTTTTTTGAGCAACGGCCCTTTACGCACTGATGGGCCAACCAAATTCCGGTCCATTCCTCTTGAGGCCACACTTAAATGGTCTGACATTATGGACTACCGGACCAAGTCTGAGATTGGACGGTACTCGTTACTACCGGCCCAAGTCTGACATTATGGAGTACCGGCCCAAGTCTGAGATTGGTCTGACGAGTCGTTAGGGACGAGTTTGGCCTTCTTTAGTTTACCAAAATTTTCAAACTTTTTTAAATCCGCAATTTTAAACCCAAGATTAGGAGTACTCATGATCTAATTATAAAACTAATTACATGGATGGACGAAAAATCGCGAGACGAATCTATTAAGCCTAATTAATCCATCATTAGAGATTGTTTACTGTAGCACGACGTTGTCTAATCATGGCCTAATTAGGCTCATTAGATTCGTCTCGCGAAGTTACCCGGGTTATGAAATGGGTTTTGTCATTAACACATATTTACTATTTTATGCATGTAAGATTCTCTTTGATAAACAGTGAAGTTTGAAGTTTGGTGGGGTATGCCTTTATCCAACACATTCGCCCCCGTCCCTCGTCGGCTCGTCGCCGTGTGACCGTGTCCCTTCTTCCTCCTCCTCTCGTCCTCCTCCCGAACGGGACCGGAAGCGACGGCGCGACGGGTCGGCGATTACCTCCAGTGATCCCCGACGGACGGACGGCAAATAGGTACTTCCACGCCACCTCCTGCATTCCCATCCCTGCCGTACAACGTCCGCACCTCAGGTGAAACCCTAGGTCTCACCAAGAATGTTGCGGGACTGTGCGAGGCCGGGGAACACCGTCATCGATCTCACTTCTCTCTAATTCGAATGCTGTGACATTTTGATAGATCGGGTGAAGAAAATGAACAGCTAGCAACATACAAACTAATCCTTCATGCCATAGTTGAGATACGAAATGAGTTTTTTTTTTTTTGGTCTACTTCCTTTTGGATACCCTTGCCAAAATTATCACATGTTACCTTGCTTATTTCTCGGATTAGAATTATCAAAAAATTTGCCTTGCGCATGTGGCTTATATAGGATCAAGTGCCATAAGCCTTGACATAGAACCTGTATTCTCGATCCTCTGATTTATCGGCTTGTGATGGCTTTGCGATGTTGATTTACTGGTATTGACGTTACCCTTTTTTTAATGCTTCGGTGTTGGAAAGATGCAGATAATGAAGAGGGGTAGTGCTGATAATTCAAAAACTTTGGAGAAGGATAAGGGAATTGACGATCTCACAAGGTCAAAGAATAATGCAACGGACGATCTCGCAAGAAGCTCAAACAAGAATAAAGGTACTAATGATCTTTCAAATAGCTGCAAGAAGAATAAAAAAACTTGCGATGATGGAGGAAAGACAACTGATTCGTTGATTTCAGGTCTGCTGATTCTTACAGTCTAGCTTTATTTGAACACTCAATTTGTACTGTATCTAATGCATACCATCTGATTTAGCCTTCTTACAGTTAGTGTTTCATATGTTAGTGCTAACCACATAACATGGTTACTCCATGTTATGTGGGTAGGTTCATACAGAAATACAGAATAATTTCTTATCTGTTGCCCTGGTTGTGAAAATATTCTAATATTATATTTTGAAGTTATGCCCAGAATTTTATGTGATCATTACTTAATGTATTTAGTGTTAGTGACAGTGCTAATCACACTTGACTTTGTTGCAAATATAGATGTTCGCAACAAGGATCCTTTTTCGAATCTAGACTCCATGGGTTACCCGAACGCGGTGCCAAGTGGTGAGTCAATTGGCTGTGAATTTTCTGGTTTCTATACGTTGCGACATTTTTGCAGTTCTGCTTTACCACTGACAGTAAATTTCCATGTATCTTCGAGCAGACAGCATGGTTTTGGTCAATACTTTTGAAGATACTTTTGGTGACATTTATGGTGGTGGTATCTGGAGTGAACTCAGTGAAACAGTTTCTTCCAACATATCTGAAAATGTTGTCTCGCTTGCTTCATTCTATGGTAATCTTTAATTTATATGCTATTTGCTCTTTCAGATTTGTGTTTTTTCATCTCTAAGTGATGACCAAAATTATGGCATGCAGGGGAAAAAAGGGTTTTTGCATGCACAGGGTCTTTTATTGAATGGAATGGGTGTGCGACTATTTTAACTTCAGCTAGCCTGGTCTCACATTTCGTTGGTGACAAGAAGATTGGTGAAAACTTGAGGGTCGGTGGCACTAACTACTATTTTTGATCTTTGTTCTTTTAAGGTGCTGCTTAGTTTTTACTATAACTTTTGCAGATTGAAGTGTTGCTTCCAGACAAAGAGCGCAAAGTAGAGGCATTGCAGCATTATAATTTGCATTACAATGTTGCTCTAGTCAATGTCAAGGATTTCAGTGCCCCTCATCCAGCAAATATTCAACAGCAGTGGAGTACTCATTCTTCTCAATTAGTAGCAGTAGGGCGCTGCTTTCAATCCGGTGTATTAATGGCTGCAAGAGGGCTACACACAGAGATGTTGAACATGTTTGATTGCAAATTACTTCAATACTCCACATGTACAATCACTAAGGTAAAGNTTACATTAACAAATGATCTCTCCATGTAACCTGATTAGGCTGGAATTGGAGGGCCCCTTGTTGATTCTGATGGGAAGTTTATTGGCATGAACTTCAGCGGCATGGACTTGTATAGTATGGACTTTTGTGTCAGGGGCGGATTTTGGACACCTTTCCTATCGTTGGATGTGATTCTTGATGTCTTGGCATATTTTAAGACAAGACGGTATGTTTAGATTTCCTTTTGGGTATTTAAGTGGCTGTAGAGACATTTAATACTAACCTATTCAGGTTTCAAGGGTGTGTGTATTTGGCTGTAAGGCTTCTTTGAGGAGTTCAAAGAGTCTTGTTGGATCAGGCCATCAACCATACATTTCAGTTAAATCTGTTTATTGGTGTGTTTGACAGGACTGTTGCTGAAGTTGGCCTTGACTGTTATGCATCCGGTTTGCTTGATTAGGCTATCAATGGAGATGATAGTGTTCGTCCTAACAGGTATTCTGAACTTCTGATATATCCATAACAATGTTAAAGTATTACATTACATGTGTGCAAATTGTTGAACAACAGCTGGCCTGTGCCCAAGGTGAAGTACTACCCTCGTGAATTTACTGACGGATGGTCTAAGCGTAAACGTGCAAAACAGCCACATCGCATCCGCGCTCCCACGCTGAGAATCTTCAACGGGGTAAAGTGCTATTACATGTAGATGCCATCAGATGTCCTATACTCTGTTGGAGTGCTGTTGCTGTTTCTTAGCTGGTGAACCTGTTTTGAGCTGGCTTTGATTAGGAAGTAACACCCAAGAAGGGACCGGTTTCATGGGTTGTCTCAAGGATCCATTACTACTATTGTAATATATATATTATTGTGCTTTGATTATTTATGCTGTCGCAGTTTTCTAGTGCTCTGCTGTGTAATACAACTTAAGTTATACTGTCATACTCCTAACTGAAGAGCATTAAGCTGGGCCATGTTTCATCGCCTAGAGTTTATCCTTTGTTGAAGTTGAGAGCGATTGCCTGTGCTCCCGTGAATGTGATTACATCGACTGTCCGTAAAAGTCGCTGCGAAACCAGGCCGTATGGACCGAGTATATGTATGTAATGCACATCAGCATATGGACCGAGTGAGCTGGTCTGGTCCTAGTCGATTCGATCATCATCGTCCGTCGCCCCGGCCGCCTGCATCTGCATCAAATATTTGAATAGTCCTCCTTCCTTCCTGCGCTGGATGGGCGAGGGAAGACGACGAATGTGGTGATTTGCGCTGCTAATCGTCTTGTTTCGCCTCACTGGAAATGTTGAAAATTGCAACCCGGCCGCAAGGAACAATAATTATGTTGTAGCGCTGAAAGGCACCTTCAGTTCTTTGGCAAAATACTGCCAACCTAAACTGGTTCATTTTTATACCACTCATACTTTCCCTCCATCGGGTACACTTATTTGCCATCACGTCCATCTCAGCATTGACCCTTTTTTGTCATTTCCGCAGAGATGAAGATGATGGCTATGGAAACTGAATACATACTACTATTTGGTTCTGGTATCCTGCAAAAATGTGGAACACGCATGGATTCTCTGCAACCCAAATTTCCAACTTTGAACTGCTGTTGCAAACCAGTTTATTAACAACGTAACTTTCAGGTGCAATATGCATGCAATTCGGCTCATTCACATATTTTCATATATTAACTGGCTGTACAAAGATGGTTTTATCGTGTACTACGAATCCTGAACGTGCAGAGGAGGCATTTTCAGTGTCGTCAGTGGAGGCAATGCAATGCATTGAAGAGGGAGGGGTGAAAGGAGCCGGTGACAAGGACAGATGAGGTCGACACAGACGAGACGACCAAGCAAGCACCAACCACGACACTTTTAGCTCTACTACTTGGCACTATTGTTTATTACTGTGTAGTCGATCATCTGCCTCGTGTCTTCTTTGTCACTGTCAGCTCCTATATATAGCATGCGTTCAGTGCATTTCCTTTCTTCAGTGCGTGTCATCTGAGTAAAGGCCATACCTCTTTTTCTTACTCACCACATCTAGTTTAGCAATCAGACAATTTACTTGTTTTCTTTCTTTGAAGATGCGTCGACCAGACTTTTCAATACTTTTTAACTATTTAATATGAAAAGATTTGAACTACGTGTACTCCCATTTTGAAAAATACTTCCACGTGAGGTAGTAACAGTGTATACTTAGCTATTAACCACCGTATATACCACTAGTTTGTTTCTTCCTTCATTTTTTGTGCTCTCACTGATTAATCAGAATGAAAGTTCTCCAATCTGTGCCTGGAATAAAGACGAGCCCGTGAACCTTTTTTTCCATGGCTTGGACCTATATAGCACACAGCTAGCCACCAGACAGTCTCTTTCACTTTTGAGAATGACAGAGCATTGCACTTGAGAGAGACACACGTACGGGGAGGCTTTCGTTCTCGTACGTCTCTGGTTTAATTTGTCATCTTTCATGACCTAGCTGGCCAAGTCTATCTCCGTGCCAAATTTGCGCGCTGATCGCGTCTCAATTAGATAGACCCCGTCGTATTTTGTGCAGTAACCTGTCGATGTTCCCTTCCTAAGTTTAGTACCCTTCTAGATTTTTTTTACATGTTGTGCTAGTTTTGTCCTAAGGGCCTGTTTAGTTTGGAAAGTAAGTTTGCGAAAGAAAGTTTTCAATTCTAAATCGAAGATTAGGAGGACTAAACATGATCTAATTATAAAACTAAATACACGGATGGACGGGAAATCGTGAGATGAATCTATTAAGCCTAATTAATCTGTCATTAGAGATTGTTTATTGTAGCATGACGTTGTCTAATCATGGCCTAATTAGGCTCATTAGATTCGTCTCGCAAAGTTACCGGGGGGGTGGTTATGGAATGAGTTTTGTCATTAACACATGTTTAATACTCCATACATGTAAGATTCCCTTTGATGAATAGTGAAGTTTCAAAGTTTTAAAAGTTTTACAGTGATCTAAACAGGGCCTAAATCAAACTTATAAAATTTTGACGAAATTTATACAAATATATAACTACATATGCAATCTTAAATTTGTTTCGGTGGAGCACTGTAGAAAATATTTTAATAGTACATAGGATTAATATTGTAATATTTTATATATTTCTATAAAATTGATAATGAATTGTATATTAAAAAAACGGAGGGAGTAGTGTGCAATGCCAGCTAGGCCCTTTAATTTGTGCTTGCTGGTGCAACGTCTCCAGCAGAGTTAATGCATATGGCTATGTTACAGTATGTATGCGTAGACTTGTGTGTTGCACGGCACCGCGTCACCCAGCAAATTATAGACATGCATGCATGCTTTACCTATGGTCGTCAGATACATGCATGACCTTCGACGTGGATCCATCTCTCCCGTGCCTGGAACGAGAAGCAGCGGGCGCGGCTGGTGGTTTTCAATTATATTCCATCAGGATCAGGGCCATGACGTGCGTGACCAAGGCCATGTTTAATTCCATAAGTTTTTCCTATTCATCACTATTCATCAAATATTAGGACACTAATTAAAGATATTAAATATGAATTAATAATAGATTAATTAGGCTTAATAGATTCGTCTCGCGATTTTTCGTCCATCTATGTAATTAGTTTTATAATTAGATCATGTTTAGCCCTCGTAATCTTCGATTTAGTTTTGCTACAGTAAATTTTCTAAACTTATCTTGCTGAATTAAACAGGCCCAATGCAACCGGCCACCCTGCAGGTCAACCCTTCGACCGATCGAGGCAGCTAGCTAGCGTTCGGCCGGCGGCAAAGGGAATATGAGACCGGTCGACGTCGAGCCATCGCCAGCCGGCATTCTATCGCCATGCCAGCTAGCATATATAGTATATATATATGCATCTGGAGACCTGCTATTTATTTTCAGTTATACTAGTCATTCTGTGCGTCAGGCGACCAGAAATATATGTAAGTATGTAACGTACGTGGTGATCGATGATTTGTGCTGCCAATTTGTCTGGTTCGTTCGTTCGCCTAACTCGGACGATGGAGTACGTGTTTTACCAGTTGGAACTTGCATGTTCTTGGGGAACTCTAAGGAGCGATTTTCAGGGTGTCCTTCAATCCAGAAATTGATCGCTTTCTCCAAGAACAAGTTTCTTCACAGCGTCTTGTACTTAGTGGTGTAGTATAGAAAAAGATATGACCGTCCATTTTTGTTAAAGATAGTTTATTAGTACTGTATTAACGTAGGCGCCACACTCTTTTGTAGACGTATCCAGCAAAATTTTGGAACATCAATGCTCTACACCCCACATTTAATTTCCAGATTTGAACGACGGTTGCAACCAAATTTTTTTTCTGGTGCATTGGGTGGATTTGGCTAGCTCACTCCGATCGATATTCAAGAGATTCGGTGAATTCACACCTGGTATTTGCATAATATATACAGTAATTGTACTGCTGCGAATCCTGACCATGCAGTGCAGTGCTGTCAGTGGAGGCAATGCTTTGATGAAGAGGGAGCTAGTGTCGAAAGTAACCGGTAACATGCATATATGGAGAGATGAGCTCGAGAGAGAGAGAGAGAGAGAGAGAGAGAGAGAGAGAGAGAGAGAGAGAGAGAGAGAGAGAGGGACGACGACCAAGCACCAACCGCGACAATTGTAGCTCTTCTTGGCACTATTATTGTGTACCCGATCGTTTTACCTCTTGTCTTCTTTGCCACTCTCACCTCATGCATAGCATGCATTATTCACCTTTCATCCCTTGCATGCCATTTGCATATATTCAGGACAGAAATTGTCACGACACCTAGTTTGGCAAACATTTATAGATGCTTACTATACATGCTTCCTTTGGCCGACAAGTTCCCAACATATTCCTTTTAAAACTTTGGCTATCAATAACTTTTTTACTAAATATTTAGTATGAAACCATGAGCAAGTAGTGCTAAATCAGTGACTTTTTATGGACAGGCACATATTCCAGGAAAAAACAATCCTATACTGACCAAGTTCACACAATTAATTGGCGTACGCCGGTGCAAGACAGTGACGCATATCTATACATCAACAACAATTAATACCAGATCGATTAATATTTTCTACCATACATATATATATATATATATATATTACTAGGATTCTATAACATATTTTTTAAAAAATAAATCTGGTAGACGTCGTCATCAATTAGTCTACGATGATCCATCTCGACGTGTCAAATCTCGTTAGAAGAAAGCAGGTGCATGCGGTCACGGCTCCACGGGCTCACCCACGCTCATCAGTAGAGACGACCGCGCCGCCCACTGCGACTCGATCCTCCGGCTCTAGCTTCATCAGGTCCATATATAAAACCCCGACGCAATCGAGAATTCAGAGTGAGACGCCGCCGGTCACAACTGCCCGTTCCACGCTGACCGAACGGGCAGCATGGAGGACTCGAAGAAACTGCCCGTGCCAAAGAAGGGCCTCGCCGGCGCCGTGGAAGACGACGTCGCGGCCGCCAAGACGAAGGGCAGGTGGGGGCTCGTCCAGTTCTTCTTCGTGCTCTCCGTCGTCCTCTGCGTGCTCCTCTACGCGCCGCGCGTCTTCGTGCTCGCCCCGTACGGCGTCGACGTCGGCTTCTTCGCGCCGAATAATTCTGCTTCCAGCGATGGGACGCCGGTGCTGCAGCAGCGCATTGGCGGCGGCAACAGTAGCGTTGAGAACAACGGCCGCCTTGTCCTTGACAACCAGGTGCATTCCCCGTGCTCGTCCATGCGCGACCACACCATCTGCTGCGACCGCTCCAGCGTCCACACCGACGTCTGCTTCATGGCCGGCGACGTGCGCACGGACGCCGCTTCCCTGTCGCTCCTGCTGTTCCCGCCGCCGCAGCAGCAGGTGGCGACAAACGGCTCATCGTCGTCGCCGGAGGAGGAGGAGGAGAGGGTGCGGCCCTACCCGCGCAAGTGGGAGCGCCTCATCATGGAGAAGGTCCAGGAGGTGCGGCTCCGGGCAGCGCGGCCGGAGGAGGAGGAGCACCACCGGTGCGACGTCCGGCACGAGGCGCCGCTGCTCGTCATGTCCGCGGGGGGCTACACCGGCAACCTGTTCCACGCGTTCAGCGACGGGTTCCTGCCGACGTGGCTGACGGCGCAGCACCTCCGCCGCCGCGTCGTGCTGGGCGTCCTCTCCTACAACCCGTGGTGGGCTGGCACGTTCAGCGAGATCATCTCCAGCCTGTCGGACTACCACGTGGTGGACCTGCTCCACGACAAGCGGACGCATTGCTTCCCCGGCGCCATCGTGGGCACCCGCTACCACGGCATCCTCGTCGTCGACCCCGGCAGGCTCCGGGACAACAAGACCATCGCCGACTTCCACCAGCTCCTGGCCGACGCGTACGAGAAGAACCGCACCGTCGTGAGGCCGCCGGAGACACACCGGCGCAGCGGCGGCGGCGGCCGAGGCTGGGGATCGTGTCGCGCAAGGGCACGCGCGTGATCGAGAACCAGGCGGCGGTGGCGCGGCTGGCGTCGTCGGTCGGGTTCGACGTGGAGGTACTGGAGACGGCGAACGGGGTGCCGCTGTCGGCGTGGTACGCGTCGGTGAGCGGCTGCGACGCGCTGGTGGGCGTGCACGGCGCGGACCTGACCAAGTTCCTGTTCCTGCGGCCCGGGCGCGCGTCGCTGGCCCAGATCGCGCCGCTGGGCGTGTCCCCGATCGCGCGCGACTGCTTCGGCGTGCCGGCCGCGAGGATGGGGCTCCTGTACGAGCAGTACGAGGTGGCCGGGCGGGAGAGCTCGCTGGCCCGCAGGTACGCGGCGGACGACGAGGTGGTGGCGGACCCGGAGAAGGCGAAGCGGAACGGGGGATGGCCCTTGGTGGCGCGCGTGTACCTGGGCGGCCAGAACGTGAGCCTGGACCTGGCAAGGTTCCGCGAGACGCTGGCCAGGCTGCACTCCCACGCCCTGCGCATGCAGCGACGGGAGGAGGAGAGCAGGCCGCCGCCGCCGCGGTGATGTACTCCGGCGATCGGGAGACGGACGGCTTGGGATATGGCGGCGCTGCTGTTCCTGTTCCGGTGGGGCGAGGTTGCGGTGGTTGCGGTGGTTGGTGATCAGCAGCCGTCAGCAGCGCCTTGGCGCGACGTGCGTGCGTGACAAGTGTTGGGATCTGCTGACCACCCTTGGAGGACTCTATTCTTGCTCGATATTCAGAAATCAGAATGGAACGGATGAAGAAAGAGGCGTGTAGTATTGTGTATCCTTGTCCCGAGCACCGGTGTACGTGACCGGAAATATGCCGGCTAAACGTGACGGCAGCATAATATACTGTTTGTTAGGTCCAATGTTGTGGCTGCCACATATGGTGTGATTTATTTATTTATGTATGTATGTATGCGCGCGTGATTCCCTGTAATACTCTCAATTTTTGCTGTACTGTACCATGCTGACCGGCGTGCATTGCAAGCATGCATGCAGGAGGCATCAGTGAAACAGGCAACACCTGTGATATCTTTCGTGGCCGTGGCCGATTTCACCGGCACAGCAGGCAGTAGATTGCAGGGGAATGTTCCCCGGCAGTTGACCGACTGGGTGGGTGCTCAGGCAGTCAGGCTCAGCTGTGGACAGATGGACTGCAAGGCACGCGCGGGACAGGGGAACAAGCCGGATCTGAACTGAAGCTGTAGCCCCGGCCGCCTTAAATGCTTGACCTTTTTCTTTTTTAAAAAATGGTTGGCCTTGTTAGAAATAATTAGTTAGTGATCAATTAGTTAATCACATGATTAGCACATGAATTAGTAGTTAACACCGTCATTGGGCCTGACCGGAGGGGGCTCCTGATCGGCAGGTTCCTGCCCCCCATTGGGGCTGTATATATTTGTGAATCATTCGTTCAATCGATACAACAGAGAATCATGTATCCAACCACAGTTTTATTTTTATCACCTTATCAGCATTTTCGCTCTCGGTGATTTTGTTCTCGGCGACTTGGATTCCGACGAAGAACTTGTCGAGGGGGAGGCCCCCTGGCCCCCAACACTCGAAGGTATGGATCCCGAAAGACAGAACTCACCTATTGATCCTCATGACGATGGAATCGTGGAACTTCTTGTTCGTACCTTTTGTGCCGTGATTCGTCGAGTTCGTCGGGGAGAAGTTCCTGGACTTTTCCCCCGCCCTGCCCTTTTCCCTCGCCGAGGCTATTTCGCTCGTCGTGGTCGGCGCTTCCAGAATGCATCCTGATGGTGAATTACTCCTCGTCGTGAGGGACGTCGTGCTGTGCAGATGAGGAACGGCGGTCATCGTCCTCTTCCTTGCCACCCAACAGCACCAGTGGCGCCGCCACTTCCAGTTCCACGCGCCATGCCGAACCCGAGACTATTGACGCCGACACCGGCCTCATCGTCTGCCACACCGGAGAACATCGTCATCCTGGGGCTTCAATCTGTCGCAGAGCGGCCTCCAACCCTGGCTCCTCCTGGTTTCGGCCGTGGCTCTAGCCTGCACAACAATGATGGCATCAGCATCAATGGTGGCTCTAGCCTGCACAACAATGGTGGCGCCACTATGACGAATGGTGGTTTTGGCCCATTGGCAACGGCGTCGGTGGACTGCACCTTGGCCCTGGCTTCGGAGGAAGCACCAGCACCCCACGAGGTACCATGGCGGCAAGAACAGGATGGCCTCCTTTCTTCGCATCAGGCGTTGGTGGATCTACATCTTCAATCCCGGCGCGCTGGCATGCTTCGGACGCGGCCAATCGCTGGCCCAGTCTTCGCCATCCTGATGTGGCCGGCCATGACACCAACGCGACCACCCACGCCGAAACGAATCGGGCGAAGAATCTCTTCTCACTGTCACGCGTGGACATCAATGGCAAGGTGGCTCCTTGGAAGGTGCTGGCAGAGCAGCAGCCAGGCCGGTGGGATCCAGAATCCCGCACGCCCCGGACTATCTTCGACGACATCTCCTCCTCCATGGAGGAGTACTCGCCGGTCTAGACCGGCACTGCTCTGCTGTGGAGCGACAGGCGAGGTAGGAGCGGTGGAGGAATATCGCGGATGAAGCAAGGATGACCTTATCCTTTCCTTGCTGTTTATTTTATTCTCCATATCGTCTGGAACCCTCGGTTAGAGCATGGTTAATAGCGCAGCCGGCTGCCGGCGAAATACAACGCCATGTCACTCGCATGGGGGAAGCTGTGATGGTGGGCCCTACCAATATTTAATGCTCATCCAATTCTAGCAGCAGTGCAGAGCGAATGGGAGACGAGAGAGTCATGGTGGTGGCCCCACAAGCACCTATCCGCCCGCTGTGAGCCGGCGGTTTGCAAATCGCCTGCTTTCATCTCTCTCATCTGTTCTCTCTCTTCCATGTCAGATGCTGCTGACATGTCCTACTATTTCGCCCGATGACATGGCCTTATAATACATGCTCTTAGGCTGGAATGAGTGGCTACGGCCCATTTATTCTTTTGATTTTAGCTTGCTCCACATGCCGCACACTCCCGCATGCTGATCAGAATGCATGTGCGGGTGATTACGTTAAGATATTATTAGAATATTTATATATTTGAATAAGTCCCCAGGGTTTCCTGTAATTGCAGTTTAATCCTTCAACAGAGAATAGCAATGTGATTTATCTAGGTTCTAGGCATTTTACTTCACTGAAATTGCAACGCACTTTGTGCATCTCTGTACTTGTAAACTGCCCCCTGAATTGAAGGGATAATGAAATGTCAATATGTTTGTTCTCAAACATTCCGATTTTCATTACTATTTATGGCATTTTATTACTTGCACTTTCTTTTAGTTATTTACTTATAGTAAGCTATATTATTTTCCAATGCTTAAATGAAACAAATAACTAAACTAATAATCCAACACAAGGATTATACAAGCATATGCAAAATCAAGTGGTAACCTCATCTAAAGGAAAATACAAAATTAAAAATATGTGTACATTGCAAAGGTCTACATCTTTTTAGATGATTATCTAATCCACTTTTACTGTTGGCCGCTCTACAAGGTAGTGATACATACTACTGCGAGGTCAATGCTAGCCATAACCTTCAAAGTGCGTACCCAACAATAACTTTAGATATTTTACAGAATCGATGTTTCATACACATCACTTTTAATTTTCCAAAAATGAGGTCCACACAACAAATGCAAGTCTCAAGTTGTCTCCAATATTTTGCATCTTTATTATTACATGTTGCCATAATGATTTTTTGATTTACACAAAGTGTAAATTAATCAAATCTATGGTTTATACCATGTAGGAACAATGGCCACCAAAACGTTAACAGAACTAGCACTTGATGGACACAACTATCCCGCATGGTCATCGGAATGAAAATCAATCTAAAATTTCGCGCACTAATTCAAGTTTTAAATGAACCTCCAGCGGGTGACCCTAATATTACGGATCAACAAAGATCACTACCCGAAACTATTCTAAGGCTTCTTGAAGTTAGGTCTAGGAACTTTACTTTTGTTACGATATTTTCTACACACCGATCTTAAGGCACAGTACATAAATGAGGAAAATCAACGTTTATTGTGGAATGCAC
>CM014274.1:2009936-2033833 GCA_004135705.1 Alloteropsis semialata
GCCGCTCGCCGCCGCCCTCGTCGCCGCCGCCCCGCCGCACCACCGCCACCTCACCCACTCCGCCGCCGGCCGCGCGCACGCGCTGCTCCTCGCGCCCCCGCTCGCGCTCGCCGCCGTCTCTCGGGCGCCGCACCTCCCGGCCGCGCAGCTCCTGCTCTTCCTCCGACGCGGCAAGGACGGGCAGCGGCCGCCGGGGAGGGGGACGGGCAGCGGCCGCCGGTCCCGCTGGATCCACCCGCCTCGCCGCGTTCCGCCGCTGGATCGTCGCCGCGCCGCCGTGCTCTGGTTCCAGGGGGAGAGCGACACCATCGAGGAGGAAGGGCCGGACGTTTTGCGTTCCCCGTTGGAGAACGAAGTTATTGGGTTCGGGACCGTTTTACTGTGCATGACCCAATCTACGGAATGGGTATCGGTTTTAGGTCGCGGTTGTTGGAGATAGTCTAAGGCCTTATATTGAAAGTCTGATATACCTGAACCCAAGTTGTTTGATCGTTTGTCAGGCTCTGCGACTCATAGGACCAAAGATTAAAGGGGCTTTAGATGGACCATCAGACAAACTTAAATGAGAATGGGAGTTTGGTGGTCCACCACCACCCTTCAACCACACAAGATCGTGGCACATGTATAGGAACATATATGTTGGTATTTCTTACGGTCGCAGATAAATCCGCAAGCGCACGGATACCGTTGTAGCTTTCACCCGGAAGTATTCAGGGTATCGAATCCACAGGGAGCGAAAGGGCACTGTTTAATCACTAAAGTTGACCGAATCGATCGAGTTTATATGAAGGCTGGGTAGAGAGGATAACTTAGCACTAAGCTGGGAATATAGCGAAGGGAGTTCTCCTATGCTTGCTTTGGGCACCGGGGTATCCTAGGCCTCTAGGAAATTGCCGGCAAACAATTCTACGCCGTACCCGTACGTGGAGGATTACAAAGGACGGACAGGACTGTCACCACCTGCCGCCTACCTCTACTAATCCGTGGGGCTACGAGGCAAACGAAGGTAGTCGATAACCTAAGCACCACGCTTAAGATATATACTACTACTCTAATCTTAGCTTGAGACTAGAGCGCTCTATAAATAAAGCGACGAACCCACAAGCACAATAAAGAACTCAGCTTTCTATAACTCAGACTTAAACACTTAGTTGAAATCCCGGATACTTACTAAGGAGCTCGCGTCCGCCGAGATACAGGTGGAGGGTCGCCGACACGCCGGGACTCCTCCAGACTCTCCCTCACTCTCTCCTTATTTCTAATCTCATTTGAGGAGGGCTTCGTCTTGACTTGACGCTCCAGCTCGATGATGATCTTCAATGACCGATGTGCGGCTATTTATAGCTTGTAGAGGCGGTTGGGAGTGGACACGTGGAAGATGAGGACGAACGGACTCAGTCCCAGGTCGGGCGACGCGAGGAGGTCGGCCGACATTGGATCCACCGCCTTGAGTGGTGCATGGCGTAGATGGACTCCTGGAGGCGGTGGGAACGCATACGAGAAGGATGAGGCGGTTTGGCCTCCGGACCAGGTCGGTCGACCTAGGGGGTCATGCGACGGTGCACCGGCACATCTCAGGCCCATCTTCGGCTGAGTGACTGTCTCGTGGGTTCTCATGACGGTTCCAGGTGGTATAGCTTGGATTGAGTACGTTTAGTTTGCGAGGTGGGCTCTTCAATCCATGTGACCTCCCCTTGGACCATTCCCATTTCTTGGATCAAACCGACATGGAATCAGCGGCTAGGATGGTCCTGAGTGTGCTTCTTTGCTGTGGTCAAAGATGGGCTCCATTGGGCTTGGGCCCAGGTCGGCCGACCTAAGGGGGTCGGGCGACCTGGCCCTGAGCCCAAATGTCCTTCTCCTTTGCCATTTAATCCCTGCACTCATATATTCACCAAAACTTATGAAATTAATTAGATTTAAACCCTAAAGCTATGGTGACTAAATTCTTGTATGTATTTTCTATAAGGATTGACGGTCAACATACAACCCATCTTTTTACTAAAAAGATAAACTTAATCACTAATCACGCAATGCGACAACGTCTTTTAGTCAAAAACAAGAAAAGATACAATTGCAATGCCAAAACGTTATTCAAACAAATCCCATGCCTGGAATGGAATTTAAATCGCGAAGACGTTTGATTCTCGGAACGTGGAAAGAGATAAGTGGTGGCAAAGAGACTGCACATTCAGTCAGTCACCGAATGAGCCGACATTTTTTCTCTTTGCGAGGTAGTGAGCCGACAATTAGCCATCAACACATCAAGTTAAAGTACCACGAGAGTCTAACAAACAAAATTAAAGCCAGGTACCGATGAAAGTTAAAAAATTAGCAAATAACACGGCATTACCCCGGAGCATATGGAAAAGTCGATCGTGTGTGAACGAGCATGGGGTGGAATCGAACTTTCCCACCGTGGTCAATGCAGCTGCACGACTCGCGGGAGCGTTAATTAGTGGATGCCGACGTCATCGCCACGACCGCGCGCACAATGGAAATGTGAGTCCGTAGATGGATTCTGTCAGCGGTAATGACTCGCACATCAACCTTGGCGACGCTCCTAATCTGTCCATTTTACGTTACAGCCGACTCGGTCAGTTAAATAACACGTACACGTAGCAGAATACCAGGGGGTGTTTAGATACCATGGAATGCAAAATGGTTTGCAAAATGGGCGTCTCGATCCGCGTGCACAGAAAGGAATAAGTGCATTGGAAAACGTGTAGAATGCAAAATGAAGATAGAATGTAAAATGAGGTGGTATCTAAACATCCCCTATGATTAGCACACATACTACACCAGATCATACTCCTACTCCAGCCGTGTAGCGTATCATGGATCGTACTACACTATGCCAGGCCACACATGGATTCAGAATAATGCATCTGGTACACCAGAGTCAGCACAAGGTCGTATTGGGCCCCACGCGTTCCAACCAGATTCGTCATGCACAAGATCGAAGCACATCCATGAGTGTCAACGCTGACCTCAACAGTGTATCTCTTTCAGAGTTTCAGCACATACTACTAAACAAGGATGACAAGTGCAGCGATGTGTAGGAGAAGCGACTGTTTTCTTGTCATGATTAGGCGCCACACCTACTGAGAGGAGAAGAAACCTCAGCTGTTTGCATCTGCACCTTCAATTCCTTGTTCGATAGCAGCCGCGTGGAGTGACGCTTGCATGCTTCCACATGCCCTGCTCTTTATTTCCCAACTACTTGAAATCAAAATCACCGAAATTACAAAGAAAAATACTAAATTTCATATCTCTGAAAATATCCAGCCACTTGGTATGCTACTCGCCTTCTTTATACGCTTACGTGCAGCGTCATCGCGACAAATCAAACGCCCAAGAATGTAATCTGTTGCTACTGGCATTTTCAAAATGGAATCGGCAAAAGAGGTTTGAAAGATGAAGGTGCCCATGGAAAGGTAAAGAGAGGACGTACGGTAGTAGAAACGTTCAACACCTTATGCCACCACTACTACTTGCGGATACAATAAGATAGGAATTAGGAAGGGAAGCAGGAACCTTCAAAAACACGCGGCCGAGCCGCCGAGCACGGAGATTGCGTGCTCCATCCCAAAGCTTTGCAAAGCGCTCGCCGCCTTCCTTCCTCCCGACTCCCGTCCCCGCGTGCGCGTGGCTCTCGCTCTCCACCTGACCTGCCGCTTTCCGGCTAATGAATTCCTACCTGCCACGATCGGATCGACCAACCAAGCAGCCGCAATCAGCAAAACCAAGCCACCGGGTTCCGCAGACGCCTCCAAATCCTCATCCGCCGCTCCCAGACACGCGACGCAACCTCCGATCCCCCCGAGCGACAGCGATGGAAGTGAAGCCGCACACGGCGCGGCTCCTCGTCGGCCGCCTGCGCGGCGCGGCCGCCGCGTGCGATGCGGCCGCCGCCGCCGCCGCCGTCGCCGAGATCCGCCTCGCCACCAAGGACGACCCGGAGATCCGCGCGCCGCTGGCGGACGCGGGCGCCGTGCCCCTGCTCGCCGCGCAGCTCGCCGCGGGGGGCGTGGACGCCGCCGCTGCGCTCCTCAACATGTCCAACTCCGCGCGCGACCGCTCGTGTCCTCAATGGGCCTGCTCGACGCGCTCACCGCCGCGCTCCGCACCGACGCCGCGCACCACGCCGCCGCCACCGTCCACAGCCTCCTCTGCGCCGAGGCCCACCGGGCCACCATCGGCGCCAGGCGGCCGCTCCTCGCCGCGCTCGTCGCCCTCCTCCGCGCCGCGCACAGCACCCGCGCCACCAAGGACGCGCTCAAGGCGCTCTTCGGCGTCGCGCTCTACCCTCCCAACCGCGCCACGCTCGTCTCCCTCGGCGCCGTGCAGGCCCTCTTCGCGCTCGTCATGACGGACGGCCGCAGCGGGATCATGGAGGACGCCACCGCCGTCATCGCGCAGGTGGCCGGGTGCGCCGAGAGCCTCGAGGCCTTCAGGTGGGTGTCCGGGGTGCGGATCCTCCTCGACCTCGTCGAGCCGGGGGGCGCCGCGACGGCGAGGTCCAGGGAGAACGCGGCCGCCGCGCTGCTCAACCTCGTGGTGGCCGGGGGCGAGCCGGCGGTGGCCGAGGTGATCGCGGTCGGAGGCGCCGAGGAGACCGTGCGGGAGCTGGCGGAGGACAGCACGGCCAGCCCGAGAGGGAAGGCGAAGGCGGAGGCCCTGCTGCGGGCGCTGGAAGGCGCCGGCCCCGCCGCGAGGAGGCGCGAGCACCGGCTCTCCGATTTCCTCAACGGGCTGGTGCAGTCCGACCCCTACATCTCGTCGCCGGCGTCGGCGTCCACGCACGGCTAGTCAAAGGCCGACGCGTCGCGATTGACCGTCCCCACCTCCTGTACATACAAAACTACTCCAGTATGTAGCTTTGGCTAGAAATACATATACATTTGTTGATCCATGTGAATACGTAGCAACTAGTATAGACTCGAGGATTTCTGCCTGCAGTTTTGCTTGCAACCTACGTAGAGTACTTGTGTTATATTAGTGGTAAATTGACCTCAGCTTGAATCTGCTTTCAAAATTCAAACGAAACAATTTCTGGTGTTGTAAGATTCCGAATCTCGCACTTGTCATGAAGCATTCTCATCGATCATCGTTGATTTTTATTGGAACAGTAGAATCTTCATTATGTAACGATTGAATGGTCGAATTGCTAATGCTTCTCTTTAGGCCCCGTTTGGGATGGAGAATTTCCGAGGAATTTCAAAGGAAATCAGTTCCTATGTTTTGATGATGTCATGCAGTGTTTGGAATGGAGGAATGCGCATCGCCGTTTCTCTGGAAAGTCTTGCATTCCTGTACGAAATGGAGGAAAGGAAACATCCACTTCGAGCTCTTGGAAAATCTTGCTGCGTGTGATGGGCAAGCTAATCACTTTGGTAACCACCACGCTTCCGCATTAGCGCTCCATTGCCGAAGGTCGACGGGATTTCTCTATGTTGCTGCAGGTCGAGCTTGCTCCATTGCTAAGGATCTTGTTCGTGCCATATCTTTTAGCTCAAGCTGCACCTCGATCTCATCTTCACCCTGTTTTGGAGACAAGCTCACCCCGCCTCTGTAGGACGCTCTTAGCAGGTCGAGCTTGCTCCATTGCTGAGGAGCTCGACCGCACCATGCCTCAGCCCACGCGGCATCTCGAGCTTACCCAGTCTCTGGATCATGCTCGGAGCAGCTTGCCGCTGCCACTACACAGACAGCCGTGGTCGATGGCAACACATGATTGAAGCGATTGGAAGAGGAATGGTGCTGGTCTGCTGGACCGGGAGGATAAGGAACCAAAAAGCTCCGCATGCACATGCAGCATGGTTAAAATAAAAAAAATGATGTTAACTAATCTACCATTAAGCCCTAGTATCTTTTTATCACTTGGATATTTTCTAATTCTTAGAATTCAAATTCCTGCGTTCCAAACACCTCTTTGTCTCAATTCCTGTGTTTTTCCTATCATTTGTTTTCCTACTATACTTCCATTCTATTCCCGTGTTTTTTCCGGTTCCTGTGTTTTCTATTCCTTTGCTCCAAACAGGGAGATTTGGATTACTACGCACTGACTAGAAATATGTGATGCGTTAACAAGAAGCCTTTATTTTGTTTTATTATTTGGATGGGGACTCTAGGAATGACCTTGATCCTATACATGTCAAACATCCGCTGAATGATCTGGATTTGTATCAATGGCAGCTGGCAATGGCGTCCTATGCCGTCATCCCACGGTGGCATTGCCGTCAGCCGGTACGCTATGTTTACGCTTTTTTCTTTCTTCCTTTGAGGCCCAGTTTGTAGGTGACGTTCGCTGTGCGTGCAAGGCTGGGAGGCTGGGAAGGCCCAGTTTGTGCCCTCTATATCATGGGCCCAATCCTCGGCGCTGATTGTTCTTGCGAACAAAACTATACATCGTCGTTATCGACTTTCTATCCATGTTCGGCCGCGAGGAGTGCTCAAGTGGGCTGGGCCAGCCAGTAGACCGTACCGTTGGTTTATTTCACCGTCAACTAGTTTAGAGTGCCGGATTACGAGTTTTATCATTTTATGACATAACGCCATCCTCCCCTACAATACTTCTATTACTGAAATATAAATCGGTGCTCGTATGATAGTCTGCGAGGGGAGGAGGGTGAATTTGAGATTTTCTAGCCTATTTTTTTGATTTTTTTTGCTAATACCATGTTTTACATGTTTGAAATAAGACGGTTTGGCATATATACTCTGAAATCATGTTTGGGATCTAAAATCCTATAAATTACACTTGACAAAATCATTAATTCCAATGACTATATTGTGAACATAATATCATGTGCATCTTACTAATTCTATATAAAAAATACAGAGATACTATGGCTGCGGAGATCTGCGCTGAGTTAGTAAGTGTTTATACGCATGCTTAATATACAAAATTTGTGTCGATAAATATGTCTGTATTTCACATATGTTTTAATATGATATCAATTTTACAGAAGCTAAAACACGTTGTGGTTGGAACTGATAGATACACTCTTACCCATGGAAATGCAGTCATCTAGAGCTAGATCACCCTATCAGCTATACTTGCGCTCAAGATGAAGATATCTACTAACAAGCGTGTACACTTGTACTAGTTTAAGAGACGTACTACCACTTGTTTGAGGCCTGCAAGCTGCGCGCGCGATAGCTGTCTCTAATGATGGTTCATTGCATCCGGGCGGAGGATAAAAAGGACGAGAGATCCAAATGCCAAAACACCTTTATGTCAAAACACTTTGACATAAAGACCGTGCTAGCTAATCCGTCTCGGGACAGGCAGACACTGCAAGAGTTTCAACCCTATCTACTGTGTCTTCTCAGTATTATGTCGACCAAACCTCCTGCTACGTGCATCTGAAGATCCGTCGTAGCATGCACGATTATATTACCCAACAATTTCCTGTCAAAAGGAAACCTGTCCGGCTGCTGCTGCTGGAATGGCAAGATCCAGAACGACACACCACCTTTTTTGGTGAATGCGCCGAGAGCATCAAAGACGTACACATGGATGCACATAATTCCCAGATCGAGAGGACTACCACAGCTAGCAGATTCGTAAGTTGCCCAGGAAATGGAATGCCGTCCTTTGAAAAGCAAAGCCACTGGCTATAATTTGCAGCTTGTTTATTAGCTGCCAATCTCGGGCTAGTAGATAGTGAACACCTGATCAGGTGAAGTGAATCTCTCTCTTCATTTCACTCAAGAGGCAGGTGAAGTGCATCTGGCTCATGCATCCACATTTTTATATTGGATTTTACTGCTAGCTACTAGCACCTATAGCTTGCACGTCACCAATGAGGCCGGAGCTCTTTTAGCCTAGCTAGCTAGAGATCGAGCAACGCGCCACATCGGTGATCATTGGGCATTTGAATCAGTACTGCACTAGCGTAAAATAAATATTCTGTAAATTTGATCTCCTGTTATGATAAGCGCTTTATTTTATTTTCTTTCGAGGGTATCTGCAAATCTGCTGCTATGCGTGGCATTCTTTTGCCCTGTGAATGTGCTTCGAACCATGTAACATGTCAGAGCGAGCGTCTTCGGACGGCTCTCGTTGTATTGACTTTATTCTCCCTGCATATTCTGAAAAATGTCCATGTTTCCATATGTTTACAGAGACCGACGCCACATCCTGCATCCATCGCTTGAGCTGTCTCCAACGGTCTACCTAAAATGAGACCCAAATTCAAAATGGATCTCCAATAGTACTGTTTCAGTCTCCAACAGAGTACCTATACCCAAACCTAAAATAGGTTCCAGAAGAGACACAACCCAAATCTGAGTATCCTCTCTCCTGAAGACTCATTCGCAGGGAGGGTTCTCTTTTTAGGTCTTATTGTTGGAGAAGATAAAAAATAGGTGTGAAACTTTTTAACTGTAGCGCTATGCAAATGAAAAATGGGTCTTGTGTTTTAGGTCTCTTTGTTGGAGATAGTCCGTATATATAGGATCCTGCCACTCCCTCTTGGTCACGCTTCTCTAATCTCTCCCTCGATCTCTCGGCCTACACTACATGCACACACATTACGCTAAGCTTGTAGCAGTTTTAGCTTCTGTATATGCAGGTCAGTTATATTAGGTACACGGTCTACTCTTCTAACCCGCAGCTTATATCAGCCAGCCATGGAGGGAAGCGTGGTGATGCTGCTCGTTGCCACGGCGGCCGTGGTGCTTCTGCTGGTTCCCCTGATGCTTCCTCCCCTGCCGCCGCCGCCGTCGCTTCTGCTGATTGTTCCCGTCGTCCTCCTGCTCTCGCTGCTTTCCCTCGCTTTCCTCCCCAACCACAACGCCTCTGGATCGTCGTCTGACCATTTCATGCAGTGATGGATCGGCTCGTCAATGGTCAACACAATCAACTCCCGCGGGGCCGGGGGAGGTAGGCACGCCTCTACGGCCAGCAACTTGCAGTGCGACAATGATCTACTCACAAGAGCTAGATGGATTGCGCGACATCCTTCCTGACTGGACTTTCAGTATGATATATTTTTTTGAAAGAAATTCAGTATGATATATTGGTTTCTCTCTTCCATGTGAGATTGTAGTAGAACAAAAAGATGATGTACATATGGATCAAACAAGGTGGGATTTAGGAGATTTTGAAAGTAGCTAGCACTGTGCATGAACAGCATTATTGTTCTTCAATTATTATGGTTAACTATAACCATTTATTTTGTTTTATTATTTGGATGGGGGCTCTAGGAATGACCTTGATCCTACATGTCAAAACATAATGAGACTCGTGTAGGGTGTGTTTGATTGGAGGGATGGGATGGGACGGGACCGATCCGTCCCTTCATGTGTTTGGTTGGAGGACACATGGGACGAGACAGCATCAAGAAAGAATATTCCGCAGAAACGAGGGACGAATCGATCCCTCCGAATCGGCCGGACCGATTCCGTCCCTCGCGGACGCCGTTGGTGCTCCGTCTATCTCCCTCACGTAGCCACGCCCCGCTTGCTTCTCGTGCACACACAGGACCGCTCGAGCTTTGCCGCGAAGCTCGGTGGCAGCCGCGCCCATGGCTGCACGGCATGCGGCGCTCGAAGTTCACTAGGAGGCACGGCGGGCGAGGTTTGCGACGGTGGCTCACGTGAGGTACGACGGGCGGGGCTCGAGGAGGCACGGTCGGCGGCGGCCCCGCGGCTGGCTTGGTTCGGGGAGGCGGGCGGTGCCCCCCCGGCAAGGCGGCCGGCGGCTAATGCGCGGCATGGTGGGCGGGACTCGGGNCCCCTCGGCGAAGCGGGCGGCGGCCATTAGGTCGGAACGCCAGACACCGACCGGAGGCGGACGCCACATCGCGGCGTCCAGAGGCGGGCGGTGCAGGGTCGTCGATCTCCTAGCCTAAGAAGATAAGGTTGCCTGTGAAAAATTGAAATAAATAAATAAATAAAAGAAACGGAGAATGACAGATGGGGTCCACTAATTGCTGCAGCTAACGGTGTTAAGAAAGACATCCATCCCTCAATATGAATCCCTTGAACCAAACAAAAAACTGGGATGACCCCATCCTTTCAACCAAACACGAGATGGGATCGTCCCGTCCTCAAAACTTGACAGGACCGTCCCATCCCTTCGTGTACTCCAACCAAACACACCCGCAGTCATCCGCTGAATGATTTGATTTTGTTTCAACGGCGGCTGCCAATGGCGTGCTGTGCCGCGTCATCCCACGGTGGCATTGCCGTCAGCCGGTGCGCTTCGTTTTTTCCCCTTTTGGTGGGCAACGTAGGCTCTGCTTGCTGGGCCGGGAAGGCCGAGTTTGTGCCTCTATATCATGGGCCGAATCCTCGATGCTAATTCTTCTTTGGAAAAAGTCCTTTCGACGTCTTTCATGTTTTGCTGTTGTTCGAGTTTCGTCCTTCATGTATAAAACCGGATGTTTTTCATCCCTGAAGTTTAAATCCCGTTTGTGATAGGTTCTTGGCTGTTTTCTGAGTGGTTTAAGCCTACATGGCAACCACGTGGCGACACGTCGGATTATTCCCTCCTTAAGACTGGCGCCGGTGACGGCGAGAAGCCCTATGCACACCTCGCGATGGCGACCGGCGCCGGCGACAACGAGAAGCCCTACGCGCACCTCGCGAGCCCGCTCCTCGTGCCGCCGCAACCCACGCAGCAGCCCTACTACTCCTCGCGCCGCCGCAGCCCCTGGCGCTCATCTTCGTGTCGGCCCCCTACTCCCCAGTGCTCGTCTGCCTCCGCCACCTACGCCCGCGTCGCGAGACCTGCCTTCGCCGCTTCTACACACAGACCCTCCTGTCCTCCTCCTCCTCCTCCTCGCGCTCCTCACCGGCGCCACCTTCCTCCTGCTTTGCTACCGCGCGGACCCACCCGCGCTCGACCTCGGCCTCGCGCTGCGGCTCCGCGTCCTCAACCCCGGCTTCATCCTCCTGCTTTGCTGCCGCGCGGTGTCTGCCGCTGTGCCATCATGGGGTGCTGCAAAAGGAGGCCTCGTGCATGACGCGCGCCACAGACGGGTCATCAAGGATGGCGAGCACGAGGTGCGGCACGCCGACGCAGTGGTCGTCGGCCTTGGCGCCGCTGGTGCGCGTAGGCGCGCTTGAGCGCGGCGGCGAGCGCGTTGGAGAGCGGCGGCGCAGCGGAGTGGAAAGGCGCCGCCGCCGTCGTGGTGCTGGAGCTCCGCGGAGGTAGGGAGGCGGTCGAGGGCGCCGGCGCGGAGAGCAGCGCGGCCGCCACATGGAGCAGCGTGGTGTGCGCATGGCGGTGCCTGGACGCGTCCACCGCATCACGAAAAAGCACGACCGTGGTGTCGGGGGTCAACAACGTAGGCTCTCATGTCTGTGGTCGCCGTCTGCCCCGAGGACGTGGTCGAGGATATCGGGGCGGGATTTGGGGGCGAGGCGGCGGAGACGGTGAAGGGAGAAGGTGAGGTCGGAGTGGCAGAAGAGGGCGGAGGTGGAGAGCGGGGACTGGTGCGCGAGAAGGGCGAGCTGGAGACACAACTGGGTCTTGCCGGAGGCGGATTCGTCAGCGATCTCGGTGATGGAGGCGGCGGGGAGGCCACCAGAGAGGAGGCGGTCGAGAAGGGGGCAGCCGAGGGAGAGATTGGCGTCGCAGCAGGAACGGCGAGGGCGAGGGCGGCGGTCTCCGCGCGACCGTCCGGGGTCGGTGTGCGCGCAGAGGCGGGTCGGCCCTAGCTTGCGACGGTCGATGGCGCCGGGACTGGAGCTCGCAGGCGCCGGGACGAGCCGGATGTGAGAAGGAAGAAAAGGTGGAAGAAGAAAGTCACCTGTCATGTGGGGCCCACCACCTGCCATATGGGACCCATCGCCACGTCATGTAAAACCACTATGAAAACAACCGAGGGATGGGAAACAAACGGATTCTAAAGTTGAGGGACGTACCCGGTTTTATACGTGAGGGACGAAACTCGGATTGTGGCAATACATGAGGGACGTCAAAAGGACTTTTTCCTTCTTCTTTCTAAGGCCCTGTTTAGTTCGCTCGATTCGATCGAATTCGCGCTCTGTTTTACGCATTGAACAACATGCCCTCTCTGTGCTTTTTCGATTCCCAATGCATTTTTCTACAGTGCATTCGATCGAATTCGCGTGAACTAAACAAGGCCTAAGGAAGATATCGTCGTTATCGAGTTTCTATCCGTGTTGGGCCGCGAGGCGGCAGAGGAAGGGAGGTGTTCAAGTGGGCTGGGCTGCCAGTGGACCGTCGGTTTCTTTGACCGTCAACTAGGTTATAGAGTGCAGGTTTACGAGTTTTATCAAGACACACATCGCCATCCTCCCCTACAATGCTTGGATTATGATGAGTTACTTCGATGTTTTGCTCTCGGCTTTTGCATCTGCTTCCACATGGTTCTAGTCCCCATTCCATTTTTTTTATCTCTTCTTTTTTGCAACACAGACTACACGGTAAATATACACTTTACTCCAATGAAGGGTAGCATATGTGCAACCTAGCCCTGTTTAGTTGCGGCAAGTTTCACAACTTTTCACTATTCGTCCGTCACATCTAATGTTTGGACACTAATTAGGAGTATTAAACATGAATTAATGATAAATCCCATTTCATAACCCCGGGTGAAATTTTGAGAGGAATCTAATGAGCCTAATTAGGTCATGATTAGACAACGTCGTGCTACAGTAAACAATCTCTAATGACAAATTAATTAGGTTTAATAGATTTGTCTCGCCATTTTTCGTCCATCCATGTAATTAGTTTTATAATTAGATCATGTTTAGCCCTTCTAATCTTTAATTTACAATTGCTACAGTGTTTTCGCAACTTTCTCACCGCAACTAAACAAAGCCTTATTACTAGCTGTCTAGCTCTATAAAATTTTGAGAGATACTATGGCTGCGGAGATCCGTGCTGAATTAGTAAGTGTTTACATGCGTGTGTAATATACAAAACTTGTATCGATAAATATGTTTGTATTTCACCCACATATATTTAATATGATATTAGTTTTGCAGTAGCTAAAACAGGATGTGAGAGGACCTGACGATGAAAATGTAATCATGTAGAGATAGATCACCCCTACCAGCTATTTGCGCTGTAGATGAAGATACGTATCTACTAACAATCACGTACACTTGCAGTACTAGTTAAAGAGACGTACTGCCACCTGTTGGAGGCCTGCAAGCTGCGCGCTATAGCTGTCTGGTTCATTGCATCAGGCCGGGCGGATGATAAAAAGGACGAGATCCACAAATGCCAAAACACCTTTGGCGAATGCTCCTACTTGACATAAAGACCGTGCTATCTAGATAATCCTTATTAGAACATGCATGGACAGTAGGGCGGGCAGACACTTTCAACCCTACGTACTGTTGGATATGTTCCAAATTTTATTTACGGTACATGTTATATATCCTGTGTTAGGGTTTTCACCGAAGGATTGATCCATATTCTTGTAAGCCGCCGCATTGGCGTTGTAACCGAACCCCGACATAGTGAAGTTCTTGCTGGCTGGCGCCCGTGGTTTTTCCCTCTCGCATTGGGAGGGTTTTCACGTTAAATCTCGTGTCTCCTCTGCGGTTTGATTTGTTCTTATTCATCGTTTATTCGCTATCACTCATAACACGTACTGTCTTCTCGGGGTATTATATCGACCAACCCTGTGCTACGACCTGCACCTGAAGATCCATCGTAGCATGCACGATTTTATATTACCCAACAATTTCCTATCAAAAGGAAACCTGTCAACCTGAGCATACAGTTTTGCTACCTGCAACTTGCCTGAAGTACAATTTGCTGCAATTATTGGGTATTTTTTTAGTAATCTCGTATTAACTTAAGACTACCACTTGTGATATAGCTGGCTGTATCTGACGATTGGTTCATTGCATCCGGCAGCCGCTGCTGTGGAATGGCAAGATCCAGAACGACACACCACCTTTTTTGGTGAATGCGCCGAGAGAGCATCAAAGACACACGAATGCATGCATGCTGACACACACGTCACCAATGAAATTAGCAGGCCGGAGAGAGCAGCAGCCACATCGATGATCATTGGGCAATTGGATCAGTACTGCACTAGCGCGTAAAATAAATATTGTGAAAAATTTGATCTCCTGTTATGATAAGTGCTTTATTTTATTTTTTTCGAGGGTATCTGCAAATCTGCTGCTATAGATGCGTGGCATTCTGCCCTGTGAATGTGATTCAAACCATACCATGTATCATGTCAGGGCGAGCGTCTTCGGACGGCTCTCGTTGTAGCTAGTGACTTTATTCTCCCTGCATATATATTCTGAGAAAATACCCATGCATCTTTCCATATATGTTTACAGAGAGCTAGAGACCTAGCTTCTCGTCCTATATATAGGTGCTTAATACAGTATTATTTATGCAGAAGAAAATCTTTCCAAGTGCCCCCTCCTTTCATCAATTTGAGACATACTTTATTCTGAAAAGTTAACAGTGGTTACTCTACTCATCAGAAATTATACACATGCATGCTTGCCCTGGAATGATGTGCACGCTTGGCCTCTCTCTGGTAGTTTTCTATCAAAAGGAAGAAACACAGTTTGACACTTACTATTACCATGCACGACCATGACCTGCTCCTTAATTAGCCCCCATATATACTGATTGATTTTCAATTCCAGTCGTTCTCTTTCTCCTACTTGCGCTGTCTGCCAATTCGCGGACGGGGCAAGATCAGGGATGCGAACGCCACGTCCTGCATCCATCGCTTGACGCCATGGACGTATATATAGGATCCTGCCACTCCCTCTTGGTCACTTCTCTGATCTCTCCCTCGATCTCTCAGGCCTACACTACATGCACACGCATTACGCTTAAGCTTGTAGCAGTTTTAGCTTCTGTATGCAGGTCAGTTATATTAGGTACACGGTCTACTCTTCTAACCCGCAGCTTATATCAGCCAGCCATGGAGGGAAGCGTGGTGATGCTGCTCGTTGCCACGGCGGCCGTGGTGCTTCTGCTGGTTCCCCTGATGCTTCCTCCCCTGCCGCCGCCGCCGTCGCTTCTGCTGATTGTTCCCGTCGTCCTCCTGCTCTCGCTGCTTTCCCTCGCTTTCCTCCCCAACCACAACGCCTCTGGATCGTCGTCTGACCATTTCATGCAGTGATGGATCGGCTCGTCAATGGTCAATACAATCAACTCCCGCGGGGCCGGGGGAGGTAGGCATCGAGGGCACGCCACTACGGCCAGCAACTTGCAGTGCGACAATGATCTACTCACAAGAGCTAGATGGATGCGACATGCGACATCCTTCCTGTATATTTTTTTGAAAGAAATTCAGTATGATATGTTGGTTTCTCTCTTCCATGTGAGATTGTAGTAGATCAAAATATGTACATATGGATCAAACGAGGTGGGATTTATTAGGAGATTTTGAAAGTAGCTAGCACTGTGCATGAACAGCATTATTGTTCTTCAATTATTACTACCTTCTTTTGAAGTGTGTGGCTTCAATTACTACTTGCATCCGATGAAGCTTGGATCATCAACTAATAACCAAGTGAAGAGTTGAACTCAAGAGATGGAAATTAAAGGTTGACTGGCTATCGGTGATAAGCGACATACCAGATCGGTCGTCATTATGGTATTTATAATTTTTCAATAATATTAATTCCCAACCACCAGTAAAACTTCTTTAATTAGCTACTCTAATTACGGTATACCATGTCAGACCTTTGTATATATCGATCTGCAAATAGATAAATGTGATTTTGACAGAAGAAGGACTAGAGTAATTCAAGCTCTCGTCCCCATATAAGCCCCGGTCCTCCTCGGTCGGCATCGTCAGTTTGTATGCCTCAGATGTCCACTGAAAAGATCAATGCAACTATACAAAGAAATTTCCTCCTAACGTTTCATGCATTTTTGCGAACATAGCCTATACATCTCTTTTTATTCATCACTATAAGAGTTTTTTTTTACCCATAGTTATTTAGGAGTGACAGTCAAATTTAATACTAAGTATACTACTCTTCATATTTATTTTCTCTGAGTGTCCGATAGTTTTTCCCAATATATAGTACTAACAAATGCTAAAGCACCACCAATAATAACATAATTGCCCACAAATTAACTCACTTCCCACAATACTTTTTGGATATTGTTGGCCACTTAATTACAAAGTAAACTGACGGGAGAACTAATTCATCTTGTAGTCATTTGGCTTTATTTGGATCCGCGGACTGCATCTATATGTATAAAAAATAAAACACAAAAACTTAACCTTTTATTGTTGCAAGTAGCTAGCAGTGTTTGTGATTGATCAGCCGTTGTTGGTTCAAAATGGCACTCATCAATACCTCAAATCAAAACTACATTATTAAAAAAGAGGGCAATATATACAAGGGACCGAGCTAGAAATAATTAAAGAGGGACGACGACGCCAATGCAATTCGAGTGCCCAAAGTAAGGCAGGCAGCTAGCAGCATGCACTTTCTCTCCTTGTTAATTTCTTGGCTGCACCGTAGTACCGGCCTGGCCTAGATCAGAGAGTACTGCCGACTGCCGAGACACTGCACCAAGGGCGCCACTTGCGTGTGTATTGCTTGCTTTATATGTATATATATTGGCGTTAGAGAGGCCGGGTGCAAGTGCAACGAACCTGGCTAGACGAATTGAAAGCCGCAGCAGTCCGTCCTACAATATACATGCAAGACGAGACGAACGGCCTGCCGGGTAGCCTGCCAAAGCCATGCACAATTGCACACACATGCATGGCAACTTTTCTGCCCTTAATTTGGTCCTTGGCCGGCCGGCCCAATCGAGATCCTCTCAACTTGCATTGCAAGTTTGCGACTGATGATTGTCTTGAAATAATCTCTTACTCCAACTTGCATTGGTGTCGCACAACATCGTCTCATGCATGAATGCCGTAGAATCTACCAGTCTTAATTTGTTCTAGATGACGGGCGGGGGGCCGGCGGTTCGCGCGGGGAAGGAAGAAGACTGGAGGGAGAAGATGAAGTGAGGAGGAAGAACAACAGTATTCGCTGGCGTTCGTTAGAGACCGGTCGCGGCGAACGCTCGCCGAATAAGCGTCGGGCTGGCACGCCACGACGACATCGACAAGATGCGTGACGCACCGGCCGAGTCCATTGCCGCCGCCTTTTGTACGTCGTGGGGAACGGAGGGACGTGTCGCGGGGCTTGGGTTCGCCCAACTCGGCAGGGCCGGCGTCTTACCTCGTACCTGCAGCGGCTAGCGCGCGTAGAATGGCCCGTTATAAAGTCCTAGTCCATGACGACGCGATCGAGATGGAGTGCCCACTGGCTGTTAGTACCAAACCACAGAATTAGTACACAGTGAGCGGCCAGTGGAACGGATCGTACACTGCAGCAGACCTCCTTAGCCTACAATGCTACGCGATGTACACTCAGGGGTGTTTAAAATCCGGTGAAATGGTGAAAAATTTATGCATTGGATCGCGTGCACAGAGAAAAGAAATGAACTGACACGGTTCTCAAAGTGAAAACTTGATGCAAAGTTGCCGAATTTAAACACAGTCAATGGTCCCCGGGCAACTCGAGTTCCGTGACCGTTCCTAATATCCAGCAGTGATGAGTATTTTGGTTCTGTGGACCAGTACACCTACTGTGATAGTACACGCGTTAGGTAAGCTTGTACCAGGTGAAGCGGATGTGGCTTGGCCGTCATACATGAACGACCAGATTCCAGGACACTCTCGGTGCGCTGAACCTGGAAAGTCGAACCATCTCTCATCTGGTTTCCAAATCACCTGTGCTACGGAATTAATGCTAGAGACTGTACATAGGAGCGAGTACAATCAAGCGGATTAGGAGTGGTGCCCCTAGATGAAACATTCCCGTGCCTCGATAGTTAAGCATAGATGGATGGTTTGACGGCGCTAACAAGCCACCTCTGGGCGAGCTTGATGATCCGTGTCCAAAGGGTAGAGACGTAGAGTCCTGTCCAGTTGACAGGAGGGGGCCTGGACAGTGCGGCGCCATTGGAGCCGCGCGGGCGCAGCCCATGTTGTGGTGCCGGAAAATTGGGTTCCACGCTCTGAAACGCCCCACTCTCTGTGTCCATTTTGCGGTGCCGCGACAGGTCGAAGGTGGGCCTGCCCTCTGCATCCTTAGATGGCGGAGCGCAGCAGCCAAACACACTGCTACTTCACTCTAGTACGACCGTACGAGTAGTTGTTGCGTGCACAGAGAGAAGAAATAAACTGACACGATTTTTGATGTAGTACGAGGTAGGAAAGTGACGTGAATTAAACAGGGCCTTTGTTTACATTTAGGGCATGCAATCCTAGGCTCATATACGTACTATATTTAAGGACGAAGGTAGCATAAACTTGTAGTTACTACACACCTCCGTATTCCTTGGTGCTTCTTTGCCAGGCAAGATATTAAGCCTGAAACTGGAGTAACACGTAATACAGAACCAGGTTTGGAACCATGAATCGGAGAAAAGAAAATTCAATTGTGCAGGATTTTACAGCAACAAATGTCAAACGCTGCCCAGAATCCCGGAACCAGACTACCGCTGGTTTTGCAAATCCGCCGGCAGCAGGTAGCCCTGCCCCATCTCCAGCCCTCAAGGGCCCTCCCCTGCTCCCCCATCGCATCCTTGGGGGACCACGCAATTCCTCGACCTCCCAGAAACAAAGGGTCCCCCCAACCGGAAGCAGCAAATAATCAAATATGTCGATTCACACAAACACACACACACACACACACACACACACACACACACACACACACACACACACCAAAACACCCCATCTGGCCTGCTGCTTCACGCTGGCCATATATATAGCTTGCCAACTCCCCAGTTCCATGGGATTAGAAATACATCATTTTCTAACAACACCTTCCTCACAACAAACATGAAACTCTAAAGAAAGACTCGAGCCGATTGGCCATTGGAGGAGGCAGAAGTTTCATCACAACACAGGACAGCTGCGGCGATGAACAAGGGAGTACTGATGATGATGCTTGCCGCGACAGTTATCCTCCTGTGGCTGCCATTGGTGCTGCCACCGCTTTCGCCACCACCGCTGTTCCTTCTCTTCGTCCCTGTGGTGATGATGCTCCTGCTCTTCTCCCTGGCTCTCTTCCCGTCTCACCACTATGCATAACCATCTCCGACCTTCACTCACTAGCCACAATGTCTGATGGCCAGGTACTTACTGCTCTCAAGCTTTATTCCATATATATCTGTATGCCATTTCCTTGCTTTTTATTGGCAGGCATATATACCATGATATGTATCATACAACATAAAACACCTCAGGTGGCCCTCGGGAGAACTTCTGTTCTACCTCTCAAGACCAAGTTGCGCGCCATCTTGGAGTAAAGGGTGGTGAATCAATGAAGAAATGAATGCTAACTAGTCATTCCTGTTTTGGAAAGAATTTCCGGGAATGTTGTGCCTGTGGGAGGCTGTACAGTAGTAAGCCGGCGGTGAGAACGGCTGCACCCGCAACAAAACCAGGTGGCAGAGTTGATGCCACGCCGATATACGGCAGTGGTAGGGTGAATGCGTAGATGGACAGCGGAACTGCACGAGAAAACCATCATTCTTGATCAGTTCATATGGCATGCTATGACTTTAGTTGAGTGTCTTCTTTGTACACGATAGTAGCAAGCATAATTATAAAGGATGTTGGTTCTGCTCTAGGTCAGCTTGTGAATTGTCAAGGCTCAAAAGTTTTTCACTTTGTTCCTAGACAATATAATTCGACCACGACTGCTGGCAGCATGAACAGGAAACAACCCAATAATGACGGAGGCTCTAAACTATTTGCTAGTATCTAAAAAGCAGGCCCATAATTTGTTGGCAAGGGTTAGTCTGTACGCCTGTATTGGTAGTTGTCTGCTAAGATAGCACACACACGCATAAAAAAAGCTAACACATGCAAAAATTTAGCGTGCCGCACTGCCACTTGTACACCTGAAGCTACATGTGAGCCTCCTATATATGCTTCTATTTCTCCTTAACTCACAGTTTTGACAAAGGGTATGTGCCTACGTGGTGATCCAGTTTGCACCATCCTCATGGTGGGGCTCCAAGAAACTAACTTTCTCAAAAGCTAGAAAGTTGCATAATGGTGATGCAGAAAAACTGGGATATGAAGTCTTATCATCCATGTAATTGTCCTTTCTAGTTACAATTATTGATAGAGTGGACCAGAATAGCACTGGGAAATAAGTCAATACGACTCTGCATTATAACACCAATTATAATTTTCAAAATTGCAGCTAAGATGCTAATCATTTTGTTTAAAATCCTGATGCTTCAATCATACCCTGAGGTGTTAAATTACGATAGTGATTATGTTCTATAGAAGATTCAGCATAGCAAGTACCCAACATTTCTTGCAAAAGCACGTAAGCACTTCACCCAGTTTTTTGTTTCCCTCAAAAGTATGGCAAGTACCTTAATGTTTTATCTCACCAAAGCAAGGATTTGTCGGTTGGGACTTGGCAACTATCGGCTTGTGTATGTTGAAATAAAGGTTTCACAACAAAAAGGTCAGACAATATATTCAGTAAACTGTGAAGAACAGTTTTTAATCAGCCCAACTATGGTGGATACACAAATGCTGTCCTGTGTGATTGGTGTTTGAAACTGAACACATCCGACATGTTAATAACACTCTAAGTGGTATTTTAGTGAAGTGTTTTGACAGCAACACCCCTGCACTTTACCATAAAACTGAGACATGGCAAAGTGAAAATGAAACCAAAACTTCAAAATTTAGATGTGCTATACTGCTATCCACTGTTGTAAGTAAACGAGATGGTGTGCACAAAAAATTATGAAAACCTGAGAATGTCGAAGCCAAGGAAGATACAACTGCTGATGAGATCTTTAGTAGGTGTAGTAATGATATATTGAATCCCATGTTAACCAACACAAATAGTAGCGGTAGTAGTGGCGCCCCTTCACAGCCTGCACAGTTCAGAGGTTTAACAAGAAGTAAGATGCTTGCTCAGCATGCATACATGATTCCTCTTATTAAAAATAATTAAATTCAATGCCAATGTGGAAATTCAAAATATGTCAGAATTTACGAACATGTTAGCGAAGAAGTATCTACTGAACATTGCTACTGTGAATCCATTCTTTAAGCCATCGTAAATACAACTATGAATGTATGCCATGCTTGAAAAGTTTAACCCAAAAAAAGGTGATCTAGTTCAGCACTAAATAGAATGGGTGGAAAATTCAGAAACTGGATATAAATGGTACAAATGATGAGTGGTTAATTCAATTTAAGAAATATCATGATCTGTATTTAGCTTACTAATATAAATATTAATAAACAAAAAGAACCAGGAAAACTAGCAATACCAGATATTGATCCCATATTTAAGAAGCAGGCTGCACCATCTTTAATGTACGTTGGCAGCAGATGGAATGGAACTCCCCATAACTTCGACAGGAAAGGCAGCAACAGACACATAAAAAGAGCCTGAAATGGTAATTTTACTATATATTATGGGTGGCTGCTATATACTGGATCCAAAGTATTATGCAATAGGACCGTATTCTTACTTGATAAGCAGAGCCATACGAATTGACAACAAAAAGATCCACTGAGCCACACTAGAAACAAAAGAGTATGGAATAAGAAAAGGGTCCGGCAGAGGATGAATTGTTATGAAGCTTTGATTAATGAAAGGTCTGCTTATCATGGTAAATAATGGGAGGGAGTCATTACCTTCAATTTCTTGGAAGCATCTATAAATATTATTTCCTGCAACAATACTTTAGTTGGATCAGGTGAATCTGGTAGTTAAAGCAGAGTAGTTAGGTAACTGATTGATTCAGATAGATTTGCTACCTTCAATACTGTATCAGCAGCTTGGAGAAAGAATGATATGATCATCAGCAGTGGCCATAAAATTCCAGTACTTTTAAATGAAGCACCAGTACCAGATCCACTGTACATACCAAATTAAGATTCACGTTAAATCTTATTCACACAGGGCAAGATTTATCTGAGTCACAAGCAAGATTTCTGGTTTGAAATTATAACTCGAAACTTTGCTCATGCAGCTAGTAAACAGTTCCTAAATTCCACATGCTATTCTCTCACATTACTGCAGTGAAAAACAAAGTAGGGTTGAATACTCCAAAATGATCCTATGCTGAAACACTGTAAGCCTCATAACAATTCCTTAACCCTAAATGCTATCGTATCTAACCCTAGTGCAATGAACAACTAAGAAGTGTTAGTATGCCAAAGATGATACTGGGGTGAAACAATTTTCAATACCATGTGCTATTTTTATAATTGCATCTTGAGCACTTTCTTCTTCTAGCATAGCAAAGTAGACATGAAATATTTTGTACTGTAACACACATGCCCCCAGAATTGCTGTAAATATCAAGGATTTTTGGAGCATAAAAACAATGTTGCAATCATTCTCAAGTAATGATAAAAACCCATTAACTCAAGTTATCTTCTGGATTTGACATAAGATCCGTTCAGGTGTCCTTTAAGATGGGATCATTGACTTCATGGAATATATATGTGAAAATATGCTCAGTAGATTCACTGGGTGGTTAGAGGCTCTACATGAGCTCATCAAGAGCTTACTTACCTTGCTACAGTTATTACAACACCAACAGCCACTAGAAAGCATCCAATCATCTCGTTAATTCTATAGCGCCTCTTCAAGAAAATAGCAGATAGAACAAGCTGCCAGACAAGATAGGTCTGCAGAAAAGTAACAAAGAAATTATAGACATGTTCTTATATTTGATTAAACCAAGATAACAATATAATATCGATAGTGCTCATAACCTGTGATAGTATTGGTATTGAAGGCCCAGAGAGAACAGCTACTCAACAAAAAGAAAACAAATATCACTGTGAGGACAAGATTCATATAACACATCAGTACAGCAGTACACCTGAAGGTGTGAAACTGTGAACCTAAAAGTGATCACAGCAACTTTCCTAGTTATTTATGCTCATAAATAGCAAATGTTATTAGAAAATCTATAGCAGCATCAAGTTAATTGCAATTAACTCGTAGATGGGTGTTGCTTCAGTCATTACTTGACCACAATAATAAGCTAAATCCGGCTTGAGAAAATTACCTCCAGCCGCCATCCCTGCTGCTGCTGCAAAAGCCTCTAAGAGTCCTACAGCTAGAAAAGGTTTCTGCGGTAGAGAGAGCATCTCCTCGTTCACAATGCCCGCTTGATATCGAAGATACAGGATGGAGAAATAGATAACTACATATCTGCCAAAAGTAGAAAAAACCCAAACCATGTTACTGGAGACCAAGAAATGGTTCAAATATAGGTTCACAGAAAAGATTATTAGGCATGCTAAAAAAGGTATAAATAAAATGAATTATGGTCAACTATACAGTAAAGCAAGACAATAATCAATCTGATGTTATTTCTTTGATATCATAGTGCCTTTGTTCCAATAGAATCTAGTTGCAGAGGAGCAGCCTCAAAACCGTTAAGTACTGGAATGCACTATGATGGATAAGGGCAAATACAGCAAGGGGTTAGACATGAAAAGGGATTATTGTTGCATGACAGTATATTATATATTGTGGCTAATAAAATGCGAGAAATGTCAAATGTCCTTGAAGAGTTCACACACGCCATCAAGCATGCTAAAGTATATAAATAAAGGACCTCCCCCTCTAAACTTAACCCGAGACCCCCTTCCTTCCCCCAGCCACAAAAAAAAAACCCGCACGGGCCCCATCTCTCGCTCCCCTTCGTCTTCCTCCCCCACCCCGCCCGCCAGCCGGCTCCTCGCCGGTGTCACTGCCGACACCGGCTAGCACTGCCCTCCCCCTCCCCGACATCTCCTTCCTCTCCCACCCTTCCCCTTCCCCCTCTATGGATCTTAGGAGAGTGTGCTACCCCGCCCCTTCCAACCACCACCCCAGCTGATGGCGAACTC
>CM014274.1:2034833-2069100 GCA_004135705.1 Alloteropsis semialata
CCTCTCTCTGTTTTGCCGCTCAGCTTTGAATTCTGTGGCCGGTAACCCTGGGGCCCCTCGTCGCCGGCGAACAGAACGCCGTTCTGGCGACGCCGCCTCTTCCTGTCCGTGAAAACCAGAGAACAACGTCGCTCCCTTGTGCTGCCAAGAAGAAACCCCAGGGCCATCTGATGTGAAACCTGCGGCCAAGATTAAAACATAGGATACCTCTTCGCTTTTTGTTAAAGAGACCCTGGAAAAACAGCAAATCAACCCGCAGTCCCCACCCCTGTGTTGCAAAACTTCTCTGCTACCCCCTGCTGTCTAGGGTTATTTGCGTATAGGCCCTCGGTTCATCGCAGGATAGTCCTTTTTCTTGTTTCTAGTGTAGTTTAATCATCCTAGCTCCGATTAGAGTGATTTTCGCGTTCATGTGATCGTAGAAATGCGTAGAATAGATTTTTGCTTCTGTTTTTACTGTATGGTGTACTGTTCTAATAGAATTATATTTGTTTGCATGTAATGGCATGTGTGGATGTTTGTATGGTGATGGAATGCTTGTTTAGAGAGCGAGCAGTACGAGGCCGGTTTTGATCAAGACTTTGAAGACCCGGATCAGCAACAATACTTTGAGGAAGGCAAGTGTAACATGATTTATCCTTGATACCTATTCACCTATTAATCATGTTATTCATTCATGCATGTGTCTAAATTTGTTAAACCTTTAGAATGACTAGATTTATAAATCCTGTATTCCTTGATCACCCTGGGTTATGCATATGGGTAGTTTTGTTAAGTTATGCTATGCTTGCAAACGCTAACGATCATTGTTAAATGGCACCGAACAGGAACATGGCGAATTCTATCGTCGCTTTGCCCAGAGTGAAGCTCTCCACCTTGAGCACTTCCTTGCTGATCTCCACGAACTCCTCCTTCTTCAGCTCGCCCTCCGACTTGTGATGCTTCTGCAGCATTATTGGGGAAGAAACAGCCAGCTAGAGTGAGTGCTCCTTTCGATTTCTTACAAGTTCGATTTCAGAAAGTGAAGAGATTTCTGCTTTAACTAATCACCTTAAAATGTACTACAAACAAGAGGGCATATATGGTATGTACTCACACTATATGCTTCCTGAAGAATCCTTCTCTCCGGTATCCTGTACTGGAACTGCCCACGTTCCTCGCAAAACATTCTGAAGAGAACAACCTTGACGTAAGGCATCAGCAATAAAAGTGGTGGCATCGTCAGATTGGAATACTATGTTGATTTAAGTGCAAGCAAGCTGGATTTCTTGCGATCGAAACAAAAACGTTCAATTCCACATCTGGAAACCCGAGGTGGATTTGACAACGTTGTAGGTTACAAAACTTACTCAATTAGTTCGAAAATGGCGTGGTAGAAATCATCAAAAGATTGTACACTGGCGACAAATTCCTCGTAGTGACTTTCAATGAATTCGATAAGCTTTTTTGTGTCGCTGAGCTTCGGGCTCTCTGGTTCAGACTTTTCACCTTTTTGGGCACTCTGACTCTGACCTCCAACTATCAAAACACAACATCAGAACCAACATTCATGAGTTATGTATCGCAGTACTCGAAACACAAAGGCCATATACATCAGAAATTGTCTTCTCCATATCAGCCGGTTTTATCTTGTGATACAGGAGAGTACAAACATACTGAAAGACAAGCGATCGGCCATGCATTTGCACACAATGTAAGCAGGAATGATATGATCAAAATGCAGGATTCAGCATACCTGGCTTTGCCTCAGCATTGTCTTGTTCCACCTCCATCCCTGAAATGCAGCAAGCTGCCTTGTCTCCTTGGGATCATAGGACTTAGGTTACATATATACGTCAGTCTGGCAGCCTTGTTCCTTGAGTAGGACATCGACAATGGCATTGCCTGTACAGTAAGCAAGGTCAGAAGCCCAGATGGGAGCAAAAAGGCATAAAAGAACAGGAATCAGGTTACTTTTGTTAGAACCCACATGATAACTCCAGTGCAAGGATTTGGGCAGAAAATGCACGCAAGGTCCCCCAATAAGGCTTAGAAAAGTATTTGGTCGCTTCAGAGAAAAGTGGGTGATATCTTCACAAAAGAAGTAAAGAAAATGTTCAGACACTTGATGATACTAGTATTATATAGAGAGAATGCTTCAGCCTTGATCCGCACAACTTAGCAGTTACAACTACCTGTAGATCGTAACTTACCGATCACCAACATCCTAATACAAGCCCAGCTCGCCCTGATTCCACCGGTAACATCCAAAAAACACTGGTCTGAGCCAGAGGAATGACGCAATCTTCTCCTTCCGTGAGAATACTACATTCAGAAAAGAAATGCCCCCCTTGAAACCACCCACGCAGCACAGCTGCACAGGCAAGGTCACCACTGAGGATATTACAGGTGAGAGGTGATGGAGTCCCTTCCCTTGCTCAGTCACCCATACAGTCGAATTTTGACATTTGCTAACCTTATGTTGAACTAGCGGAGGTTGCGGGCTCTAGAACGATTGCGTCATTCCGTCGAGCATGTCGCGTGCGCCGCGTCGACGGGTCGGTTTCGGCCACAGCTCCCCGGTCAGCAGGCCGTATACCACCGTCGAGTTCGCGGAACCAACCCTTCCTTGATCTCGAGGTCCAGGAAGTGGTTGCACTTGCACAGCGGCGCTGTGGCCGCGCGCGCTCCGCTGAGCGCGCAGATCAGCAGATGGCTCGCGGCATTTGATGGTGCGTGGCCGCCGAGTACGTACCTGTGTCAACAGCATTGGAATGATATGTGCAAGGGGGATTTCTGCAATACTGGATCGGACGGTTAGTACCGCCGTCTATGCTTGGACCGCCAATTCTGGATCGGACGGTTCGTCAACGTTTCCGTTGACCTGACACCTAAGCTTCCTAGACTCGGTCAACGCCAACCGAACGCCGGCTCCCCCACGTCCACGTGTCCCGCACCCTTCTCCTCCGCGTCCGCCGTCGGCCAACTCACCCGGCTCCTATAAAATGTCCCGTTCGGACGGCGGACGATTCCCTAGTTGAAAACTGAAGCGCGAGCTGGAAACATGTTACATCAACCGCGGTCGTCTCGTCGTGGCCCTTGCTGCAGGCTGCTGGCTCGCTCGTTTTGATCAGTCGCCTGCGTCCTCTGCTGCTCGCGCCGTACCTGAACACACGGTCTCCGTGACTCTGTTGAGATAAAACTTGCCGGTCATGGCCATTTCTCACGAGGAAATACTATACTACATACCCTACTTATTATTAGGGCCTGTTTGTTTCCACTTAAAATTATATAATTCAGCTTAAAATCTGAAAAATAATCTTTCAAGGAAACAAACACTCTAACTTATTCATTTGATTATGTAATTTATATCCTCTAGATTATAATAAATCCATAAGCTGCTGAAAATAGACTTGTTTCAGATTGTATAATCCATCTCATATAATATATACATTATATAATCTTGCTTGCAAACAAACAGGGCAGTCAACATAGTAGTCCAAATGGCACAACAATAGTACTGGATTATGTTTCAGCGTGACTCCATAACACGCTTATGGTTCTTCCTTGCTTCCTGAGACGAGTTACTACTAGTGTGATTTTGGAAGTGAAGAGCTTTACAGATATCCTTGTTTGCTTTTTCTTCTTCTGTCGGCCAGTGTCAAAGGGGGATAAAAAAGAGGCAGTTTCAGACATAGTAGAAGCAAGCACTCCAGACAAACTCCTATATATGTAGAAAAGTTTGGATGAATCTTAAGCGAACTCGAGTATACTTCTATAATATGGTTCATTCATACAATCATACGGAATGATGCATATGTTTATTCATTCTGGGGAGTAAACTCTAAGGAAATGAAGTTGGAAACAGCAGGTCACAGTATGTGAGCATGACAAAAACTCGCCCCAAACGTAGGCCGCTGATGTCGCCTCGCCGACGACGGTCACTGCATGGTGCAGCAGCCGTTGGGGTTGTCGTCATTGAAGCACACCGGCGCCTCGTTCGGCACGTACTGATGCCGCGCGTTGTAGTACTGCAGCGCGGGGGGAACCCAGCCGCCGCCGCCGCCGCCGTAGCCGTAGCCGTAGCCGTAGGATGGGTAGGATGGGTAGCCGTACGGCTGCGGCGGCCCCACGTGCAGCATCTGGCCGTTGTCCGGCAGCGCCTCCTCCTCGGAGCCGTCGCTCACGATGTCGACGGCCTTGCCCGTCACGCGCTGGATCCGCCACTTGAGCCGCGACGCGTCGGGGCACGGCCCGGCGGCGACCACCACGTACCCCGTCTCCAGCGACAGCCACAGGTCCTCCACCCCTGCATCGTCATCATCATGTATCCATTCATCATGCTCAGACCGAGGAACCTGCGCATGCGGCTCGATGGAACACGTACCGTAGATGTCCTTGATAAGCTTGCGGATCCGGCGCACACAGCGGGAGCAGTGCAGATCCATCTTGAGGATGACGGGCGCCATTGCTCGCCGCTCAACGACTCAGCCTTGTTGCCAGGTAGCTTCACGACGTCCGATCCGCTGCTAGCTCTGGGCGTTGGCGTGTGCAGGGATGGAAAGGTTTATATAGAGGAATTGAAGAAGAGGAGAGGATGCAGGGGAGGGAGGAGAAATAACGGGGATTATGCGCGGACTCGAAATCGTGAATTACTGACGCCGATTTGATTCTGCCATCAGTGTCGGTGGGTTAGCAACATCCTCTCCAGATCTCCTTCCATGCAAATTTAGCGTACGTCTTGCATTGCAGAGGGCACGTAGATAGTATGAGAGAGAGAAGCTTACCATGTAATCTTACAGATTTATCATTGCGATACGCTGCTATCTTGATCAAGATCCCCTATGCGTGCCCGCCGCGCTACTCAGCCGCCGCGCCGCCCATATCCGACACTGCCACCGAATGCTTCGCCTCCTCATCAGGAACGTCTGGCTGGGTCAATACTCAACACAAAGGAAAGGGGCTGTCCGTACAGACCTACCTAGGGTGGGCCGAGCTGCTCAAACTTCCGGCCCAAAACAGAAAAACACTAGCTGGGCCACATGATGATGCCGAGTGGCCGACGTTGCTTGCTTATTGGGCCGGTATCCGTGCTTTTCTTCCACAATATGTAGAGAGGAACCACCCCGGCCCGGCAAAGGCCGCCGCTATGTCGCGCTGCCACAGCACGAGGGTGACGAGATTAGAACACCGTGCCCGCATATCTGTTTTTGGAGGTCAGTTTCGTCCCATATCTAAATAGAATAGTGTCTATTTGATATGTCTATATCTCGCATGTCCCAAAACCAAATAACACCAAAATAGGCATCGACGACAACTGAACCTAATAAGTCGTCAGTGAAAAAACAGGACCCTCGCGCGCATACACGATTTTACATCAACTGATTAACATTTTGTAATGGGCAGGTAATTAACATTCCAATTAGCAAACTGAACAAACAAGCTAGCGCTACATCGTACTGCTATGCATCCATCATGACCTTGAATTCCTGAAAGCTGAGAACCCCATCTCCGTTGAGATCGAACCTGCGGATCATGGCCTTGCACTCGTCAATCTCCTGGTGCGAGCCGAGCTTGCTGAGCATCTGCTTCAAGCTCAGCGGAGTGATGCACCCCTCGCCCTTCATCTCGTACATCCCGAACGCCTCCTTCAGTCCCCGGCACCGTTCCTCCTCCTCCGCTTCCAGCCGCACCAGCTTCAGGAACTCCTCCAGGCTCAGCAACCCGTCCCCGTCGGTGTCCGCGGACGCCACGAGATCGTCGGCCTCCTCGGCGGATACGTCCTCGCCGAGCGCGGCCTTCATGCAGAGCCGCAGCTCGGCTGCCGAGATCTTGCCGTCGTCGTCGCGGTCGAACGCTGAGAACACGCGGCTGAACTCGGATGTCGCGACCGCCATATTCAACAGTCTTGCGCAAGGTTCAGAGATTGGCTGTTTTGCAGGCAGCTAAGCTAATTGCAAAAAAGTTCAGAGATTGCGGAGCGCCGGGGCACTTCGTCTTTGGTGATCTCTGTCGGCAACTGCAATGGCAGCTTCAGATGCTCAATTCTGTGCCTATATATACAGCAACCATGCCTGCGTATGGTAAGTTTGTGTTGATAAAATCAAGGCACAACCACATGCATGAGGAATGAGTCAGTAGCTGATAGTGTCAAGACGAATTCTGAGCGCTAGCAATATGGTTGGTTGGGGTCTTTCTTTGCAATATCTAATTGCTAGATTACAAGAACAGGTCCGTGTGAGCCGGTTCCAGGATAAAAGGACCTCGTCAGCCGCTCCTCCTGATGATTTAGCAAGAGCCCGACGTCTCTGGAATGGCGCATATAATAATAACTCGTGCGCAGCCGGCAACGACACAGTCCTCGTCTCGTCTTTTTCCTTCATTCTGTTTGGTCTTGTCTTGCTTTTGAAACGGAATGTTCTACTCCTATATGATCCAACTGAGTAGTACTGACCAACTTCAATTCATGGAATAAGTAGGTACAAACCCTCGCATAATCAGAACAGAAAAGTGCTGTTACATTAGATCGTTCCATCAGATCGCCTTGCCGCAGTAAGTGACAGGTATTACTGCACATGTCTGTATCGTAATTGTGCACTGCGATTGCTGTATGTACAGTAGGGAAGAAGAGGAACACTTTAGCGAACTCCACAGCCCAACAAATTAAATTGGGATATATTTGCTAAAAAAAAAAGGACGCCAGTCACATACGGTAGGCAAGAACTTGAGTCATTTTGTTGGTGGACCAAACACATGACACCAATCTGTTCAACACAGTCGTGCAATTGAAAATCGCCACCCACTTTTCCAGTCAAAATTTTTTACTTATGTTATTTCCTTAGAAAGGTAGGTGATGCTAATTGCTGAACATGATCTAAGGAACCCCAGAGGCCAGAGCTGATTGCCTCGACTATAAATACTGACGCGAATGACCTCTCTCTCTCAGCCACAGCACCAGCTACAGAGATTCAAGTCGAAGAGCCAACCAAATGCTAGCAGCGCTGATGGGCCACATCGGCAATCGTCGAGACCCTGCGTACCTAACAAGAAGTTCGTGGGCCCGAATTGGGTGAACTCGCTTGCACGTGAGTAATGGGCTTCGGCCTTGTAAGCTCGTCTATATGAGCACGGGAGAGAGGAGAGTTGAGGCATCGAGAACATTGTAACCGAATACTGTTTCCTATCTGAAATCTGTCCTCGCCCCTCTGCTTCTCCGTTCCCGGCTCCCCTGTTCTTCCCCTCTTCCTCGCTGTTTCTTCCTTGATGATTGCTGTTGCTAACAAATGGTATCAGATTAGTCGATCCTGAGACCACATCCTACCAATCCCCACTATATCCCTTCTTCCGATTGATCGTTTGGGCACACAGGCTAGGTCGAGCTCTCTCGGTTCGGATCTGCGTGATCTGTTCGAGATCTTGTAATTCCGGTCACCGCCCGAGTGATCTCGGAGGAATATCCGTCCTGGAGATCCCACCCCACGACCACTTCACTCGTTTCCAACGCAACCACGGCGCCATGAATCCGGAGACGAAGATCATCCTCGACGAGATGGCGAAGCGCTTTGCCGAACAAGACGCGAAGTGGGATCAGCGCTTCATCGATCGTGAGGCGGCGTTGGACCGCAAGCTTATCGACCTCAAGCTGATCCACGACGACCGCGTGCTGACCCTGGAGAAGACTGCCGCATCCCTGGAGTCTTGGCGTCCGGAGATCGAGGGATCGGAGGAGGAGATCCGCCTCGATGTGAAGAAAATGAACAAGCATCTGGAGCGAGCGGCGTTGACTCAACCGCTTCCTGCTCCGGGGATCATCTCCACCCCACCAAAGGCTGCCGCCCCACCACCTGGCGGATCTACAGCCGAACGGCCCCATGGGCACCGCTTCGACAACAATCTCCGGGAGGATGGATTGGGAGTCGTGACGACTCTTGTTCATCCCCCGGTCACGGGTACGACCGGATTTCCCAAATCCCCTCCAGTACTGCCCCATCCCTCTGCTAATCGTTCCCCTAGTACTGGATTTCGTGGTAGCACGTTTGATTCGGGTGGATTCAGTAAGATTCCCAAAATTAATTTTCCTGCATTTGATGGATCTCACCCAAAATTGTGGATCAGTAGGGCGGCAGATTACTTTGATCTGTGTCCTGTGGATGAGTCTAGATGGATCAAGTTAGCCGCTATGCATTTTTCTGGCCCCGCTTCAAATTGGCTTCAGTCAGTTGAGCATAAGATTAGACTCTGTAGGTGGGAGGAGTTTTGCCAACTTGTTTTAGATCGTTTTGGTCGTGATGAGCATGAAATCCTCATTAGGCAGCTGTTTCCCATCAGACAAACCGAGAGTGTAGTTGATTACATTGATAGGTTCACTGAACTAGTTGATCAGCTTACTGCCTATGGCAATTCAGCCGATCCAATGCATTACACTCTTCGTTTTATTGATGGTCTTCGTGATGATATCAAAACTGCTGTTACTCTTCAAAGACCTGCTACTTGGGATACTGCTTGTGTTCTCGCCCGTTTGCAGGAAGAGGTGCTGGAATCTGTCAAGAAGAAGGACTTCAAAAAAGGGGAACCCAATGTTCACACCAAACAATACTTCAAGTCAGCTCATCCTCTCCCACAACCACCGCCCAAGGGTGATAAGTCAGTTCCTGAGGATAAGATGCAAATGGAATCTGGCAGGCAAACATCTGCTGATGACAAATGGGCTGCTCTCAAGTCTTATAGAAGAGCACAAGGGTTGTGTTTCAAGTGTGCTGCTAAATGGTCCCGGGATCACAAATGCTCTCCTTCTGTTCAACTGCACGTTTTGCAAGAGGTTATGGATCTGTTCTGCTTGGAAGATTTTGAATCAATGTCAGAAACACACCAGAACACAGGTGCTGAACAGCTCTTCATGAATCTTTCTGTTGCAGCAGTTTCTGGCTCTTCTTCTCCCAGAACTATGTGTATGACTGGTCTGATACAAGGGTTAGAAGTGAAGATCTTGGTAGACTCTGGAAGCTCCCACACTTTTGTTAGTGAAATGGTTGCTAAGCAGTTGCTGGGCATTGAGAAGGTTTCTACACCATTAAAGGTTCAAGTAGCAAATGGTTCAGTACTATCACTACTAGATTTTTGGTCTATTGCAAGAGGAAAAAAACGTGGCAAAACGTGCCTATTGCAACGAAATCGTTGCAATAACTAGCAATTGCCACAAAACCATTTCGTGGGATGTCGTGGCAAGTAGTCGCGTGGTATATACTTTGGGCCACATTTTTTCTCATTTGTTGCAATAGATGTAATTGCAACGTAAGTGAAACGTTGCATTCGATAAGAGTTGCAAGGACCCATGTGGTTGCAGTAGTAATTGTTGCCACACAATTAGGCATTGCATTAGACATTATTTGCAACAAACGACACCGTGGCAATAGACCCTTTTGCCACCACCGACACTGCTCTATTGCCACATATTTCAGGATTGCATTACCCAACATTTGCAACGGACGACACTGTGGCAATAGGCTCAATTGCAACGATCATTATGTCATTATTGCCACCACATATTTTGTGGCAACTAACTCTTTTGCCTCGCTAATATTTCGTGGCAACTAGCTCTCTTGCCTCACAAAGATTTCGTGGCAACTTCGTCTTATTGCCTCGTAAACATTTCATGGCAACGTCATCTTATTGCCTCGCAAACATTTCATGGCAACTCTGTTGTGTTGCCTCACTAACATTTCGTGGCTAATTCATCCTATTGCCTCGCAAACATTTCATGGCAACTCCGTTGTGTTGCCTCCCTAACATTTCGTGGCTACTTCATCTTATTGCCTCGCAAACATTTCATGGCAACTCCATCGTGTTGCCTCGCAAACATTTCGTGGCAACTTTATCTTATGGCCTCGTAAACATTTCATGGCCACTCCATCTTATTGCCTCACAAATATTTCGTGGCAACTTCGTCTTATTTCCTCGCTAACATTTGGTGGCAATTCCCTCTTATTGGCATGCAAAAATTTTGTGGCAACTGCCTCTTATTGCCACACAAACATTTCATGGCAACTGCGTGTATTGCCTCGCAAACATTTCGTGGCACGTGCGTCTATTGCCTCGCAAACATTTGGTGGTAACTGCATCTATTGCCTCGCAAACATTTTGTGGCAACTTCCTCTTTGGCCTCGACATGAATATCGTGGCAACTGTAGATATCGCCATGCTAATATTATGTTGTGCCAAATATATTTATCGAACTCACATGACTATGAAAGCACAACGTTAATCCATCTGAGCGTATGAAATATAAAGGTGATAATCCTTTGAAATAGTGTGTACAATCAGTTGCAAACTATGCATTTAATAGTAGAATGTCTATGGAATATTAAGATAGAAACTTCAACAATGGTAGTTCGACACTTGATTCTTGGGCCACTTGATCTCGCACGCTTCAGCTTCGAGTGCTCCAATCAACTTTTATTTAGCTTCATGCTGGCCATGAAGAGAAAAATGCATTAGCATCTAGTAGTAAACAAATTGTCATGATCACGATGACATTATACAAATTACCAGAAATATCAAACTTTAGTACTGAATACTGTAAATAAAAATGATTAGAAATATATGGATTTGATGGCATGGGGAAACAACAACTGAATGAATGTCCTACTGAATACAGTACCAGAATGGTGCAAATAGCTGAACAGGAAATCTCCAGAAGGCTTATAATTAAGACATGACTGCATACTCAAGTGGCCAGAACATATTAACATAGCAGCTTTGTTAGATCACATCATACATACAACATTTAAATGCCTTATCGAAATTAATATTTTTTTTTTGGTTTGCTTCAGCATGGAACTGCTAATAAAAATTAAGAGTGCTCAAAATTCAGATATGTCTCCAAGAAACAAAAGCTGACCAGCAAAAAGATTCCTATTCCCTCACATAATAGCATAAAACTATTGATCAAAAAATGCACATTAACAAGATACTATAACCCTCGAGATTTTTGACAACATAAGAAAATAAAAGAAAAAAATTATAGCTCATGGTGGATGCAGCATAAAGAAGGATGTACAACTCGTACGGTAACAAGAAGCTACAATTGACAGGAAAGAAGAATCACATATATGGTCTATTAGCAAGGGTTACAAGACTACTCCCAATATTACTAAAAAACTAAACAATCACATGAAGCAGGAAGACTACTGACTAGGGTTCAGAGAAACAATTTAATCAACACAATACCATGATGTGCCTCCGAGTTTCTGAACTATGCAGTAATCAACAATTATAATCAACACAATTGCAAGTAGTAGCAACTATCTCTCTGTTGGACAGTACTGAATACAGCATGGTGCCATTTGATCATTATACAAAGTACCAGAAATAAAAATGATTAGCAATATATGGATTTGATGGCATATTCTTGCCCGTCTAAGTGTTTCATATTTGGCCATGTAGCAAGAAGTATTATTTAGTAATATTTTTCTTATTTCTCCTTGGAGCTAAGATGTATAGCTTAAACTCATAAATAGAAGTGTAACTTAATTTTTATATACATGCATCACATCGACCTAAAAACGACAAGGTCAATTGCTATCTGCAAACATCACCAAATTATTTAATAATATTTTTTTCTTATTAGTCCTTGCAGCTAAGATGTTTAGCTTAAGCTCACAAACAGAAGGGTAACTGAATTTTAGATACATGCAGCATATCCACCTGAAAACAACAAGCTGTATTGCTATCTGCAAACATCACCAAATTCCACTAAAAGCACATCAAATGATTTGATAGGCATAGCATTGAAAATATCTACTAATGACAAAATACATGCAAAAAATTCATTAACATAAACCTGTACTATTTTGTACTGAGATGTGCAATTTATCTTATTCATGGTCTTTTGTACACTTTTTTAGCCAAAAATCAGAAATCAATCATAGATCAGTGAAGCTTCCTACTTCCTCACACTAACAGAGTATGAACCAAAACTTGATCATAGTATAGAATATAGATAGTAAATGGTAGAAGTTAAACTCAGCATTCAGTTGGGTCAATCATATTGCATTTCTTACAGTTTGGTTCCTTGAGCGCAGACTTCTTTTAGCAGCAGTAGTAGCAGCAGTCCTCAATTGTTGTGGAGAAATAAAACTCTGTGACTCTTTGCTATTGGTGTCTTGGAAAAGGGTTCGATTAACAACACTGTTACGAGTGTCTCGATCTTTTTCAGCAATTCTCAGCCTACTATCCTTTTCTGTTGTGAGGACACTTTCTGGGTCATTCTGCATATGAATTAAGAGAGATATAAGTAAGGTCCCATACAGTGTGCAATATCATCATGGATACAAAGCTAATTTGCAATTTATTACCTGCTGCGAAGGTTGCTCTCTATGTTGAGCAATCATTGCTAACATCTCTTTTCTCATTTCTTCTCTAAGTGCATCCCTTTTCTTCTCCTCCTCCTCTTGAATTTCTCGCTTGTTTTCTGCAATTACCTTATCCCTGTCAGCAATTACAGTTGCCATTTCTTCTCTTAACTTTTGGACCTCAGTATCTCTTAGTTTTGCTGCAGCTTGTTCCTCCAATCGAGCATTCATCAATTGTTGTCTTGTTGGATATTTGGCCAAGTATCCATGCCCATGGAGCTTGGATGTTTTGCATCCTGTGGTTTGCTTGTAAGTTTCCTGGAAAACAATGTCTTGCTGTTCATTGGAAAGTGGGACTTCGGACTCCAATTCTCTCTCAGCAAGTTTTGAGGATGCATTTTCCTAGTGAAATAACATAATTCAGTTTCAAGTCAGATAACAAATGTTGCAAAATAATAGGAATCATGAAGTGAGTACAATCAAGCATATACTCACATAGACGGCCTTGGATGCTTCGTTTGACCATTCCCCATTTTTCAGGTGAGTTCTCATCCAAAGCACCTTATCATTTGGCTCTTCACCAGTTTCTGGGTCTCTCTAAGAAGGCAAGAACACACCATATGAATATCTCTGAATTGATCAAAATTTCAGATTATGTTATCATACAATTACCTGCTCATAGCTGCATTGGGAAAATGGCTTGGATCCCGTCAGATGCATTGTCTTCTGTTGCTTGCGGTTCTCGGAGTTTTGGCTGCTAATGTTCTGCATTACATGCAAGTACAAAATGTATTACTAGTGCACTGAACGTACCATTACTTTCATGTGGAACAAGAACATTTTGAAAGATAATTTTAATACTATCAAACCTGGAATTTTTCAGTCCCAAAATATCGGATCAAGTAGTGCCATTCAACAATATCCAAGTCTTCAGGCTTGTTTTTCATTCTTTCATCATAAGTGGCATATGCCTTGTAAGTAGCACTGAGTGTCGACCGCCATCCTTTGTACCGTTCCTTCGCAATGTTCCAAATGATCTCTTTTGGATTCTCAGTGTTTACAAGGTCCCATTTATTCTGTTTCAAATAAACACACAATGAGAAAGTTAACTCAGCTCTTTGGTAAGAAGGTAATTGACAACAAATAATAATTCTTACCTGTATATTGGTTGCTATAGAGTCTTTGACACTTTCTTTTATTTGTTTCCACCTTTTCACTCCAATGAGTGGAGCCTTTTTTCTAGTGAACAGTACCACTTCATCCACAAATGAGCGGGCGTTTGGTCCTATGGGACCACTCAGTCTTGCTGAAAATTGAATTTGTAGTTTCTGGGAGCCACTCTTTATTCTCTTGTTGGATACTGCCAATCCTTTCAGGGTACCACGAACACCTTTTTTAGGCCCCTGAGAGCCTCCTCCTACAAAACAATTTTAAATCAGTTATCCATTTATATTCAGCAAGGCACATTCAACCAAGAATAAAAATTGTAGGAAGCTAAGATACCATTTTCCATTGGCTTTGGACGCCGGGCATGAGATGGAAAGTCTGTTGGTGCTATAGGGCTGCTATCACTTTCGATGTCTGGATTAACATGAACATCATTATTTGACTGTTCACAATACGCCACTGCAAAAAATTGGAAGCATCAGTAATCAAGGAAATTATAATGTGGTTTAGAACATCTTCCAGTATTAAGTGAAACAAAAGAAATTACTAATATATGGAAGATCGCCTTGCTGCTTTAACCATTCCGTGTATGTTTTGATTGTGTCCTCTCGGGAGTCATCCTTAAATTCTGCTAATCATAATAGTGTTAGGTTAGTACACAATTGCAGTACATTGCTGATAAGTATTTTTATGAGTTTGCAGCTTCACTTACTCTTCTGTTTGTTATCCTTTTGCTTTTGCAGATCTGCAAGCCAAATCTTGTATTGATCAATTTGTTCCTCTGTATGGGCAGTATTTCTCGAATCCCTTGGTCTCTTCATGGGTGTTATGGTGATCTGCATATCTTTTGGTTCTATTGTTGTCATTAATAAGGTCACCACCCTCTCCTTCTCATGGAATTTTATCATAGATTCCACTTGATGTTCAAAATCGATCAACTCAAGTGTTGCTGTATCCCTGCCACATCGCTTCCTGTAGTATAAGAAGTCCCTCGCAGCATATCGAAGATGCGATTTGACAGAAATCAAGTTTTGAAAGGTGAGATCAATCCTATCAAGCTCGAACTCGTAGTATGCAGTTTCTGGAGCTACCCCTTCACAATGAACAAATATGTTCCACACCTCACCAGTTTTGTGTTTGCTGCATATACCATTAGCAAAGATAACACCAACTTAATATGCATAAATCTATGAAGTGAATCTATGAGAAGGAAAACAAAAACATAAACTTGTACAATTGATCTAAATTTCTAGTACCAAATGAGCTGACTACAGAACTTGAAATGTAAATTTTCTTATTCATTAGGATTATTTGGTAGTCTCTTTTCAGAAATTTCAACTTAAATGCTAGTATGACATGATTGCAACAAACAAATAGCTGAACAGGAAATAGAAGGCTTATAGGTAAGACATGACTGCATACTCAAGTGGCCAGACCATATTAACATAGGAGCTTTGTTAGATCACATCATACATACAACATTTAAATTCTGAAAAAAAATTGGTTTGGTTTAGCCTGGAACTGCTAATAAAAATTAAGAGTGCTCAAAATTCAGATATGTCTCCAAGAAACAAAACCTGACCAGCAAAAAGATTCCTGTTCCCTCACCAGAATAGCAGAACAATATTGATAAAAAATGCACATTAACAAGATAGTATGAACCTCAAGATTTTTGACAACATAAGAAAATAAAAAAAATTATAGCTCATGGTGGATGTATCTTTGTATTAAGAGAGAAAAAAGTCCAATTACAAAACACAAACCACACCTTGGACTAGTGTGTGGAATGTGTGGAGCTAGACCCAGATTTTGGCAAGAAAAACACACACAGTAGAAGGACCAGACCAACTACCAACAGGTGCTAGACCTGCTGTCCCCCCATCTCAAGGCTTAAGGCAGTAAGCTTTTTAGCCCCTGAAATCTGCCAAAGGAAAGATTCATCTCTAAAAGCCTGTACTGCAATTTGGATGTTAGGAGACGACCCCTCAAAGAGTTATGGGACCAATCTGTCTAGGAAATGTTTTGTATGTCAATTAGTGATGATCTAGCTCCAGGAAATTAATAGATTGGGTAATGTGCAGAGTTATGTATTTTTGTTGTCTTTTTTCATAGTCTTTGGAAATAAGTGAGTGATGTACTAAATTTTAGTCGCCAAGAGTAGATGACATTTTATTCCCTGCTTCAGTCTGCACACAAAACCAATACTTGGTATTTAAGCAACTTGTTTGCTTTCAGATAGAAGACTACAACATTGTCAAATTGTTATTACACAATACCATGATGCGCCTCTGAATTTCTGAACTATGCAGTAATCAAAAATTTAATCAACACAATTGCAAGTAGTAGAAACTTATGACAGGTATGCAACATGTGCTGTTGGGCAGTGCCCAGATTAGATATGTGAATGCAACATATCACTGAACTAATCTTGGTTAAGTAGGAAGAAAAATTAAGGCCGCATAGAGTAAGATGTTCTTGGAGGAAGACAACTTACTTGGAGCGAAATTTCATAAAGGATGGCTCCACATCAATTGCTCGTTGATCCTTGTCAAAAGAGGGACGGTTATCGGTGTTGACGACTCCAGCGGCCGTCGTAGGAGATGCCAGCCTGCTCCTCATCATCTCTCGGTCAGGTGAATGACCGCCGACGACTCCGGGATCTGTCGTAGGAGACGGTGACGGCGGCATGCCCCTCGTCATCTCTGGGAGGGCGAAAGGAAGGAGTCCACCGGCCCTGGTCTCCCTACGAGATTTGGTTTGGGAAGTGTGCGAGATTAGAGGCACGACGCATGGTGGTTAGTAGATGCGTTTTGGTAGGAAAATTGGCGGGCGTCGCCGGTTTCGCTATTGTTTTTGGGCGCTAATTACTTGTGTGCGGCCAGGTTAGTAGATGCGTTTTGCTCCCTGGTGCGGCCAAACCAGCGTGCGCGGTCGCATGTTCCAGATGTGGCCGCGGCCAGGCACGCGTTCGCGTGGAGGGTGCGGCCGTCCAGGCGGCCGTTCACGACGTGGAGTGTGTGTACGTGTTTTGGATCAGGTCAGATATGTGTACGTGACATGAGCCATATGCGTGTACGTGTACGTGATCTTTGCTTCTTTATTTCCCACGCAAGCAGCTTGAGAGTTGGACTCCTGTACATAAATACTCTATGATTAACCATCTGTACATGAATACTCTCTATGAATGTTAACTTGGATTATGCCAGTTCACATGAGTCGAACTCTCTAAGACCTAAACCATCCCTGGATTCTTTGGCTACTCAGTACGATTGTCACGTCAAAACAATGGCATGTTACATAAAGCTATATGCCAGTTCACATGAGTCGAACTCCCTAATAAGACCTCTAGAGATCCCAATGAAAAAGAAGCAAACATGATGACCATCACTCGAATTTGAATAAGAGCCAACTCAAAGTAAGAAACCAAGTTACATTGTAGTAAACAAATCTGGATATGGGTTCACGACGATGATGGCACAACAAGTAGGTCACACACTAATTCAGAACATATATGGTGAGAAAGATACAAACATGCAATGATGGTTTATATATATATATATGGAATGATCAACATTGACAAAACAAGAAGTGTCTTCCTACACGGTTAGGGTCGATGTCTAGCAATGGCACGAGTCGCATGCTCACACCAAATAGGCATAGTGACATGAGCTGGAGTTAACAATATATATTGGATCTAATATATTTAAGATGGGACAAAGAATAGTCCAAAAAATAACATTGCGAGTGACATTGTGATATATATTTTTTGAAATATAGAGAGATGAGCCATGGTGAAAAAGAAATTTTTAAAACTGAAAAAAATATAGCAAAAAACAATGCCAGACCACAGACTCGAACCCAAGACCAACAACTTAGTACCCATGTGTTTAAACCACTACACCAGTGAAGTAACTTGTTTATGGACGGACCTGAAAATATATCTATACAGTTCTTGGTCCTATCAATCCAGGCGCCCAATCTGGAACATGGGACGGGAGAAGGACAGCCAGCGGCCATGGCGATGGGCCAATGGCCTGCAAATGGGCCGAACATGACAGAGCGTCAGATTACTCCTTTCACGAATACTGCCGTCAGATGCCGAAGCAACGGCGATGCGGCTCCAACGTGCCGTAATCCTAATTTCCTGGATCCTTTTGTTTCCTAATTTTCTGGCTGCCGAACACCCTAACCTGGGGCACAACCAAGCAGTTTGCCGTCCAGCTTCCTCGTCCACCGTCATCTGCCAGGTAATTCCTCCTCCACCGTCATCTGTTCTTCATCCTCCATCATCTGTTCTTCCTCCTTCTCACTGTCTAAATTAGTAGGGAGTTGGGCTACTGATCTGATCAACTTTAGGTCAACATTGGTCTCTGCATGTTTAGCCCCTTGTCATGAATCTAATTGAAGTTTCTTCTCATGAATCTGAGTGAAGCCTTCTTGAAATCTGTAAGTCATGAATCTGATTGAAGTTACTTTGAGCAGATATTAATCTTTAAAAGGTAATTTATTCCAACTGAATCCCAGGCGTGATTAATTAAAGGGTTCCTGATCGGTAGGCTCCGGCCGCCAGCTGGTCACCAAATGCTTCTTTTCCCTACGCTGCCAGTCAAAAGGTCCGGAGAACTCAGAGGTAAGAAGCATAGTACAGCTTTGAAGCATCCTGCAATGTTTCAGAAATTCAGGCTCAAATAAAGAGAGAAATATTGGTAATGCCTGTTTGTTGTGTGAAATGTTGAAACCCGGACCACAGTGAAGCTTGGTCGTAGCAATTGTAGTAGCATGGTTGTACTTTGCATTGCGCTAATGCCTCTCCTCTTACAGTATTTAGTCTGAGCAAAATTCAAGTTGGGAAACAAACTAGAACTGCATCCTACAGAGTACTCAAGTTGAATTCAATTAACTAAGGAAATTCATCTTTTTTTAGAAGAAAAAATAGATCATTTGTACTTTCTAGCATGAATCTAATTGAAGCTTCTTCTCATGAATCTGAGTGAAGCCTTCTTGTACTCTGAGCAGACTCAGCACATACTTCATCTGCTACTTTTTTTTCTTAGCAGATATTAACCCATCTGATGGAGGGCACAAGAAACATTGAATTCTAATTTGTACAATTTTTCTTCTGATCTTCAAAAGGTATTTCTTTACCCTTCCCAAGTGACGCCAGATTCAATTTGAGATGATGTTGACTTGAGCAGGAAATACATTTTGGTTCCAAAAGAATTATACCAAAATATAAATAGGAATAACTTATTCTACATTGTAGACTGGCTGCAAGTGTTCTTGTTTTTTATCTTGTTCATAGCTTGTTCAAATATTAATGTGTCAATGACAGTATGATATAATATGCGAACAAGTCATGACAATACTATGTTTTAGATGATTTAAATTATTATATCAGTTCACAAGTCTCATGACTAAATTTAATGAGTGAAAAAAATGGGCAAACAAGATAAGAGCATGTGGAATCAAACCTGAAAGAGCTGTTGTTGTATGAATAAATGAAGCATAAGCCTAACAGAGCTTTTCTACTGCCATTGTCGTTCCTGCCAACGATTTAACTATTTTTTGCTATTCCCTTTGTGCAGTTATCTTGCTTTTTTAAAAGACTTGGAAGAATGTCACGTGATGATAGGAGTTGGATGCGCATGGGTCAGGCAACCAAGGAGTGGCAAACAAGGTTCAGCGAATTTATTACTACCACATTTAGAGGCACCTCGCAAGGAGCAACTGCTCCCTGTCCATGCTCAAGATGTCGCTGCATGTCATATAGAACAAAATCAGTGATTGAAATTCATTTGATGTCGAGAGGGTTTGATGAGGGTTTTATAGAAGAGGAAAGTAATAGTGGAGAAATAGATGATGGCAACAGCGATGACGATGCAACTTGTGATGGTGCTGCTGCCACTGAGCTAGTTTCAACAGTAATCAAGGGTGCCATACATGGAGACATCAGTGAAGAGCCAAATGATTGTGCTAAGAAATTTTTGAAATTGTTAGCTGAGGCACAAAAAGAACTATATCCAGGGTGCAAGGAGGCTACTAAGGTATCTTTTATTGTTAGGCTATTTCAGATTAAGTGCATGTTTGGTCTAAGCAACAAAGCTTTAGAGGCCATACTTCAGCTGTTTTCCCTTGTGCTCCCCGAAGGCCACTGTGTTCCAAACACGTTGGAGAAAGTGCAGAAGGTTGTTCGAGATCTTGGCCTCGACTACCAGAAGATACACGCATGTGTCAATGATTGTGTGCTATTCCGAAAAAAATATGCTGAGATGGATACATGTCCAGTGTGTGGTGAGTCTAGGTGGAAATTTTGTGCTTCCTCTGAAAATGATGAGGCGAGTGGGACTGCTGCAGCCAAGAAGCGTTTACCACGTAAAATTCTACGGTATTTCCCAGTTACTCCTCGACTACAAAGATTATATATGAGAGAGACCACATCATCATATATGCGATGGCACAAGGAAGGACTAGTCGATGATGGGAAAATGCGCCACCCCGCTGATTCCAAGGCATGGAAGCATGTGGATAATTTGTATCCTCAATTTGCATTGGATCCTCGCAATGTTAGGATGGGTCTTGCATCTGATGGATTCAATCCGTTTGGGATGTTGAATGTTACATACACTACATGGCCAGTCATCCTCATCCCTTACAATTTGCCTCCTTGGTTGTGTTTGAAACAACCATTTTGGATGATGTCAATGTTGATACCAGGACCCAAATCTCCAGGAAATAACATTGATGTCTATTTGCAGCCCCTCATTGATGAGCTAAAAGATCTTTGGGTTAAGGGTGTTGATACATGGGATGCAAAGGTGAAGAAAAATTTCACTTTGCGCGCAGTTCTATTATGGACAATTAATGACTTTCCTGCATATGGAATGCTATCTGGTTGGAGCACAAAAGGGAAATTTGCATGTCCATATTGTAACAAGGATACTGACTATCTATGGCTGAAATTCGGGTGCAAACATTGCTACATGGGACATCGCCGCTTTTTGCCTTTGGAACACAGGTGGCGCCGAAACAAGATAAGCTTCAATAACAAGGTCGAAACTAGGGAGACTCCACAGCCACTGACTGGTGAACAGGTGCTGCAACAATATGCGAGTTTCGACCAAGTTCAATTTGGCAATGCATCAAAAAAGAGGAAGCAACGTGACGAAGATAATAGATGGCACAATTGGAGAAAGAAGAGTATTTTTTTTGAATTACCTTACTGGGAATTTTTGCTTGTACGGCATAATTTGGACGTGATGCACATTGAGAAAAATATTTGTGAGAGCATATTGGGAACTTTGCTTGAAATAGCTGGTAAATCGAAGGATGGCGAGAAGGCTCGGCTAGATCTGAAACATATGGGGATACGAGAGGATCAACATCCTATACTCAATAATTCTAGGTACACTTCCTTACCTGGCTTAATATATTTCTTACTATTGCATACCTGTACTGGTCAAGTCTAGTGATGCTAGTGTACTGCTGCATATATACCTGTACTGATGCATACATGTACTGCTGCATACACTTCTTACTGTTGCATACCTGCATCTCTGAAACATATTGCTGTTTTATACTTTTCCTAATTTTACACTTTCTATTTGAATTCATTGTTGCATCTTGTTTCATACAGCCACATCCTATACTAAGTCTCACAACAAAAACAGAGGTACAATCAGTCATCTAATTTTCAGCAAGTAATGCTTACAGTAATCTTATGTCCCTTTGATAAAGAGGAAAAATAGCATAAATGTTTAGGCTGATCATAAACTTATATTAACATGTTCCTCTACTGTTAGTAAATTAAGATGGTTCAACTAAGATTTTACCCTAACTATTTGAATATGATAGGTACACTTTACCAGCAGCACTGTATCATTTGGGTGAGGAAGAGAAGACATTTTTATTGAAATTTCTAGAAGGAGTGAAGATGCCAGATGGTTATGCCTCCAATATCAGGAGATCTGTGGATGTCAAGGGGTGTAAGCTGTCTATGTCTGGACTCAAAACTCATGACAACCATGTTATCTTGCAGAAACTTTTACCCTTAGCAATACGCAACATATTACCCGAAGATGTTGTCATCCCATTGATTGCTCTTAGTAGGTTCTTCAATGCAATATGTTCAAAGGAGCTGGTAGATGAGGAACTTGATAATATGAGCACTTCGATAAGAGAAACTCTTTGTCGACTTGAGATGGTATTCCCACCAGCTTTTTTTGACATTATGATGCATTTGCCAGTTCATCTTGCAGAAGAGGCTAAACTTGGAGGGCCTGTGTGCTATAGATGGATGTATCCAATTGAGAGATATCTACGTACACTTAAAGGCTATGTGAGGAACAAAGCATGTCCAGAGGGTTCAATAGCTGAGGGATATATATCAGAGGAGTGCATGACATTTTGCTCTCGCTTCTTCGAAGACGTTGATACAAAGACAAATCGGCCAGAGCGGCATGAAAGCTCTGCAGTGAATGAACCACCGTCTGGGCTAAGCATATTTGGTCAAATTGACTATACTAAGAAAGGGTTTAATATTACATCCCTCCCTCCATCTGACGTGCATCGGATGCGACACTACATAATATCAAACTGTGATGAAGCCATTCCATATATCAAGTAAGATGCCATTTATTAATTGATTTATCTTCCTTTATGCATTGTCAAGATTTTTAATAAATTATTGGATCACTCTTTTCAATTTAGTGAGCACAAGGATGAACTCAGAAAAATTAATCCACGAAGTGTTGACGAACGACACAAGGACGACTTTGTAGGCTGGTTTGAGAATAAGGCAAGTAAATAATTAATGGTATATGTCATGGTTTGCAACTAAGATGTGTGTTAGTCCTCGAATAATTGTATATCCACTCTAATGGGGATTTGTTCATGGTTACAGGTCAACATTCTCTATGCACAAGGAAAAGCTAGCGCAGACATCTATGCCCTTTCGCAAGGACCAGATCATCGGGCACGGATTTTCAACAGATGTTCCCTCAATGGATTTTTGTTTCGAACAGTCCACATTGAGAAGAACCTGAGTACTCAAAATAGTGGTGTTGTTGTGAAAGGGGATGAGAGTACTGGCGATATGGAATGGTATGGTCGTATTAAAAGCATTATCTCACTGGAATTCCCTAATGAAAAGGAAGTTATCTTGTTTGAGTGTGACTGGTATGATGTGCCTGCAGCCACAAAGACCAAAGGTAGAGGTTATAGTAAGGATCAGTATGGTATTATCGACATTGATACATCTAGATTTCGATATTTCAGTGATCCTTTCATTTTGGGTATACAAGCTGAGCAGGTGTTTTATGTCAAGGCCAAGAGAAACAAACCGGAATGGGCCAGTGTTGTTAGAATAGCACCTAGAAATCTCTTTGCCATGCCAGAAGCAGAAATTGAGGAACAAAACGATGTTGACTCACTGGTCGTCGGAGTAGAGGACATGAGCGTTTCACACACACATGGAGAGTTGACAAATTGGAGAAGGTCCGACATGGAAGGGATAAGTGGTCATGCTTCCATCATTGACAAGGCGATTGCTGAATGTGTACCAGAGCCAAATGATGCAGACTTAGATATATTAGCTGATGAAGAACATAATGAAGATGATACCTACATCGAGGATGGCATTGTAGCACCTGTGAATTCTTCAAGTGAAGAACATGATGATGAATTTTTTGTATAGATAGCCTACATTATATATTGTTTCGTTATTGTTCCTATACTGACCGTGATATATTAATTAATTAGTATTGCTCTGTCTTGTGTACTATTTAAATTGATGTCAGCACACTAGCTAGTACTGCTTTATATCTTGTCGCTGGTTTTGCCCTAAAAGAAATCCACACATACCACATACATATTGTGTCATTATTGCAAATATATTAGATTAAAAGCTTAGATATTTTGTGGGCACTAAAAATTAGAAAATATATAAGGTGACTGAGTAAATTTTAAACAATAGAGGTTTTTATGCACCATGATTAGGGGTCGACAATGCTTTCAATCATAACAAGCTAGCCTTCTTTAGTGGTAGTTGGTGCATGTTTCATACAGATAGCAGGTCATAGGTTCGAACCCAACTTTCACATATTTTTTGGCAAAATATGCAATAATTAGCTGCTAGAGAAATTATTAATGGCCACAAAATGTTTTGGTTGCAATATGGAGCAACCTTTTGCAACGGAAAGACAAGATTATTACAACGCCAGACAAACGTGGCAAAATCGACAACAAGTTGCAACCATTTAGTTAGGGTTGCAATATGGAGCAAGCTTTTGCAACGAAAAAGACAAGATTATTACAACGCCAGACAAACGTGGCAAAATTGACAACAAATTGCAACCATTTAGTTTTGGTTGCAATATGGAGCAAACTTTTGCAATGGAAAGACAAGATTATTGCAACGCCAGAGAAACATGGTAAAATTGACAACAAATTGCAACCATTTAGTTTTCGTTGCAATATTGAGGAGGCTTTTGCAACCTAAGGACAAAATTAGGACAACGCAATAATTTCATGGCAATACTGACAACTAAATGCAACCAAAATAATTTTTCGTTGCAGTATGGGTAGACCTGTTGCAACAAAATAAATTGTTATGACAACGTAACACATTCGTGGCAAAACTATTCACTATCGCAACCATTTTGAAATTCATGGCTAAAAAACCTATCTCTTGCAACAAAACTCAATATTATCACAACCCAAAGAACTCGTGGCAATATTTTTATCTTATCGCAACCAATTTTGAAATGGTGGCAATAACATCGATCTGTTGCAATGATATTTGGAAGTGGTTGCAATAACACTTACCTATTGCAACCAAATTTGTGTCATTGCAATGCATTCCGTGGCATTAGGCCCAAAACCTTGTAGTGACCGTTTCCAAAGCATCCAAGGAAACAAGGGAATGGTGCATGCACGTGGGTCAAGATGTAAAAAGAGCGCTGATTTCAGGTGCTGCATCGATGGCAGTTATATAAAATCATTTCGTTCTTGCCCACACGTCTGTATGAAAAGATAAATATCTTGACTTGGGTGTGTGATGTCCGGACGGCCATAAATCAACCTGTCTTGACGTGTGCCATTCTAACACACTTATGTGTATAATAAGTTTGGAAACTGATGCTGCCACGAGGTCCACTTTGCCACTGGTTGCCAAGAAGAGGTACTGTAGCTCGTCCAGCAATCAGTGTTCAAGCCATGCTTAGCTGGAATGACAGAAGGCCCTCATTTTTAGATTGGACGACAGAAGCCCCTCGTTCTATATAAATATATGCTTGGTGCACGACATCATACGAAGGAGAATGTTGAGGGCAAAATTATTGCAAATAGTTAACAAGATTAGCGATTCAATGAGAAGAGCTGGGCAATTCTTGGGAGCAGATGTCGGGAGAATGAGCTTGGTGAAACACAGGTAATGATCTCCATGGTAACATCAATATATAGAAAACCATGCTTGTAGACCATGCTTTGGAGACCTAATCACGCTTTCAACCTTTATTGTCCCAGGCGCGGCACCGTGCTGATCGCCAGTTGATTTTGCTCCGGAGGTACGAGAGAAGAGGCCCTGCTTTCGCTTTCCCAAACCAAACCCAACAAGAAGCGGAAGAGGAAGAAGACGCAGTTGACCTCATAATACAGCTAGCGGAACTAACTGTTGGTTTCTACACCCTATACGACGGTACGGGAGACAGTATGAACGTCGTTGTCTGTAGCAACGAACGTGAAGCCAACGAATACAATGAGGTGTTTGGATCTAGATCAGCTGCATGTCAAGAACGAGTTATGAGGCGTAACCTGTTCCGTTCAAATTTCCTTGGTTACCATGAACTATCTAGCACCTACACCGACCGGAACTTGATTTATGATGTAATCACTAGGGTAGTGTTTTGTCATATTCGTTTAGTGCTGCCATCTAGGCGGTGAAGTAGCAAAGCCGTTTGCTCACAAAATCATTTGGGTTGCTCTATCATAGCTTTTAGTTTGCCATGATTTCAATTGGCGTCTACGTCGCCTATTGGAACAACATCCAGTGCTAACTTGCACCACAGTGCTGAGGTATGAACGCCTTTACCTACACACACCCTTAAGATGACGTGTACCGTTTGTACGTGGCGACAAATGTTATACACAGGTGATAGTGAAAAGGTGACTTGGACAATAGCGCTGAGGTATGCATACCTTTAGCTACAGCCACCTTTTAGATGATGCACTGTTTTGGATGTGGCATCATGTGGCGACAAATGTTACACACAGGTGATACTGAAAAGGGGCCGTGTTGGAAGAAAACAGGGCAGCCTTTACCCCCCCTGACCAAACAATCGTAAGCATCTACCATTTGACCAGCTGACCATTTGAGACGCCAAAAAACAAAAGTATTTGTTAAATCCACTGGCCAACTAAGCGGTGTCATTATGTGCCCTACGCTTGTAACATCTGTCTATATAAGAAGCAGACTTGCTGTCAAGAGTATGCAATCACCACAAAAAAAGCTTGCCTGCCGTGGTAGCCTATTGTGTAGAAAGAGGCATGGCATCTAGAGGGGGGAGGTATTCATCTCGTTGCTTCCTTGGTTTATCTTCATCGTTGTGCTTCTGCGGGGAGCCAGCGTCAAGGTGGAGGGCGGAGACAACACTTAACATGGGACGAGTGTTCCTCAACGGCGCCAACACTAAGGTAAGCTTTTGCGTATAAAGATCGTTGGGGCCGGTGGAATTACATGTATTATCATTCAATTTATTATCATTCAATTTAATTATATTTCCCCTCATTTGCTACAATGACAGAGATGTGGTTTCTGGCGCTGGGAAGACGAGCTTGCTGCACGAGATGTGGCGACCAGCAGCACGTCACAAAAAAGAATAGTTAGTAGCAGCAATCAACTTGGTTCTGGGTGTGGTTCACCAATAATGGCCACCGCGCAATTCGATGGCCACGGTGAAGAGATAGTGGCCAGGCTAGGACAACTACGGACAGTGTTGTATGCACTGCTCATTGTCTTGATCTTTTTTGTTCTTCTTACATTGCTGAAATAGGCTCGTCAATGGTGAAGGGGCTCAGCTGCGTTTAACCTTACTAAGTGTGTCTAGGCTTTCCCCTTCTACTATGTCATGATGACCATGTGTATCGATGAACTACTTTTTTTGTGGGTTATGAACTATATGTGTTAGCCCAGTACATGGTCCGGCTTGAATCCGGGCAACCCGTGTAACCGGCACATCTCAAACCGCTTTTGAAAGCCATGAGCAGGTTGGTTTCTGGCTGGTTTGAACCATCTAACCCGGTGAAGTTTAGTAATACTACCTGCTCAAGGCTGTATGATGTTGCATTTTGACTTGTCGATCAGAGGCAGCAACAGCCCATTCCAAGCCGACTAACCCCACAAAAGTAATGCCATGCGAAAATTCAGAAGCTTTGTTTAGAGCAGGATATGAAAACTAGTCAAGTAGTGAAGCAGAGTAAAAACACAGAAGAATTATGAAAGGTACTTAGCCAACATCGCGTAGAGACAAAGAGGACAACAAACACGAGCCGATCGATCGCTCGATCGATGTAAGCTGTCTAGAAAAAACCCATTCAGGAAATTAAAGAACTGGAGACACCCACCCTCAACTGGATCGGTTTTGTGCTCTTGCTTGCCGAGCTTGCACAGATGATACAGTTACAGAAGAAGCAACACCGCTGACGCAGAGCCATGGCGGCAAGAACATCTTGATTCAGGCCACCTCCGCTCCGTCCCTCTCTCCGCTCAAACTTGGATTGGCAGGCCTTTCCGAGGACGAGAGAGATTCATGGCTACTTGATGGAGACGTGGAGAGAGACTTGTCTCATTCGCATGCCAATTTCCGTGTGTGTCGCCGTCCACCGGCGATTCGATGAGGCGTGGCGTCCTGCTCCTCTTCGTCGTGTGGCTGCAAGTGACCGGCAAACGGTCGACCGCTGCCAGCATAATAGCTTCGCAGGGGACGGCGTCACAGCAGAGTAGCGGAGGTGGCGGCGGATGCCACAGCGCCCGGTCCGGCGCCGTCGCAAAAGACACGGCACCTGCGGCGGCCATGAGCGGCAGCAGGTAACCAAGCAAACATACACGGAAGAGACGAGCACCTTGGGGAAGCTAGTGTCCTCCAGACGGCCCGCCTCGCGGATGTGAGGTTTGATGAATTCGCTCGCTATATTGATCAGCTTGAACCGGCAACCCGTCTAACCCACCGGTTTTGGAACCGCCGACTGGACTCCTCCAGTAAAACCGGACCATGAACAGGGCTATATATGTTTCCCATGGAATACAGAATGACCAACCCTTTCATGAATATTCATACACTGCACACATGCTCGTAAAAGGATAATAGCACGAATTACAACATGAAATTCAGGAGGTCACATCAACGATGCGAACAGACGTTTTTTCAAAAGCAACAAGGGAAGCATGGAATCTCGTAATCCCAACACACTAACTGAAGCTTGCCATCTCATGCAGGCGCGCTCGCTTTCCCTGCACAAAGGGTATCAACCTGGACATCTAGCTCACCTCCATTTCTACTGAATCCAAAGGATACTATAGAACCCTCTGAGATGTTGTTTGCCCTAGCCAGGCCCCCCAACCTGAGCTAAGGTGTGCTCTACCATCTTTCATGATTGACAATTTCACACCGGATGTTCCATCCTCCTTGTTCATGAGAATGAAAGTCTCCAGTTTGTCACGGAGCAGTGGACGAATGGCACGGAGGGTGTACTCGTTTGGGAAAACCTGGACAAAAAACAGTAACCATCAAATGTTTGGGAACACAGTCGTTGTGATCTCTTAATATGGAAAAGAACAAAATTACGCTATAAAAAAGGCAAGTACCATCCGGCTCTTAGACACAGATGTTGCAGGGATACGTGCAATGTAGATTGGTGCCCTCGGCTTTTTCCCACCAGTAGATGCCACGACGAAATCAAGGATCCAGTCTTCTGGTTCGATGCCAAAACCAAGGTAGAACCATCCGTTAACCCCTTCTTTGTTTATTTCATCGATCATTCCTGTTAGCATGATTAAATAACAAAGAGGCATCAATATAATTGTTAAACTTCGCATTACTACGGCGTGTTAAGATTTACGACCTTCTCTGTTTAGCTGCATGATATCAACTCCACTGGCATCAAATTCCAACCTACTCTCCCGACCACAAATTGCAAGCGACTGATCGGTAACTCGGCCGACAATATTATGGTTGCACTCGTCCTTGCATTTAACGATAAATAGATTTTCTGCATCTGTTAGATGGCATTAGCAAGGCATGCTATGCTATAATGTGATTTAGGAAAACTAGCCAGGGTCTGACCTGCCGGGTTGTTGAGATCGTTTTGTAAAGGGAACCTTTGCATGCCACTTGCAGTATAAACAGCTACATTTGTCTCATCGCAGTTTTTTATCTCAAATGACAAGAAATCACCATGCTCTGCGGCAGCGGCGGAAAGAAAATGGCGCCACCCAGTAGTCATGCAAACTTGCCCACCTTGATGTTCAATCTCGCACATGTACAGGCGCCCATCACAGTCGCGCAGGAAGACGTACTTTTCAAGATGCAGGGCCATCCATTCGACAAGGAAAGGGGGGACAACCTTTTTTTGCCAAGAAAACGAGATCATATGATTAAATAAATTAAAATCGATTAGATAAATGGTGATTCAGACCAACTGTACCATCTTTTCTGTGCAGCTCGCATCTATCCTGTAGAGACACCTGAATGGCAAACAACTCTCCACGGAGCTGCCCTTGCACTAAAGAATGATTTAAACATATGATCAGCACATTTCTGGCAAGTGGTAAGGAAGGCATGGTCCACTGATTCTTACCATCGACGAACCCTGACCCATCGTCAACTAGTATCTATGCTTTGGCAGTGGAATGGTGAAACAACTGTGCTTGTCTTGGTTCTTTCACTCAGGACACAATCACTACTAGAGCGAGGTGCGTTTATATAAATAGGTCGCGCAACGCAAAAACTTCACGGCACTACCCAGTTTCTTTACACTTGGTAAAATGCTTCAAGAGATACAAGACCTTTCGCTCGTACACGTGGCATCCAGGCCAAAAAAAAAATTAGTGAGCGAAAGGATATGGTGCAGCAACTACTAGAGGGGTGGAGATGTCGGCATCCATCTCCCTCCTTTCTTCATGAGATGGCCAAGCATTGGCATTGGATCCTTTTTTCTTTTCATGTCATACGTATGTGATATCATGCATACGGGTGTGTGAGGTATCAGTGCCTGACGTGTCATGCAGGGAATGCGCGCAGTGTGACATAGGTATGTCCAATAAATTTTTGGCGATCATGGTGTCCTTGCCACGATTTGTCTCTTGCGTGCTGGATGGCAGTGGTCCACATTATTCCTGCTCACAAGGGTCACCGTGGTCTCAGCGTGGGCCCAAACGTGTCTGGGGCAGGTCTGGTCACGCAGTTCGTGGGGCCCATTCCCTAGTGTATACTTCACGTGACCACCATCTAGCTGGGACCATGTGTAACTGTAGGATGCAGTAGGTTTCAGAACAAATAGCGCTGCTGCGAAAACCCTTAACTGCATTCCTGGCAGCAAGGCTCAAGGCGCCTCAAATCTCTGTCTCATACACCAAGGCTGGTGGATCCTCCACAGGCCATATTTCTCCCTGCTCACCTGCACGTCATACGCCCCCATCGCAAGAATGAGTAGGAAGAGAGCAGCATGCGGCGACACCAGCCCGACGAAGGGGCTCCATCCATCACCACCATGTTGGATTTCGACAGAGGTTTGTGTAGTCCACTGCTGATGCTAGTTTGTTTGTGAAACGTCTTCCCATTTTTCCAAAGTATCGAATCTGATGCTACTTCTTCGCGCCCGTCTGCAGTGCACTCCTACATCACTCTCCCTTGGATTTGAGAGGGCTGAAGTTCTCTGCGGCATAGGGACTTCTTTCTTGAAGATGTTCCAAGGTTCTTTTGCTAGAGCGGTGGTGAGTACATGACTCTGAAGCTGATACATGCTCGCAATTAGATTAGCGTTGATGGATACGACCTTTACTGATAACTTTCTTCTAATTGTTTAGTTCATCCCTAAAGGGTACTCCATGGTCGAATCTGGAAATGTGAGCCTGTGGTTAGCTATTGTTTGTTCTGGTGGTCGAGCTTACCGAGTCCTCTTGGAGGCTTATGGTAATAGGGCAGTGCTAACTAGGGGGTGGAGTGAGTTGGTGGAAAGTGAAAGGATTGACCAAGGTGATGTTGGGTCCTTCAAACGTACCGGAGACCTCGAGCTCTCGCTTTGTGTGTATGACAGTATGGGTTTGGAGAAGAGGTACCCAACAAGAGACGAACCGTCAAGGTTCTCTGCGCGTGAAGGTAATTTGGATCCTCACTAATAAGTTAATGATCTCCCTAGACCTGGTTTGCATTTGGTCTCTGTATTTAGTTAGTAGAGGCTCTAGATAAAAATATTTTCACATTTTTTTTTCATAAATTCTCTGTAGCTGTCCCATGGCATGTGGTCAAGTACTCACTTGCTCCGGCGACGAATCCAAGCAAGGATTTGCAATGCACCCTACAGGCAGTGTGGCTTGCGTCGAGGGACCCCAACATGCTATACGGGGCTACTATGAGGCCAAACCACATCAGTCGTGGGATCATGGTGACCAAAGAACACCAGATAGATTTTTTTGACAAATTATTTGTGTACCCTGAACATATTGCACTAACCGTTGTTTTTTTTAGACCTTCTCGAAAAAATTATCGGAGGCTGTTCCTGCTGGAAAAGACGAAATGCCCGTGGCGCTGTTTTTCAACGGCAGTGGCCTCCTGGTGCCTGGTTTGATGAGGAAGCGTGAAGATGGTATACTGAGGATCACCAAAGGATGGGGTGATTTTGTTCGTGCACATAACCTGGAAGTAAACCGCACATATGTGTTTCGATTTGGAAGCTGCATGCACGGCTGGCAGCTCACGGTGTTCCAGGTGAAATGATCAGTCCGGGACTAATCCATCACTCCTCGGAATAATATAGTTATTTCTAAGTGTATGGTGTGTTTGTACTGTTCTAAGCTTATTGTTTGTTTACCGTGATGTATCCTAGCCTACCAATGTTTCAAGATGTACTTTGACGATCTCAACCAGATTATGCCGTTTTTAAATATTTCCCTGTTAAACTACCAGTTTGTGCTGTATTCTACCAAGTTGCCTAGTTTTGAGCAAGGCAACCTGTGTTCAAGCACTCTGATAAAGCGGGATTTACGAATTTTTTGACAGTTTCTACTCACTCTGTGTCCAAACCACCTTTTTGGTACTCGCTTCGTTTCCACTGCAAAACATTAGGAATTCGAACCACCGTCCCATGCCATTGTTATCCAATATGTGCGCCCTGCTCTACGCTCTAGGTTACTGAGCCGATGCAATTCAGTTGACGATAACGATTCGTTCTATGTTTCTCACTTAATTTGAATGTGGAATTTTCTAAACCTATGCATTTGACAAAACTACCGGCCTTTGCACTGTCAATGCCTACGCACAGAGCGCCGAAGCAATCCCTGCCACCCGCTCTTTGGGCCTGTCCTATGCCGCTGGCACAAAGGTCCGGTCGTTTCCTGTGACCCTGCTAACGAAACCATACACTGAGCATGCCCACCACCAGAGTGACCGCTGGGCGCCCGATCCATCCAAGGGCATTGACCTATCTGAAACAGGGGAACACGATCCAGGTAAATGCACAGGCTGCTTGTTTAAAATTGTGCAGTACAGTCTCTGCTATATTCATCCATTCCACCTCTTTACATCTTTCTGTTTTTTTCCAAAACTGTAGAGCTACTCGAGGACCCAGAAGCTGTCGCAGAACCATTCGCTGAACAAATCAGGCGTACAAACTATCCAGTGGCCTCTTTTTACCTATATGCTTTACAGCCCGTGCCAGTCCATATTTTCATAACACGTGTTGATTTGGCTGCAGTACAGAAGCTAGATGAGGCAAGAGCAACCAAGCTTCCACCCAGCGACAGCTCCTTCTGGGACTACGCCACTGATAGTGACTCCGACGCCAATGACTACGACTGTGCTGTCGCAGGTAAATCTATAGACCCACACATCGACCTCTTCTCCGGCCCTCTGTACATGTGTCGTTGCACCTCTAATTTCCATGTGCATAGATACTTGCCTCACATCGATTTACCATGTGAAAAAACAGACTCCGATCGTGAGCCAGCGGAATGGAAAGGAGGATGGTGATCATCAGGTGCGGCATCCGTGTCACCGCTTTCTTGATCGGGAAGAAAAAATATGCACACGCACAAAAGCACAGATTTGCTTTCTTCTTGCCACTGTTATATCTGTTCTTACCATATTTACCACTGCCTTTGTTCTTACAGGTCACTGCAGAAATCCACGCAAACCCTTTTGCGCATCGCCATCGAAAATCATCGTTGCTGGTTTCTCTTCGACCGCTTCACCTCCCTGGTCGTACTATATACTTCTGTAAATTAGCGTCTCTCTTTCCTGTGTTGCCCTGGCCGTGGCCATCCCCTTCCACTGCACTACGTGTATGTCTGTGTGAACAAACTGGCGCCCAGAACCTGCATGACGTTTTAAACATGGCACACGAATCCGAATCACCCACACGTCAGCGATCCTTACAGGGTACTCGCTATCTCCCTTCCACTCGTGTCTTCTCCCTTCTCCTTCTTCTCCCTTCTCCATTTTCGTTCTTCTTCTGTGTGGTGGTCCGGTGGGACAATGGCACACGACGTGTGATGGAAGCCGGCACCATGCGCAAGTGGCCTCCCGGCAAGGTGCGTCTGCATGCTGCCAACCCGCAGCGTCTCCACCACCCAAAGTGTTGGCAAACATCATAACACCAAATGCAAACGAAGGCGCAGGATCTATTGACGAACACAACAAACCAAAAAAATAAAGACTCTCTTGTTAAATCAGTGTTTGGAATCCTGCAATGACGAAGTAATGGACACGGCCAACTGATAATTTGGAATCCTTCACTAACCACTGAACTTACACATCACCAAAATCTAGCAATTCCTAAACACACTGTCTCACACCGGATTATTGAATGTTTCACAACAAACAATCCAATGTTGGCATACCCTTGATTCGACAATGATGGTTGTTACCAAGTAGCCGAAACAAATTTTCGAGACAGCGTTAACAAGCCAAAAAACAAAGCCTCCAAAAAGATAGGATAAACCAGAGGCAGCAGTTACACCCAAAAAACAAATGAATCCGAATCACCCCGTCATCAAGTGTGTTGGCGATAGTGAGCACATGATGGTATGGGAACGGTAACTCCTGATTACTCAGGCACCATTTGTGCGTGAGTTCGTCACTGAGCACTCGGCCTGGTTCTGCACATCTTGAACCATGGACGCCAAGTACGCTGCAGATTTGTTCCCTGGCATCAGCACGATTTGGTACACCATTGATCTCCTTGCCCACCCACAAGTTGGCTGCACAGTAAAAAAATATTAAAACCAGCAGTTAGATATCACAACCACAAGTGTCACAACAATACAAATTACAAAATGTTTTTGGAAATTACATCAAGACCGTTGTCGCAGACGTGTGTACAGCCAAAGTTCCTCATGCTTTCGAACACCACCACACCTGAATTTGCCCTTTATTGTTGAATACTACTTGTTAGCCGGCCGGCAATGTAAAGATATAGTAGATGCACCCTAGTATAGAATATTAACCACAACTACACACAGGAAAAAGAATTCTACTCACGGATTGTCCTTGCACGATGCCTTT
>CM014274.1:2070100-2087635 GCA_004135705.1 Alloteropsis semialata
ACGGCTGCCTCGCCTTGTGTGGATTAGCTCCGGTTGTGGTTCTGCGGTTGTTTGGAGATCGAGTCGAAGTCTTCGCGGTTTCGGTGTCTCTCTCCCCGTCGCTTGGTCGCATCCGACCTTGGTCAGATATAAAGCTAGTTACCTGCTGATCTTCAGCAAGTTTACCTTACCTTTCCGCTGTCTCTATAGCCAATCACCTTGTTCATAGACCTACTGCCGTGAAGATCGGGCCACCATCGTACCGATCCTAGATCAGTACCCATCATCTGGTATCAACATCTCTGAGTACTCTGCCAAGTACTCCGACCGCGCCGACTACATCTCTAACCCCTACTGGACCAATCACTCGGAGCCGAGCTAAGAAAATACAACAAGAGGTGCACGCGCTACTTTGTGAGTATCAATTGAACATTAATGAGAACTTTGAGCTATCTAAGTCGTACATGTTGTTATTGCTCAGGTTCACCAAGGAGGAAGACAAGGATGCATCAAGAGTGGAACAGAAAGAAGAACCACGTTCACATCAGTCCAGCGTGACAAGAACTGTCCAGAAGAAATATTCATATCTTTTGACTCACAAAAGCTATGAAGACTCATGAGTACTCTCTGGAAAGGTCTTGAAGTCTAGTTTCCAAATCAGCCACTCCCGGGTTGTTTAGAGCTTTCCCTTGGAGTGGCCGAGTTGTTTAGTGCACACTGGTCTGAGGGACTATAGTCCGCCTGAAGTCAAAATGTCCAAGCAAAACTGTACTAATCTACAATAAATATTGGAGCAAGCTATACATGGTATGAAATCCTATCCAGTTAGCTTTCAAACGCATCCAGAGCATCTCATTTGAAGCTTCCAAGAAGGAGTTAAAGCCAAAACATTGAAGACTGCGCAGAATTCCAGAAGTCACGCGGGAACCACTCAGGAGGCTTTTTCACACTAGCATTGCTTTCACATTGTTTCGTGTTTATACCTATCCAGGAGGGTTATTCCTTGTATAAATATCCCCCTATGTGTAAGCAAACAATAGACTTTTGATGATTAGATAATCCAAGTGATTTTTGCAGCCGAGCTGCTGAGTGCTTACTCAAAACCCTTGTTCTTCCTTGTTCTTCCTGGACTTGTGAAGAGATCCCTCTGGGATCCTCTAGTTTGTGCTTTGCGGGTTCCAGTACTGCTGCCTCGCCTTGTGTGGATTAGCTCCGGTTGTGGTTCTGCGGTTGTTTGGAGATCGAGTCGAAGTCTTCGCGGTTTCGGTGTCTCTCTCCCCGTCGCTTGGTCGCATCCGACCTTGGTCAGGTATAAAGCTAGTTACCCTGCTGATCTTCAGCAAGTTTACCTTACCTTTCCGCTTGTGGGATATGGGTACCCCTGGGCCCACTACCGATCGGATATGTAGTCGGCCTGGGCCCACGTCTGACAAGAATATGGGCCGACCTCAGGCCGGCCCACGAGGATCCCCGACTTGATGGTCAAGACTGGTGATGACTTAGCTTACAAGGCACGCCGACTCAGATTAGTTTCCTTGTTGTAGCCGAACAGAAATAGGAAACCGACTTGTAAACCCTAGGTCGTCGGCCTATATAAGGCGGCCTAGGTCGACCCCCTTAGATCATCTAAACTCATTCGATTCCTAGCTACCAGATCCCCCATTGTAACCAAGAGCTCGCCGTTGTTCTCCGGAACGCGCCGAGTAAATCAATACAAGACCCCGAGCACAGGACGTAGGGTATTATACCTCCGGGTAGCCCGAACCTGTATAATCCCTGTGTCCCTGTGTTACCTCGAGCTCCCTAGTCCAGCGATCTCCCTTTGCCTACAAATCAACCATCTGGGTACCCCCGGGTGGACTGCCGGTCAATAGATCCGACAGTTGGTGCGCCAGGTAGGGGTGATCGCAGGGCAATACAGCTAGCTCGATGGCAGATCGTCGTCACGTCGTCTTCCCAGCGTCGTCGCGAAGATCCGTCGACGACCGCGGCGCATGAAGAGGAAGGCCACAGCGCTGCAGTCCGGAACGCATCTACACGATGCCGCTGCCCAAGGTTCCTGTCCACTTCGGCACGGCACGCACACGAAGGACGCGTTGCATCCCAGCTGCACCGTCGATGACCCCAAGTCTGTCTTCACGCTGCCATGGGAAACTAATCCGCGATGACCACACGTGAACAGGGAAGCACATCCTTTTTCTGTTATTTTTTTTCTTTCTCTCATCCATCGTTGCTTCTAGATCGATCTACTCGATCTTCTACTCACTGATTTATTTTTCATGTACGCTAACTCATCTTTGCCGAATCGTCGTCCGCCGACCTCTTCTGCATGTGCATGTGCGGCCATCAAAACCAATCTACAAGGAGCACACGACAGGGAATAATTTTTCTACTATTTACCTTGTCCGATCATAAGCAGCCGCCTTATCTTTTGTCTAAAGATTATTTCTAACCTATTATTTATCCAACCTGAGGCATGCATGGTCTTCCGCCTGGTTAACTCACCGAGCACCACGATGGATCGGGTGGGTCAGAGCTCGTGCATGCCCGGTGCGCTCGGAGGCGGCGTCGATGAGGCGGCTGACGGCATCAAGCAACCACAACGCCACGCACACCAGCCCCGACTAGACGACCTCATCGTCAATCTACATCGGCAAATTCGGGGGCTTGGCAGACTGGCGCACGGCAACACTAGTTTGCTGCTGACTTCGTCGACAACCTCGAACATGGCACCATGCGAGGGCGACACGCTGATTCTTCGATTCGATCACGAATCAAGCTAAGTATTATTTTCAATTAAATATTTTACGACTTCCGTATACCTTCGTACGCTTCGGCTCTCTTATGTCCCCGTGACTTTCGCCGACCACCTCGGTCACGCTCCGACTGCTTATACAGTCTGGTCTGTCCAGACTGCATCTCACGGCGCGCTGCTCTAGCGCTCGGGAGAGTCCCTGCTGACTCTGACTTCCGAGTCCTTGCCTGACCCTATGTCCCTCTAGTAATTCCTGGGTTAACCCGTGCGGTTCAAGTCCCCAATCGTGAAACCTTGGGCTCCATGCTCAACCCGTGCGCCCCCTACACCTAAGCCTCCCTGCTGAGCAGTGTAGTCTGGGGTAAGCCGTCCTCTCCGTGAGCAGTGGTCAGCGGGTAAAAAAGGTGCTTAGCGACACAAGGCAAGGGCCGCACGGCGTCCTACTCGGTGTTTCTGCTAGAGGGAAGGGGTTTTTACACATATGCACAATGCATTCACAGACCTGTTTCTGTTACGACTTTACGACAAACATTATTTATCAGTCGGATTATTGAATATTATGCTACATAATATTTGCACTGTCTTCATACAGCTCAGGCAATGTTTGGTGTACTTCGACCGACTCGGCCAGCTCCCAGGTTCGGGGCTGGCGCGGGCCGACCACTCGGCACGTTTTCTACNGGCGACATGCTCGGCTCCCAGGCTCGGGGCTGGGCGCTACAGATGACGACTCGGCGTGCTTCCCATCGTCCAGCCGACCTCTCTGGCTCGGACGGGAGGCAACTTGGTGGCTTGACCAGTTCCCAGGCTCGGGTACTGGGCATTACGCCTTCGATCGGCGCCATGACTTCGGATGGCGGGTCTCCGTGACTCGGCCAGCCCCCACGCTCGGGGACTTGGCGCTACGACTCTGGTCAATGGGTCTCCGCGACTCGGGCGGTCCCAACGCTCGGGGACTCGGCGCTACGACTCCGGTCAATGGGTCTCCGCGACTCGGGCGGCCCCAACGCTCGGGGACTCGGCGCTACGACTCCGGTCGACGGGTCTCCGCGACTCGGCCGGCCCCGACGCTCGGGGACTCGGCACTACGACTTCGGTCGACGGGTCTCCGCGACTCGGCCAGCCCCACGCTCGGGGACTCGGCGCTACGACTCCGGTCGACGGGTCTCCGTGACTCGGCCAGCCCCGACGCTCGGGGACTCGGCGCTACGACTCCGGTCGACGGGTCTCCGCGACTCGGCCGGCCCCGACGCTCGGGGACTCGGCACTACGACTTCGGATGACGGGTCTCCGTGACTCGGCCAGCCCCCACGCTCGGGGACTCGGCGCTACGACTCTGGTCGACGGGTCTCCGTGACTCGGCCAGCCCCGACGCTCGGGGACTCGGCGCTACGACTACGGTCAACGGGTCTCCGCGACTCGGCCAGCCCCGACGCTCGGGGACTCGGCGCTACGACTCTGGTCACCGGGTCTCCGCGACTCGGCCGGCCCCCACGCTCGGGGACTGGGCGCCACGATGTTGGGACAAGCTCCTCTCTTCAGGACGCCAGACCACCCTATCTTCTAGGCGGCCTGTCTGCCCTGAAGTTCAGAAATTCTTCTTTCTTGACCATTAGCCCGACTTTTCTAGTCGGCCTAATGCTCGGGGACTACTCCATATGGAGGGCTCCTTGCGTCGCCCTCCATATGCCCCATCAGGATGTGTCACTTTTTCCAAGTGGTGCAGCTCCTCGGTACCCGACTCGGCCACGACTCGGTGCTACGCCACTCGAGGCTCCGCCCCGGGTTTGCCCAGGGTCATCCCCGGATGGCCTGCGGTTTTCTTTTTTGAGCACCGCCCACCCTTGTGTCGGCCTGCCGACCAAGATGCTTCAGCCGACCTTGAAGGCTTCGCTTCTCCATCAGCACTCGGACACGCGCCTGCACGTTGCTCGGGGACTTGTGGGATATGGGTACCCCTGGGCCCACTACCGATCGGATATGTAGTCGGCCTGGGCCCATGTCTGACAAGAATATGGGCCGACCTCAGGCCGGCCCACGAGGATCCCCGACTTGATGGTCAAGACTGGTGATGACTTAGCTTACAAGGCACGCCGACTCAGATTAGTTTCCTTGTTGTAGCCGAACAGAAATAGGAAACCGACTTGTAAACCCTAGGTCGTCGGCCTATATAAGGCGGCCTAGGTCGACCCCCTTAGACATCTGATTCCTACGCCAATCGTCCATTGTAACCGAGAGCTCGCCGTTGTTCCCCGGAACCTCGCCGAGCAAATCAATACAAGATCCCCAAGCACAGGACGTAGGGTATTATACCTCCGGGAAGCCCGAACCTGTATAATCCCTGTGTCCCTGTGTTACCTCGAGCTCCCTAGTCCAGCGATCTCCCTTTGCCTACAAATCAACCATCTGGGTACCCCCGGGTGGACTGCCGGACGATAACTCTGACAGACTTCACATGATTGGTTGGTAAAAGAATATTTAAAGGAGACAAGGATGACGTCAAGGCAGAGCTAGCACGTGCATGCCCAAGGTGATTAAGAATAAAATAATAGGGAGTGGCCGCATAAGAAGTCCAGGTGACTCATGCTAATCATGCGGGTCAGACGGATTGGAAGATGCTTCAATTAGTAAGGTCTCTGCACGAGGGAAAGTGGAGTCCATGTATTTTTATATTTCCTTTCATTTAGATATTTCTTCTTTAGCAAGTTTGGAGTGCCGCCGTAACCGGCTAGAGGTCATTAGTCTAGGATATAAATATGTACTCCCGTCCCCTGTAATAGGTTATCTCTCGATCAATACATAAACTGGCATCATGCCAAAACCTTAGGAACCATGTAGTTTATCGACGAGTTCTTCAGCAAGCTGGGCTGCATCAGTCTTCGATCTCCAGTCTGCCGTGAGTTCCGTCACCCGAATCGATCTAAGCTTTGATCTGAGGCGCATCGCTCTCTTCTCGTTTGGATGGTTCAATTACCGAATTAGCGTAAGCTTTGAATTGAGGCGCATCGCCCTTTCTCGTTTATGCTGTTCAATCGATTTATCTCTGGATCGTCAAGTTTGATTTAGATTCCCTGTGTCGGAGCTAGATTACTCTTGATTATTCGGTGATTAATCAGGTAACATATCGGCTTTACTTTGCTTATTCAATATAATAGCCGATCTGTTACTATGACGGGTTGTTCTTCGAGTTTTCGGGTTTGATCTAGATTCCCTGCGTCGGAGCTAGATTTCTCTTGATTATTAGAAGGCAACTTATGCGGTTGTTTGGAGTTGCTAGATTGATTTAGATCTGTGCCATGTGAATTAATCTTATTCTTCAACAGCTATGAGCATTGGTTTTAGTCCGATCTGAGCAATATCAATCTTACAACATCGTTCTGAGGTCCGATTCATCTTGACAAGCTTAATCTGGTTGTTCTTTGAGTGTCGGGTTTGATCTAGATTCCCTGCGTCGGAGCTAGATTTCTCTTGATTATTAGAAGGCAGCTTATGTGGTTGTTTGGAGTTGCTAGATTGATTTAGATCTGCGCCATGTGAATTAATCTGATTCTTCAACAGCTTTGAATATTGGAACGATCTTGTTACTTGATTGCTTATTTGCTTAATCTGATTAATTACCTGTGCGAGCATCTTGTTTAGTTGTTGGGTTGGTGAGTCGAGTTTGATTGTTTAGCTATCTGGTCTGATCATAGCTGGAGTATGTGCGCTGCATCCGTCTGTGAAACCGTGTCGAAACAGTTTTGGTCCGATTGGTATGGCTAGATGGTCCGATAAGATGAATCAAACCGGCAACTAGGCGAGGTGGACAGCGTATCGGCCTTATTCTGTACTGATTATATTCTGCAAAGGCGTGGCCGGTTCGCTATATGATATCGATTATGCTCCTTGTCAGTTGAATGGTCAAACTGACTGGCACGCCCCGAATTTCAAGATACAGGACCTGCGCCGGAGTTAAGCAAATCTCCCAGGCCTTCGTGTTGCATGCATGGAAATCCACTGGCCGGGTTTTTTGCGTCAACATATTTTGGCACGCCCAGTGGGACACGTATGACAAATTCCAAGATGTCGTCTGATGCTGAAAAAGAAGCTGCTGCTAAGCTCGCTGCTGACAAACTAGCAGCTAATAAGCTGGCGGCTGAGAAGTTGGCTGCTGAGAAAGCCAAGGCTGACAAGAACAATCCAACCATCCCAGTCACGAAGGCCGATCTGTCTAAAGCCCAGTTAGATGCAGTTCAGGCCCAGATTGACGCATTCGAGAAGCTCTGCCTTGATCCAATTCGGGCGTAATCATTCAGGCCCTGTGCTCAAAGGTGCTCTTCCGGACCCAGAGTTGATCAAGAAGACAACTGATGCTCGGGAGTACCATGTCAACATGACAGAGATGATCCATCAAGCTGTTCACCATGCATTGATTAACCAGTCGGGCACTTTGGTGAATTCTTTGGATAATCTCATCAAGAAGGCGGTGGATGATTCTATTTGCTTAAAGGGCCCAGTTTTTATGTCAGATTCTGTAGGGGCATCAGGATCAGGAAAAGGCAAAAGTACTGAAGATAACGCCATGACTGTTGCTCCGCAAAATCCGACGATTCCACCACCTATTCAGCTGGCCAACGGTTTTCTGTTGATGGCCGATGGATCGATTGTCGGCCCGCATGGTGAGAAATATGCTAGGATTCTGAATGAAGAGGAGAAGCAACCTGCAGCTGCAAAGATACGTTCAGAGATTCCTGCACATCAGCGTATGGTTGGTGATTACAATAATTACATGATGGATATGCATCAAGCTGATGGGATGCCACTCGGAGGTCACCAATCCGACTGGTCACAGAAAATAGCCGAGGTGATCCAGAATCAGTTCGGTTTGAAGCCTAAAGATGAAGCGAGGTTGTATCGGCACCCGTACCCATCCTACTTTGATGCAGTGTCACTTCCTCCGCGTTACAGAGTGCCAGATTTTTCAAAATTCTCTGGACAAGATGATATGACCACCATCGAGCATGTGAGCCGATTCTTGGCTCAATGTGGTGAGGCTGCTTCTGAGGAGGGACTCAGGCTCAGATTCTTCCCTCTGTCACTATCAGGGCCGGCGTTTACTTGGTTTACGTCGTTGCCAGCAGGATCGGTCACAGGCTGGTCCGATATGGAGAAGCAGTTCCATAAGTACTTCTTTTCTGGCCTCAATGAAATGAAGATTTCTGATTTGATTGCTATCAGGCAGAGGAACGATGAGTCCATTAAGGAGTATGTTCAACGGTTCCGTGAAATCAGGAATCGATGCTACAGTTTGAAGCTATCTGACACGCAATTGGCTGAGCTTGCATTCCAGGGTTTGCTCCCGCCGATCAAGGATAGGTTTTCTGCTCAAGAGTTTGAAACATTAGGACAGCTGGTGCAAAAGGTGTCAGCCCATGAGGTCCGATACAGGAGGCGAGGCGCACAAAGTTTTCCAAGCCAGTGTCTTATCTTTCTGATACTGAAGAAGAGGCTGATATCAACATAGCTGAATGGACCAAATCCAAAAAGCCGGTATCGTGTCCATGGGTCAAGCAGAGTCCTGAGAAATTTGGGTTTGATGTAACAAAGGCCGACAAGATTTTTGACATGCTGCTCAGTGAAAAGCTTATTCAACTTTCTGCAAATCACTCTATCCCGTCGGCCGAGGAGTTAAAGAAGCGCAAGTACTACAAATGGCATAACTCAACTTCTCATGAAACAAATGAATGCAAGGTGTTTAGGAGGGAGATCCAATTGGCTATTGAATCTGGCAAGATCAAGTTCGAAGATAACAAGAAAGCCATGAAGATCGACGGTCATCCCTTTCCTAATAACTTTGCTGATTTCTCCTTTTCTATTAATATGGTTGATATTGATGAAAAGGGGAAGTTCAAGGTGCTCACATCGGACCACGCCAAGAGTTCTGGTGCCGTTGATCCTGCAGTTCAGGTCACTGTTGAAGAGCTGCGAAGGAATCATCAGGCATTTGGGCGTGAATCTAATGCTCCTGGTGGATACGGCCACGTGTGACTTCCCAGATGCTGATTAACAAGTACAAAAGGCAGCAGGAAGCAGCCCGAGCATGGGAAGAGCGTGAGGAACGACGGCGTCAGAGGCGCGAATGTCAGGCAAGACGGTTTGATGAGGGGTTTGATGATCGGCGCCGACGCTGGTTTGATGATAAGTCCGATGGCCGACGCTGGTTTGATAACAGGTCCGACGATCGTCATCGGTATGGCTATAGGTCCGATTGGCATACGGACAGGCGTCAAAATTATGAGCAGTACGATCAAGATGATTGGCATACTGGAGATGTCCTTTCTTCATGTTCTGCTGGAATGAGAAGCTCAGATTGCCGTCCAAAGCAGATTGTCCTGAATGCAGTTTCCAGTATGAAGAATACAGGGCTTTTAAGAGGAGTCGATGATCGGTTCATGAACGGATCGGCGTCAGGATAGATGATCATCATCAAGGAGATAAAGGCCGGGTTGATACTCATGGCCGTAAAAATAATGAAGGCCAGGATGATACTCGTGGCCCTGAAAAAACAGAAGAAAAGGCTCCAGTTCAGGAACGGGTTAAAGAACCTCAAATGAAGCCTGGACAGTGGTGCCCATCAGGGATTTTTAGGACCAAAAAGAGACGTGTTCAGCGGTTGCGCTACCATGAGCAGATTCAGGAGCAAGAATTAGCCAAAGAGAAGAAAATTGGCGCGCTAAGATGGCCAATGACGATGAAGCAAGCGCATCGGCCCCGATAAACATGGTTTTAATGTTGCCTTATGATTTTGCTGCTCCTGATGAACAGGATGATGATGAAGCTAATTATGAATTAGAAGAAGCCGCTGCATGCTTGGTCCTTGATTCAGAAAAGGCGGTCTTTGAGAAGCCAAACGCGAATGGCTATCGGCACCTGAAGCCTCTGTACATCAAGGGATATGTTGATGGGAAGCCGATGACCAAGATGCTGGTTGATGGGGGAGCTGCCGTCAATCTCATGCCCTATTCTACATTCCGCAAGTTGGGCAAGGGAATTGATGATCTGATCAAGACAAACATGACGCTCAAGGATTTCGGCGGCAACATTTCAGAGCCTCAGGGGGCAATTCATGTAGAATTGACCATCGGCAGCAAGACATTGCCGACAGCTTTCTTTGTGATTGATGGACAGGGTTCCTATAGTATGCTTCTCGGGCGAGATTGGATTCATGCCAACTGCTGCATCCCATCCACGATGCACCAATTCTTGATTCAGTGGCAGGGCAACAATGTGGAGATTGTCCCAGCTGATGATTCGGTTAGCATTGCAACAGCCGAGTCAACGATTTGGGAGTTTGAAGGGATTGAATGCCTGTCAGGGAAAACATGGGATGGTGACTTTCTCAAGGTGTCCGATCAAGGATTACAGCCGATCCAAGCAGTCGGCTCTGAGACTTTGTTTTAAATGGCCGATTGTATAGAAGATTTTGAAGACCGAAGTGAATTCGGTAAATTAGGGTTCGGATTTACGTCGGCCGATGAATTAGAAGAGATTGACATAGGATCTGGTGATAGACCAAGGCCGACGTATATCAGTGCTAAGTTGGATCCCGAGTATAAACAAGAGTTAATAAAACTTTTGAAAGAGTATTCTGATTGTTTTGCTTGGGAATATTATGAAATGCCAGGTTTAAGCCGTAACATTGTTGAGCATCGGCTACCCATCTAACCAGGATATCGACCGCACAAATAGTACGCAAGGAGGTTTAAAGCTGAGATGTATGAACCAATTAAGGCCGAAATAACGAAGCTATTTGAAGCTAAGTTTATCAGGCCATGTCGATATGCTGAGTGGGTGTCAAATATAGTTCCTGTTTATAAGAAAAATGGAAAGCTGCGTGTTTGCATTGATTACAGGAACTTAAACAAGGCAACCCCGAAGGATGAATATCCGATGCCAGTGGCCGATATGCTTGTTGATGCAGCGTCAGGCCATAAAGTGATGAGCTTCCTGGATGGTAATGCTGGTTATAATCAGATTTTTATGGCGGAAGAAGATATTCCCAAGACTGCATTCCAATGCCCAGGTGCTCTCGGTTTATATGAATGGGTTGTTATGACTTTTGGTTTAAAAAATGCCGGTGCTACTTATCAACGTGCTACGAATTATATTTTTCACAAGCTGATCGGCAGGATAGTTGAAATCTACATTGATGATGTGGTAATCAAGTCGAAAGGTTATCAAGATCATTTAGCCAATTTGAAGGAGACGCTGGAATGCACAAGGCAACATGGACTGAAAATGAATCCGCTCAAGTGTGCTTTTGGCGTATCGGCCGGCCAATTTCTCGGTTTCCTGGTACATGAAAGAGGAATCGAGGTAAATGATCGGAACCGCAAAGCAATTGATGATATTGAGCCTCCAGTAAACAAGAAGGAATTGCAGAGTTTGATTGGAAAAATCAATTTCCTGAGGAGGTTTATATCAAATCTATCGGTCCGATTGGAAGCGTTTACTCCTCTGTTGAAGCTGAAGGATGGAGAAGAATTGGTGTGGGAGCCTAAACATCAAAAGGCATTGGATGAAATCAAGCAATATTTAGCATATCCGCCAGTTCTTATTCGACCACAAGAGGGTAAGCCGTTCAAGCTTTATTTATCAGCTTTTAATCATGCAATCGGCTCTGTTTTGATCCAAGAAGTTGATGGGAAAGAGCGAGTCATATTTTATTTGAGCCGGGGGTTGCTGGATCCAGAGACTCGGTATTCGTATGTGGAGAAGCTTTGCCTTTGTCTATATTTTTCTTGTACAAAATTGAGGCATTATTTGCTATCGGCCGAGTGCACTGTGGTATGCAGGGAGGATGTGATCAAATACATGTTGTCGATGCCAATCATGAAAGGGAGAATTGGCAAGTGGGTTTTTGCTCTGACGGAGTTTGATCTTAAATACAAATCGGCCAAAGCAGTAAAAGGGCAAGTAATGGCTGATTTGGTTGCTGATCATTGTGGACCTAATGTTAATGCTGTTGAGCAATGCACCATCGAGATTGATGTGACTGGTCTGATGAATACGGAGGCCGATGTGGTTGACGCAGTTCCTTGGACCATGTTCTTTGATGGCTCATCTTGCAATGATGGTTGCGAAATCGGCCTACTTATTATTTCGCCTCGGGGGGCAAGATTCGAGTTTGCTTATCCGATTGAAAAGTGCACAAATAATCAGGCGGAATATGAAGCATTGATGAAGGGTTTCCAGATTCTTAAAGAAATCGGCGTTCAATTTGTTGAAGTATTTGGAGATTCTTTGTTGGTCATTAATCAGTTGCTTGGTACGTATGATTGCAAGATGGATGCGTTGATGCCTTACTTTGAGAAATGCCGAGATTTGATTGACCAGTTCGCCCTGGCAACTCTTAAGCATATTCCAAGACATCATAACGAAGAAGCAAATCGGCTGGCGCAAAAGGCGTCTGGCCATCGGCCTATGTCCGATGTGATGGTGCAGGAGATACCAGAAGGAGATTGGAGGAAAGAAATCGTTGAATATTTGAAGGATTCTTCTGTCAAGACTTCCAGGAAGTTACGCTACAAATCAATCAGGCATGTCTTGGTTGAAGAGGTGCTTTATTTTCGCTCGGTTGATGGAGTCCTGTCGTGATGCATCGGACCTGAAGAAGCCAAGGTCTTGATGGGAGAAATTCATGAAGGCGTTTGTGGGGCTCATCAATCGGCGTTCAAGATGAAATGGATGATCAGGAAGAATGGATATTATTGGCCGACGATTCTGGAAGACTGCTTTGAATATTATAAAGGATGTCAGGAGTGTCAGAGATATGGAAATATTCAGAGAGCTCCAGCATCGGCTATGAACCCTGTCATCAAGCCATGGCCGTTTAGGGGTTGGGGAATTGACCTGATCGGTCAGATTTTTCCACATTCAAGCAAGGGACATAAATTCATAATAGCGGCAATGGATTATTTCACCAAATGGGTTGAAGCTATTCCTTTGAAGGAGGTGAAGTCCCAGAATGTTATCGATTTCGTTAGAAAGAACATTATCTAACGATTTGGAATTCCACAGACAATCACGACAGATCAAGGTACGATGTTTACGTCTGACGAGTTCAAAACTTTTGCTGCTGATATGGGTATCAAGCTCCTCAATTCATCGCCATACTACGCACAAGCCAACGGTCAAGCTGAAGCCTCCAATAAAAGTTTGATCAAGTTGATTGACAGGAAGATTGAGGAGTACCCTAGAAAATGGCATATTGTACTTCCTGAAGCTCTATGGGCATATCGAATGGCTTGCCATGGATCGATCAAAGTTTCTCCATATGAGCTGGTTTATGGGCATGAAGCCATTCTTCCATGGGAAATTCGTACTGGATCAAGGCGTATTGAGCTTCAGGATAAATTAAAGGCCGGCGAATACATGGAACTCATGAATAGTGAGTCCGATGACTTAGCTGTTCGTCGGCTACGCGCTCTGGAAAGCATTGAAGCTAACAAGCTCAGAGTTGCGAGGTATTATGATAAGAAAGTTAAAGGGAAAGAGTTTAAAGAGGGTGATCTCGTGTGAAAAGTCATTCTGCCAATTGGTTCTAAGGATCCCAAATATGGCAAGTGGTCGCCGAACTGGGAGGGGCCCTATCGAATCGTCCGATGTGTTCCTGGCAATGCTTATATCTTACAGACGCTTGAAGGAGAAGCGTTTCCTAAGGCGTTGAACGGGAAATATTTGAAGAAGTACTACCCTAGTATTTGGGTAAATTCGTAAAGCCGATGCTACGCGTCAGGTCTGGAAGCCGATGGAAAAATCGCCTCAAGAACAAAATATGAAAGCCGATGCGACATGCATCGCCTTAAGGGTTATATACAACAAAAGAAAAATATATTACATCATCAAGCCTTTCGATGACGGAGCAGGCTACTAGTATATTGAAACGCTTGATAAGAGGGATGAGAAAAGGAATTGCATATATATTCATATATTTCTCATACAAAGGGATTTCAGAAGGCAAAAGGATCTAATAGGCGCCGATGTATTTATTCATCATTGCAAGGATAAGTCTAGAAGGAGAAGGGCAAGAGAAAGCATAAAATTGAAGAGACATCTTCTTCCTTGAGACAGATTCTTGAACAGCTCGGCTCATTCAAAGAAATCCGCAAGTTTGAGGAGATATGCTCTGGGTGCAGTCCCTTGAAGAGCGCACCGGCGGACCGGTGGCTTTGCCCCTATCTTGAAAAGGGCATCCCATTAAACCCCTCTGAAAAACCTTCCCTTTGGTAAAACCATGAAGAACCATCACGAGGATTCTCCTAGCACAGGTTCCACCTGGATTTACTGCAGGATCAGAAAAGGGGGGAGTACCCTATACTATTTCACGAGAAATCTTCTAGCAGAAGAGGAGGGGAGGATTGGCTCCCATATCGAAGAGAAGGAGTTTGTGTTCTGTCATGAATATTAGCTGCGCCATGGCAAAAGAATGGTGAAAGAAGGAGAACCTGAGACAGGTATTTATAGCCGGCGATCGGTAAAGGAATTAAAGGAAAGGTGGGAATCTGAAGGGTGCTCGCTGAAACTGTCCAAATAAAGAACAGTATTCTCGTGAAGATATGTCATTGATTCAGTGCTGATATGATTAAAGAAGAGGAGCGTCTTTTGAGGAACTGCATTGAAGAGTCGTTTCGCCTGGGTTAATAAACGCATGGGTACCCGTGACATAAGGTGCATGGTTTCATATTGTTGACGCGGAAAATCGGCGGTCGTATCCTCCGCGTGCAGCACACGAAGACCAGGGAGATCTGCTTCGCTCCAGTGCCAGCCCACACTCCAGTTTAGGTTCGCAGCATGCCAGTCAATTTGACCTGAAATTGACAAGGAGATAAAATAGTTAAATTACTCTTTGATTGTGCCGGCTCTATTTCAGACGATGGAGTAACGTCGAATTTTAGCCAAGACCCAATCAGGCACGTGTCGGCCGATACCAATCGGACCTCAAAATCGGACTTCATTGATGACGTCAATCAGACCGAGTAATCGGACCTCAATCAGACACCGAATCGGACCTCAGAATCGGACCAATTAGGATCGGACCTTGATTGATATAACAGATTAGCCTTTGAATAATAAAATAAAGCATAAAACAAGGCCAATATGTAAAGTAATGGATCAGCTGTGTCTTGAAACAAGATATCAAATAATCAAAGTGTAAGCCGATACATTGTCCATCTTGCCTAGTTGCCAGTTTGACTCATCTTATCGGACCATCTAACTAGCCAATCGGACCATAACTTTTTCAGAGAAATCTAGCTCCGACGTAGGGAATCTAGATTTCTCCAGCTATGATCAAATCAGATAGCTAAATAGTCAAATTCAACTTACCAATCTAACAACTAAACAAGATGCTCGCACAGATGTTAATCAGATTAAGCAAATAAGCAGATAAAACATTAACAGAGTCATTCTGATTCTAAGATATGCTACCAAATAATCAAGCATGACCTAGCTCCGACGTAGGGAATCTAAACCACACTTAACATTTAAATAGCAATAAGGCATAACCAAAGCTTCCTTTGACTAATCAAGATGAATCTAGCTCCGACGTAGGGAATCTAAACCAAGCATGACAATCAAAGATTAATCTAATCGTATTGCAAAGATCCAGCTCCGACGTAGGAAATCTACACCAGTGCAATACTCAGAGAACAACCAGATTAAACCACAAAGCAGGATCGGACCTAGAACGATGCTGTAAGATAAATATTGCTTAAATCGGACCAAGACCAATGCTCAAAGCCGTTGAAGAAGTAGAATTGATTCACATGGCGTAGATCTAAACCAATCTAGCAACTCCAAACAAACCGCAAAACTGCCTTTAGTAACCAAGATGAGTCTAGCTCCGACGTAGGGAATCTAGCCTAATCTTGATATCTAGCTCCGACGTAGGGAATCTAGACTTAAAGTGCAGTCCGATAAACGATAATCTGTTGGATAATCAATATTGATCTAGCTCCGACGTAGGGAATCTATATCAATCTTGCTTATCCAGAGATAAATCGGTTGAACAGTATAAACGAGAAAGGGCGATGCGCCTCAATTCAAAGCCTATACTAGTTCGATAAATTGACTAACTTACTGGTAAGCCGGAGATCAGAACTGATGCAGCCCGTCCACCAATGAGCTTCGTCGGTTACTACTACTAGGGTTTTTGGCGTGAAGCCGGGTTGTATTGATTGTGAGAATAGTTTTTACAATGGACGAGGGTTCATATTTATACCCTGGTCATGGAGAGTCCTGATCGGACCAGACTAACTTGCGAACAAAGTAAACTAAGCTTAACATAAAACGGGACTCCCATACGCCTTCTGAAAAGGAAATAGCCCCCGCATCTGATACACTTCCTTCTTAGCCGACACGCCCTTCTTCCATCATCAGATCGGACTTCTTGTTTCATCGGACTCCTCTTCAGCATCGGCTTCCTTCTCTGTCATCTTCTGTTTGACCATTCAACGGGCCCACTACGCAGTCTCAACCTCACCACGTCACCATCTGATTCAGCATGTCAAGTGCGAAAATCCGGTGTCAACACATATATTGTTCGTTGTCAAAGGCATCATCACTCGGGAGAGAGAAGGAAGAAGATGAGCAGTGCGAGTTCTTGGCGAAGAAGGAGGAGTGAACAGCGTGGCCTCTGGCAGGGGTTTTTAGAAAATGGTTGTGGCCCGAAAATCGAGGAACCACACAGTGCAAGGATGGGAAGTCTCGGCACGAAAATCGGTGAAGGAGTTATGATGACAGATACGAATTTTGGAATAAAACATATTTTATCCCAAAATTGGGGGGCATGTGTTGACACCAGATTTTCGCACCGGATATGCTGAGTCAGATGGTGACGTGGTGAGGTTGGTACTGCGCGGTGGGCCCGTTGAATGGTCAAACAGATGATGCCGGAGAAGGAAGCCGATGCAGGAAAGGGGGTCCGATAAGCAGGAAAGTCCGATCTAATGATGAATGAAGAAAGGCGCATTAGGCTAAGAAGGAAGCGTAGCATGAGCGGGGACTATTTCCTTTTCAGAAGGCGTATTGAGAGCCCCATTTTATATTAGATTTAGTTTACTTTATCTGCAAGTTAGTCAAGTCCGATCAGGACTCCTCATGACCAGGGTATAAATATAAACCCTCGTCCATTGAAAAGAACTATTCTCACAATCAATACAACCCGGCTTCACGCCAAAACCCTAGGAGTAGGTTAGAGTAGATCGACGAACTCATTGGTGGACGGGCTGCATCAGTTCCTGATCTCCGGCTTACCAGTAAGATTGTCAACTTATCGAACTAGTGTAAGCTTCGAATTGAGGCGCATCGCCCTTTCTCGTTTATACTGTTCAACCGATTTATCTTTGGATTATCAAGATTGGTCTAGATTCCCTGCGTCGGAGCTAGATCTCTATTGATCATTCAGTAGTTAATCGTTTACCGAGTTGTTCTTTTAGTTTTCGGGCTTGATCTAGATTCCCTGCATCGGAGCTAGATTCATCTTGTTTATTAGAAGGCAGCTTATGCGGTTGTTTGGAGTTGCTAGATTGATTTAGATCTGCGCCATGTGAATTAATCTGATTCTTCAACAGCTATGAGCATTGGTTTAGTCCGATTTGAGCAATACTTATCTTACAATATCATTCTAGGTCCGATTCATCTTCACAGCTTTATCTGGTTGTTCTTTAGGTGTTGCGTTTGATTTAGATTCCCTGCGTCGGAGCTAGATTCTTGCAACATACTAAAGATTGATCTTTGATCGTCACGATTGATTTAGATTC
>CM014274.1:2087689-2102493 GCA_004135705.1 Alloteropsis semialata
ATACTCAGCCTTGCTTGTGGCTTAACTTTTCAGATATTGGTGAAGGTTATGACCCTGTTGCTGCTTTGACTTGGCCTGGTGTGCTCCCTGATGGTTGGACAGTCGAGTGGGGGCCGTCTGAGTCCGACTCAGGCCGCGGGGATTAAATGTCATATGTGGGCTCCATGTGATGTTATGTGTATCGACGTTTAGACTTCCGCTGTATTATAACTCTGGTTTGTAATAACTAAAACATATGCACTGTATTTGTATAATTATCTATGTGAACCCCGTGTTGTAAAATTTGTGATGAGTTGTACTGCCTGAGCCCACCTTCGAGTGGGACTGCTGCTATTTTGTTTCGGTCGAGAGAAAAATGTGGTGTAATCGGGAAGGTATCCGACGGATTGCACGATTAACTCGGTTTAGGGGCGTGGCGCACTGCTGTGATAGTGGTCCCATGCTCTTAAGCCGGATTAATTGGGACGGTCTGCCACAGCAACGGTCGCGGTCAGTTTCTCTTCCCCCAGGGCGACTCGCGACTCTCCGCCGCCCTCGTGTCGAGGGCCGCCGCCGCCACCTCTTGGTCCCCGTTTCCCCTCGTTTCCGGCCTCCTGGCGGGTGGCAAGGGGAGCGGGGGTCCATCCTTTAATAGATCTACTATTTTGTTAGGTTTTTTCCAATAATTTTTCTTTCCTCCATAATAATTAGGTTAGGTCTTGGATCGTCTTTTCGATGTTTTCGATCTGGCTTTCTTTTTCGTACTGGATTTCCTCTAGGGGATGTGTCGTTTTCTTCAAAGGCCATGCTGTGTTTGTATTGGTTGATACTACATATTATCGGACATGAGGAGCAGCAGGTGTACGTGATGATTGGTGGCATACCTTGGTCCGATGGAGATAATGCTTATGGTGGCCGACAGCCCCGAGTTCGTGAATGATCGGCTGATGATGATATATGCGCTGCACTGTCTGCTACTGATGACCACGCCGACGCGAGACCTGATGGCCGATGTAGTTGTTCTATTGTCAGAAATGCCAAAGTCCGATGAAGCTATTTCTGATAAGTGAGCAGCCGATGGTGCCGATGGAGACGACCCACAGCCCGATGGGTCGATGCAGAGACACCATGGTCCGATGAGCTGGTTCGATGGAGACGATCTGGATCAATATCAAGCTATATATCAAGCCGGTGGAATTTCTGATATTGCAATTTAAAATATTGGTCATCGGCTGCAAGAAAGTTCAATTTTTTATTCAATGCTGCAACATAAAAAAAAGGGTCGTCAAATGTATTTCAGCAGGATCGGACCAAAGGAAAAGTTAGCCGATACCGAGAAGTAGTACATACATCAGCTGTTGAGTCATGGAGATAATGCTTATGGTGGTTGATGGGAGCCGACGTAATTTCATCTGGGAATATTATACTTCTATTTTCTGTCAACGGCCAATGATCAGGACTCAGAAGCATTGAAGAATGTTTTTACCTCTGGTATATCAGTTGTCCGGATGTCTTCATCAGCTATACATTAAGAAGTCTTTGAGTGGTGAACAAACAAGATGGCCGATGAAGTTTGAGTATTTTAATCGGCAAGTAGAGGATTACAGATACGGAGTCCGATGGAAGCTAGCCAATAGAGTCCGATCGTGCTGCATTTATTTCTCCAATGACCAATTGGGTCCGATTGAATGTTCTTTGTACGCTACGATGGGAACACAAAGACATTAAACCACTAGGCCGATGGAGCTTCTAATATTGCAATTAAAATATTATCAGATCAAGCGTTGGCATCGGACATCAATTAATTGAAAAAGGGGTCATCGGCTAGCTTAAGGATATAGTAGTTGTCAGCCTCAGAGTCTATAGATCGGCTTATGAACGACAAAGCCGATGGTCCGATTAGGGTGCAGTTGATGGTTTTTGTTAAGCAAAAAAGCTGACGAGGCCTTTCCAGGAGTGATTAAGTGATTTACTGGTGAAAGACAAATTTATCGGCTCGAGGAACAAATAATTCGAAGCATGAAGAATTCATACTTCGAACTGGGGGGGCTTGTGTTGACACCGAATTTTGACCAAATCCAGAGTTAAAAGGATGTCGGATAATCGGCTGCTAGCGTATAGCCAATGATCGGTAAGTTCCTGATGACTAGAATAATCGGTCAGCAGCAGTGGCAAAATCGGCCAGCAGCAGCAATCGGCAGGGAGAGTAATCGGCAGGAGTACAGGAAGAATCGGCTAGCAGTATAAAGAAATAAAATCGGCCGGTGTGCAAATGTAGACTTCACGTGATTGGTTGGTAAAAGAATATTTAAAGGAGACAAGGATGACATCAAGGCAGAGCTAGCACGTGCATGCCCAAGGTGATTAAGAATAAAATAATAGGGAGTGGCCACATAAAAAGTCCAGGTGACTCACGCTAATCACGCGGATCAGACGGATTGGAAGATGCTTCAATTAGTAAGGTCTCTGCACGAGGGAAAGTGGAGTCCATGTATTTTTTATATTTCCTTTCATTTAGATATTTCGTCTTTAGCAAGTTTGGAGTGCCGCCGTAACCGGCTAGAGGTCATTAGTCTAGGATATAAATATGTACTCCCGTCCCCTGTAATAGGTTATCTCTCGATCAATACACAAACTAGCATCACGCCAAAACCTTAGGAACCATGTAGTTTATCGACGAGTTCTTCAGCAAGCTGGGCTGCATCAGTCTTCGATCTCCAGTCTGCCGTGAGTTCCGTCACCCGAATCGATCTAAGCTTTGATCTGAGGCGCATCGCCCTCTTCTCGTTTGGATGGTTCAATTACCGAATTAGCGTAAGCTTTGAATTGAGGCGCATCGTCCTTTCTCGTTTATGCTGTTCAATCGATTTATCTCTGGATCGTCAAGATTGATTTAGATTCCCTGCGTCGGAGCTAGATTACTCTTGATTATTCGGTGATTAATCAGGTAACATATCGGTTTTACTTTGCTTATTCAATATAATAGCCAATCTGTTACTATGACGGGTTGTTCTTCGAGTTTTCGGGTTTGATCTAGATTCCCTGCGTCGGAGCTAAATTTCTCTTGATTATTAGAAGGCAACTTATGCGGTTGTTTGGAGTTGCTAGATTGATTTAGATCTGCGCCATGTGAATTAATCTGATTCTTCAACAGCTATGAGCATTGGTTTTAGTCTGATCTGAGCAATATCAATCTTACAACATCGTTCTGAGGTCCGATTCATCTTCACAAGCTTAATCTGGTTGTTCTTTGAGTGTCGGGTTTGATCTAGATTCCCTGCGTCGGAGCTAGATTTCTCTTGATTATTAGAAGGCAGCTTATGTGGTTGTTTGGAGTTGCTAGATTGATTTAGATCTGCGCCATGTGAATTAATCTGATTCTTCAACAGCTTTGAATATTGGAACGATCTTGTTACTTGATTGCTTATTTGCTTAATCTGATTAATTACCTGTGCGAGCATCTTGTTTAGTTGTTGGGTTGGTGAGTCGAGTTTGATTGTTTAGCTATCTAGTCTGATCATAGCTGGAGTATGTGCGCTGCATCCATCTGTGAAACCGTGTCGAAACAGTTTTGGTCCGATTGGTATGGCTAGATGGTCCGATAAGATGAATCAAACCGGCAACTAGGCGAGGTGGACAGCGTATCGGCCTTATTCTGTACTGATTATATTCTGCAAAGGCGTGGCCGGTTCGCTATATGATATCGATTATGCTCCTTGTCAGTTGAATGGTCAAACTGACTGGCACGCCCCGAATTTCAAGATACAGGACTTGCGCCGGAGTTAAGCAAATCTCCCAGGCCTTCGTGTTGCATGCATGGAAATCCACTGGCCGGGTTTTTTGCGTCAACAGCGAGAAAACTCTTGAATGCACAGGGAAGCACGGTTTGAAGATGAATCCTAACAAATGTGCATTTGGAGTATCGGCTGGATAGTTTTTGGGATTCATGGTTCATGAAAAGGGTATTGAAGTTGGACAAAAGAGCGTGAAAGCTATCAAAGATGCTAAGCCGTCAACCAATAAAACGAGTCTCCAGTCGTTAATCGGTAAGATTAATTTTGTTAGAAGATTTATTTCAAATTTATCTGGAAGAATTCGTCCCTTCTCTCCGCTGCTGAAATTGAAAGCCGACGAAGAATTCGTATGTGGAGAGAAGCAGCAGAAGGCATTTGATGAAATAAAGCAATATATGATGACGCCGCCAGTTTTAATTCCACCTCAGAGAGATAAACCATTCCGATTATATTTGTCGACCGATGAGTTGTCAATCGGGTCTGTTCTTATACAAGAATTTGAAGGAAAAGAAAGAGTGGTTTATTATTTGAGTCAGAAATTGATTGATGCGGAAACAAGGTATTTACCGTTGAAAAATTATGTTTATGCCTATATTTCTCGTGCACTAAGTTGAGACATTATTTATTATCTTCTGAGTGCACGATCGTTTGCAAGACCGATGTGGTCAAGTATATGCTGTCCATGCGGATGTTAAAAGGAAGAATCGGAAAGTGGATATTGGCATTATCGGAGTTTGATTTGAAATACGAATCGGCTAAAGCGGTCAAAGGGCAAGTGATGGCTGATTTTGTAACACAACACATCGGAGATGAAGTTAAAATGGTTGAGCCGATGCCTTGGACGCTGTTTTTTTATGGGTGTTCATGTGGCCAAGGATGTGGCATCGGAGTCATTATTATTTCACCTTGGGGCCAAATGTTGAATTCAGCTATCCAATGGATCCAAGTTTTACAAATAATCAGGTTGAGTATGAGGCATTACTCAAAGGGTTAAAATTATTATTGGAAATCGGGGCTGAAGCTGTTGAGATTTTTGGAGACTCCCAGTTGGTGATTTATCAATTAATCGGTAAATATGAATGCAAATATGATATTTTGATTAATTATTTTGAAGAATGCCGACTATTATTAAAGGAATTTATGATGGTTAATATTGAACATATTCCCAAGGCTCAAAATCAAGAGGCCAACAATTTGGAACAAGCTGCTTCTGGTTATCGGCGTTTTCATGAGATTATGACAATAGAACCAGAAATCAGAGATTGGAGGTATGAAATTGTAAATATCTTAAGGATCCATCACAAAAGGTTTCTAGGAAACTAAGATTCATGGCTGTTAAATATGTGTTGCTCGATGATCAGTTGTATTATAAGACGATTGATGGTGTTGCTCCGATGTTTGAGTAAATCGGAATTCAAAGATATGATGGATGAGGTGCATGGAGGAGTTTGTGGTGCGCATCAATCGGCTTATAAGATGAAATGGATAATCAGAAAGGCAGGTTGTTTTTGGCCAACGATTTTGGAAGATTGTTTTGAATATTATAAAGGTTGCCAAGGATTCCAGAAGTTTGGGGATGTACAAAAGGCGCCTGCATCAGCCATGAATCCGATTATCAAACCGTAGCCTTTTCGAGGATGGGGAATTGATTTGATTGGACAAATTTATCCATCATCGAGTAAGGGACATAAATTCGTATTGGTAGCAACTGATTATTTCACAAAGTGGGTCGAGGCGATTCCTTTAAAGGTTGCTGACTCTAAAAATATGGTGGAATTCGTTAAGGAACATATTATATATCGGTATGGTATTCCTCAAACTATCACGACCGATCCGGGGACTATGTTTATGTCTAACGAATTTCAAGATTTTGCTGCCAGTATGGGAATTAAATTATTAAATTCTTCTCCTTATTATGCGCAAGCCAATGGTCAAGCAGAGGCGTCAAATAAAAGTATTATCAAAATTATCAAATGGAAGATTGATGAACAACCGAGGCGGTGGCATTTAACATTGACCGAATCGTTATGGGCATATCGGATGGCATGTCATGGTTCTACTCAATTGTCCCCATATCATTTGGTTTATGGACATGAGGTTGTTCTGCCTTGGGAGGTCAAAATCGGATCAAGACGAATATCGGAACAAGGAAACTTGACTGCCGATGAGTATAAAAGTTTGATGAATTTTGAGTTGGATGGTTTGGCTGAAACCCACTTGAGAGCTTTGGAAAATATGGAAAATAATAAAGCACGTGTTGCTAAGTATTATGATAAAAAGGTTAAGCCAAAAGAGTTCATCGAGGGAGAATTGGTTTGGAAGCTGATTTTGCCGATAGGGACTAAAAGTTCTAAGTTTGAAAAATGGTCGCCCAATTGGGAGAGTCCCTATTGTGTGAATCAATGCGTTCCTGAAAATGCGTATATTTTGGAAACATTGAAAGGAGAAGAATTTTCTAAAGCGCTTAACAGAAAATATTTGAAGAAGTATTACCCAAGTATTTGGGTCGATTCTTAAAGCCGATATTCCAAGCGATGTCGACTAAGATAGCTGATACGATACGTATCGCCTTAATGACAAAAATATTTACAAGTTTATCGATGATCAATGTCATCGGATCCAACCAGTTCATCGATGATCGATGTCCTCGGAGCAGTACAACCAAAGGTTTTAATATTACAAGTATTTGCGGATCATTTCGAACGCGCCCAAGCGAATATTGTCAATCTTCTGGATTTCTTCTAGATCTTCTACATCGGAGCCGGGAACATTCTTGATGCTTCTGTGAATTTGGCGAACCTCGTCTAGGCGCTTCTGCATGTTTTCCTGTGCCGATGCAATAGATGCTGGAATTTGACTAAGCTGTCCTTGAGTATCTGATATTTCCTTGCGGATTTCTTCAAATCTCTTAAGCAGCTCAGCTTCAATACCTTGGAGCTCCTTGATCCGATTCTCCAGTTGCTTTGACCTTGTTTTCAAGGTCTTGATTAGGGCCTGCATGTCTTTCAATTATTCTCTGCCGTCGTCGTATTTTTTGGCTAAGTCCTGCTGAGCCAGTCACTTCGATATCCTTTGACGAGCTGCAGCAACTTGAGGCTGGTGCCCTTCAATAAAGGCGGCAGGAATGATTGCGCTTTCTAGTTCCGATGGCAGTTGACCTTTCAATTCCTTGAAGATTTGGCAAATTGGTTCTGCATCTTCTACAAGGACGGCAGTACTCTTGTTCAGATGAGTCAATATTTTCTTGAGTTTTGCCTTGACCTCATCGGAGACAGTGGTGGAGGATTGTGCAGAGCTTATTTCTTCGTCCCCGATTGCGGCGTCCAGGTCGAGTGATGCGAAGCTCATGACCGAAGAATCTTGTGCCTGAAAAAAGACATTAATGAACAAGTGTTATTCAAATAATAAATTGATACAAAAGATCAGTCGATACCAATTTAAAGAGTCCTTCGCGGACGTAATTGGGTACTTCTGTTGTTATCGGAGCTTGGAGAGTGGATGGCTCAATAAGGGGTGTCTCTTGGGTTGGTGCGATCGGAGGGGTTGCGGGTTGTTGAGAAGATTGTTGTTGAATGGCGCTTGCCTCTGATTGTACATTTACAGCCGGCTCTTCCACGATTACGGACTGTTGAGATTGAAATCTGAACATCGAGTTTGGAGTGTTTGAAAAGATTACGTGTTGAGCCGATTCTGTTTGAATGTCCTGAGCCGGGGCCGGTTGAGGATCGGGTAGTATGATATTTGTTTGTTGAAGAAGGAATTATCATTACCGATTTATTTCAAGAAATACAAGATGGATAGAATCGGATTGTTACCGCTACTGCATCGAGAAGCATCTTGACGCCTTGGGCAGCTTTTTCTGCAATTTCTTCGGCAGCGCGAGAGGTTGATTGGCCGAGAATCTTTCCCTTTTATATCGGCGGATTTTATAAAGAGTTATTTGCTTGATTTTCAAGGGAAGAATCGAAAGTGCGAAGAAATCGTACCGGAGTATGACTTTTCTTCAGTTTCTTCGGCACACTCACCCTGGTGGGAGCGATTTTCCTCTTGCCTTTGCCATCCATAAAATCTGCAAGGGATGGCGCAGAAGAGCCGATTCTTGGGTCTGGAGTCCTAGCGGCGTATCGGATCTGTTTCCCATTGTTGCTCACCGCTGGCACGTTCTCTTTAATTGGCTGTCAAAGAAGTAAGATACAAATTGTGGAGGTTATTTGAACAAAAGTTGAATGAAGAGAAAAAAATTTCAAGCAAGAAAGCTTACAGGATTTTTCAAGGCCTCGAAATCGGAGTCTATTAGACTGCAGTAGGTGATGGCCGGGATTCTGAATAAATGAAGAGTGAGCTCTTTCCACCATGAAGAGTCAGGACGGAAAGCTGGTGCATAGCCATTCAGGAATTTCGAAATCGGCTTGAGGGGCAAGTGCCATGATCCGATCCATCTCCAAGTCGGTTGACACCGATTCACGGTGTTTGATTTTATCTGCGAAGTATAGGCCGATCGGGAGTTGACCAAATCCTAGCTGACGTGCTGCCACCGATGGTTGTAAAATTCATAAGATGAATTCTTGCGGCCGTATGCTATGTTGCTACCAAGGATGGCAGGTGTGATGAAAGACTTGAGGATCGGTAGGATTGTTGCAAGCTCATTCTGAATATTGAACAGAGAAAGTTCATAATCACGATCAGGATCGGCATAGGCGAAGTAGTGGAGACACTCCGATGCAATCCCATGGTAGAAGCTTTCAAAAAAGATGGCCATATTTTTTGAACCGGCCGGTTCACTGGTTTCATAAAAAACCGGCCGGTTCAACCGGTTTTTAACGGTTCGATTGCATGGACGATCTTTTAAGTGAACCGGACCGGTCTAGGCTCTGGTTCACGGTTTTTCCGGTCGAACCGCCGGTCCGGTCCGGTGCTAATAACTATGGTTTCCTTACGTGTCAGCATGCGTAAGCACCACCCAGCATGCAGTAGATCAGAATCTGCTGTGACAGCGGCAAAGCAAGTCAGCAAGGCACGTCGCTTTTGTTTTGGGCCATAGCCTATTAGGCGCCGAGCTGACCAGCCTGTTCGCTTGGCTTATCAGCCACCAGCCAGCAGTACTTTTCTCTCACAACAAATCAGCACCAGCCATCAGCCAGCCAGCAGTACTTTTCTCTCACAACAAATCAGCACCAGCCACCAGCCGCCAGCCAACCGAATACGCTGAAGTTACTCCATGCGGAGGGCGAACGCAGCCAGGACCATCGTCAGACAACGATCCACCGTGCGGAGCGCCGACGCAGCCAGGCCCGACCCGCCGGTAGTTTCTTGCTCGGCCTCGGCGCCTAGCCACCGAGCAACTCGACGTTGCCAAGGCCGCACGCACGCACCCGCCTCTCATCCGGTCCCCTCGCCTCTGCTAGTCTGGTGGCCGCCGCGAGCTCTCTGACAACCATGTAGCCGTCGGCCTTGATCTGGCCACCATGGGCCAAAGGCCCACTTGATCGGCTGCGATAAAGGAAAATACAAAACACAACACATTCTCCTGCATTGTTACTTGTTAGTTAGGTCTATAGAAAATAGAAAAATTGACAAAGTAACCTTACAAATTTTGCAACAAGGTAAACCATACTTCCTACGAATCGAAATATTTTTCGCCGCTGTTTTTTCCCAAAATATTTGACTTTTCATTTTATTCAAAATTTTTTATACAATAGAACAAGTCACACTTAAAGTAAATATAATGATAAAATAAATCACAGCAAAAAAATGGTAAATGGCATATATATATATATGTATGTATGTATATATATATGATATGTATATATATATATGTATATATATATATTATATGTATATATATGTATATATATATATGTGTATATATATGTATATATATATATATATATATGTATATATATATATACCCTATATATATATAGAGAGAGAGAGAGAGCGAGGCTAAAATGCAACAAGGTGCATTTTGTATAGGAAACGCACAGACCCTAGCAAGACTACCGAAAAAGAAAAAAACCAGCGCTCTCGCACTCCCGCGCCTCGCGCTCCCGTCCACCCACTGCCTGCATGCATGTTGCATGCATAGAATCTTTTTGTGTTCAAAACTTCAATTCACTTTTTCTTCTAAACCGTAAGTCGAATCGACGAACCGTTTGTTGCATCTTACTCGAAAAAATGTGCTTAACAAAACAAGATCCAACATAGATATATTTCGTGCATTTTTTGTTAGTTGCAACTCGGAAGCATATACAATTGCAACTCGGAAGCATATACAATTGCAACTCGGAAGCATATACAATTGCAACTCGAGTTGCAACTCTGTACGCAACAAATGTTTACGCAAATGCAACAAATGTTTATACAAATGCAACAAATGTTTGTACAAATGCAATAAATATTTAGTTTCGTGCCACAAAGACAAAGACATTCAAAAATACAACGCAACAAATGTTCAAACAAATGCAACAAATATTTATTTTTGTGACAAAGGGACAGAAACATTCAAAAATATAACACAACAGACAAATGCAACAAAATGCTTAGATAATAGGTGAAAGTCAAACATTTGTTGCAATTGCAATCGAATAGCATACAGCTGCAAATCCAGTTGCAACTCTGGGCGCAACTGAAAGTCAAACATTTGTTTTTTTCTTTTTCCAAAAAAAAGTCAAACATTTGTTTTTTCTTTTTCCAAAAAAAGTCAAACATTTGTTGTAATTGCAATCGAATTGCATACAGCTGCAAATCCAGTTGCAACTCTGAGCGCAACTAAAAGTCAAACATTTGTTTTTTTATTTTTCTGAAAAAAGTCAAACATTTGTTTTTTTCTTTTTCCGAAAAAAGTCAAACATTTGTTGCAATTGCAATCGAATTGCATACAGCTGCAATTCCAGTTGCAACTCTGGGCGCAACTGAAAGTCAAACATTTGTTTTTTCTTTTTTGAAAAAAGTCAAACATTTGTTGCATTTATTAAACAAAAAGACATTTGTTGCAATTGCAATCGAATTGCATACAGCTGAAAATCCAGTTGCAACTCTGGGCGCAACTGAGTTGCAACTGGATATGGTGCAAATATAACATGTATAGAGTTGCAAATGAAAAGCACACAGAGTTGCAATTCACTAAAATAACATGAAATATATTCATGTTGGATCTTGTTTTGTTAAGCACATTTTTTCGAGTAAGATGCAACAAACGGTTCGTAGATTTGACTTACGGTTTAAAAGATATCACATTTTTTCAATTCGAATCAAGGAAAGATTCTCCACATGCATGTATCTGGTGGGTGAGTAGAGACGTGAAGCAAATGAGCTGGCATCACGCGTTTGGTCTGGATCATTAGTTTTGCATGCATGCATGTGCGCTCGCTGGGGTCTGTGCATTTGCTATATAAAATGCACCCAGGTGCATTATAGCAAAACACTATATATATATATATATATATATATATATATATATATATATATATACATACACACACACACAACAATATTTTCAATAATAAGAATGTTCAAATCATGATAAAAAAATCAATGGAAAATATTTCGGTACATAAGGAGTACAATTTGTTAGAATAGGATAATTAGTGATCAATTAGCAATTAGTTATGTCATTAGTAAAAGACACCCATTCACGAAGAGGCACCTATTCGGTAGGGGTGTGTCCCTCCGAAAGGACATGTTCATGCCTCTTCCCCATGTATAAATATGTAAACCAACACTTCATTCATTTAATCAATATACAATCACAGATTCATTCTCTCAATCAGTTCTCATTTACATTGAAGCATAGATTATTCTAAACACAATTTTAACCCACCATTGTCCCTTCGTCTAGTTGGGGAAAAAAAAGAGACGGGATCATTCCACCCAAAATTTATTCTCCAATAATAAAAAGAATGGTTTATTTTGTTTCTCCAACCAAAACGAACGGGACCCCATGCACTCCCACCCGACTCATGCCAAAAAGAACACAGTAACATTTTTCAGCTCAAATATGGCTTGTACGATCATTATAAAAGGAGGAAAGACACAGAGTAAATCACAAAAATCTGCCATTATTGCATTGCACGTACAGCTTTTAGCTGAAAATTTTTAAGGTCATACACATTTCGATTGTTTTCTTAAATATTGACATATGATAATGATATGCAAAATTTTGGATTTTTCTTTTTTGGAGAATATCGCCAGAGTTACGGCGATAGGGCCTTTGTCTTCATTTTTACATCGATTAAAAACAAATAATATTTCAAGTGGGGAAAAACAGAGACCAGGCCATGTCCCATGTGCACAATCTTTTGTTCTTTGTTTTTTCAGACTTTTTTTTGAGCAATGTTTTTTCAGACCATTGACCAGAACAAGAAACATACTATACATTAAGAGAGCACACAATAAGATGTCAAATGCACACTGAAGTAATGGACAATTCGAGTCTGACCTAATGATCATACATGTCATTTGAAGTTTGACCTTTGAAGGGGACTTTTTTTGTGGCGAATGAAGTAGTAATGAACAATTCGAGTTCACAAAGGGGAACCGGTACTACTGAATGTACAAAACGAATACTATGCACAAAGGGAGTACTAATTTCCAACTTATTATTTATTATATTACAAATGAATGAATGAATGAACTATGTGTATGAACATCATCCTACACCAATCGAGAGCCGCTAAAGACTACAAATGTGCCGGCAAGCGCAATGAGAATCTGTCCATGGAAATTAATGCTTTCGTCAGGCGCTCATCATGATCTTGAACTCGTCGAAGCTGAGGACGCCGTCGCCGTTGAGGTCGAACCTGCAGATCATGGCGCGGCAGTCGTCGATCTCCTGGTGCGTGCCGAGCCTGCTGAGCATGCGCTTGAGGCTGGTGGGGGTGATGCAGCCCGAGCCGTCCATCTCGTACATGCCGAACGCCTCCCGGAGCCCCCGGTGGCGCTCCTCCTCGCCGACCTCGGCGTGCACCAGGCGCGCGAACTCGTCCCCGTCCAGCAGCCCGTCGCCGTCCGCGTCCACCGAGGCCACCAGCGCCTCGGCGTCCTCGGCCGCCACGTCCTCGCCCAGCGTCGCCTTCATGCACAGCCGCAGCTCCGCCGCGGAGATCCTGCCGTCGGCGTCCTTGTCGAACGCGGCGAACAGGGACCCCAGCTCGCTGGCGGACGACGACCTGATAACCATCCTCCTCCCGATCGGTCTGCGCTTCGCTTGCTAGCAGAGAGATGTCTGATGTCTCGGCGAGCTGGCGATCGAGCAGTAGATAGAGGAGCTCCTCACAAATCACTCCTGTAGTCCTGTTGCTGTCTGTGTGCAGTGCTCTATCTCTCTCGTCGATTAGCTTGGTGCTACGTTGCCGGCAAACATGGCGGCCACGGCGTCGTGGTTATATACCAGAGGCCTCTGCCTCTGTGCCTGTCGCGGACGGGGCTGGTCATTAAGGAGACGCGCATTTTGGAAGCTTCACGGCATGGCGGGAAGGGGAAGACGAGATCGAGAAGGCAAGGTCGTCGCGGCCATGCCGTGTGGCAGCTTGGACCAACCAAAGGGCGCGAGGAAATACACTTTAATACGGAGGACGTCCTAGTGGACTGAAAAAAAAAAAACTTGAATGAGAACTATGGAAATTCCGTGGCGTAGGAGACGACGTTTCAGCGTGGCGGCCGCGGTTCGGCCTCCTGTCCTGTCCTGGGAACAGAATAGATTCCGTGCAGGTGCAGTGCCGGGAAAAAACAGAGGAAGACGCCGAGGATCTTCCGGGTGGGACCCGCCGGCGTGTTGTTCTCCGGTCCGACTTGGCCTATGGGTTGGTCGACGGCGGCCGGTGGCTCTTATCCGGTGGCCCGTACGGCGCTCCGCGTCCTTTTTCTCTGGTGTCGCCATCCTACTATTACTATGCTGTTCCATGGAAAATCTTTATCTGATGGTCTCCGTGAAGCTATTCTTCTTATGGCTTTGATTCAAAAAAAAATGGCAAACGGAAATTCGCACGCACGCGAGCGTTTGAAAAATTGAGTTGTAAATTACATTCAACCTTTCCTCATTGCTTGACGTTTCACTTGTGAAACTCGGTAATCTGGATTACTAAGTTAGTTATAGCAGCCTGCATATTTCAAAAGTAGACGTCAGTAGGTGAACACGTGAAGTTCCCGTAAATTTCTAGATTCGGTGGGCAGCTCTCCTCTCCTGCCCCCGTATATGATGACGTAGACGCTTTGTTGTTATGCCCAAAGCCCAACTGGTTGCTTTTGCGTTGACCCTGCCTTCATCAGACTTGCGCAAGTTGTTTTTTACTCTGTTACCATCAAGGTAACTTGTACTACTACGTTACCACGTAATAACGGTGTAAAGATGCGCCCATGTTTTTGCAACTTGATAAGCAACATCACGAAATGTTCTTCGAGCATGTTCGTTTATTTGTAATACTCATGGATTTGAAGGAGATTTGAGAAGAATTTTGCTTTATTGGAGATTTAACCTTTTTCAATCCACTTCAATTCCACTCCAACTGAACGAGCCATTAGCCATAGATTTCGGAATCTGGCTGTCCGGATTCAGCTTTGCACGCATGATCGATGGCCACACTGAAACAGGACGTTCGCACTGACAGACAAACAGCAAGTTCACTATCCGTTCGATAATTCTTAGGATGGATGATGATTTACACTGACCAGTCACATTCAGACAGGAACTAAGAGCATCTCCAACAGATCCCCTTTCTATTCCCTTTTTCCTTTAATTTTTTTCAATCCCCTTTAACTCCTCTCCTCTCTCCTTTCTAAAGGGGATTTGCTCCTCTCCCTTTTACTGGAAAGGGGGAAAGGAAAGGGTGTAAAGATGTGCGCATGTTTTGCAACTTGATAAGCAACACCACGCAATGTTCTTAGAGCGTGTTCGTTTATTTGTAATACTCATGGATTTGAAAGAGTTTTGAAGAGGACTTTGATTTATTAGAGAATTAAACCCCTTCAATCCACTTCAATTCCACTCCAACCGAATGAGCCGTTAGTTGTAGATTTAGGAATCTGGCGGTCCGG
>CM014274.1:2103493-2137531 GCA_004135705.1 Alloteropsis semialata
GCAGCGGCGTGCGCGGCGGCTGAATGAGTGGGTGGAGCCTGTCCGGGATGATATCTGCTCGGTTTGCCGAGTGCCACGTGATCTGTTTGCCGAGTGCAAAACATAAAGGCACTCGGCAAAAAATATAGCAATTCTAATTATTTTCTAAATTTCTTGCAATTTAATTTGAAAAAACCATGTGCATTCCACTCTAAAATGCATATGTCATGATTCTACCAACATAAATCTATTATTTCATGTGATATTCGTCAGAATGAATTTATATGCATTACAATTCTGTAAGTGCAGAAAATAATTTAAAAATTATAAAACGGATCTGAAAAATTACCAAAACTTAACATGAAACTATCTATGTTGGTTATTGCCTATAGATAAAATTGTAAAGTCAAACTCCAATTGGACCATTACTTTGACTCCAAATCTTAAAGATCCCTTCTCAACTCTACGATTCTTTTTCGTAGATGTTCTGGTTTATAAGCATCGTACGAGACGACTTGTGCAAAACCTTTCCTATTTTTTACCACAGCCTCCACGCATGATATCATAAGCTCCAGACAAATCTCATGATTTTTGGACTTCGTTTACTTTTTCTAGAATTTTAAAACAATACAGACACACGAAAATCGGCATGTTCCGTTAAGAAGAAGTTCCAAATTTACTTTCACTACACGTATAAGGCCTCATAATGGACTCAATAACATGAATATCATTTTTCTACTAACCTGTTCTACAATTTGAATCACTTGCAGTTCAAATTTGACATAAACAAAACAATTCATTTAAATGAACAAAATTATCAGAATATAGCAAATAGACAAAAAAATACCAAATTCAGACATAGAGCAACTCGTATTGTAAGTGAAGAAAAGAAAAAGTTTGACAAGTGCAGCATGAAATATTGATTGCGGGTTTGCCGAGTGTCAAGAAAAGCACTCGGCAAAAATGCGGGTATGCCGAGTGTCTAACGGCGGGCACTCGGCAACATTTGAAGTCGTCCCTCGGCTAACGCACGGTCGCCAGACTCCGGTGCCAGCTGGGCAGGTTGCCGAGTGCCCTACACCACGGCACTCGGCAAAAGGGGCGTATGCCGAGTGCTCCAGAGCGGCACTCGGCAAAGAGAATGTATGCCGAGTGTATTCCTTCCGGCACTCGGCATACCCCTTTTTGCCGAGTGCCTTTTTTTTGCTGAGTGTCGTGCTCGAGACACTCGGCATACCCCTTTTTGTCGAGTGCCCGATGAAATACACTCGGCAAACTTTCAGACACTCGGTAATTATGGGATTTCCGGTAGTGGTCGCTCGTCCTGGGAGATGGCGCCATCGTGGTGGAAGCCAATGCTTTCATGCATGTGACTTGCCCCCATTTCGACAACCGAGCCGCGTTGATCTTCTCCTCCCCGCTGCCAAAGTGCCATGCCAAGGCATCGTTGACGATAGGTGGCGGACGTGTACCTCTTGGTCGAGTCTTGGGCACCGGCCGCAGGATGGATCATTCATCTGCGAAACCGCATGCTGGCCTGGCATGCAATAGTATCAAACTGCGTCATTTACAAAGGCCTTGTTTAGATTCGCGAATTTGATTGAATTGACTGTAGCAAAAGTGCATTGGGAAGCATAAAAACAGTGAGGGGGCACGTTTTTCAAGAGGATACTTTTGGTTGAATTGATCGAATTCGACGAATCTAAACAGGGCCAAAGACAAAACTGGGCCGGACCTTCTGTATCACCATCCACATTCAGCATATATAGCATAGGTCTTGTTTAGTTCGTGAAAGTTGGTTGAATTTTCTGTAGAAAAAATACGTTGGAAAACGTGTTGCAGGGAGGAGGACACGTTTTTCAATATGTTACTTTTGGTTGAATTGCAGAAACTTGCTGGAACCAAACAAGGCCTATAGTGGATTATAGCAGATTGCATAGATTTATATGAGCGAGCCAAGATTTGATTTGCAGGGGTCTACAAATGATTGCATAGATCCAGGAGCAGCTGTGGAGGTCCTGCCGTAAAGTGATTTTATTAGCAAGTGGAGTGGCGATGAGTGGTGACATGACAAAAAGGGAAGAAATGGGGGAAAGGTTAAACGGACGGAGCACCCCTTTTTCCATATCTGCTGTGGTTCATTCGCCACCAAAACCACGACGTCCAAAGGTCACTCACTATTAGCGAAGCAGTGTAGGAAGGACACTCCAAGAGCCACAATTATTGGTAGGCCTGGGCGTTCGGGTTACCCGACATTTTCGGGTCGGGTTGTTCGGGTTATTCGAATTTCGGGTATCCAAATCTGCAACCCGAGATTCCTCCCAAAAAAACAGTACCCGACAATTCGGGTACCCGCAATTTCGGGTTCGGGTTAACCCGTACAACCCGATTAGGCTATGTGGAGCATTACAGCAGTCAGCATTTTTCAGAGATCTAAAAAAATCAGAGTTTAACCAATAGCAAACTGACAGTCTTCAGACTCCAAGCACATAAACTGACATAGTCTTGCACATCAATACATAACAATAGTTCACTTAACAAATTTAAATAAAGTTTGCAGATGTCCATTGGTCCCCGGCCCTCCTCTGTTCTCTACGGCTCCAACTCCAAGCCTCCCCAAAGTCCACCAACCAGCAGTGCGGCAGCCAGCCTGCAAGCAGAGCAACGTGAATCGAGCATATGGAAAAGAACCAAAAAAAATAGGATGAGAAGGACTGAGATTCTGGAAGCTTACGGTGCACAATTCCTCCGACCGACGGTGCTGCCGTTCTTCAGGCCGGCGTGACACGGCGACAGCAGAGCAGACGGTCGAAGCCTCGAGGAGTCGCGGGACGATGGAGCTCTGCGGTCTGCGCCACCAGCGCCGGCGCCGCTGCAGACTCCCTCGGTCTCTCTATGTGCGCTGCCGCTGCGGACTCGCGTAGGGCGGTGCCGTCGAGGCCGAGGACTCACGCTGGCTTCCGTTGTTGACGAGATGCGCCGCCGCCGTCACGGACTTGCAGGACGGGAGGGGAGGGGAGGTGGCTACTAAAAAATGTACCGTTTTCTTCCTTCCCAAAAAAATTTGCAAAAGAGAATCTTTCTTGCATGGAGTACTAAATGAAGTCTATTTGCAAAACCTCTTCACGGATGAGCGTAACTTTCCGAGACGAATCTAATGAGCCTAATTAATCCATGATTTGCTACAGTGATGCTACAGTAACCATCTTCTAATCATCCTCTAATCATGCGGTCAAAGGCCTCATTAGATTCTTCTCGGAAATTTACTAGATGTTGTGGAGGTAGTTTTGTAAACTGACATTATTTAATACCCCTAATTAGTGGTCAAAGCTGCATTTATTACCCTGAAAAAATTTTCAGGACCTATCTAAACACGGCCATTGGGTGTTGAACTGTTGGGATTCTAGGGTTAGTGGGGTTTGGGAGAGGGACGCGGCGAGGGCGAGATAAGGTTTCTTGCTGAGCTGGGCCTCGACGTGCTGCTGGGCTACCTAGACGATCGGGCTTTTTTAGGAATTTCGGGTACCGGGGTACTCAGCCCGATTTATCCATAATAACTTCGGGTACCGGGGGTTCTAGCCCGATTTGATGTTCGGGTTTCTCGGGCTCGGGTTTTTCAGGTTCGGGGTCAGGTTTTTTTGGTTCGGGGTTCGGGTATCAGGTTTTGTGCCCACCCCTAATTATTGGGTGTGCGTCTCCTCTCCTCTGCTGAAGCTTCTTCTCCTATAGTACGAGCATATCCTATGGCATTGGATCCTTTGCAGCAGTAGTGCAGGCGGATGATTTCCAAATGAGAAGTATGAGCCCGGCCTTTGCCGCCGTATAATGTGGGGATTCATGGGACAGCATCAGGGCAGAGAGGGATAGTGGCAACCTGTATCTTTTTCCACTATTTCTTCTCTGCTGGGGCTGCCATATTAATATTGTGATCGCATGGTAACAAAAAACACGTCGTTAGCCTGCTCATGTCAAGAATAATCAGCTTGTCTTGGTACCAAGATAACCCCAACTTGTATTACTGTTGAAATCACCTATACTACCTCCGGTTTTGTTTATACGATGTTAGGACAATAAGTTTAGTTCAAAAAAGAACTAATGATGATGTCCTAACGTCACATATATGAAACCGGAGGTAGTACTATTTTATGTACCGCGGTTTTTTAGTTTCAGAGAATGTACCGTTTTCTACGATGACTTAATACAGATGTACTGTATGTACATGGACGGCGCGCGACGGCCTCCTGCCGGTTTATAACACAACTTCTGAAGCGAGATGCGAGAAATCAACCAAAAAGGGGCCGTGGACGTGGCCCGCGCGACAGATGTGCCGAACAGGGCGGCGCGCACGGCATGGGCGGCACGGGCACGGCACGGGGAAAGAAACTTTCGGCGCGGGCCGACCAGATGCGAAGCCACGGCGCTGGACAGGAGAGACGTGCAGGTGGCCTGAGCACGCAGGCCAGGCGGCGGCAGAGAGCCCGGACGGCTGACGCCTTCTCGTCTTCGGCGCCGCGGTTTCCGAGGAACAGCGCAGCGCCTCGAGCCCCGCGCGGGCAGCCCAAAGAGGGGACCGGGGACCGGCCGCATCCACACATCCACCTCACACCAGCAGCAGCAGGTCAGCATGCATCACACCCCCGGCCCGGCCCGGCCCGGCCCGGCCTTTTATTCTTTTATTTATCGGCGATCGGCGCCGGACAACGACCACAATGTGTTGTGTGTAGTTCACCCCCTCTCTCCTCCATTTTGTATAATACGTGTTTCTCAATACACTTTTTTCTCCCTATAACATACGACCTAATACATAAAAATATTATACATAACAACGTCTAAACAACTCTAACTAAACCCTTTCACCGGCACAGCCGCAGGCCACGCCCCGACGGGACGCCCCCCATTATTTATACAGTATTTAATGAAAGCCTGCGCTGCGCTGCCCACTGGGCCGGTCGAGCCAACAAAGGCCCGCCTCGTCGCCTTCCCCAACGCCGACACGTCCGCGGCGTCCCCCACCCGCGGCATCTCGCTCACGTGACCGCCCCATGTCTCCCGCTGGCCAAACAGCCAAACGAGTTTCTTTTTCTTTTTTGTTTTGGGTACATGTAACCACATCTCCTCAGGCAGCTCGGTCGCTCTGGATGGAGTCAACCGCTCCACTTGCATTTGTGTAGCGGGCGTCGGCCGTCGTGCTCGCTCGCCCTCTCGCGCCTGATCCGACGCCACCGGCCTGGCTTGCTGCTACTGCTGCGGTTGCCATTATGGTTGCAAGTGGGGCGGGTTTTGCCGCAAGCCTGCTGGACAGACCCGCGCCCGCAAGCCCGCAAAAAGCCGCAATTCTGCCTGCATAGTTAGGCCCTGTTTAGTTCACGCACTATGCATAATGAAGACCGTGTTGTTGTCCAAAACGACTTCTATTTCAATACGGAGGGAGTATGTCAACATTGAAAGAGCAGAATGAAATTCAGGAAAGCTGTAGTAATGTTGATTCGTGTACCATATTATTCTGTGCAATATGGATGTGTACTTTCACGTATAAAGCTTAACTGAGCGTGTACTGCAGACAGGCGAGCGAGTAAATAACAGGAGAGTAAAATTGTGGACATGTGTTGTCATATACGATGAGGTTCTCGAAATTGATGTTCATGGAGGATTATCTGTCCATAGAATGTGTTTTTAAAGCATCAGCACAGCGCAAAGATCTCTTGAATCCTTTGCAGGCTAACTAGTATATGATGTGCCTAAGGAGATACTAGGAAGGTGTCTTTGTTGGCCTTTTAGGGTGACAAATTGGGACACAACAGAGGAGAATGCAAAAATTCATGTGTAGAAGTGTAGCTACAGCTGACCTGTGTCTTCATAGCTGGAGTACGCTAGGTCAGGTTGACGCTAGGATCAGGTGCTCATTAATCATTGTGTTGCCCTGTTGAGTTTTTTTAGGTTAGTGCATAGTACATATCGTGTAAAAGTATAGCAGCGATTATTAAGAATAAGAGGAAAAGTCACAGCTTTGGTCAAAGCCCTCAATGTAGTCCTTCTCTTTCTGTAGAACATTCTCAGCAACAGAGGGAATACTAAGGGTTCGGCTTTAACTTCTGGATGTAGAACTGGAAGCTGCCATGTCTGAATGTAGAACTGGATTTCAGGAGTTGCAATCAAGTTTGCAATCAGAATTGTAGCCATAACCAGTGTAATACTTCACGCTTTTGACAATTCTGTAAGATAAATTTAGGGTATTATGTTTGATATAGGATGTGACAGGTCACCGTATGTATAGATACAGAATTGCATTATAATTTTTTTACAACAGTTTCATTGTCTTTAACTGAGCGTCAATTCCTCTGCTTATACTAACAAACACATTTTAGGGTGAAAATAAATTCAATTCCTTTTTTACTCAACCACAAAACATGGTGAAAACAAATTCGATATATGGCATGAGGATATGCACATTGAAGAATGTTAATTCTACCAGTACCAACAGACTGGAAACCAAGTCATATATAGGAATAGCTAAAGAAACAGTAGAGGAAGAACGAACCAAACTCACCAAGACCGCAACACGTCGATGTTCAAAAGGTAGCACACCTAAGCTAGAACACCAGACTACAAAGCACAAAGACTCCACCTGCAATTGAAAAGCAATCCATGATCAGGAAGACTGGCGTCCAACTTTTCACTTCATCCATATCAAGATTGCCCTAATCCTTCTATTCTTTGTATTGCACTTGGATAGCTACACTCTAATTCTTTCTCACATAGGCTTGGAAACTTGACACCTAAGTGAAAATAAAGGCTTACCTGGTGGGAATAGGAAAGTTATGCTGCAATGCTGCATACAACATTTTGGGGGAAAAAATAGAACTAACATTCTAGAGCAGAAAATTGCATGTGAGTTTGGTAGATTGGTACAAAACCTATCCTACCTTATCACCCAAGGGAAAATTGCTACGTCTGTTTGATTTCTCTATATTTAGGGAAGCACTTACCTGAATGAGCTGGCAATCTGCAGTAAAGGTAGAACTCTGGTTCTTGATCCTATCCAATGATCCTTCACACCTGCACATATGAAATGTCTGAAGCACTATTTGAAGATTTTCTAACTGATATGACTGGTTTTAATTGGTAAGAACTTATTTACTTCCCAGGTCCTCAAATTCTAATCCAAGATACTTCACACATGTACATTTGGGTCAAGAAATGATGTATGACTGTGTACAGCTGACTGCTAGAAATAACTCCTGGCATGATAAAATATTAGGAATATTTTCCTGATACAATCTCAAATGTACTCCGCTTCATGCCAATGATCTGGTGGTTTCAGCTTCACCCCCAATTGGCTGGAAAAGCCTCATGAAGTCAGTTTTGTACCGCCAGCTCCAGACTCTGTAGCAGGTATTGTTGCTTCATTAGATGAGGCTGATGAGCCACTACTAACAACAATAGAGAAATAAGCTTATATGGGCAAACTGTTTTTAAATGAGTCCAAAGATTGTACTCATACGGTGTCATCCTGATCCCCAAGCTCAGTTTCTTCAGTGACGCCATTACCGGCTTCTTTTGTATCGCCCATTCCATCATAAAGGGTGCATCAATCTTCAACAGAACTACAAACATGGTTTAATGATCAATTAGAAATATGCAGCCCTTCAAATAGCAGACAAACACTGGATTTAAAAATAATACCATGTGCATAAATAGTTGATCAGGTATCTCGTAAAGGGAAGTTTTAATACTTTTTAAGTTGAATAAGCATTATGAATTATCCATGAGAGAGCCCTCAGTGCCATTTGTCTCTAGAGTCGTCGTGATTTTTAGTTCCAGTTAGTACTTTACCTTGAACTCGTTTATTCGAGTGAACCTTGTAATTCCATGGCTCCTATCAGTAATGAAATTCAGAGATGGCCCTTACTGAAAAAAATAGTTATCCCTGAAGCTACTTTCAAGTATTTGAAACATGAAAATGCCAATATTTGCAAATGGTTAATTAAGAAAGTATGAGGCTTGTAGGTCACATCACAATTCATGGAACATATATGAGTTTCCAGGCAACTACTGTAGGATATAATATTGCTTAGGTTATTGTTCTGTGGTTTATCTCCACATCCTGTTGGTAATGTTTATATTAACTGAAAGCAGAAGCCCATTAAAATAGTTAAAGTTCTACTCATTAAGATTGATTCTTTGATCCGGCTAGCATTTATAGATAATTCTCATAAAAAAGTAGAAACAAAGGTATTAAACTGAACATGGACCCTCCAAGGGCACATCCAAATAAATTATTTAGTTGAGCAAACATCATTGCACTTAAATTAATTACCTCGTAATATTAAAGGCTAGGTAGGTACAGTTTCAGATGCACCCATGATGCAGGCAAGCAGAACTGGACATGATATAAACAAAAACAAAGTCAGCAATAATATGGAAAATTAGAAAGGAAGTCAGTTGGTCAGTTGCACTCATAGATTGTCACTATGGCCGATGGATTTATAGAACGGACATTTCTACTTTTACACTCTCAAATACATGTCAATGTACAGGGAGCCTTATTTCCTCCACTCCATGAAATGTTTCAGGTTGTGGTTGTAAGCATAGTAGTTCAAAGTGGTGTTATTCAGAACATATAGAGGAAAAACGTACAAAATATACTTTTTTTAAAAAAAGATACTCATTGCTTGAATTTCATTGGCTAAGATGTGTTTGCTACCTAAGGATATTTACTAATTGTTAAGGTATTCATCAAATACTGAGATGCACGTAAAGAGTGAATAAAAAAATAGGAAATTGCACTTGTATACCTTGCTTCGCTTGCCTTTCATGCTCGGCTGCTAGCTGCAAATAAAGTTTGAATTCCTGCATTTCTAACACTCATTCCTTTCTGTAAATCAACATCACACGCTCGGCTCAATATTAACCCACGTGCACCCAGTTCGGTCCTGCCCGGCGGTGGCCGTGCATTGCGCCGAGTCTGCCGATCCCGCTCCACGCGCGCAGGTCGCAGCGCTGCAGTCCACACACCTTCGCTTCACAAGAGAGCGCCATGTACTGATCACGCGCTGTAGACAGGCCCGCCCAGCGGCGGCGCGGCGCATCTGGCGCAGCAAAGCGAGCAAATGAAGAGACTCGAATTTGGTACCAAATTGCACTGCAATCCACCAAAACAAAACAAAGATTCAGAAAATCAAACTATAGATCCACCAATAAGATGCCCAATGGGAAGAGAGGAGCACCACGGAAGTTGCACCTTGGACTTGGAGGGAGAGGCGGCCTGAGCAGGGCAACAGTGACAATGTTGGAGGCGGAGGTGCCGGCGATGGGCACGCAACCGGTGGGGACTGATGAGGCGATGAGCAAGTAGGAGGGACATTGGTTTGAGCAAGAATAGCTTACATATTGCAGAGATTTTTTTTTTGTCAGTTGAATGGTTTGGGGCTTTGGGCGTTTGGCTGATTCATATGCATCTGGAGATGTCTCGTTTACATGTAGCTAATCTTCTCTCTTTACTTGGGGTCAATCTTCATCGTTTCGGGGATTTTGGAGTAGAGCACGTTGCCCAAATTCCTTATTATTCCTGAATGAAATCAAGGTGAGGAAGGATCAAAGGCCTCCTGCAGATTTTGTTTGCCAGGAAAGCTTCAGGTTCGTCTGAAAATCACTTTCAATTGCAGGAAATGGACTTGATGGAAGGAGCACGAGTATCTGATTCTCTACTTGTACTTGAACCGGAATATGAGCAAGCTTTGCTACAGCTAGAACTACACTTGTAATCAGGGGAGCATCATATAGTTCCAGAATTGCAATCCAATGAAGTTCCGCTCACCAAGCATCTACGACCCATCATGGTGGAATTGGAAGTTTTCTTCCCGTGCTGGAAGTAGCAAACCAGCAAACCAATAGGGGTAGTGATCAAATTGTTTTAAAGTAGAGCATGTTGTACAGTAAAGCCACTAGCCTGACGGTGTATACTGCATTCCATATGCTGCTGCAACATTGTATGGATGTCTGAAAAATAGAGATTGTTAATACTACTATTCTATTTCTCCTCCGTCCATGGCGGATGCCTCGTCCTCTTTGTCGTACGTCTCCTGGCATGGCGGTAGTATTTTCCTAGGGCGAGTTGAACCGCCGGGACGCAGGGGGCAAAAGAAGATGTACGTAGAACAAATGGTTCTCAGACCTAGGCTAAGATTCGTGAGCTAAGAACAGCTTCTGCATGTGCGAGCTGTAAATCGAGTCGAACGAGCCGAGGGCACGTGCTGCACCCTGAGCGTGCGCGTGAGCATACCCGGAGCGCTACGAGGGAACTTACTTCACAACAACTCTGAACTGCAGCTCAGAAGCATATACAAATCAGAAGCAGCGAGTAAACCACGATGTACCACAGATAAGAACAAAACAAAGGAGCAGAGCAAGTAACCGCAACTTGGCCCTCCTGATGAGCCAAGTGGATACTGCTGTTACAGCATACAACCAGAACCATTTAATATTTAAATAAGATATTAAAAAACAAACAAATAAACACGCACATCAACATAAGTACTCCTCTGGTCATCCAGATTTAACAGGCGAGTGATACAGAAATCCAGATCAACATAAGTACTCCTGGTCATACAGATTTAACAGGTGAATGATACAGAAATCCAGATCCTAAGACCAACTAGTTCTACTGAACTGATTAAAACAAACGATGGTGCAAAATGCAAATTTCCAACCACATCAAAAGCTAGCACAGCAGTAGAGCATCGAGGCTTCCAGTAATGGGTAGCATACACTTGATTCAGTACTGACCATACTACCTCACACGAATGAAAATGCCTGTGACTAATGCACAGATCAACCCCTAATGCCAATCAACAAGTCTCGCTCTCTAGAACTGCAAGCACCACCACCACCTTAGATGCAGCCAATCGCTGTACGAGGGGACGCGAGGCAGCTCGACCATCCTGATCTGGGTGCCTTGGAGATTTCAACATTTTTTGAACGAATAGAAGAAACCAGATTAGAATATGGGCCACTGCTGCAGGCAGCCTGTAGAGCTGGGCAACCCTGGATCAGTAGACGCCCAAAGGCCTTGTTGTCATGCATCCGAACAAGAAGTCCTAGTGGGAACTCTTTAACATTTGGACTGTCAAGTATGATAAGCGATTGAAGTGAAGCAAACTCCACATTAGGCAACTCTCTCAGGTCACTGCAGGAACACAGCACAACAGACCTCAACATTGGCAGATCGGGCGATCGTCTAGGCCCTGAGGGCACTTCCTTCAGCTTTGGACAGTTTAGGATTGTCAGTTCCTGCAACAACTTGGGAAGCTCTGGGAGCTCAATCAGCTTCACGCAACAATCCACATAGAGCCTCTCCAGATTGGGAGGGAACACACAGATCTCTTCCTCCCCTGAGCAACTCACTAGTTCTGGGCACCTCGCCACAGTGAGGTCCTTGAGGCACTTCAACCGTCCAAACTCCCGGGGCCAAGTGCAAAGTTCCGGACAAAACTCAACCCGCAATACCTCGACATTGCCGAAATAACCCCACATCACAAGTGGCTGTTCAACAAAGAACCAACCGCTGCCTTCTAAACTCAGGGATTGAAGGGCTTGCAGATATGTTGTCCTCTGACTACTTTCTGGCAACAATGGTGTCTCTGTCAGGTTCAAAGAACCCATGTTGAGGTCGTTGAGCAAGGGCCAGCTCGTTAATGGAAAACTTTCAGCTGTTTCTTGTCTTTTAGAGGAATAATATGAGACATGCAAGAGGGTGCTAACATCCTCAAAAGCACACATGTGAAGCTGTGGGCAATCATACACAAGTAACTCCTTCAACATGGGGCAGCTAGGAACCCTGCTGATTTCATTGCAGCCAAACATGGCTAGGGACTCAAGCTTGGGAAACACCACCAGATCCGTTTCTGCCCACTGAGTGAACTTTTTCAAGAATGAAAGCTGCATAAACTTCAGTGAGGGAAACATGATATTTGAGTGCTTTTTTTCTTTAATTTCTTCTGTAGTTTCTCCTTCAAAACGAACTGGTAAGCCACAATCATCAGCTACCGTACTCTCATGGCACATCAAAGTGAGATTTTGCAAGCCAGACAGATAAAGGACCTCTAAAGTGCCCAAAAGCCACACCACAGGGAGATCAACACAATTAGGGCAATCTTGGATCTTCAACTTTTTTAGGTATTGAAAATTCTTATGATCCAGCATCCAAGCTGGCACCTGATGACCTCCATAACCAAGTACACATAAGCATTGGAGCTTAATGTGCGGTTGAAGAGCTTGCAGAATCGATTCATTCCTTCTGGACTCCTCTTCACCCACGTCGCCCACATCCCATGACAACGTCATATTTGTTATCCTGTCCTTTAGAATCAGATTCACATCTTGGGCACTTGAAATGCTGTCAACGTGATTCAAACCACTTATTTCTACCTCATTTCTCGAAAGGAGCAGGTCCTTCAGTTCACCGATTCCGCGGCCTTCTTCAGCATCAACAACATATGTCGTCAACGTGTGGAGGTTGATCAACTTACTCATGCTTCGAGGCATCCACTTCAAGCGCGAACAGTCTATTAGGTATAGGTGGTGGAGTTGCGTCAAACGTACCATACCGTCAGGCAAAGATTCCAGGTTGCAGCAATAGTTCAGATTCAATGTATGCAAATGATAGAGGTAACAGTAACACACAGAATCAGGCAACATGACCATTGTTGAACCCGAAAGATCCAAATATCTCAAATGTATCAGATACTCAAGCTGCCTGTAAGTGTTCGGAAGATCCGGAGTTTGTAAAACTCTAAGTGCTCTAAGCCTTAACTGCTTCGGGCCTTTGCCTGTCTGTTTGAACACCGGTTGTTCTGTACGTACTGTTCGCACAAGGTCCATGCCATACAAGGCCTCCACAATCTCTACAATCTCTGATGGAGTAGTACTCAGAGGGATACTAACATGGCAGGCAAATTTTGATGAGACGCCACCCTTAATCAGCACCAACTCTTGTCCACTGAAACACTCGTCATTCAAAGAACGTGCAAGGCAGGGGCGGACCCAGTATTAGGACATGGGTGTGTACAAATGTACACCCAATAACTGTTGCAAAAAGTTCGAATTTAGCATGTAAAATCATGGTCAGATCCGAAAACAAACACCACTGTTGCAAAAAGATCGAATTTAGTAGGTAAAATCATGGTCAGATCCGAAAACAAATACCTTACGTTAGGGATTTGGGTGTTTGATTTCGTGCAGCGGGATGGGAAGGGAAGGGAATAGGCAGGCATACCCTTGTCGGATGTTCGTCGCCGGCGAAGCCCCCATCGCTCGATGAACAACGGGCAGCGCAACTAGCCCTATCATCGCCGCTAGGAAAGGAAGACCGAGGCAGCTGAACTCGAGCTGCAGCTGGGCAGGGGAGCGTGGAGGACTGGAGGGCGCCGCACGGGCCGACAGCGTCGAGAGCGGCGGCTGGGGTAGCAAAGGGATGAGATGGAATCTCGGGGAGGAAGAAAAACCTATGTTGCATCACATGGGCCCTGGGGTCGGTGGGGTCCATAGGTCGGTTACTGCAGAGGAACCTTTGAAATTTTTCCGTATCCGATAAGGATACACATTTGGGTACGTATCCAGATACGTATTGAGAGGTTTAACGATACGGCTTAAATCAATTAGCAGTGGTACTTACATTTCTCGATCTACTGTCAGTCTCTCTTCCGTTCTTAACTTCTTGTTTGATTTTCCCAATCCCCTTCTTGATATAGATGGCAGCATTAAATCCGAACAGTGCTACGAATCAGCTTAGCGATGTTTGATTGTTTGTTATTCCGTTATGTACTAAAAGACTACTTAAGTGCGTTGATGTTTATCTTCTCTATGATTAAGGGCATGTTTAGTTCGTGTAAGTTGTGTGAAAAGTGTGAAAAAATTTCACGCTGAGAAGCGTGCCCAGTAAGAGGGGCACGGTTGTCAGTGCGAAATTTTTTATGCAAACAGGGCCCAAGTTCTGTTATGTTTATTATTTGAGAAGTAATAATAAGTTAAGAACTATCGAACCTCATCTGGATATTTACATTGGTGTAATATTGTTTATTTATATTTTAAGAAAATGCTGAAACGTATCGGTGTATCGGGTATTTTTTTAGATTTCATGTATCCATATATCTATATCCGCGGATATTGATACACATATCCATATCCGTGTGGCATAGAAGAAAACTACAGCAAACGCCGTCGCACGGGCCGATTCGACCGATTTCGTGGGATCGTGGGAGAGACCGATACAAAACAGAGAGACTCCGTAATCTAAAATAAATTAGTATTTTAATATAATAAATTCAACAGCTTAGAAAAATAACATAATCAACATTATAAAGTATATACTAATACTTTATAGAAAGTAGTATAATGAATATTTTTTATACGCTGCATACGGGTATAACAGATTGAACACTTTTCAAAATAAAGATAAACACTTTTGCGATACTAATTTTTTTAATTTTTTCTTTTTCCCCAAAGTCAGCAGATGTAAGGCCACCATGGCAAGCAATAGCAGAGCGTGGTGGAGATAGACGACATCAACAGGCCACACTGATTGACGTGGTGGGATGAGCAATCGCAACGAGCACGGGAAACCATGGCGGGACATTGTCCACGGGGAGAAGGTAAGGGTGTCGTATGCGGTGAGCGCGACCGTCCAAATCCGATAAAATATTTAGTCTTTTATTTTTTTAAATTATTACCTATAATATGCCGATTTTCACCTTAAAACTTTTTATCTGGTAAAGAATACTTTTAGAATATTATTTAAATCAATTAGATATATACTTTTTTCAAGATGATATAACAACAATATAAAGATTTTTTCTTTAAATGAAGGTTCTAGATAAATATCTTTTCAAAAAAATATCATCATCGCTGCTTAAAAGCAAAATTGATCTTTTTTAAATATGTATTATAAAAGTACTAGTTAATTTTGTATTTAGCTATCCCAACTAAATTGTGATCCATTAGATTTTCGACGAAGACAACTAACCAGCGACTTACTTATCAACAAAGTTTAGGAGTTACCATGATATCTCCCAAAATATGAGATGAACAGTGTAACATATATTTTAATCAAAAATTTAAAATTTATTGTAAAAAAGATTATATTCTTCTATATATTTAGTGTGGTTAGTATCAACAAGTTGTTAAACTTAATTAAAAATCATGTAATAGAATAACATATCTTTAGGAATAAAATTAAGAATGTATGTACACCCATTTGTATAATCCTGCGTCCGCCACTGCGTGGATGGTGACGTTGTACAGCCGGGACGTGCCGGCGGGTTGCTTCTCTCCTTCGTCCGCCAGCTCGGTCTGGTCGAAGCGCGACCCGCTGAAGTCGTAGTAGGCTTCGAGTGCGTCGGTGTACTTGATGGCCATCTTCCAGTTGTGGTTGCGAACCCTCAAGGATAGCGTGATGTTGTAGTCGAGAGAGGTCGTCGGAGAGGTTGACAGGTGGAACTTGGTGAGGGCGGCGTTCTCCACGGTGATGGAGGGGTGGCGGATGATGCCGTAGGCGGCCACGGACACGGCGATGGCCAGGACCGCGGCGAGGGCGACGATGATGAAGATGCGGCCAAAGAGGTTGTCCCTGGCGCGGTGGCCGACGCTGGGGCAGCAGCGGTCGAAGTAGCTGTCGTAGCACTCACCGCAGTAGCTGTCGCAGATGAGCAACGTCATGGCTGCGGCTTGGATGGAGTGGAGCCGGAGCTGTGTGCAGGTGCGTGGCTTTTGGAGTGGCGGAGGATGGAGTAAATGGATCGGATCTAGGTCGAGGGCTATATATTTCAAAAAAAGGTCGAGGTCTAGGGGGGAACCTTTTGAAGATGAGCTAGAGGTTATTTGGTGGTCTTGGGGAAAAGGTCTTCGGTCTCTGCGTTTTCGTCGCCGGCCGGCCCCGGGGAAAGCTGCAGCATGCAGCCGCTGGGCTGGTATTCGCTAGTCAACAATTTTCTACTTATAAACGAAAGTACAAAGCGAGCACAGCGCACTATTGACCACGCCACGACAATAATTTCCATGCCAGCAGCAGTTTTGGAGACTGTTGTTGCGATAATAATACAGGAAAAAAAAACTTATAGTTTTGCGGACAAAAGAATTGCATATATTGTGAAATCACTTAGAATAGGTGTTGCTTGTTTCCTACCTACCAACTACGTACTAAAAGCAAATTGAGGCTATTAGAGCATTATTTACCGTGCAAGACACTAAGCCTCGAGTGTTCAAAGAGGGAATGATTGTGATAATGCAAGTTGTTCAACTGTCTTGTTGTTGTGGTCCTCCTAACAGTCAGAAACAAATAACTCGCAGGCCTTTGGTTCGAAGATCGCACCAAACTTGGAACACTGCAGAGAACCTTCCCTATGTTTCTTATTTGGATGTTCAACACACCTGGAAGCAAACTTATTGCCATGAAGTGTGGAATATTTCTCTCCTGGAAGTAGCACAGGCCCCTAATATATGGCTTATAGGTTGAAAGGGAGAGAGGTCCATGTCTTTCAAGGCCTGTTCGTTTGAATTTTACTTTGATGAAATTCTGAAAAATTTCTCAACGATCTTACTCTATCAATGAAAGTCCAGTGTCTTAGCATCCCAACTAGTTGAGAGGCATATACTTTGCAACATCATGAATGTGTGGAGCTTACACTAATTGACTTCTATATGGAATTGTAAACATAAACTGCATTTCCTTTTTTTTAAATAAGATAGATGCTTTGATTTGTTAATCCGTGGATGTGCACAGAATGTAACTCATGAAGCATTTCCCTTGCAAAACAACACCATATGTAAGAAAGAAACCAAAGACAATTTACTTTAGTAGCAACCAAAATTGTTCTAATCGATATCCCAATTTTACAAACATGCCAATTGGTAATCTTTGGGACATCACTGTCATTTTTTATTGTAAGCCAAACTGTTTAGACGGGTGAAAATAATTGACAAATGGAAGACATGGGCACAAAACAACCACAGAAAGATAGCAGCACAAATAAACATAAAGCACATGCTAATTTACCAATAAACATTTCATTGACAGAAAGACAATCGACAACAACCACATGGTATTATCTGATAATATGTTTTGGTTTCATTTCTGATCTCCACCAGAATTAGGCCAGCAGGCTTCTGTGAACTAGAAGTGATAAAGTAAACAGAGTTTGGATACACAAGATATCGCAGTACCAAGCAGAGCATTAACCAATGCCGTCTCAATCATTTGTGCGCCAGGAGGCAAAGCTAGGGCTTCTCTTGAAGCAGGGGGTAGGTCTCTGGCGTCAGACCAGACAGTGGAGCTCCAGGAACCAGCCTCTGCAATAAAATTGAATCAATCCATTTTCGAACAAAATCTCAGCATATACATGTTTTTTTTATCATGGTGTGCATGTTTTACGTCAACATGAAGCTTGTAGTTCTCTCACCCCATTCCGTGATGCCCTACTTCCCATGTTCCGAACCTTCTAACCAAAAATATGGATCTCCCACCCCCATTCTGTGATGCCTACTTCCATTTCGTCTCGGACCCAACAATTAAAAATATGGAGAGGCACTTCAACCAGGACTAAAAGGCCATCTTTAGTCCAGGTTGGAGCCACCAATCACAACTAAATGGCTTATCTACGCCCCTAGCCGGTACCTATGAAGGGCATCGATATCCCCTTCTCCAGCAGTGGAGAGATCCCACACGACGAACCCCGATATTAGATAAGAACCAAATAAAAATCATCCAACCAAAAGTATGTGATCAAGATGGAGAGTGACTTCAATAAGAGTTAGAGATCCCACCAAACAAACCCTAGTTACTAGGCGAGAACAAATCTCTCCCCTATTTTCATATGGCATGCGGTGTTGCATAAAAAATATCCCCATCTTTTCCCATTTTTGCAAACAATCCAAATGGCATGTTAAAGAAGTGGTCCAAAGGACATATGTATTGTTATTCAAGTTTATATATGGAAGTACATGTGCTAGATTAAATAAAAGACATCAAAGTAATTAATCAGAGGGGAGAAGTCAAATTAGTAACACAATGGAGAATGAGTGAGAGGCGTAGGGAAGGGGACGGACAAGGGAGGGGTTCTCACGTTGAGCATCTCTTGCAAAGGGACCGTCCTCCGACGAGGGTGGTGGCGCGGAAGTGCACCAGTCAAGGAGTAGATGTCCTCATCGATCTCATCCTTCGTGAGCTTCAGTGAGAAGTTCACCTCCGTTGGCCGAAAGAGATCTCCATCCCTCCCATGACGGCGCCGTAAGCTCCTCTGTGGCTTGACATCCTTTGGATTGCCCAAGGTAGGCTCATCAACAACATCTTTTACAATAGGTTGATCAGTGCTGGCTGGTGGAGCTTCAGCATGGTGTGCGAGTACGACAGCTGGTTGCTTGGACATGTTTAGCAATGGAGGGTTAGGCAAACACAATGGTGGGTTGAAACTAAAGGAGAAAGCAGGCATATATAGCCAAATTTAGCACCAAAAAAAGGAGTCCCAATGCCTTTTACAACTTGGCAATCATTTGGTGTGTCACACTATATGACATTTCACACCAAGAAAACTGGCCCTTTTCCAGCGTGACACTAGATGATTGTTCACACCTAGATGCCACCGTTCTAGCGTGACACAAGATGACTTTTTCACACCAGTGTGATATTAGACGACTAATGACATCTAGAGGCCACCGTTCTAGCATGACAACATGTTGATTCTCATGCCCTTCTATAATTTGGTACCTGTTAATTGCATACTACAAGTTGCCTAATCTTTTAGTGTTTATCTTGGCAGTCCACCAAGGGGTCTACCATTGTTCAGAGGGGGATCAGTGGACCTAAAGCTCGATGATAACACAAGAAGCTAGAGTTATGCAGGTTTAGGCCACCGATTCGTGTAACACCCTACGTCCTATGTTTTGCTGGTTTGTAATGCTTTACGTATAAGATTTGTGGTTGTCAAGTCTGTGTGGTTTTTCATTGCATCTTGCCTGATTACCATATCCTCTAAATTTTTCCTCTAGTTGTAGAAAGGCTCTGTTATTTTTTGAGGCATGTGTCTTTTATAAGGCATACATGGTAAGGCATATATTGTATCTTAGCGGAAGCATTGATGTGGAATAGTTGTATGATGGACTTCCCGAATGCGATAGATGATCTATGACAAAAGTATGTGTTGTTCAATGATGATTTTTTCACTTTTGTAATGCCAGACTCAGACCTCTATCACCAATGTTCCATGACGAATCACAAATGTTCATCATAGATATGCACTGTTCAGTGATTGAATTTTGGAACGTCACGAGAAAGATCATGGATGTGGACATTTCTACTAGTGCCCTGAGACTTAGACCGATTGGCTCGATCACCACCTGAATCAAGGGTAAAAAACCATCATTTTTTTTCATTGAGGCAGAAGTAGTGGCATGCACCGAATAGGTGCAGCCATTGGGTATTGCCTCCGAGCATCAGAGTAATCGGTTTAACAATTGGTTAGAGGGTCAATAATCTTGATTGATCATGGTATCAACATCTGAACATCTAATGCACTTTTGGGCATGGCTCATTTGGAGCATACGAATCTAGAATTCAGCTAAGTGATATCTGCGTCCCAAAGATGGTTAGTATGGATGACTCTAATCAAAGGTATTCGGTGCGATAATCAGGAACGGAGCCAGGATCAAAACAACAGGGTGGCCAAAAAAGTTACATCATACAATTTTTTTTTATGCTAAGGGCTAAACCATCCTAACTATGATAATTTTCAATATAAATTATGTAACACAATGCAATTTTTTGAGCATGTGGGGGGGGGGGGGGGGGGGGGCATGGCCCCTGCCAGCCCCTCCCTAGCTCTGTCCCTAACGACAATTCTCCTCATTACCAAAGGTGATAGGCAACAGTGCTCTTAAAGTCGCGACCCTAGTCACAAGATCGTATGTTCCTACAATTCTACCTTTACCAAAGCAATCCAAGTCGCTTCAAGAGTTGTATCTAGTACAATAACAGTTGAATCGCACCTCAAGCCATAAAATCCTGTAGAAGTCCAAGTATAATCATGGTAGAATTATAATAGAACTAATGTGTAGCATTACCATAACATCATATTTTTTGGTATTTGTTATCTCGTGTCCTATATTTATGTTCTAAAGTATGTATAAGGTAGTAACTAATTTTAGTTGGAGTTTGAAAAATAAATTAATTTTTGTTTATTATTTTTATTTTATTGTAACAATTTGTTAAATTTGTCAGTTTGGTCGAAAATTGTCAACTGGTGTATCATTTTTATTATCCTTGATGCTAAGATAGATAATTATTAATGTACATTGGTTCCTATGATTAAATAAACTAGCATACAACTCATATATTATAAACTAAAAAATATATATATCATAGAATCGAGTAGGATCTTAGATCCTACGACGATAAAAGGTACTGAACACTATCTAGAGAACATTGCCTATAAGCCACAGTAAAGCAGATGATTGCGCAGATAAAAGGTATCTGGCGAGGCATTTAGTCGGCTGGCGAGCTTTCATCTTTGATCCTCCACACACACAATGTTAAGATTACTGTCGCCCGCTAGTTTAGAAAGTAGCGGTCGATTCGAACGCACGTTGTTTTTCTTAATGTTAACTGCTCTCTGTCTGTCTCCCCGCCTCTTCGTTTTTCTTTTCGTGCGCGCGTCAGCAATACTGCTACGTTCCTTCTGATACATGCACCCACGTGACTGTTTTTTTTCTTTTTATTTTTCCTTCATGTTTTGTAATACCAAATATTATCCGGCATTTTGTTTTATGTGATCAATTCCACATGAGTTCTCTTTTCTTTTCTTTTCTTTCTCCATGTTGTGTGCTACACAATAATCATATAATAATTGTTTCGGCCCCCCTGCCATAGAAGGCCATACTGTTTAGAGTTCTGGGTTGTTGGGGGCGACTCCGTCCTATCGGGTTGCAGAAGGGTTTTGGGGTTTTGGGGCCGACCATGTCCCCCCCTACCATAGAAGCATAAATTGCTTCAGCTTCGGGCTCCCTGCCATAGAAGCCCATACTGGTTAGGGTTTTGGGTTGGTGGGGCGACTTCGTCCTATCGGATTCAGAATGGTGTTTGTTGTTTGGGGCCAATCATTTCTGCCCTGCCATAGAGGGCTAAACTGGTTTTGTTTCGAGCTCCCTGCCATAGAAGGTCATTCTGGTTAGGGTTCAGGGTTACTGGAGATGACTGCATCCTATAGGGTTCAGAAGGGTGTTCGAGTTACGGGCGACCATTGCCCCCTGCTATACTATCCAACTCTTTTTTAGAACTGTTCTTTTATATATTTGTATCACTAATTATCACAAAGTGGACCAGATTAATGACCTGCTCCCTTTTGTGCCAAATTATTACATAAAACTTTTACATAATAAATATGATAAACGAGGTACAAAATTAGCACATTTATGTAAAACTTTACATAAAAAATTTTATGACAAACTTTTATGATAAACTTTTACATTGTAAACTTTTATGTAAACTTTTACATTACAAATATGACTTAGCAGCAGTACTATCAGTATTTTTAATCTAAAATTTTTATATTATTAAATTTACATTGGAAAAATATGGTGTTTTGCATGTCTTAAGAAATCTATTTTTCTTCGGCTTTGGTCCCTCTGCCATAGAAGGCCAAATTGGTTAGTGTTCAGGATTGTTGAGGTGACTCTGTCCTATCGGGTTCAGAAGGATGTTTGGGTTTTGGGTGGCTATGTATCCCCTACCATGGAAGGCTAAATTGATACGGTTTTGGTCCCCCTGCCATAGATGATTGAACTGGTTAGTGTTCAGGGTTATTGGAGGGCGACTCCATCCTATCGGGTGCAGAAGAATGTTTGGGTTTGAGGCGGCTATGTATCCCCTGCCATAGAAGGCTAAATTTATCTGTTTCGGCCCCCCTGCCATAGAAGACTGAACTGGTTAGTGTTCAGGGTTATTGGGGGCGACTCCGTCCTATCAGGTTCAGAAGGGTGTTCAGGGTAAGTGGAGACCATGTGCCCCCTTCTATAGAAAGCTAAACTAGTTCGGCTTCGGACCCCTTACCCTAGAAGGCTAAACTAGTTCGGTGTCGGGCCCCTGCCATAGAAGGCTGTACTGGTTAGGGTTCTGGGTTGTTGGGGGCGACTCTATCCTATCGGGTTCAGAAGGTTGTATGGGTTAGGGGCGGCCATATCCCCCGGCCATAGAACAATAAACTGCTTCGGCTTCAGGGCCCCTACCATAGAATGTCATTCTGGTTAGGGTTCAGGGTTGTTGGGGGCGACTCCGTCCTATCGGATTTAGAAAGTTGTACGGGTTAGGGGCGGACATGTCCCACTGCCATAGAAAGCTAAACTGCTTCGACTTCGGGGCCCCTGCCATAGAAGACCGTACTGGTTAGGGTTCGGGGTTGTTGGAGGCGACTCCGTCCTTTGAGGTTTAGAAGGGTGTTCGAGATTAGGGACAGCATTACCCCTGCCATGCTATCCAACTCTTTTTGAAAACTGTTGTTTTATATATTTGTATCACTAATTATTTTTTTCAATTTCTTTTTTTACTAGGACTGGCAGAACCTAGTTGATGAGACAGCAGAGTACAAGTTTGCTATATAAGTTATGCATGAAAACTTTTGAATGACAATTTTTGATAACTTATGTATTTAAAGTTAACTGAAGTTCATTAAACTTATGTATGAAAGTTTAGCATAAAAGTTTTCATGGTGTCCGCAATATTATTTATTATAACTTTTCCATAACTTTGTCACTTAAATTTGTAGGAAATATTTTTCTGCCTTTTATTTTAATGTAATAGTAAAGTAGAAGTTTGCTATATAACTTATGCATGAAAATTTTTGTATGACAGTTCATGAAAACTTACGTATTTAAAGTTAATTGAAGTCTATAAAACTTACGTGTAAAAGTTTAGTATAAAATTTTCCACGGTGTTCGCAATATTATTTACTATAAGTTTCTATAACTTTGTCACTCAAATTAAATTTGTATGAAATTTTTTTTGCTTTTATTTTAAGGGTTAATTTATTTGGTGCCATTACAACTTTGCGTGTTTGGAAATCTACCATTACTATTTCACTATTCGGAGGCATGCCATTACAACTCTTGAAAACGCCGGCTCGTGCCATTATGTACGCTTGAGACGACCTTGGGCCCACTTGCAGGCCCGTGTATTTCCGTATTGCCGCTACTGCCCCTGGCCCCACTTGCAGTCGGCGCATTATGTCCCGAGCTGAGCGAGCCGAGCAGACCATTCCCCGCTCGACGACGGCAGCGCCCTCATTCCCCTTCCGAACCCTAGAGAAGGCCGACAGCTCGACGACGGCGGCGGCGACGGTGGCGGCGGCGCCGGATGATGGCCGCGGAGGGAAGCTGAGCAGTGGAGGACGTGCGTCACCGCCGCCTTCGGGTGAGGCGGACCGGCGGGCGGCTGTGAAGATGCAGGACGGGAGCTTGAGGTAAGCTTTGCCTCCCCACAAATCTAGGGTTCTAACTGCTTGGATTAGGTAGCCTGAAGGATGGATTTTGCGATCGATTTGACGAAACTAAGGACGCGGGTAGGATTTTGCCTAGGGTTTTTCGTTAGATTGGACTAAACTAGGGATTCGGCTTAGGATTTTGCGTAGGATTTGATGTGATGGTTTCCTGTTCTTCTTCTGTTGTGGTCTTCCTGGTAGGCAGGAGATGTTCGCTCTAGAGATTAAGATCCAAGCCTTTGTCAGTACAGACGCTAACGGTACGAAAATATACACCAAAGGCTCAAGGCTGACATGGGAGGTGGAGCTAGGATCTTTTTCTCTTGATCTGTTGATGACTAGCCTGACCAAGGAGGTGAAATGGGGCAGCAACCAGTGCGCCACTGTGTGGTTCTATGACAAGAGGTTGCGTGAGGATGTGAGGCTAGAGAGTGAGATACATTTAATTGACATGTTTGAGATGTATAAGTCAGAGATGCGCTGTGAGATTGTTGTAGCAGTATTTGAGAAGGCACTCGTAGATAAGCAGAATGAGCTAGAGCTTCAGCACCTGCAGCCTTTATGTGTTGTTCCACCTCCACCTGCTGATCCAGAAACACCTCAGCAACCAGCAACTCCACCTGCTGAACCTTCTAACATCCTACCAGCATTTGAACCAGAACCACCAGAACAACCACAAGCTGAACCTGATGACCCAATTAGAGCTCCAGATATGTTTGACAATGAGGAGGAGTATGTTGGTGTGGATGATGAAGGCATCTACATCCCAGAACCCCCTCAAACTCACCAAACCCAGCCACCACCCCCTGAAACCCAGCCAACTGACAATGACAATTTTCCTGAATTTGTTGAACCTGAGGTAGAGGTAAATGATGCAGATCCTGAAGAAATTCATGTACTTCATGATCCTGAGAACCCACAGATTCAGAAGGGGGCTCTATTTCCAGACATCATCACATTTAGGAAGGCCATCAGGCATTATGCAGTTGTGAATGGGTTTGTGTTTGCTGACCTGAAGACAGACCCTTCCAGATTCATTGCCAAGTGTGCATATCAAAGTTGTCCTTGGCGCATACATGCTTCAAGGCTGCAAGACAAGAGAACCATACAGGTAACCAAGCTACAAGTTCCTTTCATGAACTTGCATATACAAGTTCCTTTCATGAACATTACAAGTGTTGATGTTTACTGATTGCCCTTGTATGATGTTTTGCAGATTAAAGTTCTCCCAGCTGAACACAATTGCCCAACAACCAAGCTACAAGTGACCAAGATGGCTACTCAAGCCTGGGTTGCTGACAAACTTACTGATTGGGTGAAGAAAAACCCACAGAAGGGGGCAAGGGATGCAAAGGACAAAATAGAGTCAGAATACGGAATAAAGTTGAAGTACTCCAAGGCATGGTCAGGCATGAAAGTTGCTCTGGAGCAGATTCATGGCACATATGAGGACAGTTTTCAGTTACTTTTTAATTGGAAGGCACAAATGGAGATGAATTGCCCTGGCAGCATCATAGAGATAGAAGTAGAGAAGATTAATAAGAAGATGTGTTTCAAAAGGATTTTTGTAGCTCTAAAGCCTTGTGTAGATGGGTTCCTGGCAGGTTGCAGGCCTTATTTAGGAGTAGATGCCAGTAGTTTGAAAGGAGTGTACACTGGCCAACTTGCCAGTGCCACTGCAGTAGATGGCCACAACTGGCTTTTCCATGTTGCATATGCCATTTTCCACTCAGAGACAGATGACAATTGGATATGGTTTATGACACAGTTAAAGAAGGCAGTTGGTGACCCAAAAGGCATTGTTCTATCAACTGATGCTTGCAAAGGCTTAGACAAGGCAGTAGGCCAGGTATTTCCTGAAGCTGAGCATAGAGAATGCATGAGGCATCTCTATGCTAACTTCCTCAAGTACTACACAGGTGAAGTGTTCACTGAACACCTTTATCCAGCAGCAAGGAGCTACACTGAAGGTCTGTTCAAATGGCACATTCAGAAGATTTATGATTTTGCTCCAGATTCAATTCAGTTTCTTGAAGAGCATCACAACAGACTGTGGTACAGATGTGGCTTCTCAGAATTGAGCAAGTGTGATTACTTAACCAACAATGTCTCTGAGAGTTTCAACAGTCAGATTAGAGGGCTAAAAGGCCTCTTGGTTCATGAATTAGTAGATGGCATTAGAGAGAAGATTATGGAGAAGAGGTACTTGAGAAGGCAGATTGCATTGAAGATGGATGATGGCATACTGCCAAATGTTATGAAGGAACTAAACCTTATCAGCAACAACCTGAGAGTGGTTAAGATTGTCCCAAGTGATGATGATTGTGCTGAAGTGACATTGATTGATGATTGGAACAACACCAGAAGGCACTCAGTTGACCTGGCAAATCACAAATGTTCTTGCAGAGTTTGGCAGGTTACAGGCAAACCATGCAAGCATGCCATAGCTTGGATTGTGTCAAACAGAGGTCTTAAGATTCAAGATTATGTGCATGAATACTATTCAGTGGCCAGGTTTAGGGCAGCTTATGAAGGAAGAGTTGCTACTATGCCAGATAGGTCCCAGTGGCCAGAGGTTGACCTTGGCTATCAGGTTTTCCCACCACTGCAAAGAAGAGCAGCTGGCAGGCCCAGAGTTCAGAGAATTAGAGGCTGTCTTGAGAAAAATCCAAACAAGAAGAAGGTCAAATGTAGTAGATGCAAGGGTTTTGGACACTTTGCCAAAACCTGCAAGCTTGCTGAACCTGATCCAGAGGCTGTTCAGTCACCAAGCAAAAGGTTTGTGACTGAACATCTCTTTCTGTTTTGCAACATTACTCTGAATACTAATGCTTTGTCATTGAACATTTCTTTTGTAGGAATAGGGATGAAGAAGCAAGCACCTCTGCTGCTCCTCCAAAGAAAAAGAAAAAAACTCCCAAGAAGAAGAGGCAGCCTCCAAAAAAGAAGAAGACTCCAAAAAAGAAAAAGCAAGCTCAGCAAGCAGCAGCCCCACCTCCAAGAGCTGTGTGAGAAGCCTTAGGGATTGGCTGGGAATGTGATTGTCATGTTGTGATGTAGTCATGTTATGCTAGGATGTAATTGTCATGCTGGGATGTAGTGGACCACTGGACCTGTTATCTTTTGAACATGTGTCAGATATGTGTGCAATGAACCATGTATGACAGTGTATGAACCATTATGTCAGTTATGTGTGCTATGTCAGTTTATGAACCATGCTTCTTGTGCTGTGTGCTGTGAACATCATCATGTATGTCAACCATTCATTCATGCTTCATTCAGAGAAAAAGGATGATGATGTCAACCATTCATTCATGCTTCATTCATAGTCTCAGTTTGACAGGTACAATTTACTTCAACATCACTGTCACAAGCATGCCACGTACTAAACCTACTGCTAAAGCCATTACAACAGCATTCATGTCAACAGATTTCTGCTTCTTCAGCTCCCATATCTCCCCAAGAGCCTTGTCAATCTGTGACTTCATCTGGCTGAGCTCCTGCTTCATCTCACCAACCTGCTGGTTCAGGTTTAGTTCATGGGTCCTTGGTTCATCCAGATTATACTTCTTCAACATGTCCATCTCATATTCCATTTCGGACCTGATGTAGCCACAAGTTGTAGAGTCTTCCTGCAGCGAATTGGTCACATCAAACACACCCATTTGGGAGCAAAAGCACAAATGCAGCAAATTAGACCACAAGAAACTCACCTTGATGTTGTTAGGGCACTTGACAAAAATATGATTGTATGACTCAGGCTTCTTGCTTCGAATCCTAATCAATGGCACGCCGCATCTAGGGCACTCACCGAAAGGCATCCTCCCAGTCCCAATCGAGCTCGAGCCTGATGCTGCTGCTGCCTGGTGCGGGTTCATCCATGGCCTCATCCGCGACAAGCTTCAGTCCTCCGCCGACGACGATGGGGGTGGGCGTGGAGGGGTGGTGCGAGCACGCAGGGGAGGGAGGTGCGTGCAGGGCAGCCGTCGAGGTTCGGCGGAGCGGGACGGAGGAGCGGGGCGGAGCGCGGCGGCGGAGCGCGAGCGAGGGTGCGGCGGCCGCTGACGCGTCAAGACCACTCGTCAAACCCAACTCTTATCCGAATGTTCCAGGGGCAGTAGCGGCAATACGGAAATACACGGCCTGCAAGTGGACCCAAGGCCGTCTCAAGCGTACATAATGGCACGAGCCGGCGTTTTCAAGAGTTGTAATGGCATGCCTCCGAATAGTGAAATAGTAATGGTAGATTTCCAAACACGCAAAGTTGTAATGGCACCAAACAAATTAACCCTTATTTTAATGTAACAACAAAGTAGAATTTTGCTATATAACTTATCCATGAAAACTTTTATATGATAGTTCATGAAAACTTATGTATTTAAAGTTAACTGAAGTTCATAAAACTTATGTAAGAAAGTTTAGCATAAAACTTTTTATGGTCTCCGCAATATTATTTAGTATAACTTTTTATAACTTTTGTCACTTAAATTTGTACGAAATATTTTTTCTAATTTTATTTTAATGTAACTTTTTATATTTTTAATCAATTTTTAAAAAAATTTCTATTTGTGTTTTATTTGTTATACTTTGAAACTTACTTTTATTTTATTTTCCCCCACCCTTTTCTTCTCCCTCTTTCCCCTATCCCGAATGTTTTTATTTCATGAAAAGAAAAAAATGGAGGCGGAAAGAGAACGTCTCAACGAAGGAGAGTGGAAAGAGAATGTTTTGTTTTATACAGACAAGGAAGCCATAAAAAATGTGTGATGTGGGAGAAACATTCGAAAAAAGGAAACCATGTGGTGTGTCGGAGATCGACCGGACGGAAGCCTAAAAAGAAAACCACGTGGTGTGTCAGAGATCGACCGGACAGAAGCCTCCGTCCGGGCGACCGTAAATTAGGCGCGCCGCTCCACACAAGGTAAGCATTGTGTTCATTTTGCGGTAATATTTCTAATACAGGTACACTCCTAATTTTAAAACTTAAAAAGTTCAACAAACGAATTTAGTATCCCTAACTGAAAATAGTCCAAATAAAAACGTTTACAGATAATAGAAAGTGCAGTACTAAAACTGCATCCAGCCCTTATCTTGAAAGCTAAGCCACTAATCTAGCTGATGAAGCAATTTGCAGTGGATGAGTGGATCCATATGGGTCCATCCGGATCCCTAGAAGTTCACTGCAAAGACCTCAGGCAGGTCGGTCTCAAACGCCTTCACAAGGTTCCCAAAGTAGCATCTCGTCACACTGGTAAGGTTCGCGAGCTTCTCCCTATATTCCTTGAACTTCTGGCAATGGCAGCCTCATCACCGCCATTGGAGCAGAGCTCCTTCCTCTCCAGCTCGGCGCATTTATGCAGCCGCTCCAGCGACGAGTTGGCGTCGCTCTGCAGGCAGTCGAACAGCTCTCTCTTCTTCGTGTCGCGCTCCGGGTCCAGGTAGTACCCATAGGCGTACGCCCACCGCAGCACCCGCCGGCAGTCGGCGATCTGCTCGTACGCGTGGATCAAGAAATCGAGTTCAGTCACCGCCGTGATGCCCACCACGGTGGCCATCTTCTCGAGCTCCGAGCTCTCCAGATCGGCCATGTCCTTCAGCACCTTCTGCAGCGACGTGTGGTTGGCCGCCCAGCGCTGGTAGTGGTACAGGTACCGATCCAGCGAGGCCTTGGCCTGCCGCCGCCGCCATTCCTCTTTGGCGAGCTTGCGGCGGGCGGCGGCGGCGGCGGCATCAAGCTCGACGCCTTGCTGCCTGTAACCCAAGCAGCCTCTGTGGCTTCCATTAGTTCCATACGGGTCGAGGCAGAGCCAGCAGAACTGCTGGTTACAGCCGGGGGCCCTGCACGTCATGTGGTTGCAGCCCTGGTTCCGGTCCCGGGGCACCACTTAACCCGGCCGCCGCTCTCCTCCACGTACGACCGGAGGGCGAAGCGGGCGTACCGGTCCTTGTCCTCGCCGTCGGCCACCGCGTCGACGAGGTCCTGGACGACTGCCGCGGAGCAGGCCGGGTCCAGGCACCGCTGCGAGAGGCACCGCGGGCCGTCGCCTACGGCGGCGTGGACGTACCCGCGCCAGCACTCGTCGCAGTAGTAGTGGGAGCACCCCACCGACCACATCTTGCCGGCGTAGAATTTGCCGAAGCATACGCCGCACACGAGCCGCCGGGGGCTTCGCGCCATGGGCACGGGGGCGCCGTCCGGCGGCAGGCCGACGGCGCCGCGGACGCGCCGGTCGTCGGAGAACCACTCTTCTTGGACCCGCGCGGGGCTCCACTTGAAGTGCCACAGCAGGACGGCGGCGAAGGACGGCGGGATCGACGTCAGGACCTCGACGACCTTGTGCGTGTCCGCCGCTTGCCGGGCGAGTATGGCGTCCTCGGTTAGCACAACGTATCCCTTCTCCGGCCGCCGTGCGTCCTCGCCGTCGCCCTTTGTTTCCTCCGCGTCCTTCATGTACTCGTCGCCGTAGTCGCTGCCGCTCTCGCCCTCATCGTACTCGTACGTGTACATGTCATCGTCACTGTCGCCTAATGCCATGCTGCACCGCCGGCAGCCTAGGGCGGCGGATTCTTGACGTCTTGGCGACGATTTAGAGTTGCCCTAGCTAGCCACGTAGATGCCTTGATCCCTATATTTAACGGTGACTGCCTATGGGCGATGCCGCTATGCGCCCAATCGGCTGTTATTTGTTATTTCAAGCCAACTACCTGATTCTCCGGCCATTCGATGGGCTGATCTCATGGCCCATGGACACAAAATAACTTCCATGTCTAAAGACTAAACTAAATGTTTTTTACAAGAGTAAAATACATATGTGGTCCTTAAACTTGTCTCGAGATGTCGTCTAGATCCCTGAACTCTCAAAATGCATTTTAAAATCCCTAAACTTGTTAGGAGATGTCATTCGGGTCTTTAAACTCTCTATATGCATCTTCAGATTCCCATATTTGCCTCAGAGTGTCATTTGGGTCCTAAACTTTTAAGGTGGATTTTTATATTCCAGAAAAATGCCATTAATTAATTGTATTAAAAATGACAGTTTATTAAACTATCTTCTCAGCCAATTCATTAGAAATCGTGCCACTAAAATCATTTTAATTATGAATTAGCTACTTATTAATCATAGTCATAATAGGTTAATCAAGACCATTGGATATCAACGGTGGATATTATGAAAATATCAATGCTAACCGTGAATATTTCCTACCAACTTATTATATTCTGCATGCGCTTTGAGTAACTTTATTAAGATAATTTGTTTTTATTCTCAATAAAAATCAAAATAACATTTTTATTAAACTTAAAGTAGCAAAAGAATTTATCATTAACTTAAAGTAGCAAAACAATATTTATATTAAATCTAAAATAGCATATTGAGAGTTCAAGGACCTGCATGTCACCACGGTACAAGTTGATGGACCTAAAATGTATTTTGAGATATTAGGGACTATGTGACACCGTAGAACAAGTTCAGAATCTGAAAATGCATTTTGGGAGTTAGGGACCTGAATGACACACCAGAACAAGTTCAAGGACCACTGTTGTATTTTACTCTTTTACAATATATCCTTATCCTTACCCTGTCCTCCTCCTTTGTCTCCGATAACTCCCCCGCCGCCATATCCGCCTCCACTACTAGACAAACCTTATCACCGACGCTTTGTAACTCCGTCACTGCCGGTTTGAGGGGGCGCTGGTGAAAGATCGGAGGTGCGAACTGGCAATAAAAAATTATTTTCACCGCCTGAACCGGCGTAAATAATTTAAAAAAATACATAAAAAAATTCTAAATGATAGAAAAAATTATACTTGAATGGGAGCGCCCCCCCCCCCAAAGAATCAGGCCACCCTCTCCTCCAAAGCCACAATTTGTTTTTCACTTTTTGCATTCCATGGGATTCAAACTCATGTCCTCTCATCCAAAGCCGCAATTTTTTGCACTTGTTGCATTCTATGGCATTCGAACTCATGACCTCTCCTCCAAAGCCACAATTTTGTTGCACTTGTTGCATTCTATGGAATTCGATCTCATGACCTTTTGCTTCGCACAATACAATAGATGTATGTGTTTGTGAACAATGTTTAGTCCAATTCACTGCTACTACCATGCCCTCATGGCCACCATCACTGGCGAGTCATGACTATCGGATAGCCACCTCCCTAATGCTACTGGATTCCCCTACCATGGTCGGTGTGCAATGGTAAGTGTGAAACTGCAGACGTTGGAAGCTATAGACAAACTTCCCTTGAATATTTTATAGCTTATTAAGTAACTAAAAGGTTCTGTTTAATTAGTAAAATCGCATTTAAGATGTCACTACTAGAAAACCTGCTATCGGTCACCCCCACTGGTACCTGTTTTTTAAGACCCGGTACCAATGATAGTCATTGGTACTGGGTCCAACCACTGGCTTCATTGGTACCGGGTGGAGGCACAACCCGGTACCAATGAGACCACATAGATACCGGGTCTTAAAAAACAGGTACCAGTGGGGGTGACCGATAGCAGGTTTTCTAGTAGTGACATCTTAAATGCGATTTTACTAATTAAACAGAACCTTTTAGTTACTTAATAAGCTATAAAATATTCAAGGGAAGTTTGTCTATAGCTTCCAACGTCTGCAGTTTCACACTTACCATTGCACACCGACCATGGTAGGGGAATCCAGTAGCATTAGGGAGGTGGCTATCCGATAGTCATGACTCGCCAGTGATGGTGGCCATGAGCCCCTTAATGGTACCAACTACCCCAGCTGGTACAATCAGGTGCAGGTGGCCATTGCTATGTGCGACTATGATCTCGCTTTACGTGAGAACAAGCCAGCAGCCGCTGATGCAAATGGTGATTGTTCTGCCATTGAGAAGTGGGAGAGATGTGACAAGATGGCTAGCATGATCTTTAAGCAGGCGATCTCAGCTGCCATCCGTGGTGCTATTCCTAACAAGGACGAGCATACTAAAGATCTAAGTGTTAAGGCTTACCTTGCTAAGGTTGAGGAGAATTTTAAGAGTTCCTCCAAGACCTATGCTAGCACCCTCATCATGAAGATGCTGACTTCATAGTATAATGGGCAAAGTGGAATCAGGGAGCACATTATGAGCATGTGCGACATGGCTAATAAGCTCAAGACACTGGACATGGCCATTTTAGATGGTTTTCTGGTGCATTTCATTATGACTTCGCTGCCTTCACAGTACCGTCCCTTCAAGATAAGCTATAACACTTAGAATGAAGGATGCTGTCAACATGGTTAGCCAACGCTTTGAGTGTGTTGGCTTCAGCGATACTCTTAAGAATCAGGCTGAATTAGGCAGCAGCAAGCAGCATAAGAAGAAGTTCAAGGGCCCTAAGAGCAAGGCTGTGCCGCACAAGAAGACTTCAGATGAGAAGTTGTGCAGGTTCTGCAAGTCACCCAAGCATCTCATGAAGGAATGTGCAGAATTTAAGGAGTGGCTAAAGAACAAAGGTACAATTATTGATTATGTTTCATTTATTGATGAGTTATTCTTAGTGAATTTTTCTCCAAATACTTGGTGGATCGACTCAGGTGCTACTGTGCACATTTCATTGCAGACGTACAGTTCTATGTGAACTATAAGAGAGGGGGAGCGAAGCCTAAGAGTGGTTGATGGCAATGAAGTCAAGGTTGAAGGCATTGGGAGCTTCATCTTGAAGTTACCGAGCGGCTTCAATCTTCATTTAAAAGATGTTCTTTATGTTCCTAGCTTAAAGAGAAACCTTATTTCTGTTTCACGTTTATATAAATCGGGACATATTTGCGAGTTTGGCAACTCAAAGTGCAACATTAAGTTTCATAATATTCATATTGGCCTTGGACATTTGCAAGGTGACCTTTATTTGCTTTCTCTTGATAAAGATTACTCTGCGATAAATGTATGTGAAGTGATGAACAAGCGTAAGTGCGATAATGAGACTTTTTCGAAATTGTGGCACTGTCGTTTAGGCCACATTTTGAGGGGGAGAACTGAGCGTCTCATAAGAGAAGAGATACTCCATTCATTAGATCTCTCAGACTTAGATCAACAATGTGTTGACTGTATTAAGGGAAAATTCACTAAGACTATTAAGAAAGGAGCTACTCGAAGTTTGGGCTTATTAGAAATATATATACTGATATTTGTGGCCCGTTCCCAATAAAGTCTATTGATGGTTTTGACTCATTCATTACTTTCACTGATGATTTCTCCCGTTATGTTTATATTTATCCCATACGCGATCGGTTCGAGTCATTAGAAAAATTTAAGATATTCAAGGCTGAAGTGGAAAATCAGCATAATGTCACTATTAAGTTAGTAAGATCGGATCGAGGTGGTCAATATTATGGGAGACATGCTCCATTCGGCCAGATAACTGGACCATTCGCTAAGTACCTTGAAGAAAATGGTATAAAGGCCCAATACTGTATGCCGGGCGAACCACAACAAAATGGAGTGGTTGAGCGTCGCAATCGTACTCTTATGGATATGGTACATAGTATGCTTAGCTATTCTACCTTGCCTGTGGAACTGTGGATGGAAGCGTTAAAG
>CM014274.1:2138531-2155573 GCA_004135705.1 Alloteropsis semialata
GATCTACCATTAAACTTCGTCTATTTGAAATTGTGCCAATGCAATTAGTTTCTTACTTGAGGTGTGCCATTTTCAACGTATTTGATGCTTTTGGTCCCACGTGCAAATTCCCGCATTTCTGTATGTGTTGACGTGGAAAATCGGCGGTCGTATCTCCCGCGTGCAGCACACGATGACCGGGGAGAGTCTGCTTCGCTCCAGTGCCAGTCTACACTCCAGTTCAGGTTCGCGGCGTGCCAGTCAATTTGACCTGAAATTGACAAGGGAATAAAACAGTTAAATTGCTCTATGATTGTGCCGGCTCTATTTCAGACGATGGAGTAGCGTCGAATTTTAGCCAAGACCCAATCAGACACGCATCGGCCGATACTGATCGGACCTCAGAATCGGACCTCAATGATGACGTCAATCGGACCGAGTGATCGGACCTCAATCAGACACCAAATCGGACTTCAGGATCGGACCAATCAGGATCGGACCTTGATTGATACAACAGACTAGCCTTTAAATAATGAAATAAAGCATAAAACAAGGCCAATATGTAAAATAATGGATCAGCTGTGTCTTGAAACAAGATATTAAATAATCACAGTGTAAGCCGATACATTGTCCATCTTGTCTAATTGCCAGTTTGACTCATCTTGTCGGACTATCTAACCAGCCGATCGGACTATAGCCTTTTCAGAGAAATCTAGCTCCGACGTAGGGAATCTAGATTTCTCCAGCTATGATCAGATCAGATAGCTAGATAATCAGACTCGATTCACCAACCTGTCAATTAAACAAGATGCTCGCACAGGTGTTGATCAGATTAAGCAACGTAAGCAGATAAAACATTAACAGATACGTTCTGATTCTAAGATATGCTACTGAACAATTAAGCAAGATCCAGCTCCGACGTAGGGAATCTACACCATACTTAATATTCAAATAGCAATAAGGCATAATCTAAGCTTTCCTTGACTAATCAAGATGAACCTAGCTCCGACGTAGGGAATCTAGACCAAGCATGACAGTCAAAGATTAATCTAAGCGTATTACAAAGATCCAGCTCCGACGTAGGGAATCTACACCAATGCAATACTCAAAGAACAACCAGATTATACCACAAGGCAGGATCGGACATAGAACGATGCTGTAAGATAAATATTGCTTAAATCGGACCAAGACCTATGCTCAAAGCCGTTGAAGAAGTAGAATTGATTCACATGGCGTAGATCTAAACCAATCTAGCAACTCCAACAAACCGCAAAGACTATCTTTAGTAACCAAAATTACTCTAGCTCCGACGTAGGGAATCTAGACTAATCTTGATACCTAGCTCCGACGTAGGGAATCTAGGCTTAAAGTATAGTCCGATAAACGATAATCTGTTGAATAATCGATATTGATCTAGCTCCGACGTAGGGAATCTATATCAATCTTGATTATCCAGAGATAAATCGGTTGAACAATATAAACGAGAAAGGGCGATGCGCCTCAATTCAAAGCCTATATTAGTTCGATAAATTGACTAACTTACTGGTAAGCCGGAGATCAGAACTGATGCAGCCCGTCCACCAATGAGCTTCGTCGGTAACTTTGCATACGATAAGTGAAATAGAAGAATTATCAAGCCTGATTTCGCAAAAAAAAAAAAACTATAATACAGAAGACACCTCTCTAGGGTCATTTTACCAAAACTATTTCAGTAATTATTCAATCCAAGTTTAATTTCCCATAGTGAGGGTGCTAGTTGCATCTGATAATTGATTGTTGGGGTTTATTTCATCTTATGGGTGCTTTAAGAGCCACATTAGCAATATGTTTAGGAATCAACCGAACTTCGATTCAAGATTGACCCAGCCAAAATTCTTGTAAGAAACAGAGGATTTGGGGTGGGGGATGGGCGGAGGATTTGGGGTGGGGGACGGGTTACCTCTTGGAGGCAGTGGCGGGGGTGAGGTTGAGGCCTCGCAGCACTGGAGCTCGGCGACTTCGGTGCATGGGGCCGCTGCTGGAACTCCTCGTCCGAGATGGGGTCACGCCGCTGTCGACCGCAGCCAGGGGATGGGATTGTGTCGCCGTCCGCCGTCGCAAAACGCACAGGCACAATGGAGATCGGAGTCACCGTGCCGCCGTCGCCTGTAGGGCAGCGAATAGGGAGAGAGGGCGAGGAGCAGATGGGACGGACGGCGCCGTCGCCCGTCCCTGGTGATGAGTATTTCGGCGTGGCGTCGTTTAGATCACTCGCGGCGCGATCGCTACGAATTGTTTCACACAAAAAAAGGCAGGCAATTGAAAGATGAAAGAAAAAGGAAAGAAATAAGGAGGCTGATTGACTTCAGGCGTGATGGAGGTTGGCGTGCGGCAAGTACAGGCGTGATGGAGGTTTGCCGTGAGGCATTTTCAAATTTTGAAATCGTTTACCATCAAAAAGGGCAGGCAATTTTGACACCAAAAAAGACAGGCACATGGGCAGGTAAATCAGAGCTTGGTAACAAAAAAATTAAACTTTTGGCCGCAGCTATTTTGCAACTATCAAAATTTCCCTCTCCCCCCCCCCCTTTCGTCAAACTTTTTGGCCTGCCTTGTGGGCCCATCTAAGGAAGCTGTGAGGGGTAAGGCTGGGTAGGCTTTAGGTGAGAATTGTTTTCAAATGTTATTCTCTTTATAGTATAGATACAAATGCAGAAACTCACACAGATCCATGTACAGCGCACGACACGCCATACAGTCACAACTATGGAAGCCTGTTGTGGGACACCGGCCGAGCAGGCTGTGCTAATCTTCAGAAATCCCAATGTAAAGTAAAATTCTGTTCATTCAAAAATCAAAATGCTACTGTGCTAGCGAAGAAGGCCACTAGAAGTTCATTGCATAAACCTCAGGCAGGTCGGTCTCAAAGGCCTTCACAAGGTTCCTCATGAAGTCCCCCGTCGCCTTGGTTAGGTTCATCATGTTTTCACTGTAATCTTTGAACCTCTCTGCGACGTCGGCAGCCGCCTCGCCCTCGCCCTCGGAGAAGAAGGCCTCCTTCCTGTCTAGCTCGGCGCATTTGTGCAGCCGCTCCAGCGACGAGTTGGCCATGCCCTGCAGGTAGTCGAACAGCTCGCGCTTCTTCCCGTCGCGCTCCGGGTCCAGGTAGTACCCGTACGCGTGCGCCCACCGCAGCACCCGGCGCCCGTAGGCGATCTGCTCGTACGCCATGGTTACGAACTCGAGCTCCTTCACCGACTTGCCCGCTGCGTCTGCCATGTTCTCGAGTTCCGACCTTTGCAGCTCCTCCATGTCTCGCTGCACCTTCTGCAGCGACTTGAGGTTGCCCGCCCAGCGCTCGTAGTGGAACAGGTACCTGTCCAGCGACGCCCTGGCCTGCCGCGCCGTCTGCTCCTCCTCGGTCTCGGCCATGTCGCCCGCCGTGTCCGGCGGCTGGCGGTAGATGTCGCAGGCGTAGTGTACTTCTCCTGTTGTCGACGCCGGTTGCAAGCAGAGCCAGCAGAAGCGATGGTTGCAAGGCTCGGGGCACCTCATGTGGTTGCAGCCCTGGTTCTTCTCGATCGCTCGCCGGCACTTGGGGCAGTGCTTGGTGTTGGCCAGCACCCAGTTCGCCGTCTCCGAGTCGGACTTGTTCTTGGCCAGCCACGCCCGCACCGTGGCGCACGACACCGGCCGGTGCGCCTCCTCGCCGCAGCTCCAGCAGAAGCCGTGCCTGCACTCGCAGAACACCTCCGTCGCGTCGTCGGCGTCGCCGGTGAACTCCACGGCGTGGGCGCACCCGGGCCCGGGGCACCACTTGATCCTGCCGCCGCCGTTCTCCTCCACGTAGGACCGGAGGGCGAACCGCGCGTAGCGGTCCTTGTCTTCTACGTTGGCGACGGCGTCGACGAGGTCCCGGACGACCGCCGCCGGGCAGGCCGGGTCCGGGCACCGCAGCGACAGGCACCGCGGGCCGTCGCCCACGGCGGCGCGGACGTACCGGCGCCAGCAGTCGTCGCAGTAGTAGTGGGAGCACCCGGCCGATCTCGTGCGGCCGGCGGGGTGCCAGTCGAAGCATATCGCGCAGGTGAGCCCCGAGGTGCTAAGCGCCGTGGCGACGGGGACGCCGCCGTCCGCCGGCATTCCAGCGTCGTCCCGAACGCGCCGGTCGTCCGAGAACCACGCCTCCTGCAGATCCGAGGTTATCCACTTGTAGCGCCGCAGGAGGAAGGCCGCGAACGCCGGCGGGATCGACAGCACCTCCGCGATCTTGGCCGTCTCCTCCGCCTGCCGTCGGAGCACCTCGTCCTCCGTCAGAACAACGTACGTCGTCGGTGGTCCGGCTCCGGCAGCTTCGACCCTTGTCACCTCCGCGTCGCTCATATCGTAGTCATCGCTGTAGTAGCCGCCACAGTCATCGTCATCGTCGGAGTTGAACATGCAATTCTCGTCGTCGTTACAGTCGCCGGAAACTGGGCTTCTCTTGTTGCAGCCACTCTCGCCGTCGCCGTCTCTTTCGCGCTTATTGTTGCAGCCGCTCTCGTCGGCGACGGCGTTGTCGGCAGATGCCATGCCGTCCTCTATTCTACCCTACGGCAGCAGCTAGGGTGCCGATTAGATTGGTTTTCCTGAAACTACTTTTATCTCTTATCTAACGAAATTATTGCGTTCCGTATTTAAACGGACTCTAATTCTTTCATGTTTCCTTTTTTTTGCGAAAGAATTCTTTCATGTTTCAGTTTCATGTTTTCCGTATTTTAAGCGGACTCAACATTTTTTTCATCTTATAATTGATCAAATTTCAGAGAAAAAAATGGCAATTCAAATTTTGAAAGTTTCAGTTATTTGTTTCTGCTGCTTCTGGCCTCCTCTGTGTAGCAAGACGAAAGAGGATTGCGGAATAGCACTCAACAATGTGTAAACAGAAAACTTCAAATCGCCCGGCCCAGCCCATTCGGCCAATGCAGCCCATCGCCTAGTGAGCAGAGAGGCTTAGCATACTGGGTCACGTGAGAGATCCTCCATTAACGAAAAAAAACATGGATGGACCATCAGCAAAACAGATCAGACGATCAAATTCAACATGAACATATATACAAAGAGCAATAACCATGCTAGATTCAGTCAGGCAGGTTCAGGTACACAGACTTCATTGCATCGCTCAACCAGAAATCCTCGCCCATCTGGAGAGAGCACACTGGCTACCACTACAACTTGTTATCAGGACACGCAGTAATGCACATACTAACTCAAGGATGCCCCGTTTTCAGTCAACCACTCATTGGCTTACTTCTCCAATGCCAGCAGTTTGGTGGCAAGATCAATGTTGCTTTTGGCTATTTTCTTTGTGGCGTAGAGCTGAATGTAAACGTCCTTCATTGCAGGCGTCAGCCAGAGCGTCGTGATGCAGATAGGCGATATGAAGGCAACACCTGGCCAGGGGTCCCACCACTTGTCTGAAACCATGATCATCAATCCCACAACGGCAATATAAAACAGCAGATAAACCACAAAGAACACATCCTGCAAATCAGACACAAGCAGCGAGCATAAATGATTAGTTGTTAGTGGGCAAAGCAAATACTTTGGTAACTCCTTTGGGCAAAAAAATGCAATACTTGGTGTGAAAGTTAATAGTTAATGGAATTCAATAATAAGGTAGCAGGAATAGGTTAGGATTATATTCATGATTAGGTGGAAAAAGAAGGGTCTACATAACACTAGGATAATGACCAAGTTGAAGGGTTGTTACAGACACAGGTTCTGAGAGTAGCTGGGGGAATACTGTCCAAAACAGCACAGCATCTTTGAATAAACCAGAAGTAAGGTATATTTCCTTAAGGAAGCGATTGTTGTTTTTTTAATTAAGCCATACCATATTCCCAATGAACAGGGAAGAGGAGCCAAATATATACAAACACATAAAGAATCATGCTTTCCAGGTCTCATCCACAGGATAAGAAACATCAAACGAAAGGAAATTTCAATGTAGAGGAGAAGAAATAGGTCACTGTATCATCCACAAGGTTAGCAACTTGGCTTACATAGTAACAAGCAGCAAACAAAGTGTCCTACAAAATTTAAAAGGCAAACTAAGGGGGTGTTTTGATGGGCTCAAAGTGGAGAGCTAAAGTTTAGCCCTAAGCGTGTAAAATAGGCTAGATATGGGCTAATGGGCTCTAACCACCAATTAGACATTATCTGTGCAGTTAGTTTAGAAACTAGCCCTTGTTCAATCCATCTATTTGGTATCCACATAAGAGGGTTAAAGTTTAGCCCCTTGGATCCAAACAGCATCTAATACCAACTTTTTTTTTCCTAATTCGAGCCCCTGCCACCTCCAGTCAGTTCAGAAAACTGGCAAGCAGCATCCCAATCCTTTCCCATGTATCAAATATATATGTGCATAAACAACCATGGTTTCCAGGCTCTCATATCAACAACAAGATGACAAATGGAATTTTTATGGGAGACGAAAAAAGGACTAATGCCTGAAAAAAAAATAGCCACAAACAGCTTCAGATTTTTCTCATTTTTTTTGAGCACAATGTTACCTACACTAGTGGTAGAGGCTCCAAATCAATATGGTTCCTAGTTCCATTTAAACAGGGCACAAATGTCCAGGCTCCAAATCTATATGGCTCCGTCTGAGCAGGGCCCAATGTCCAGCACTAGTACTAGAGGCTCCAAATCGATATGGCTCCCTCAGAACAGGGCACAAACGTCCATCAAAATTCATTTAGCAAGACCAAACAGGGCACAGATGTTAGCTGAATGAAAGGTCAAGCTAGCACGACTGCTGAATGAATTGTCACACTAGCACGAGGGCCGAAGGCAATCAACGATTCTCTTGTGAGGTAACAAAAATTCAAGGATTCTATAGATCTAGTAGGAGGGGGAGAACGGGGAGAAGCAGAGTGGGTGCCTTAGCAGCCCGCGTTTGATCCAACGCGCCTTCCGAGCGTCCACCACAGCGACCTCCTCTGCCACCGCCGCCGCAGCCGTCTTCGTCTTCAACCCTGCGGCGCCTTTCTCTGCGCCTGGCAACGGAGGACCGGAAATTGCCGTCGAGTCCGTCGACGTCCTCGTCGGGGCTCGGCTCCGGTCGGCTGCGCTAGGGTTTAGGCCTCGCGGGATCGCGGGAAGCCGGGGAAGGAAGGAACTAGGTTGCGGCGAGAGCGGAAGGGGAACGAAGAGCACGGGCGTTTTGCTGTGGAAGAGGCGGCTTTTCCTTTTCCCTCTCGGTGTTGATGTGGGCTCAAATCGAGATTTGGGCTGGGCCAGATGTCTCCTCCGAATCATAAACCATGGGCTCCTCGCTTTCCAGGCAGGTGGGCTTCAACCAGCCAGGTGCCGGCTAGTCTATGGGCCAGCTCGGGGTGAAAATCTTCCGTTCTCGTACTGGTTTGAGCCCACATGAGGGCGACTGAAGGCCCATTGATGGCCTGCCCATGTCTGATGTGGTCGGAGCCCGTTTAGAGCCCGACTATAAGAGTTCAAACTTATGGGGCTTCACTTTGGCGTCAATCCTTGACCGATGTATATATGTCATATGTGTGACAAATCTAGTCAAAGACACAGCTGACAACAGGGCTACACCTACACCGCATCATAGAACAATTGAACTTGTAATTTCCAAATTACAAATGTTGCTTTCATTGATACTATTTTTTTGATGAAACAGGAGGGACGAGCCCCTACTGAATGCATTAAAAGGAAACAACACCACCAGTACAAGTACAAAGACTATAACAGGCCCAGAGGGCAAGAGCCGTTTACAGCTGCTGGTTGCTTTGGACCCGGCAACTCCTCCTCGCCATTGAGCATCGCAAGCACATCCTCCATGATCGGTCGATCTTTCGGGTCAACTTCAATGCACATGAGCGCTACCACCATGCACCTCTTAATCTGCATTAGCTGAGACTTGTCGCTCAATGACGGATCGAACAATTCCTCCATTGGTGCAGCTTCCAGAGCCTCCCAAGCCTAGACAATATTTAATACATATTTATATAAGCCATGAGAATTGTATGAGTGAACGTTACAAAATTGCTTACCCATTCAGCTAAAGCGTTCATCTCAGGTTGTTTCGATCTGCAATTCTGTAGCACGTACACGCAAATAAGCTTTGAACATATCTAAATTTGAGAGGGCGTATATGTTGCTCGCCTCATGAACTGCAAATTGGATGTTGTAAGTCAAAGCGATCGACAGGTGCCGGGTCTTCGCCTCTCAATAAGTTTTATGCAATGGACAGACAGACAGGATGTGACCTCAGTTTTGGAACGAACTTGAGCTGTATGTTTATTCTTCTTCGACTGTGCACTGGATAACTAGCTAGGCGAGATGCAAGCCTGCTAGCTGTGCAAGATTGTTCAGCACCTCGGCATGGCACTGTGTATGATCTTTGTAACTTAGGGAATTTGGGCATGGAACCCGAAAATATGTCACGCTCGCTCGCTCAGCTATCCCGGTCCAATTGGTTCACAAGCATAGAGCGGCCGACTTGAGAAGCATTTCCACAGACCTACGTTACCCCGATACGGCTGGAAAGCGACGTATCACGTGTCGGAGACGTTTCGGAAACTGATACGGCGTGGATACGGGGTTAAAACGTCTCAGCAGCGTATCGGAAAATAGCAACTACGAATTTCATTCGATACGTGGGCCAGACACGTATCCATACAGTCCAGCGATACGGCCCAGCCCACAGAGGAAGGAGCAGCCCCTGCCTGCCTTATCCCTTCGTGATGCTGCCCTAGCACACAGGCAAAAGCAGCAGCCAGCAGCACGCACACTGGTTGCCAGCGACCTGGAAGATGCCACAAAGCAATCTTCCGATGAGGAGACTGAGGAGGACGTGGAGCCCGGTGAAGCGGTGGGTATTCCCAGGATGCAGCTTGGTGCAGTGGCACTCTTTGTCTTCCTTGGTGATGACAAGGATAAGCGCGCCAATGACAACAACGGCAAGAAGAAGATATTTGAGTGGGCAGAGCAGGAGCAGGACACCTTGGCGGGCGGCACCGAGGGCGACAACAACCACCACGGCATTGGTGGTCGTCTCAGCGCCACAACCCGCATTGCCATGGCGTACCCGCTGGTGAGGTGCAAGGCTGCTTGGCCATGGCACCGGTGGCCACGGGGAGGGGGATGGCATATGGTGAGAGAGGGGGATTTATTGTGAATGATTATAAATTTGGGGGTGGGGGTTGTATATTTTCACCAGCGTGGTCAGCATCGGAAGCTTCCATGGCGTGTTTATTGGGAACTACGATGGACCCGTTTATAGAGTGTGGGGACCCAGATATATATTTTGAGAGTTTGGGCGACCTAGATGAACATGCAAGACAAATTGAAAGACCTGAGGTGTATTTACTCTCATAGAAAACGGTGAAAGAACCTCATGATGAAAGAGGATGATTGAATTGAAATTCAATAAACTATTAGGGTCAACAAATATAGAACTTTCATAAGCTCGGGATGTGCACTAAGTATTTCCAAACTACAACTCGTCTCAACAGCTACAACTTTGCATCCCTAGATTCCAAACTTACACACGGTAATTCCAGGAAATGTAAATTGTAGAAAATAAAATAAGTAGATGTAGAATATAAAGGGTAGAAAATGCAAACGTAGAACTATAACTTTTAGGACTCGGCAGCATTCATCGAGGATAAAAACACATGCTAATATTGATCCACTCATATGAAGCTGAGAGGATGTAATAATTGAAGGCTTTGTACACTAAACCGTAGAGGCCGAAAAATTCCATTATCTAAAAAAAATGAAAACATGTTTTAATAATCCACTCATATGAAAACTGCCTGGCGCTATGATTATTGCTGCCTAGAACCAGCGGCCTGTGGTCCAGGACTGAAACCAAACAAGCCCATTTGAGCAAGAAAATGGAAATGCATGCAAAAATAGAATAAGATACAAATCAAATATGCAAGAGAGTACCTTGTACACAGTATCAAGTCATCTCGCCAAATGACATTTTTGTCTGAAAAGTCCAATGTAGCTGTCTTCAAGTCAAAGAAACTGAACTGTGTGAAGCCTGCACAAAGTATAGTTAGATCATCACGGAAATTAAACTTGCATGGAAGTGGCAGTAACATAAGTATTACCATCAATAGCCACATGCGGCCGCGGGGGCGGAGGAGCAGGAAGTGGCCGAGCACCACCTGACTGTATGTTCGTCAGCATAATGGTGGCGTGGACATGGGTGGCAAAGTTCCCCAGCAGGAGTTTGCTCACAATATCATACTGCACCCGGCCCAGCTCCTTGGCGATGTCCCTTGACCACAAGAAGAGGCAGAAGAGGTGCTTCCGCTGGCACTCCACGACGAGCTCGAGAGCGCGGTCGAGGGACGCCGCTAGATCCTCGAGACCGTCGTGCACCGCCTTGTCCATCATCTCCGTCGTATCATCGAGCCGCCGGAGGAGAGCGGTGACCCTGGCCACGCACCTCTGGATGTCGCGGCACTCGTCCTTGTTCCGACGAACGGTGTCGGCGGCCTCCTTGATGGCGAGCCCAACTCTGACGATCTTCTCCATGCCGGAGAATGCAATATCGGCCATCGATCTGCTTTCACTACCGGAGAACTCGCCATCCATCCACCATAATCGGTCACAGATGGAAAGGACCCGGTACCAATGCATGCATTGGTACCGGGTCCAACGGTCAATAATTCTGCGAGCTCATTGGTACCGGGTCGTGGCACCACCCGGTACCTATGAGGCAACATTGGTACCGGTTGGTGCGGTTGGTGTCACCAACCGGTACCAAAGGCCTCGAGGCTCATTGGTACCGAATGGTGCCACCAACCGATACCAAATGGGCTCTGCGTATAAATCGCCTTCTTCCTTCCCCAGCCCGAGCCATGGCTCATTTCTTTATCCTCCATTGAACTCGGGTTGGGGGAGCTCATGCCCAATTTTTCCATAACTTTTGGAGATTTTGCAAACCAAGTTCCGCTAGAAGGTTAGCAACTTCATCCTCTCTCTTTTGACGTTTAGTATGGTCTATTTCATGCTCTATGTTTTGAGTAATTTGTGTTTTGTGGAATGGATTGAAATAAGAGATTTTAGATTGAATCTTCATTTTTATTATGAATTTGTAATAGAGAATCACTATATAGTTAGTTGTTGCATGTGTAGAGATGATGCACAAATTTTTAGACATTGTTTAGATTTTTGGATTGTTTGTAGAAACTTTAAATGATTTTCATATTTATGCTTATTATGATTTTTAGATATTCTAAATGATATTCATATTTAGGGTTATTAGGATTTTTAGAGATTATAAATGAAATTCATATTTAGGCTTATTACGAAATTTAGAATTACATCTTTTTAGAGGCTTCAAATGACGTTGATATTAGGGTTATTAGGATTTTTTGAGATTATAAATGATATTCTTATTTAGTTAGATTTTAAATTCAATTTTACTTCTCATGGTTGTCAATATCTTGAACTAAAACAATCCAACTCTTGGCATGCCTATGATGATATCAAATTTTACCTAGTTTTCTAGCTGGATAACATATGATGACCTTGAGCTTGAGCTTGTATTGTATAGTTATGCTTCTCATGGTNGCTTCTGCATTTCATACTTGCAACTTGTGTGTCTTTACCTTTTATATAGTAGTATCTTGATAGGATTGGCTCTAGGTTGCAAAACTCTTTTGGGTGGGTACAAACACTAGAAAGAAACTTAGTTGCACATGTAGATTGTTTGTCTTAGTTTTATTTTGTGCAAATTGAAGCAAGTGGTAGGTTAAGTTTTTAAAAAGCCTAATTCACCCCATCTTCTCTTAGGCTATCACGAGCATCGATTACTTTCAGGGCACAAACATTGGCTCTGGATAATTGATGGCGAACACAGAGGTGCGCCGCCACCTTACCTGCACAGCACTCTTTGTCTGCTTGTCGTTGGACCCCAACACAAATAATCCCCAAACTTGTAACCATAATTTTACACAAAGAAACTGTTTATTTTGTGTAATCACGCTTTGCATGCATCGTCTTTGTCATTTCTGTGGCAACGTCTCTATCATGGGGAAATTCACGGCGTGTGATGGTCGGGGACCGATGAGAGGTGGTTGAGAGGATGGCTAGAGACTTGAGGGTTCCATGGATGTGAGGGATTAAAGGGGGTGTGGGGGAGGGAGGCCAGGAAATTTCAGCCGACGGTGAGCTCTGCTCGGCTCTAGTTGAGGGGTATAAAAGGAGGAAGATGAGAGAGAAACGGTGAGGCTCTGGAATGGGCTGGTTGCCAGCGACCTGGAAGATGCCACAAAGCTATCTTCCGATGAGGAGACTGAGGAGGACGTGGAGCCCGGTGAAGCGGTGGGTATTCCCAGGATGCAGCTTGGTGCAGTGGCACTCTTTGTCTTCCTTGGTGATGACAAGGATAAGCGCGCCAATGACAACAACGGCAAGAAGAAGATATTTGAGTGGGCAGAGCAGGAGCAGGACACCTTGGCGGGCGGCACCGAGGGCGACAACAACCACCACGGCATTGGTGGTCGTCTCAGCGCCACAACCCGCATTGCCATGGCGTACCCGCTGGTGAGGTGCAAGGCTGCTTGGCCATGGCACCGGTGGCCACGGGGAGGGGGATGGCATATGGTGAGAGAGGGGGATTTATTGTGAATGATTATAAATTTGGGGGTGGGGGTTGTATATTTTCACCAGCGTGGTCAGCATCGGAAGCTTCCATGGCGTGTTTATTGGGAACTACGATGGACCCGTTTATAGAGTGTGGGGACCCAGATATATATTTTGAGAGTTTGGGCGACCTAGATGAACATGCAAGACAAATTGAAAGACCTGAGGTGTATTTACTCTCATAGAAAACGGTGAAAGAACCTCATGATGAAAGAGGATGATTGAATTGAAATTCAATAAACTATTAGGGTCAACAAATATAGAACTTTCATAAGCTCGGGATGTGCACTAAGTATTTCCAAACTACAACTCGTCTCAACAGCTACAACTTTGCATCCCTAGATTCCAAACTTACACACGGTAATTCCAGGAAATGTAAATTGTAGAAAATAAGTACAATAAGTAGATGTAGAATATAAAGGGTAGAAAATGCAAACGTAGAACTATAACTTTTAGGACTCCGCAGCATTCATCGAGGATAAAAACACATGCTAATATTGATCCACTCATATGAAGCTGAGAGGATGTAATAATTGAAGGCTGTGTACACTAAACCGTAGAGGCCGAAAAATTCCATTATCTAAAAAAAATGAAAACATGTTTTAATAATCCACTCATATGAAAACTGCCTGGCGCTATGATTATTGCTGCCTAGAACCAGCTGCCTGTGGTCCAGGACTGAAACCAAACAAGCCCATTTGAGCAAGAAAATGGAAATGTATGCAAAGATAGAATAAGATACAAATCAAATATGCAAGAGAGTACCTTGTACACAGTATCAAAGTCATCTCGCCAAATGACATTTTTGTCTGAAAAGTCCAATGTAGCTGTCTTCAAGTCAAAGAAACTGAACTGTGTGAAGCCTGCACAAAGTATAGTTAGATCATCACGGAAATTAAACTTGCATGGAAGTGGCAGTAACATAAGTATTACCATCAATAGCCACATGCAGCCGCGGGGGCGGAGGAGCAGGAAGTGGCCGAGCACCACCTGACTGTATGTTCGTCAGCATAATGGTGGCGTGGACATGGGTGGCAAAGTTCCCCAGCAGGAGTTTGCTCACAATATCATACTGCACCCGGCCCAGCTCCTTGGCGATGTCCCTTGACCACAAGAAGAGGCAGAAGAGGTGCTTCCGCTGGCACTCCACGACGAGCTCGAGAGCGCGGTCGAGGGACGCCGCTAGATCCTCGAGACCGTCGTGCACCGCCTTGTCCATCATCTCCGTCGTATCATCGAGCCGCCGGAGGAGAGCGGTGACCCTGGCCACGCACCTCTGGATGTCGCGGCACTCGTCCTTGTTCCGACGAACGGTGTCGGCGGCCTCCTTGATGGCGAGCCCAACTCTGACGATCTTCTCCATGCCGGAGAATGCAATATCGGCCATCGATCTGCTTTCACTACTGGAGAACTCGCCATCCATCCACCATAATCGGTCACGGATGGAAAGGACCCGGTACCAATGCATGCATTGGTACCGGGTCCAACGGTCAATAATTCTGCGAGCTCATTGGTACCGGGTCGTGGCACCACCCGGTACCTATGAGGCAACATTGGTACCGGTTGGTGCGGTTGGTGTCACCAACCGGTACCAATGAGCCTCGAGGCCTTTGGTACCGGTTGGTGACACCAACCGGTACCAAAGTGGCCCCCTTTGGTACCGGATGGTGCCACCAACCGGTACCAAATGGGCTCTGCGTATAAATCGCCTTCTTCCTTCCCCAGCCCAAACCATGGCTCATTTCTTCATCCTCCATTGAGCTCGGGTTGGGGGAGCTCATACCCAATTTTTCCATAACTTTTGGAGATTTTGCAAACCAAGTCCGCTAGAAGGTTAGCAACTTCATCCTCTCTCATTTGACGTTTAGTATGGTCTATTTCATGCTCTATGTTTTGAGTAATTTGTGTTTTGTGGAATGGATTGAAATAAGAGATTTTAGATTGAATCTTCATTTTTATTATGAATTTGTAATAGAGAATCACTATATAGTTAGTTGTTGCATGTGTAGAGATGATGCACAAATTTTTAGACATTGTTTAGATTTTTGGATTGTTTGTAGAAACTTTAAATGATTTTCATATTTATGCTTATTATGATTTTTAGATATTCTAAATGATATTCATATTTAGGGTTATTAGGATTTTTAGAGATTATAAATGAAATTTATATTTAGGCTTATTACGAAATTTAGAATTACATCTTTTTAGAGGCTTCAAATGACGTTGATATTTAGGGTTATTAGGATTTTTTGAGATTATAAATAATATTCTTATTTAGTTAGATTTTAAATTCAATTTTACTTCTCATGGTTGTCAATATCTTGAACTAAAATAATCCAACTCTTGGCATGCCTATGATGATATCAAATTTTACCTAGTTTTCTAGCTGGGTAACATATGATGACCTTGAGCCTTGAGCTTGTATTGTATAGTTATGCTTCTCATGGTTGTCATCAAACCATGGGACACATCCATGCCCAAGCAACGGATCGGTTGTGATGGTTGGGCTGGGTGTGTCTCATGGTTCCATGCTACCATGAACCAATTTTGTTACCACCTGTAATGTTTCTTATGCTCCAAGTTCAAGGTCAAATGAAAGACAACGTATCTGAGGCAAATCACTCCTTGAATTTTTTTTTGAGATGAGCAAAAGTAACACGTTGATGATTTTGGAATGTGGTTGTGTAACATCTTTGTGTGGCATCAAATGATGTTGATGTTTACGGTTATTAAGATTTTTAGAGATTATATATGATATTCTTATTTAGGTTTATTACGAACTTTAGAAATTGGGGATGAATTTTTCATTGTATTTTGTGAATAGATGAATCGGCAATGGATGTACAACGCGGATAGACGCTCATCTGACTTCATTAATGGCGTTCATCAATTCCTCGACGCGGCAGAGGCTAACTCGACCTCGGGTTTTATATGTTGTCCATGCAAGGTCTGTGAGAATAGTCAAACTGGCCACGTTTTCCTGGACTACAGCTACTTCAAGTTGAAAGCTCTCGAGACGGGTGAGCCAGCCGTGACACAGATGCCTAAAAGGATTAGTCCTTCATATGAATCAATTTATGTAAGTTAGTTTTATTTTTAGTTGTGTAATTATATTAAAGTTTAACTATCTTTATCTGTAACAATATGTTTTATTAATCTTATTGTAGGATGACTACTACTGTGGATTCATGCATGCGTGTTCTGGTCTACGTGCAGTCCTTTATCAAGTCCTTGGAAACTTAGGGTATGCACACACGACGCCAGGGGCTTATCGAGTTAATGGTGGTTTTCAAGCTAATATAATCTTGAGTCATGCCAATGCTGCTGAGATCACAATTTATGGAGAGGTCTTGGATTCACGTTACAAGGCACAGGATAGTGCATACATATATGCACTTGATTATGTCGACAGGTTCCTAGGCATCGAGATTATCGATATAGACTATCCTTTCTATCTCATGAAGAAGCATGGCGTGCAGGGACCCTGATTATTGCTGTTCAAGCATAATGTTGTACTTATGTTGAAGCATGATGATGCTATATAATTCTAATTATGTTGAAGCGTTATGATATGTAATGTAAAGGAGTTAATATATATTACTAAATAGTAATATGAATCTAGAATAGTAAAAGAGTTAATATATTACTAATATCAAAGGAGTTAATATATATTACTAATACCAAATAAAATATATATAGAAATATGAATCTAGATTTACATTATTTCATATATCATTATAGTTGATGTATACTTTGTTATTTCATGTAGATATGTCAAACAATACATACAAAAGATTTAAATTTCAAATATTAAATATAATAAAGGAATTAATTGAAAATACTAAATAATATATATGTCATATAATACGTACTAAAAAGATGGCGTGTAATCCACTAACAAGTTAAATTTGAAATACTAACTAAAATATACTAAAAAGATAAATTATAAATACTAAATAGTATTTACTAAAAAGATAAAAAGGAAGAAAGATTATATCCTAAAAAGATAGAAAGGAAGAAAGAATTATGCAAATAGTATATATATAAAATAATAAATACTAAAAAGAAAAAAGAAAGAAAGAGTATATACTAAAAAGGAAGAAGAGCGGGAAACTGAATCGGGGGCCCTTTGGTACCGGGTTGGGACACCACCCGGTACCTTAGGGTTTTCATTTGGCGCTCAAAACACCCTTTGGTACCGGGTGATGTCACCACCCGGTACCAAAGGGCCTTTGGTACCGGGTGGTGACATCACCCGGTACCGATGGGTGCTGGGCATATATAGCGCGCGGCCGCGCCCACACTTAGCACGATCTCCACACTCTCCATTCCACGCCGCCGCCGCCGCCACGCCCCCTCCTCGTCCCGGTCTCGCTCCGCCGCCGCGCCCCGACGCCCCTGGTCGCCGACGC
>CM014274.1:2156573-2181159 GCA_004135705.1 Alloteropsis semialata
GCCGATTTGGCCTTCGAGAACAATGTGAACATATTTTTGATAAGTGCAACCTGCGTTTTTCAGACCAAAAGGCATCTTTATATAGCAATAAACACCGAAGGGAGTTACAAATGCAGTTTTCTCCTCATCGTCAATGCACATGCTGATTTGGTGATACCCCGAGTAGGCATCTAGAAAACAAAGCAATTCGCATCCAGAGGTTGAATCTACAATTTGATCTATCCTAGGTAATGGGTACTCATCCTTCGGGCAAGCTTTATTCAGATCTATGTAGTCCACGCACATCCTCCACGTTCCGTTGGGCTTCTTGACCATGACTGGGTTCGCCAGCCACTCCGGGAAAGGGACCTCTCGAACGAAGCCGGCTTTGAGCAGTCGGTTGATTTCTTCGTTAATGGCGTCTCGCTTCTCCGGGGTATATCTTCTTTGCTTTTGCTTGACTGGTCGGGTGCCAGTTCGTATGCCAAGCTTGTGCTCGATTACCTCCCTGGGGATCCCGGGCATGTCAGATGGTTCCCAAGCGAACACATCTGCGTTTGCCCGGAGGAAAGCAATGAGCTCGAGTTCCTATTTGTCACCCAGGCCAAGGCCCACCTGGGTGGTCTTGGTCGGGTCTGCCTCATCAAGGATTACCGCCTTCGTGCCCGGCTCGGTGCGCCTGGCAGGTGGCTCGATTGGTGAGGCGTTGGCCGTCGACTCGCCAGCTGCTTGTGGCGGCGTCCCCCTGAGTGGGGTCTGATCCACCACAAGCTGCCCTTCAGCGGCACGGTTGTCAGCTCCCTGTCTCCCGACGAGCTCCTGTTCCCCGATGAGCTCCTGTTCGGGAACTTCTTTCCCCTTGGCCCTTGGTCGGTTCTCAGCTGCTCGGGAGGTTTCAGCCAATGCACCCTTGGCGGCAGCCTTTGGCTGGCTCTTTGTCTTTTTCTTGGCAGGTTCAGCAGCCTTGGCTGGTTCCTGCTCGTCACCCTTGATCATGTCCAGGGTCTTCATGTCGCACTGGACCGCTGCCCTTACGATCGCGCAGACGGTGATCGGACCCAACGGCCCCGGGACCTTGATCATGGAATATGCAAAGTGAGCGACCGCCATGAATTTCTTCAGGAACGGCCGACCCAAGATGCAGTTATAGGCCGACGTGATGTCAGCCACCTCGAAGGTGAGGAACTCTGATCGGATGTTTTTGCCCTCTACGAGGGTCACCTGCAGATCGATCCTTCCCAAGGGAAAGGCTTGAATGCCTGGTATGACCCCATAGAAAGGTTTCTCCACGGGGGACAAGGACCTTCTTGGGATCCCAAGTTCGTCAAAGGCGTTGACAAACAGGAGGTTGAGGGCGCTTCCACTGTCGATCAGGGTTCGCCCGATCTTGCGGGGCCCGATCCATGGCTTGATGCACAGTGGGAGTAGCGGCCCGTCGTAAAGCGTCTCAGGGTGATCCCTTTGATCGAATGTGATCGGGATTTCTGACCACCTCAAGAGTTGCTTGCAGGGCTCGGCGCTGTTTATCTGCCTCTCGACCATCTTGAGCTGGGACTTGGAGGTTCGGGTTGAACAGCCACCGAAAATTGTGGCGATCTCCAGATCTTCGGGGAGATCTGGCTCATCATCACAATCCATGTAGTTTGCCGCGCGAGGGTTGTGAGCTGCCTGGTCACGTGGAGCCCCCTGCTTCTGGCTCTCCTCCTCCTGCTTCTGCTTCTTGTACACCGTGCAGTCCACGAAGTGATGCTTCGTAGATCGGTGAATTGGGCAGTACATCGGGAGGTTATCCGGTTTGCCTTGGCGCCTGTGCGGGGGCTTGTTGTCCACGGCCATGACTTCGTCACCCTCGGTCTTGCGCTTTTTGTTTTTGTGTTTACTCTTCTTCTTGCCTTCCCCGGCCGGCTGGCTTTGTTCGGGCTTTCCGTGAACCCGTGCTCGGGCGTCCGCCATCTTGGCGGTTTCTTCCAGGATCCCGTATAGCTCTGCCACCGTCTTTGGGTTTTTCTTGGCAAGTTCCTCCGCCGTTCGCTCGTCTTTGCAACCTTGATTAAAGGCCACAATCACCCGATCATCCACCATGTCGGGGATGGTGTTACGGGTGTCGCTGAACCTGCGGATGTAGTCCCGGAGGGATTCTCCAGGCTTCTGCACGCAGTTGAGCAGATCTCCCTCATGTCCGGGGCGTTTATAGGTGCCTTGGAAATTGGCTTCAAACGTCTCCCGGAGAAGGTCCATGACTTGATGCTGGCTTCGGGCAGGTTCATGAGCCACGTACGGGCTGATCCCTGCAGAGCAGTCGGCAAGTAGTTGGCTTTGACATAGTCGTCACCCCCGGTGGCATCGATGATCGTGGAATAGATCTGAATCCACTCGCGGGGGTTGGTTGTTCCGTCATACTTCTCGATGTTAGTAGGACGAAACTTTTCGGGCCACCTGACCTTGCGCAGGGCTGGGGAGTACGCAAGGCATCCCCCCGTGCCTGGTCGGGAGTCACGTGGCGGCGAATCTTGATGGGACCGATAGTAACCCTCACGTGCTCGGTAATCTCGATTGTAATTGAGAGTTTCCCGAGCGTCGCGAGTGCGACGATTGCGCTCGAGTTGTGGCCTCATGTCGCGCCCCTCGTGTGGGCGATAGTATGGTCGTCCGTTAACAGATCGAGATCGACCCGGCTGTGGTTCACGTGGTCTGTTTGACGGAGCTGGTGGTGCGGCAGCGGCGGCTTCGATGCGCTCTTTGGCCTTGTCCGCTGCTTCCCGAGCCTTCTTGGCTATGGTGGCCATCGGAGTCCCTTCGGCCATTGCTTCCATGGTCTCCAAGAGGGTTCGGATCTACAGATTGTCCTGTTCGACGGCCCAGAAATCGTTGTTGAGATCTCGGGGAGCCAATGAGGATGCAACCTGCTGTGTACGGGTTTTAGCCGTTTGAAGTGTCGGTGCGTTGCTCAAACGTGGAGGAGGCACGGGTTGACGCGAGCTAGATGACTCGGCAACGGCCTCTGTCCCGTTTGCGTTTAGCACATGGATGCGGCGGTCTTCGGATTGTTCTGTCCCATTGCTAGATCCACTGTAGTCGAGATCCAACTGCGCAGTGCGATCTGCAATGTCTTCAGGAGTTGGCTCCGTGAAGGTGGCGAAAACTTCCCGACCGGCGCATGTGAGATCGGGATCATGGATCCCTGTCATATTGAGCTCGTAGTCGCCTTGGTGCTCGAACACGAGATCTCCGAAGCGGATCTCCCGTGCAGGCACTAGATGGCGGTGAGCGTAGAGATCGGAAGCGGAAGCAGAACTCCCGATCGCTTCCGATTTGACCGAACTGGGCATGTAGGGCATCGAGGAACTCGACGCGTCGGCGATCCAGACTCCGTTGACGATCGGCATGATCTTTCTTCACGCAAGGTCCCCTACCTGGCGCGCCTCTGTCGAGGTTGTACTCGTCAGATATTTGTCCGGCAGGCACCCCGCTTCGTGCGAAGATTGATCACGGTGATGAACAGAGAAACACGGGATTTTTATACTGGTTCGGGCCCTCGAGATCGAGTAATAACCCTACGTCCAGTTGCTGCTTGTATTATTTCGTCGAGTACAGATTACAATGCGTAACGAGTACCCTCGGGTGGATTGTCTAAGATTGCAGATCAATGGACATACCCTCTACGCACAGGACCCCCGCTATTTATATCCAGGGAGACGTGCCTTACAAGACAAAACAGACCTAAACCTAGTAGGACTCTAGCTGTCTTCGGGCTTTCCTTCTGCGATCTGGCCATCGTGTCTTGTTCGGAGTCTTGGTAGTCTTGGAGTCGGTAGTCGGTAATCCTCGTGATCGGGTACCCTGGTATTATGGCCTCAACAGTAGCCCCCGAGCTTATCTTGTTCAGAAAAGGTTGATTGTTCAATAGCCTTCGGGTCTTTTTGCTCTTCGGGTGACTTCTGGATATGTTAATACCTCATCAATCACTTTTGTTTTGAGAGCCAGAAAAGTTCCCGAACTCTTGAATGTAGAAACCTGCATCTGAATGATAAGGTCAAAGAAAAATATCAGCCATAATAATAAAATAGAACTGTTCCGTCTTGGAAAGTGAAACGCCCCAGGATTGATGTAACTGCTGCCCAGTGCATTAAAAACCCACTCCGCACGTCTCCCGGAACTTTAGAAGCGCAGGTGATACGGCTCTGCTCTGGCTCCTCGATTCTCGCGCGAAGCGTCGCACCCCTCGATTTTCGTGAGATGCCATCCAAGTGAATCTCTTACGTCCACCAGACTCCCATCAGAAACTCGGCTAGCGTTATCTTAATAGATAACGTTTTATGTGTTTGTACTCTTTTATTTCTCAGCCAAGGGCAACTAGTCCTCAGGTTGGGGTCACTCATCAAATGTACTTTAAATTATATTACCGTATCCAGTAGGGTAGCATTATCTCTAGCATTATCTGCATAGATAATGTTTTATGTATTTGTAATCTTTTATTAATCAACAAGGTCACCTGGTACTCACGATGCATATTGTCACGTTACATACACAGTTGCAATTGCATAACATTTCATTAAATGTTGCACACAGGCAGTTGTAATTGCAGGATGGATGCAGTTTCAATTGCAGTTGTAAATGAACTTGCAAAAAGCACTAATTGCAGCATGGATGCAGTTTCAATTGCAGTTGCAAATGAACTTGCAAAAAGCAGTAATTGCAGGATGCATGCAGTTTCAATTGCAGTTGCAAATGAACTTGCAAAAAGCACTAATTGCAGCATGCATGCAGTTTCAATTGCAGTTGCAAATGAACTTGCAAAAAACAGTTTTTTGTAGCATGGATGCAGTTTCAATTGAAGTTGCAAATGAACTTGCAATAAGGTTAAAAATTACAGTTGCAGCTGCTACATAATTTGAAAAACACCATATCTTCAACACATAATTTGAAAAACTACACAGAATAATAAAAGTATACACTCCATAACAGTTGACAAATTCCAATTAGGAGAAGAGATCAGACAAATGTTTTCCCATCAAAACATGTTAACATCACTGAACGCCGAAATCATATCGACGTCCGCCTATTCTAAACACATCAAGTTCTTCAGGTACATCGGCTTGATTAATGGCATGGAACAACATGTAATGAAGATGCTCACACCGATAGACAGGACCTAAGAACTGTAAACCAAAAAAACACAAAAAAAAGAGTTATAAACAGATAAGAAAAGAATTGTGAAACAAACAAGCAATATAGATAAAACTCACCGAATTCATGGGTTCAGATATACTATGTCCATTGTAGAGCTCAAGATATTTTAAGAGGAAAAACATACAGTCTCCCTCTCGACCCTGTTTTGGAAGATCTTCAATAAAATTGGTCTCCCACTGACTGAAATGAGGCAGCTTTTCATTTGACGCAACATAAAAACATTCATCAACAATGTGCAACCTGTCCACAATTTCTTGATGGCGCCAAACTCTATCAGTGTCTTTGACCACAGTCATTGGAGTCCATGATATCGATCCTCTTGTGTATGAGATTAACACAGTACACGAAGTAATGCCCACGATCGAGAACAGGAATAAAAATCTAAATAACAGATAAGAGTAAGTGATGTATCCAGATCATGGAACAAATTCTATAAGATGCAATTTACTAACCAGTTTCGACTTGCTTATGTCGCCATAAAGCGCAACATCACGCTTCAAAAACGAAACTGCAACAGCAAACTGCTCGGTCTCGGCATTATCTTCTGTGTAAGGGTCCTTAATTTGGACAAGATCCCACTAAAGAACAGGGGAAAAAATTACTAAAATTGAAAAATAATGTAGACAATACATGAGTAGCAATGAAGTAACTAACCCAAAAACCAGGCGAAATAAATATCCTGTAGCCAAGAGACTCCGGCTTATAAACAATGTCATCATGGCGCAGGCAAAGAATACCAAGCTCTAGAACCACTCTCTCGGCTTCTTTTCCATCAGCAAATGAATCTAACAACTCAAAGCCACTTAGAGAGTGGAATACACTAAACTGCAGAAGTGTTTTCCTGTTGAATAAATAAAAATAATTAGATATACAATGTAAACAGAACTCTGAATGAAAAAAAAAAGCAACAACAAAATGACTAAGCTTACTCATGGAGACTGCTGTCATTTGCAATTCTATCTCTCAGAGCTAACGCCTTGACACGTGGAACACTCGGACGACTGTTCTTTATATCAAAAGGCGATATGTACTGACTGGGCGTGCTAACCAATGAGCTCATCAGCTTTCTGAATATACTATCTGTAAAATCAGAAAACTCCTCACAATTTTTAGAAAATTCCTCTTGAGATAAGCGAACTGGAGGAGTCAAGCTGTTCAAAGCTATATCGGAATCAGCTTCAAAGGAGATGCCGTCCTGTGGGATCTTAGATTTCAGATAGGCAATAATTGTATCAGCCTCCTCTTCAACTGCCTTCAGACTTTTTATGTGACTATCCCTTATTTTCTTCGTCTGAGCCTGTGTAACTTTCTTTGCTGCCTTCTTTCCTGCAGCAGGTTCAGCAACAGCCCTTTTACCTTTTACCCTAAGCCTGTAGCTCTCAGCTCTTTGCATTACAGCTTGAGCCTTCAACCGATCATTTTCATCATCATTAATGGCTGAATATGTAGCTGAAGCATAAGCTGAACCTGAAACAGAAGCTGAAACTGAAGCTGAAGCTGACTCAATAGGATCAAGTACCTCCTTGTTCAAAGGACCACAAGGCATGGAAAAAGCATCATAGCCTTGTTGCACACCAACAGTTGCACTGCTCTGGAAAATCATGTCGCATACGGAATCTAAATTCCCAGAAGCAGACCTCAGATGGGGAGGCGCTGAAAAAGATATAAAACATCAGCCACAGATATAAAATAAAGACAGATAAAGACAAATAAAAAAATGACATTGCAACACTTACTTGAAATAACTGCCTTCTCACCTTCATCATCACCATCTTTCTTTCCTGACGCAGCAGGAGAATCAACTTTATCATCACCATCTGAACAAGCTGAATGAGAAGGACTAGGAGTTGCAATCATTCCTTTAATGAACTCTTCTTGATCATCTGTTAGAGCAATCTTACAAACTCCATCAGAACCCATCCCATGACAAGCCATGTCCTTAAAAAAGGTATCATCCTGACCAGGCGTTATCACATCCAAAGGACTAGGCGCAACAAAATTTTGTTCATCACCCTGCGGATACTCAATATAACCAATTTCCTCATGATGAACAAATCCCTCTTGTTCCCTCTCCTCTTCATCAGCCTGCTCTTTCAAAACTTGTGCACCTTCCTCATTACAAACAGACTCCTCTTTTTCAGCCTGTTCAGTCTCCTCTTCATGAGCAGACTGGTCTTTCTCAACATTAGCAGTTCCCTCTACATGAACAGGCTGATCTCTCTCAGCATCACCAGTGCCATCATGCACTGAATCCTCTGCAGTTTCCTCTACATGAAGAGGCTGCTCTCTATCAACACCACCAGTGCCAACATGCACTGCATCCTCTGCATTTTTCTCTCCATGAACAAGCTGCTCTGCCTCAACACGCACTGCATCCTCTGTAGGAACAAAGCCCGCAGGAGCGTCCTCTGCAGGAACTTGGTTGTTACTGGACTTCTGCACCTCTTCATCAGCCTGTGTTAACAGATTCCTCAAACTGCTAATGCATTCCTGCTGAGCTCTGGCCATTAAATTTTGACCCATTGTAAGATACTCCTGCGCCTGCGCAGTATCTTCACCAAACTTGTTCACTACCACCTGAGCTTCTAAGCATTTTCCCTTACTGGCAACATCAAGTAGTAGCTGCGCAATGGATGAATCCATACCAGGATTAGAATAATTTTTTGAAGCATGCTGAATTCTAGGCACATCCGTATCAAGCTGCACATTAGAGCCACAGGCTTGCAGCGACACCTCAACCTCAATATAGCACGTTTTCTCGATAGGCTTCAACTACAAAAACAAAACAAAAAATTATAAGCAAACTACTAAACATCCAAGTCACATTACAAAATTGGAAAACTAATATATAAAGAACATTAAACAAAAGAAAAGGTCTAGCATCAATTACCGTCAAATGACCAAATCTTCCAGCTACATCTCGTCTGCGATCAGCTGCAATGATCATATCAACAGTCTTCTGCTCAAGGTAGGCACATCGAGGCAGCATCGAAGGAGAAGTATCGTAGTCATGCTGCAGGAAGTCCACGTACAACAACTACAATATTTTCAAGGAAGAAAAACATTAGACACAGTGCAAATAACTCAAAAAAGAAATAAATTTACAAAACTTCAGCAAAAACTCACACTAAGAAAAATAGTACAGCCAGATATAGGAGGCTTCTCCTTTCTCCTCCTAGCATCATGATAACTCCTTGCAGCTAAGCAAAGCCAATCAACAACAGCCTTGCACCAATTAATGCCGGAAATACTTTCAAGTGACTGTGTGTACACCGCATCAAGATTTCTGATGTAGGAATCTGAGTTGGAGAAAAGAAGGGTGCAAAAGGCAACCATGAAGAAACACCTGATACAATTATCCAGATCAAGTGTCCCAGATGAAATCTTTTGGCCCAAGTTTCTAGCAGACATCTTAGCACCAGCATCACCTAATATTTCATTTGCGGCCCGATGCCGTGCAAGTTGTCCATCTTTGTCATTGAAATAAGGAGGGTTACCACCACGATTCGGAAGACGGAACATGCACCAAACAGCATGCTCAGTGACACGGATCTGTTTTCCACCTTCAATATCAAGAGTCATTGTATCTGGATTGAATCTATCCATCAGCCAGATAACCAACTCCCTGTCAATTTTTTCTGCTTTCAAATCCAGGAGTCCACCGAAACCCATGGACTGAATCCTTGCCCTCATATCAGCATTAACAGCAGGAAGGAATTTTCTAAATAAACTAGGGGAGCAACGGATAGAATAATTTCCACTCTTCTTATGATCAACAGAAGTGGGCACAACAGCACATGGAGGAGTCTACAATAGCAAATAACGATAATTGAAACAAACCAGATATTAACTAAAGAATTTGTTTGCACTAACAAATGAACAAAACCAAATTTACCTGAACAACAGCTCGGGTGCAAGATGGACTACGTTTAGACCGACCCCTCTTGCTAGGTCCAGCAAGATCTGTACCATGCCTTTTCGAACCAGCATTACGCCTAGCGTTCCTCCTACAGGAACCATCTTCACCAGTGCGCTCAGCTTGATCGCTATCCATTATGTAACTGGAAATAAAATAAAAAATTAACCTTAGAATGAACAAATGCAAACAGCAAACACAATTGCAACACCAACCAATTGAACATTTGTTGCACAACAGCTAAACAGGCCTAAAAAAAATACAATTGCAACCAAAAGCAAACAAACATATTTGCAAACTAACAGCAAACACAATTGCAACACCAGCCAATTGAACATTTGTTGCACAACAGCTAAACAGGGCAAAAAAAATACAATTGCAACCAAAAGCAAACATATTTGCAAACTAACAGCAAACACAATTGCAACACCAGCCAATTCAACATTTGTTGCACAACAGCTAAACAGGGCAAAAAAATACAATTGCAACCAAAAGCAAACACATTTGCAAACTAACAGTAAACACAATTGCAACACATACCAATTCAACATTTGTTGCACAACAGCTACCAGGGCTTAAAAAAATACAATTGCAACCAAAAGCAAACACATTTGCAAACTAACAGTAAACACAATTGCAACACCAACAAATTGAACATTTGTTGCACAACAGCTACCACGGCTCAAAAAAGCACGGACCACCACCAACCAATTCAACAAATGTTCAACAACGGCTACCAGAGCATTGAACTAAACAATCAACTTGGGATCTACTAAATCGACTAAATTTAACCAGAAAAGACTACAACACCGCAATGAAAAACAAGAACAGCAACCATACGAAACCCTAGGTCTCGATTCGGGGGAAAAATAATGTACGGTTGCCACGGCTCGAGAAGAGGGGAATCGATACATACCTCGAGGTAAAGATAAACAACCGGATTTGTAGCACAACGAGACCTTGGAAAGAGCACGGCGCCGCTTGAATCACCAAATGCTCCGCCAAAGAAAACCCCAATGCGCTAGTTCACTTTACGAACCAATTGAACTTGCAGAACAAAACAAGGGAACCCCAATGCTCCAATATCAGGGGACAATCCGCTGAAATGGGAGAAGAAAACCGGCGAGAATCACTCGATCGCACGAACGAACGCTCGGGGGGAAGGAGAGAGCAGAACGGCGGAAGAAGAGAGAAGACCACGAGAGAACAGTAACCGCAAAAGGAAAAATGGAAAACGCGATTTTGTGGGCCCACAAACCTGCGCGCGGCGGTTCCAAAATGATTAAAGAAAATGCGCGCGCGCGAGGCCGGGGTCGGTTGCGGGAAGTCGAGTCGGGCCGGTCGGTTCGGGATTGTTGGGTCGGCCCAGGCGCGCAGTCGGACCTGGGTGCATTTTCTATACGAAATGCACACAGGTGCATTATAGCAAAACACTATATATATATATATATATATATATATATATATAATAATGCACCACACCGAAGTGCCGCCCAGCTCCGGCATGCAGCTGGCCGTATTAAAAACCCACTCGTACAGAGATATTACTCGATGCAGTTAACCCCCTGAAATTCCAGGAAACCCCCACCATCCATTAGCTGTAGTATATTCGTGTAGCCAAAAGAGTAAAAGTGAATTAGGCGCAAAGTGGCAGACTTAGACGTACGAGGGAGTAAATTCGTCAGTGCTCTAACGTAATTACCCAGAATGATTTACTCCTCCAGTTTCGCGTCTCATACACGGCCAAAAATTTGGACACTGTTTCAAATTTGTCGGTTATCGCGCCGTTGATTCCCACCTGCTATATCCGTTACACACACCGACCATCTTCCAGTTCCTTCCCCCAAATCATGCCCTTCATCCCCTCGCGGTCGATCTCGCACATGGCTCCGCTCCCGTAATCCTCCCGCTCCGACACCCCAAGAGGCCAAGAGGCAGATGACGCCTCTCTCCCTCGACAATATGGTGCCCGACAGCTCTACGGTCCAATCCCCCTACTCACCGAGCTCCAGGTTAGTCCGTGTGCCCCAATGACCCAATCCCAACTTCTGGTCCAAATTTTCAATTTTAGTGTTATGGCTGGCGGCGGCGGCTTGCATCACCGGCACTGCTGGATTCACCACCCTGCTGTCAAAGCGCCTGATCTGATGAATTAATTTTGACCTGTGTGACATCGCCGACAGATTCAGATGAAATGCTGAACCTGAGTAGGGAGGTGATTTTTTTAATGCAGATTCCCACTTCTCATGACCCAGTGGCAGGAAAATTGCAGCGGACCTGTGTTCAGGTACTTTGTCCCTTCTTTCTGCTGGTTATTACTACTAGATATTTCATGCAATTGTAGATGCAGACAAAAATAATTCAATGCTGCTAGTAGATGCAGACATATGAATGTGGTGCGGCAGAGACAAAAAAAAATTAGTTTACCATTTGATTACCTCGGTGTGGTGGAAGGGGACTTAGAATTACCAAATTGTTTGTACAAGGATTCAAATTTTGTTCGCATCGTGTACAATTACCATTTGAGACTATGATTTTTTTCACTTATTAGTTATTACTATTCCAGTTATTGAATTTTTACTCCTAGTTATGGCTTTGCCCGAGCCGAAGATTTTTACGGTTCTAAATATCAAACATTTACTTCTGTTATTCAAGAATTTTTACTCCTAGTTATGGCTTTGCTTGAGCCTAAGATTTTTACGATTCTAAATATCAAACATTTACTTCTGTTATTCAATAATTTTTACTCCTAGTTATGGCTTTGCCCAAGCCTAAGATTTTTATGGTTCTAAATATCAAATATTTAATTTTGTTATTCCAGATATTTGATTACCTCGTGTGGTGCAAGGGGATATGTGTGTAATGCAAGGGGATTTAGAATTGCCAAATTGTTTGTACAAGGATTTAAATTTTGTTCGCATCGTGTACAATTACTACTTGAGACTATGATTTTTTTCACTTATTAGTTATTACTATTCCAGATATTGAATTTTTAGTCCTAGTTATGGCTTTGGCCGAGCCTAAGATTTTTATGGTTCTAAATACCAAATATTTACTTCTGTTATGCCACTATTAGACATAAAATTCCAGAATAAATTTTTATAGTTGTAAATATCAATTTTTTACCATTCTTAGATTTTACGTTACAAGTGTGGCTTTTACTGTTCTAAACATTTAATATTTACTCCTATTACATCACTAGTAGAATTGAAATTTAAGAATAAGATATTTACAGTTCCAAATATCAAAATTTTATAGTTCTAAGACTTTTACATTACATGTATGGATTTTTATGGTTCTAAATATCAAATATTTATCCCTATTATGACACTAGTAGATTTAAAATTTGAAAATAAGATTTTTACGGATCCAAATATCAATTTTTTACAGTTCTATATTTTTTTTACATTTTAAGTGTGAATTCTTTGTATAACCGAGGACAATAAGTAAATTTAGAATTTGAGAATAGTAATATGTGATCCACGTTACATCATTTGCGGCACATGCCAAAAAATTTTCTTATGTGATGAGAAGTAAAATTAATTTGAATAGCCATGAATTATAACAGAAATTATTTCTACTACTATTACTCATTTAGTTTCGTAATATTTCTCTTTTAAATAAATATTATGCGGGTGGTACAAAACATGCGGACACATTGTAAAACCCAGCGGCGATGTTTTTTTGAGATCTCAAAATGTGCATCGCGACTGTAAAAACGGGCTGATGGGTCCTTTGGAGCACTGCAGCACAACTGTGACGTTAATAGGAATAATGCAGGAATAGTCAAACAGATTTACTTCACAGTTCGACATGTGTAATCGTTCAAATTTTCTAGACTGCAGTATGACCATCATTCAAATCACAGACTCAGTAGTAATACCGATGGTTATTAGTGTAACCGTTCGAATTTTCTAGACCGCAGCATGACCATTGTTCAAATCACTCAGTAGTAAAAACGATGGTTATTTACTTCGTCGTGGAGTCGCCGGGATAATGCGCAAGCCGCGGCCACAGCGTTGAATTATATTCAGGATGACTGCTGCATCGGCGGAAGGCCAGAGACACAGTCCACGTAATCAATAGCATTAAATACTCGCGAATAGCATTAAAACAGGTCCGCGCTAGGACAAGCAGTTAACTCACCGAACCAGTAGTAAAACCCTTCAACATTTACTTCGTCGTTGCGACGCCAGAGCTTGTACGAGACGCGGCGGCGGCATTGAATATTATTCTACACGCCCCCTATATATGTATAATGTCTATTCTACACGCTGCGCGCTGAATAATATTCAGCGCGTCGGCGGAGCGCCGCTGATCATCTGATCATCGGAAAGTTCCCGCAACCGTAAAAACATCCCGCGAGACTGTAATGGCTACGTGTATTAATTACGGAATCTATCCACTAATCTTTGACCACAATCTCCGCTGTTTAGATTTCTCACACTTTTCAAACTTCACTATTCATCAAAGAGAATCTTATATGCATGGAGTATTAAACGTGTGTTAATGACAAAACCCATTCCATAACCCCCGTAACTTTGCGAGACAAATCTAATGAGCCTAATTTGGCTATGATTAGACAACGTCGTGCTACAGTAAACAATTTCTAATAACGGATTAATTAGGCTTAATAGATTCGTCTCGCGATTTTCCGTCCATTCGTGTATTTAGTTTTATAATTAGATCATGTTTAGTCCTCCTAATCTTCGATTTAGAATTGCTACAGTAAATTTCGTAAACTTTCTTTTCGAACTAAACAGGCCCAGTTCCGTCCCCTCCTCTTCTTTAATTCTTTGATTTCTTTCTGTGATGCACGGCTTTCTCCCATCAGACAGCGGATTCTCTCAGGAGTACGGCGTCAGAGGATTCAGGGCATAGCAGACAGGGCGGCGCGGCCATGCTCCAATTTGTTTTTGTAGTGACGACGCATCCAAGCCCAGCTCACCAGTTAGGCCCTCTTTGGTAGAGCTCCAAGAGCTGATTCTCGGCTGAATCCAGCAGGAGCTCTGCCAAACAATTTTTCAGAGAGAAGTGATTCTCTGCTGATTCTGTGAAGTGATTATCTGAGATGAACTAAGGGGCTGAGAGCTGAAAAAAGTAGCTTCTCCTGATTCTGTGAAGTGATTCTCCATCCTAATTTTGAGAGTTTTTGGTAGAGAATCAAAGAGAATCACTTTCAGCCACAGAATCACTTCTCTCAGAGAATCAGCTCCCATAGAGAATCTGAATCAGATGGAGCTCTACCAAACAAGCCCTTAGGCCCACCCAGCGTGACTTCGCCGGCGGCCGCCGCTGACCGCGCCAACTCCGTCTTCACTTCATCGCCTTCACGCTCGTGGACCGTCGCTGCCTGGTTCATACGCCGCATCCTCCGCCCCGTCGAAGATGTTTTTCCATGCGGCGCAGCATTCACCCCCTTCGCAGATGTCCTCATGTCCACACTGGTGAGCGCCTTCCCTCTACTTTTGTTCAAATTGTTTTACGGTTAAACAAAAAATACTCTCAGATGTCTGTTAGATTGAATTTCCGTCATCAATCTGCTCACATCATTTACAGTTATAGATCCGCAAATTCCCCCATGGCCCCAACTCACTCCGCCTGACACTGTTTTGATTTTTTAATTCAGCGAGCATTTGTTGATTCTGGTTTTTCTAATTCAGCGAGCAAATTCCCCAAAGGCCACAGCGTCAGTTTTTCCTGGCCATTTGTGCTGGTTGGACTGCTGGAGGGTTCAATCTACTAATCTACTATGGCTGTCAAGCCTTGTTCGTTAGAAAATTCTGTATGTGAAACCGCTGATGGTTCTACCATGTACAACACCCTGTACGTAGTGATAGCAGTACGAAATTACTTGAGTTTATTCTAATTTTCCTATGGCTTCTTTGGAAATCTAGCCTTTTAGCAAGCAGACAAGATGCGGTTATCCCCAATCTCAGTTGCAGATTACAGTTTGTCCTGACAATCGGCTATTCTGCGTTCCTATTCATTTGAATGGTTACTGATTTAAATGCTCTGTTCAGTAGATGATGCAGATGGGCGACTAGTGATTCCATCCATTGCGGGAGGCAGGATAGCAATCCACCACTGCTAATAAATGCAGTTATAAAATGGTAGTGGATTTCGTTCTCTGAATGGAATTGTAGTTGTGTAGTTTTCATTTAAATTAATCTGTAGACAATGGCATCTAGCATGTGATTTGCAGAGTAGAGAGGTCTGGTCGTAGTCGTGGCCTTATGGGTGCTTTACTGCTTTTACTGTTTGTCTGAATAGGGTGTTCAGCGGTCTAATTAAGATTATTTTCCACACCTACTTGCAGGTGTTACTGTTAACGCAGAAATTCATGGTTTTTTCTTTCCTTTCTCATGCCGAGAAAGAGGAAATCACATCTACGAGGTGCATTCATTCTCATGGAATTTAGATTTTGCAATAGCAGGCGTTTGCCACTTTTTTTTATTTATATATCAATTAGTTTCACTGAGTACTAACTATCTAATCAGATCAGGCCATGCAAATCAATATAAAATGCTACCATATTTACGGTTCTAAGTATCAAATATTTATTCATGTTACCATAATAGTAGATTTAAAATTTAAGATAATATTTTTACTGTTCTAAATATCAAATATTTACGCTTCTCAGTTTTTTACATTAAAAGCGCGTGGAGTCTTTGTAATATAAGGACAAGAAGTAAATATTATTTGTACATGGATTCAAATTTTGTTTGCACTATGTACAAACTCAGTAAATTACTATTGAGGCTATTATGTACAAACTCAGTAAATTTTGAATTATTACTCCATGTCATGGCTCTACCAGAGCCTATGATTTTTACGATTCTAAATATCAAATATTTATGGTGGTGGGGTGTGGCTAGTGTTTTTGTCAAACGTAATTTTTAAGTTTCCTACAGTTCTAAATATCAGATATTTATTTCTAAATGTCATATATTTACTATTTGTTATGACACTAGAGATTTACTCAGATTTACTCCTTTTTACGGTCGTCGAGTGCAACATGAACTTCCCCAACAATAGGATTCAAAATTTGCGTGCAGTGCGAGGGGGTTCAGATATTTGCCAAATGGTTTGTATATGATTCACATTTTTTTTGCACTGCATAGGAACTCGAATAGTTACTATTTGATTCCATGCCTTTTTGCACATATTACTATTCCAAACTATGAATTATTATTGCATGTTATGGTTGGGTCGGTTCCTAAGGTTTGTATGGTTCTAAATTTCAAATATTTACTCCTTGTTTATTTACTCCTATAAATGTTAGATATTTACTTCTAAATGTTAGAAATTTGGTGATCCAAATAGCTAAAATATATTGTACAGGTACAAACCAATCTATGACTCTATTTTGGGAGTATAAACAACTCGGTGACCATAACAAGGAGTAAATCTGAGTAGATGATATAATATGGAGACATTTATAAGTAAATATCTAACATTTAGATTGGAACCATAGAATTTAGAAGGAACCATATAAATGAAACAATTAGGTAGTAATTAATTCTGTTTCTACAGAATGTGCACAAAATAGATCAAGCAGTATGATTTATCGGCATCGAATTGTCTATGTCGTGGTCCATGTTACTGCTTTCGGGCACACAAGATCTAGCACCACCCGTGCTCTTCGTCGTCGCGGTGGACGCAGCCTCCGCCACGAGCGTTATGTTGTGCAGGAGTGCGAATCAATGACTTGAAGCGGTATTTTTCCATCTTAGAGTAGTATTTTTTAGAATTTTGAGTAGTATTACTCTATTTTGGGAGCATAAACAACTCGGTGACCATAACAAGGAGTAAATCTGAGTAGATGATGTAATAAGGAGACATTTATAAGTAGATATCTAACATTTAGATTGGAACCGAAGAATTTAGAAGGAACCGTATAAATGAAACAATTAGTTAGTAATTAATTCTGTTTCTACAGAATGTGCACAAAATAGATCAAGCAGTATGATTTATCGGCATCGAATTGTCTATGTCGTGGTCCTTTCGGGCACACAAGATCTAGCATCACCCGTGCTCTTCGTCATCGCGGTGGATGCAGCCTCCGCCATGAGCGCTATGTTGTGTAGGAGTGCGAATCAACGACTTGAAGCAGTATTTTTCCATCCTAGAGTAGTATTTTTTAAAATTTCGAGTAGTATTTCTCATAGATAGTCTTATATATTTCAATTAGTAAATCAAGTCGATAATAAAAATAACTCCCGCTAATTAGCTTGAAAAATAATTAAAAGCTAATTTGTTTTTGTACAATCAAACTTCAAGGAAATGAAAATACATAATAGAGAAACTTTGACGGGTTGACCAATTAAATATTACTCCTCAACTTTTCATAATTTAAGGTAGTATTTTCTAGAATTTTGATTTGTAGTTTTTTTTAATCTCAACCAACTTGAATAGTAGTATTTTTTTTACCTCAACCAAGTAGAACAGTAGTATTTTTCATATTTTTCAGTAGTATTTTTTTACGGCTTTTTAATTCAAACATGTTCACTGGTGTATGTCTCTCTTTCACGTATCAAGGATACACCGTTGAATCATGTTTCTTGTTGCATGCATGTATGTCTCTTCTATCAAAATCTCGTTCGCAATAACCGGCACGCATTCAAACCTTAACTGCTCCCCCGAGATCTCTGCTGCTGCAAAATTTCGTTAACCTCGAAACTCCATGCAGCACATACCAAGCACGCGGTTCAAAACAAACCACCATGCATGAAGCATGCACGGAAATTGCGAGTAGATTCATTCTCTGCGACAAAATTGCGTGTTGTAGTTAACTGCATCGCCGTACTAGCTCCTAGAGCACCGACGAGGCATGGCAGCATAAATCCTCAATGAAACGAAGCTGGAACGCGAATCGCGAGTTATATGGATAGTCATCGTGCCCCACATAACTGCGGCATTGAAAATCGGCAGCAAAAGAGACATGCAAATGATTTTTACTGTCCTCATTAATTTGGCTGATGATTTTACTACTGCGGCTACCTCGCCGGGGCTCCGGAAGGCACAGCCTCTAGCGCCGCCATAGGCGCTAAATATTATTTAACGCGCATACATATATATATATACACACACACACATATATACACACACACACAGAGAGAGATAGAGGTAGGAGATAAAGATTGATGGATTCAGTTAGCACTCTAATCTATTTAGAAAACCGATGTTGATAGTTAGAACCGTGGTTACAATTTGTCTCAAATAGGTGGGACCCATCTGTCAGGACGCACAAAAAAAAGAAAGAAGCAATCCTCTCTTTAAAAATAGATAAAGAAATGTGAGGAAGTAATGAAAAATATTGATTTTTATGTTAAATATAATGTATGGAGTATAGAGTAATTACTAATTAAAAATAAATCACAAATGAAAAACGATAAGTACACATCTATATGAGCATTATATTGAAGTATTGACAAAAATGAAAGAGTAGTATGTAAATAATTTTGAATATTAGGTAGGAGTTTAATTTTTGAATAATTTTAAATACAATAACTTTTAAAAAATATTAGCCCGTGTGGGAGCACATTGTTAGATGTTTAGGATCAACTAGACCAAGAAGGAACCACATGGAGTGATTAAATTAGGGAAATAATACCTCATGTTGATGGAGATGCCATTTCTGAGGACTTGTAGTTGATGAACAGGAGGTCCTTCCCATTGTTTCTGTGCAGGGCTGAGATTGGGCAGCTAAGGAGGACCCCTTTTTCTTGATATCACTAGATCTCTCTTTCATAGGGACTTCTCCCTTATATTTATAGATGAGCACAACACAATGGGGGGACACACCTTGTAGGGGTTTCTAGTGCCCTCCAATCAAAGGCACAAGTCCAAATTGGACTTTACTTATTAACACTTATCACTTAGATGTCATTATCCTTATGCTGACATCATTGCCGACATCATTGCCGACATGATCAACCCAACATTCTCCCCCTTGATCATAAGGCTAACTTATAAGTCCACTTTTTAATGAAATGGCATACCGAGTCAAAAGGATTGCAACGGATAATTATGTTCCGCAGAACCCAGTTACTACAGTATGTCACCTCACTTCAAAATGAACTTCTTTAACTTAGGAGCTCCATAAATCTTAATATTTAGTTGAAACTTATGAGCACAGTTCTTGTTGAAACTTGTATAGAGATAATAAATTACAACAGTCAATTAAGTACTATTGAACTAATTATCTACAATATTTCATTCTATCGCAAAATGGACTCTTCTTAGGCTTATGGGGAGACGGTGCCATAATAGTCCCAGAGTGCAGTTTATTCTTCATATAATTTGTATCTTTATGAATCTTATGTGCGCACTTCAAGATTGAAAATCGAATATGTTTCCAGAATCACACCTTTTGTCCCTTAAAAAATATAGGCTGCCATTTAATCTTTATGCCGGCAATGACAGAAGGCAAGCCTCTTAGACTTAATATGATGCTCAGCACTTATATCTTTAATACTTATTTGCTGAGCACTAAAACTTTAAGTCTTAATACATCATTAAGGCCTCAAAACATATAATATTTGATTCTGGAATCATTTTTTCACAATATCTTGGGCCTGGCAATACCCTTTGACATGTTACTCGAATAGAACTGCACTCTTTACATAATAGGTTCCGGGATAAATTTCTTAAGAAATTCCTTATTTTCTCAAAATAATATGGATTAGGGACATAAAACCCATATCTAAAACTTTGGGATTAAACATGCCACAATTAATCTGCATCTTTAATGATGCTTTGAGTTGGGTGAAGCCATTCCACAATATGGCTCCCCACAAGGGTGCATCCTTTTGTGGATATTAATGCACCTTTGCTAAAAGAACATTATTGTCTGAACACCCCATAACTTGGTGGTTACCAGACTTTCTCAAACGTGAGCATGTATCCCTTAGTGCTATATTTATAGCACAAAAATACTTTAGCATTTATGCCAACAAGGCAATGTATTTTGAACAATTTTCCAGGGGTCCAGTTCTGGACTTATGTTTTGCTAGATATCCCGGTCTTTAAAACTTTAAGGGCATGTCTCAACTTAAGCATATATCACTCATGTTTGCCACACATAAGCGAACTAATTGCCTTTAATGGGAGTAAGCATAAGTTTGGGGATAATAGTCAATACTCCCATTTTCTGGACCAATCTTGGTGTGCAGTCACCAGTGCAGCTGTGGCGCCGACACAGCAGCCTGGATCGCCGGCACCGAGAAGAACGCTGGCCGCCTGTTCGTCAAGTGTGCGCGCGATAGGGTGAGCATCCAGTTAGTTCCTTCCTTTGCAACATTGTTGAATTTCTTTGTATGGTAGATGATCGGTTTGTCCGTTCTTCCTGTAGTGTTCTTTCTGGTCGTGGGTAAATGAACTACCCCGCGTGCCACGCATTAAGAGCCAGCCGGCTGCATTCTACCCTGATGAGCCGAGTCTTTTTTCGCCGGAACGCGGGCAGTCGTCGAATCCTCTGCCAGAAGTGGGCCACAGCAACAAATCAGCACCAACCTTGATTCGTGACATAGGGCGGAAGATTGAGCACATTAGGATCCTTGCTTGGTTAATCCTTTTAGTCTCCCTGTGGATAGCGGCGAGGATGTAAACGGCCGTGCAGTAGGCTCGTCAGCGAGGTAGATTGTGCTGAAGTATCCGATTCTAGTTGAGTTTCCAATCGTAATGTACCTGGTTTATTTATGGGTTCCTATTGTCTGGCCAGCGTCAGAAATGTTGGAATGAAACAGGGGAATCGTATGTTTTGTGCAAGGCACGCAGTGGCAAAAACAAATTACTATCACACATAGACTGAATTGATATACTACTGATGTCCACAGATGCAAATAACGCAGCGAAGTACAAATCATACAAGCACGTTAAACGATCGGAAATAAGCATACGGGTGAAGGTCCATACACGCTAAACTCCAAACACACAGGAGCCCTACCATTCAAAAGCTTTAAGCTAAAACGATGCGGAAACTAGTGTAAATTGGATAGCGAACGCTTCATGGCGAATGCTTCAGTCCAATGTAGATGGACATGTCAGCTCGATCGCCAGATACGAAGCGTTAGTTGGTACAGCCTGGTGAAGTGCTGTTGCTTGTTGCTGCCTCACCTTGCACGCTTGTACGTGCCTTCTTGTTTCTCTGACAGCTCCTTACTTCATTTTTGGCCTCTGTAATGACATCTACCGGCGCAGTGTTTGTTTCCATCGCTAGAAGCTGGTAAACAAGGTCCCTTCTAGTACGTGGAGCATCGCCCTGCGCATTTGTGTGCAAAGATCTTTGTTAGTGCGACCGTTTTATCAAATGAAGCTGAGTCCATTTTCATGTAGAGATATATACTAACCTCAAAGGGTGGGACGCATACAGAAACAGACGATCCATTGTACCATCTCATGCAATTCAGAGCTTGTACCCCAGAGTTTTGGCTGCAAATTTGCACATAGGTGTAATGGATGAGTAATTGTCAGCTGATGTTATGGAGCACAATAGCAAGGCAACGCAAATAAAAATTCATGTTTCATAAGGAAGATTCATATATGAGCACGCGATCGCTTACACGGATGCGTTGTTCCCACGCCCAAGCAGCATAATGGGTGTCCAGCCCCTGCGACCTATGGTTTGGTTTCCAGTTAGTCTACGCATGCAGTATATAAGGTGTGGCACAAGTTTCTTGCATGCATTTGTGTGTGCCATGATCCTTTCTTCAGGAATCGGGTGGCTAGCATTTGGATCCATCACCGAAATGATGTTCCTGGTTAGATCGAAGGCGTAGCATGACCAAACTTCGGCAAAGCATACGAGGCTCAAGACCTGTGAAAAGAAAGACATGGGTTACACAAGGCGCAATGCAAATCTCAAAACTTTTACTATAAATATTAGAGTGGCTTCTTACAATGGAGCATCGCCTCACATCATATGATGGTGGTGGGGCCATGAACATTTCGTACGAGCTTTCCATGCAGGAATTTCCATTTGCAACGTTTATCTGTAAAGGAAAACCTAAACATTGACCATCATGATGTGATTGCAGAATGAACATGGGTTTGGAAGTTGTGCTTACACCCCAATCTGGAGATACATAGTGCCTCCCAGGGGCCATTGGACGCTTTGACATGGTGTCTTTCTCTAGTGATCTGAGCATCCGAACGAAAGCGTCAGCCAGTGGCAACGTTAGCATCGATGGGAAGAGGAAGCGCCTTATGTCGAATCCGTTAATTATTCTATCTGGTGGGCCCTGCAGTTGAACCCATGCCCTGTTGTGAGACAAAAAAAAGATGGTGCATTAGAATTTTGTCGCCTGTAGCACAAGAACTTTCAAATGGGCATTAAGAGTACTGATGATTCCGTTGTGTGTTACCGTGAGAGAGCATCGTTAGGGGCGTTTTTAATCCATTGGCAGGCACGCAGTGCATTGATTTTGAAAGTTGGGTTATGCCTCCTTGTTGCGCACTCTCTGTTGCTGCATACCTTCCTTTTACCCGGTGAAGGGTATTGAGTGGAATCTTTCCCAGTTAGCTCTGAAGCAGGAAGGTATTTGTCGCAGATAGATCCAATCGTGTTGGGGAATACCTCCAAGCTTTTTAGTTCAAATGGGCAAAGTCCCTCTTTACCATGATCAGGACTGAGTCCAATGGCACAGCCATCAGAAAAGATGTTGTTGCTTGCAATTGCAGGGCTTTGTGGAGCACTGCTGTTTCCTTCAAGCCTACCAAGACAGGAAAAACCATTTCATTAATTCATAACGCCCTCTATTTGACTTCGGCGTAGCAGAAAACTGGCATTCTATTTTTCTCCTACCTTTTCAGAAAGTTGGGGATGCCCTGGGTTTCAGTGTGATGCTCGGTTGCGTGGTCCATCATCGAGCGTCCCAATTCTACAAGTTGTAGTGCAATTTGCCGATCAAGGACAGGCATGCTTGGAATAGTGTTTTACGAACAATAATAATACATGCCGATAGTAATTTATATTTTAGGGGAGAAAGGCAGAGTACCATAAATCCCCATTGCAATCTTTGTCAGTTTGGCTCCTATGATAGTTGGGTTTTGATCTTTCTTGGATAGGCTCAGCAATCTTGAATATGACGATTTGATTGTTCTGTATTCATCGTGCATTAGCCTGGACGGTCCATGACGCTCGTCGTTTGATGTCATCGCCTGCATTAAGACCGAACGTGAGTAATTTGAAAAGCTGGTCAGCAACTGGAATTGGAACTTTCACCGAATCAAAGTTACTTTCTGCGTTACCATGGCACCAGTAGGTTCAACACATTCGCCAGCGGCGGCAGGGGTGAATTGAGTGCGGGCTGGTTGAAATGCTGCATCTCTGTGTGATTCCTGCATCAGTTGGGGGTCATGTAAATTAATTGCAGGTCAAAACTGCTAGGTTAAGAGAAGACTTCGTAAATATATGGATTGCCTCGCCAGCTATGTGCTTGATGTTGTAGTTGGGCAAGGCCAAATGTGATGAAATTAAATTCTCATAAGAAGATATATATGTACCATTTGATTTGGAGACTCTGTTCCGGCAAAGGTGATCTCTTCGTTCCTTCCCTGATCACAGCGTCCTGAGTCCTGCTTGGTATACATGGTGTGTTAGGCCTAGAATAAAAGCTGCTATCTGTGCAACAGTACTAGGCAATATTTCTATCTACAGTTCTGAAGAATTGTGTTAGACATGTTTGTTCTCAGTGGTAGATGAACATTTGGTTCCTTGTACAACTTGGAGGATGCCAGCAGTTTCCAATAGAACTTAAGTTTTACTGCATTGGCTAACTTAACAGTACAAGACAGACATCATGTTAGTGATGATAATTGTGGCCATTAATTTAGTGACCAGAACCTGCTCCACCCATTTGGCCTGCGGATCGAGCATTGTACGGTCCGTAATGAATCGATCTGGGTTTTACAGTCTGGCAGCCAGGGGAGGGGTTGAGCAAAACCTTTTCAAAATTTGGAAAATGGCCTAAAGAACCATAACTGGTGGCTGCTCGGATGAAATCATACGATAAAGAGGGCTGCAAAAATCTCGGATTACCTGCTGGCCTTTCCCATCTCTTAGTGGCTGCCTTGCAATTGAGTCAGGCTCCCCCATCTTGAGCTCCGGGCAACTAGCGGCTGCTCTTACCCTCTGCTGCTTGCAAAAGGGAAACTGGGGGAGCCTCTAAACTGGTACCACCTCACGCTCGGTTGCCTTGTGAGATAGTTTTCATGGCTGAGGGTGTCCGAGGGGCTGGTAGGATGTAAGCTATTAACTGCTGCGCTGGGCAAATTTATCTACGCTTGCACGCAAGTTGGGTCCCCCCTGCTCTGTTTTCCATTCAGACAGACACAAGTGGACCCATCGGTTTTGACCGCGATAACAAAAGAAATGCTCAAGAGCTGGGATGCTAAGAAAATACTAGTTATGCATGTGGTGGCCAGGCTGCAGGAGATTGGTTGCTACTTTATTTTGTTCTGTTCCTGTGGGCGTAGCCCCATGCAAAATCCAACGTG
>CM014274.1:2182047-2208690 GCA_004135705.1 Alloteropsis semialata
TGCAACCCAACAACAGTTGATCGCGCAAAAACCACAGTCTCGTGCTGTTGTGTTCTAGTACGTGATTCTCGAAATATCTATTAAACTGTATAGAAAGTTAAGGTAACAAACAGATTAGCAGCTACATACCCCATGCTCCCCGCAGATGGCCTGGGCCTTGTCGACGAGCGCCTGCGTGTGTTCCCTCTACTGCTCCTGCATCAAATTGATGATCTCCCGAGCTACAGGAAGAACGGTGCCCCCTGACACAAAATCAACCGAATCGCCTGTCCCAGACAACCAAATAGAGAGCCAGTGGAGACAGAATGACAGGCTCCTGATCCAAGTTGGCCGGCGGCAGAACGGGATTAACCCCAGGGCTGCTACCCTACTCGCCGGCCCGCACGTCGTCTTGGATTGCCGAGCCATGTCGCAACAGCGGCGGCGACGAGTTGGGGGAGGTTAGGTTAAGGTTGAGGCCGGGATTTGGGTGGGGATTTGGGTCTCTGGCGCTGGTTTTCCCAAGCGTGGCTACAATCTGGCGCGTGGGCACCGAATTTGGCGCGGGGGAGTAGCTGGATTTGGCGGGAGTGCGAGGGATTCCCCGCGAGCAGATGCTGTAGGCGGAGGGAGAGGAGGGACGCGCCCCGGATAGCGGCGAGGACGACGCGCCAGTTCGTGTCTCCCGTAACGGGCTGTAAACGTCGTTTTGGCCACAAGGTCCGTGATTCAGCCGGGTGGGCTCACCAGACGGCCGCCTCGCTCTCTCTCCTCTTGTCTCACGCCGGCACCTATGAATTTATTTAGTTGGATAGATATTTAGCCTGCTGCGTATAGGATAGTGTACTAGATCTTATGCAGATAAAAATACCGAGTTCATATATTCACTCACGCAACAAGCCGAAATCTATTTATTTTTTATGCCAGAACTTATGTACGTATATTGATACAATCATACTATTACTAATCGGAGGCCCCCTTTTGAAGCCTCCAAATGAAGCTACCTGGTATCCAAGGAGGACAGTCTAGAAAAAGAGAGAAATCGTAGAAACGCTCACAAAAAGTAAAAAGCATCTGGTGATTGATTGGAGCACACAAATCATCATAACCACTAGACTTGCTATATTTCTAAAAAGTTGCCCGCCTACGCATTATAAAACAAACTTAGAGAAACACATGAATCTATATCAAAATTACCCACCTCGGGCGTAAAACAAAGTAAGCCAAAGTAACCCCCGCAATTTTTATGAAAATTACCAACTGTGTCATTATAAATAATATTTAAAATAAACTCGTAAATTTGCTTTTAATTCCCTACTACCAATTGCTAACAATAACTTAAATTAACTGTTCATATCTACATTCCTCACAATTGTCGATGTTAAAAATACCATGACATAATCGTACATTTGCATCCGAATCACCTTAATTTAAAATATACACCAATATAGATTTTGAATCGTGTCTGAAATATAGAGTAATTACTAACAAAACTATATCACAATCAGATGAATATAGTGAGTATATATCTATATCGGTATTGTGCTCAAGTCTTTAAACAAAGTTATAGATAGCTCTTAGTAGTTTGGAAGAAACATAGCTACATTTTTTATTTGTAGACTCCGCATTAGTTTTCACGAGATATGCTAGAAAAGAAGGTAAATCCTACAAGTTCTAACATAAATCGTAAACGGCAGTCATGGAAACTCTGATAAAAATAATCGTTGGTCTATTATATTTTTTAAAAAGTTACCCATCCCTATCATTATAAAAGTATTCTAAATAAACCCTAAAAATGTGTGTAAACTATGGAGCTTGGCAATTATAAAAAAATTAAATTAAATCCAAGATTTTTTCCTCATTTGCTAATGCATACCATTGATATATGAATCTGTATTATCCACGTATTATCCAAAATTAAAATAGCATTCAAAATTTGTACCTGTATTATGCACGTATGATGTCATTAGAGATTAGCTAAATTAAACACAAAAAAGTTATTCTAATTAACTTTCTGTGTTCTATTGAGAAGTTCACAGACTAAATTGATGTATGATTCTGAAACCCGGTAAATTATTATTTTCAAATTAGAATTAATAAAATAGGGTGCGTGCGGATAATGCGTGCCAGCATATAGAACATTCACACATAGACTAGCGATCTTGCCCTTGTTTTGCTACGGACGAACACTGTTATATCATTTTTCCAGTCAATTGTAGGTAATTAACTTCCTTTTCCTAATCTGATTGCAGTATACAATGGACTACTCCTAGTCCAATCGGAGGATCGCGTTAAGCGTCTGTAATCCGATCATACGACGTATATGATACAACACTGAAATATTCCGTTCTTTGGAAATATTTAAAGATACGTACAGATAGAGATAGAGAGGTACAAGATGAAAATTAATGGGTCCGGTTAGGACTCTAATCCAAATATGAAACCGATGCCGATAGTTAGAACCGTGTACAGTTCGTCGCAATAGGTGGGACCCACCTGTCACGATGGACGAAGCTAAGAGAAACAGTCCTCTCTTTACAGATAGATAAAGATATGTGGGTAAGTATTAAAAAATATTAATTTTTATGTTGAATAGAATGTATGTAGCCGCGGTGCAAAGTTTAAGCATTGTTAATATAGATCGAAAAGTGTACAAATTACTTGATAATTAGAAGTCAATTTCAAATAAAAATGATAAGCACACTTATTTATGACATTATGTCGAAGTATTTGGAAAAAAATAGTTGCATGCGAATACTTTTGATTATAACGTAGCAGTTCAGTTTTTGAGTAAATTTCAACAAAATATTGTTTAAAAATCTTCGCCCGTGCGTGAGCACGGGTTGATAGCTAGTGACAAATTCAAATGACACGTTGACATTGTTGACACTCAATGGTCGATAAGTCCATTCTCTTGAACCCGTTTGGATCGTTGGATCCCCTTTTTGGGGCGTGCATGGCCGTTTCCGTATAATGGATTCCTAACAGCCTATGCAACCTGTTGGTCCCCGTTTACCACTTAAACATGGATTAAGCTGGCATATAGGTCGTTGTGTCGACCAACGACAACAATTATAACCCGATGAAATATAGCGAGCGCGAAATAGCTTGAATTGGCATTTACAGTGACCGTAAACACAAATGTTGAACAGATGAAGTGTCAGTTGACGTTCAAGCTACGGACGACGGTATTTGTTTCATTAGGAAATTGTACGGACTGAAAAGGTGTAGAGTACCCCGCGAATAGGCCGGGAGGAGGTTGCTCCATCTCAGCTATTTATTGTTACAACAGTAGACATGACATAACCAAGATCACAGGCCTCCCGTCCTTCATGTTAAATTCCAGCCATGCAATCTTTTTGGGACGCCACCTCTTCGCCTACTGATTTTTCGTCCATTGCCTCGATCATCGTTTTTTCTACGTGGCCTTGTAGTGGTCACTGTCCACCGTGCTGTATACCTCGCCAATGCTTGCCAAGCCCTCTAGTTCATGGCTGTATAAATTTGGAAATATTAGATGTGGCATCAAAATAAATGGTACCCTTAACTATAAATTCGCAACAAATGGTGAGTGAGCACATACCGGATCTCGTTTATATCCCTGCCGAGCCGGGCGCAGAGATAGTGCACGCTGATTCCTTTTAGGCCGCTTCTAGAAAATGACGAAGGATAGTTAGACGAGTACATTGTTTTCAAGCATGTGCTGTGCGTGATGGCTTACATTGGTCCTTCAGCGGCTAATACTGACATGATATCTACTGGTTCTTCCCTTCCCTGATCAGAGGATGGTAATAAGGTACCGCGCACCCTGGGGACCTGGAGGAGAGTAACCTAAGTGAGAAAGAACCATCGCGTGGCGGAGCAGTGCCACCTGATTTGATTTTATTGTGACGAGTTAGCTAATGGCGTACTGTTTGTTGCCGGCTTTGATGCAGTTCAAGATGCGCGTGAATTGCCGAGAAAATGGTAGGTGACCTCATTGTAGTTATCCACCCTCCTGTAGCGTCGAGCCTGTAAGAGGTTGGGGGGGGGTTGATATACAAGATGCAAATGACACCGAAATTACCTTACAGAAAAGATGGTTAGCTCCTTCCTAGATTGACTTTGAGAAATTTTGCCGTGAAGTGTGGCATAGTCACTTTCCCTATGAGGTGGAAGAACAATAGGAAAAAACATGAGGGATATGCATCGGTTACGCGGTTCAACAATTTTTCGCATCACCTGATTTGGCGAAAAGTAATGTCGGCTCGGTCACTGTCAAAAAGCCTGAAAACAAACTGCATTGGTTAGAATTGGTAACGACCGCCATAAAAAGAACATGTGTCTTTGTGCGTTACCAGTAAATGCAATTGATTACATCCGTGCCATCGTCGAGTGCAAATGTTACCTTCAAGTCATCCACAAGCATTCTGGTAATACGACCAACTAGCTTAACCTATTCATTCAACACATTGTGTTGGCCGCCGGTCTGGGGGCTGCTACTGTAGAAACGTAGAAACACGGAACACATAATGAGATAGTTTACTGTAGTTATGATTGTGTTGTTGATGACGATGCCATCATTTGTTCTTGTCTCCAATTCTTTGGTGACCTGCTTCACCGTCAACGGCATAATAGTACGGCCGTCGTTGATGTGCTACGTAATGGAATGAGGGAGGTCGAATCAGTACTGGACACGAGTCGAGTTTAACTATCTTAAACAGTGCAACAATGGGAAACAGAGAAATTTACAGGATGAGGTCCACCACAGCAACTGTGTGCGCAGGTTGGTTTGGCAGTGACCGATGGGTTTGCTTCATCGCCCTGCTCAATCGTGACGCAGTCTCCTGACGCGCTGACGGCCGCAGGGTCCTCCTGCAGGACGACCGCGTCCAGGCTGACGGTCTTGCTGATCGCGCCGTCCTTGGTCTCCATGAATCTGGTCACCAGGTAGCAGTCCTTGGTCTGGCTGTTGTGCGCTCCGGCTTGGCCTATGGTGCGTTTAAATATAAGGGTGGGCGTCCTTGTCTACAGCAGGCGAGGACATGAACAATATATGCACGATACATGTTATGCATGCATATGTAGGTTATGCTGGATTTGACAGATTGTGTTCTCGCGGAGACGTTCGTACGGTCTATTTTTTTTTAGTTGTTCACCTGAAATATGAGATTGGTGGAGAAATGTTAGGAGGGCCATACCTTACCTACAAGCGTACTCTATCTATGAGTAGTTGAGAATAGATATACCGTTCAAAAAAATGGTCAAATACAGCAGCGGTACATAAAGTACATCGGGTGCGCCATCTAGATCCATAAAAAAAACTGCGTTTTCGGATCCCTGAACCTGTTCACTGATCTCTAAAAGTGCATTCTTAGTACCGTAAAAATTGTCCGTTGTAGCAAATATGTGCCTAAACTTGCATTGCATTATGTTAAATACGAAAAATATTGATTTGCCCCTTTAAGTACATAAAAAATCCATTTGCGACACTTGAATTACAAAAAAAAGTTATTTTTTGGTAAATCAGAATAGCACCAAACATGGTAATATTTATGAAAAAAAGGTTTAATAAATAGACTGTTCATAGTACACTTATGGCAACATGCCAGGACACCAACAATATATACACGATACATGTTACTCGTGCATATATAGTTTATGTTGGATTTGACAGGCTATCTTTGGGCGGAGGCGTTGGTACGGTTGATGTTATGTCTAGTTGGAAACGTACAAGCATGGTCTGTCGATTTTTTATTCGAAAATAGACATACCATTCAATAGTATGGGTAAAAGTGCAACAGCGTCCGTAAACTATTTCGGGTATGTAATCTACATCCGTAAAATATAAAAATACATTTTCATATCCCCGACCTTGTTCATTGATCTCTAAAAATGCATAGGATTGTTCCGTTGTGTCTTACAGGTCCCTAAATTGCATTACATTATTTTAAATATGAAAAAAATATTGGTTACCCACTTTAGGTATGAAAAAAAAATCATGTGCGACAATAGAATTAAAAAAATAGTTATTTTCAATTTAAATGATAATGTGAACAAGCATGGTAATATTTCTAAAACACTTACTTATGGAAGTTTTACAAACATGTTGGTTTAGCAAGTAGTCGATTTCGATTACACTTATGGCAGTTTGCGAAGATATGGAAATTCACCGAGAGACTTTAGAGACCCAAATGAGACTGCGACATGTTTGGGGATCTAAAGGTGCGTGTTGAAACTTTGGGGAACCAAATGACACCTTCAGTGTACAAATGAAAAATGAGATTACAAAAAAAATATATACGTAATTGCGATGTCAAGCGCAAATATATTGAACTAATAAGAGATGGAAAAGGTTAATACCAGTGTCTTCTAATTAATATATAATGAATTGTGTGCCTTACCACCATCTCCAGCGTAAAAAAGAGAGCTTTATTAACTGGTGCAAACTGTTACAATCATTCGCGATATGACATGCATTTGGTGTACATGAAAATCTGTACGGGCGTGGTGAACATGCATGTTGGCATGATTGAAATTAGCTCGGCAAGAACCCTTAGTGTTACTGAATGGCATGACATAGAGCATGTCATACTGCGCAGGCATGCAAAAAAGGTCGGCCTTGTACGAGAACCGCTGAAAGAGCTGGAATATACGGTGATTCGCGTATCTTGAAAAAGGAAGCTTTATTGAATTTGAGCACGTTACATCTATACGGAACTAGCGGCGTTGGCAGGACAGCACAGACATCTCGTCAATGTAGCATAAATATTTGAAAACGTGACAAGTAGATGCGCTTAGTCTAACTCCTCGACAAACTGCTTGGGTATCATTCCACGATTATTGTGCAGGTGTAGCATGTCGTACAATAGCTCCTTCCGGCTGCTTGCGGCGTAATCTGGCTCTGATGACACTTCATGGCAAATTCCATCGTAGGTGCGGCAGAATTGCAGCGCTAAAATCCCTGAATCAGTGTCCCTACAGTTAAAAACGGGGGTGAATACAGGTGGTGAGTGAAATGAAAATCCCACCTAGTTGGATCGTAGTGCAATCACCTGGCCGGGTTAAAGCAGTCGAGAAAGACCAATGTCCAGCCGTTCCACTGTTGATTCCAGCCAGTGAAAAAGGTGTCGCAGCATTTATGGAGGCCCACGTGCAGGCGTTCTGCGATTTTCCTATGAGCTGTCCAGTTTTTGTCGTCCCGCTTAGATGCATGGTGGGTAGGAGCAAACGTTGTTAGCTGCTTCTTGACAAAGTCCCAAACGCACGCTGCCCACCTTCCGGCAACCTGTGTTAGACAAATAATCTGCAAGGCGTGTTGTGTCAAACCTTTGAGTGGACAAAATGCGGCCTATTGAATTGAACAGATTTCTCACTGTTTGGCAACGGGAAAGGTTGTGCTTAATGTGGCTGCCCATGAACTGTTGCCTAATCGACAAGCATCCAGTCAGTTCGCCGCCGTCCAAGACTATTTCCTGGAAGAGACATATGAGAGTCACAGATAAAAGCAAACATGTCTCTTGTAGGTATGTACTTGGCGTATTAAAAATGGCTACAAAATACGTACCGAGAAATCGGACTCCAGGAAGTGCCGCCACCTGTTGCCTTCCTTTGGGCCTAATAGCTTCGAATCGTCTTGTTCAAACATCCGGAATAATGCGTCGCATGTTGCAGGGTCAAGGTCATTGTGCCAATCGAACTGGGAGCGGATTTCCTTGGCGCTGATTTCTATTTTCTTTGGCGTCTCATGGACTACCCAAATCCTGGGAAAAAAAGAGCAACGTAATACACGGTGAACAGGAACGACGGCCTTGCATTACAAAAGGGAAACCAATTTCAACAAACCCATTATCGTTATAGTCGGATGCCATGGCCCATTTGTAGAATTCTGCGGCTGCTGCCTTGCCTCTCCGGATCGGCCCACCTGTGGTTGCCCAAGGGTACTTCGCATGCGGCCCGCACTGAAGATTCTTGGCCTTTACTGGAGAGCAACAGAGTTCGGCTTCCGGGGGTACTTTGTTCAGATTGATGTCCATTGTAGCAATGGCATTCCTTGCTACGTGGAAGGCTTCTGAAAGTTGTCTACCTTTCATTGATACATGGAGGTCTTTGTGGAGACGACTGGCTTTTTCTGCACGGCTGGGCTCTTTTAAGTCAGAAGAGGGTGGTGAAACCTCCCATGGGGCGGGCGAGCTGCCTGGCTTTGCTGGTGCTGCAAGTGAAAACAGGCAAGTGGGCGGACGCCAGCTTTGTAATTAGTGCCTCTGATTGTGTAGGAGGATGGGCGTATGGGTTGAGAGATGTTACTGACATGGTGTAACGGGAGGAGTGGTGCTTGAAACGGACTTGAGTCCATCTTCCAGTGCATTGTCACCCTTGTAGTTACGAGTCTTCTTTGAGATCGTCACGAGTGATGCGACAAGCGCATCAGTCTCGGCGTCGATTTGCATCCTTGCCCGTGCGAGGTGTTTGATGCACTTTGCCTTGAATAAATTGACCGCAACTCTGACCTGGAGACCAGGAGGGGACTCTTCCTTCGCGGCTGTACGCACCTGGTTCGAAACAAGGCGATTTATTTTGTTGAGGCGTTAATGGATAAGCAAATGTAACGTACCTTTCCTGCTTGTGTAAATGCGATGGCATTCTCTGTTTGGACCTGCTCGACCGGTTTGTTACCAGCTACGGCTCTGGTGGTCGAGTACAGGGTACTAGCGCGACCGATGTGCCTCTTGTAGACCACTTCGTCGTCGCTTCGAAGCTGTTGTTAATTTTTGGGGAGTAGTGAGTGATGTGGCAGTTAATGCTAAGATGAAAACGATCATGAGCAGCTTGGGAGCTGGCTTACCGGAGCGCACCCAAACACACGCGGGATGGGGGGGTACCAACCAGCCCGGCTGTGTCTACCATTACCATTTTAGCTATCGTATCTCTGTCGAAGTGCTTCATTCGTGGGCCATCAAAGCCGCTGGCTGTGTCGCCCGGGAAAAACTTGTTGTCCAAATAAAACACCTGTTGCCACAAGGATGTCATGAAAAAAATACAGCCCAACCAGGCAATGCTAGGCCGCAAAGTGTCATGAAATAGTTACAGCCCAACCAGGAAATGCTTGGCCCCAAAGGCACACTGAAAAAATCAAGGTCGTGCATCGGGCTGGAATGAGAGTACTCACGTGTATAAACAGTGTTGGGCCGAAAGCTGGGTTGAAGTCTTTATTTGCCTTCTTAGCGCACCGAGCCTGTAGGCTTGAACGGAAAATCTCATCCAAAACAAATTCAGCCCAATTGTATTCGGAGAATTCCTTTGGGTTCTTGAGGGCAGGAACGAAGTTGACAACTTCTCTTCCACTCCCGTCCTCTGGGCCAACAAGAACAGACATGGTGTATATTGCAAAAGCAGTCGTGAAGACCGTGTCCTCCTCACGTGTCAAGGTTTCTACCCTCTGTTCCAGGATTCGAGCAGATGCTGCTAATGGTGATTCATCAGAGCTACGGGGCTTGAGCCTCGCCAGTATCATATCTTTGGTCGAGGCAGTCTTGTCCTTGACACTATGAATAACTGATTTGCCGGTGCATTGCAGGCCAAATACTAGGCTGACGTCCTGTGGACCTATTACATACCTAGTGTTTTTGTCTAGGACAAATTGGTTTCGTTGGTCAGCCTTTGTGAATAACCACTCAGTGAACTTTCTGTCGAAGCTATAGTGTGTGAGGGATGAAGCTAGTGTCCATAGACCCATTTGTTTGACCGACTCTATCTGGCAATGGGAGAAGTTGCTTACTAGAGACCGAAAGTGGTCCACCAGTTCTGGATGGCCAAATGAGCACCTTGGCAAGGAGGGATCTAAGCTGGTTGTGGATGAATGTTCTCTGCTCGACCTCTTCGCCCTTGAAGCCCATGAAGCCAAAAACTTGTCAGCCACTGGGTCACTGCAATGTTTGAACAAAAATGATTACGAGCTAGCGGTGAGTTCATCAAGTGTGGGAGGGTGTTTGAGATGATAGTACCTCTGTTGACTCAAATCTGCCATGGAGATGCACCGATGAAAATGAGATGGGGGAAGGAGTGTCTGCTGCTATGGCGATGCTGAGATGCTGGGCGTTATTTATGTACGACGGCCTTGCAAATGGTAGGAAACCAGTTCTGAAATTCGAACCGAGCACCATGGCAAAAATGGCGGGCGATGACGAAAATTCAAAATTCAAATGCTGGCGGGACACCGATTGGACGAGTCGTCGTGTGCTTGCCAGTGTTTTGTGCAGGCAGCACTCTGACATGCAGCTTGCACTTGCGCGTGGATAGAAAATATTTGAACCATGTATGACCTGTTTTTGCTAGTCATGGCCCATTCTGCTTTCCCAAATAAATGATGTATGCCATGGAAAAACATGTTTGGTTGTTCTGCATCTCGCTGCTATAAATAGAGGCTTTGGAGGAGATAGGTGGCAGCAACCGAAGGAGTTCCTCGTACAAAATACTACCTTCACAACCAAAAAAGTAACTGCCCCTGCAATGGATGCCACCAAGGCAAACAAGGCTATGAAGAACGCCGTCAAGCCCGACGAGGAGCGAGACTGGGCAGGACTGCCGGGCGACCTTGTCCGGCAGTTCTCCGGCCGGCTTCTCTGCAACGTCGACCGCACGAACATGGTGATGCAATGCCGGGCTTGGAGACGCGCAGTCGGCCTACTGCCGGCTCGCAGGCAGCTCCCGTGGATGCTAATTCCGTATCGCCGCACATGCTTCCTGCATCACAACGTAGTTCGGCGAGGTCACTTCTTCTGCTTTCTTAGCGGACGGGCTCACACTATGCCTATTGCGCCCCATGCTCAAGGCTGTCGATTTATTAGTTCTTATGAGGGTGGTTGGGTCGTGTTATCCGCGCAGCATAACGCTGGTAGTGCTGTAGTGAACTTTCGCACTAACCATAGGATCGCACTGCCGGAATCTGTGGTTTGGGGTGGCGTCCCTCCCAGCGAGCCGGTGGTGCTGCGTGCTTCTGCTTTATCTTGTTCGCCCGCTAATGCTGCTAACTGCGTGGTTGCCTCCATTGTGTCCACCTTTGAACGGTGTTTCCACTTCCGCACGCTTGTCGCCTTTTGCCGTTTTGGTTCATCTGTCCACATGTGTGCCAGTGAGATCGATGTCGAGGACATCAATTACTTTGCTGATTCTTTCCACTGCCTCACAAACATAGAGGACATACTTCGCTGCACTCCTATTTTCGACCCATCTGCTCCAGCTGATCAGATCGCTGTGCAGAAAACCTACCTCCACTTCGTCCCAATCCATCATGATGAGAACTTGAGCGTTAAGGGACGATACCTAGTGCAGAGCCGTGGTCAGCTATTGATGGTAGTGAGATTCAAGACTCTCACGAGCGAGGAAACCTCCTCGTTTGGTTTGTTTCGTATGGTGGCCGCGGAACATGCAGGGCCGTACTTTGTGTGGCAGCCAGTGCGCTCACTTGGCGGGCGCATGATTTTCCTTGGGCGCTGTTGCTCTAGGAGCTGCGATGTGCACGAGTACCCCGGCTGCCACGAGGGTGTGTACTTCCTCGACGATGAGACTTTCAACCAGCCCGCTATGGTGGCCTATGGTTGCGGCAATGGTAGGAACTACAGCTCGCACGACAACGGGTGCTGGCCAGGACCGGCGAGGCAGATCAAGAGGTGGTACGAGTGGCGTGTGCCATCGACTTACACGCCCCCATTGTGGTACCTGCACTAGATATGAACGCCTGCCGGAGGAGTCGCAAAGTGCAATTTGTAGAATTAGAATTGACTATGTTTTGTGCTTATGTGTTTCTGTGCTAATGTGTTGGCAGAATGTCATGTAATTTTTTTTTGTGTGGTTGTCCTTTGGCAATCATAGCAAGTGTAACCTTGTAGTGGATTGTCTGCCAACGTGTCCCCTTGTATCTTTGTTGCTTGTGATGTATTTTAATTGGGGATGTAGGTTTGAATTCGAAGACTGCCTTGAGCAAAAAAAAACTTCCAACGTCCTAAAAAAAAGAAAAGGAAAGTACAAAAGGCCTGTTCCACATCAGTTGATCGGGCAAGTAAAAAGCGGTAAAAGAGCTGATCAAGGATACAACGTAATTAAGGTTAACAGATGAGGCAACACAAACACTAATAGAAGAAGCAACAAAAAACGCTACTCCCCCCTAACTCGCATTCAAATGAAGGGCGCACGGTGTGGCACGGCCTTCCGCTTGCGTCTTGATTGTGCCGACAGTGCTGTATCCACTAATTTCCAGGCCTTCCTCCTGCTTTCTTTGCCGGCTGTCTTGGCAGGAGCAGTGCTTCCTCCGGTCGGGGCTAGTGGACTTTGTCCTTCCCTTTCAAGCTGGAAGAGAAAAAACATGAAGCAGAGATAACGTATGAATGGTAAAGTCATTCGCTGGCAAATAAAGGACGATGACGTGATGATGCGGCGGCAGTGACACTAGTACCTTGCACTGTATGGAGCAAAAACGAGCCATTGATCGAAGTCCACGGCTGCACATCTCGCATAGCCAGAAGGCCCGGCTCGACCGATCTGAATCGGTGATGGATCCTTCCGCTGCCGAAGGAAGACTACATGAGCACCGTTGAGCATGTACAGCTGTATCCCCATGATGTCGATGATGCCGTCAATGTCAGCGGCTCTAACAGCATCTTGTTTGCGTGATGTCATACGCACCTAATGTAACAAATCCACGAGTTTTTAAGGCTCGCTCTAACAGTGATAAAAAAATAAGGTTATGCTAAGACAGCATGAGCAGAATTACAGTAGAACCTGGAGCATGCGGTGATTGCTGTGGCCGTGGTTGATCTGGCAATATGTGCAGAGAGCATGTTGTGTGCCTCCGTGGCAGTCCATACAGAAGAATTTGCTCGAGTTGTGGTCTAGATCACGGTGTACTGGGCACGGTAGGCAAAACTTGGACCCCAGTAGTTTGGACAGGCGCTCGTCGCTAAGCGACGTGCGTGCCATGGGAGAGCTAATCAGTGGTCAGCAAGGAAATGGGAGATCTGATCACTGGTCAGCAAGGAATACAACAAAAAAGATTGTGAAGAAGCAGGCGGATGCTCCTGATATATATGGTAGTTGGCCGTGTGTTACCTTTGCCTGAGAAAGTGTGCTATCATGCATGTTGTATATAATGTATGCATAACCAGTTTTTGTTTTGCACAGGCTCCTATGTGTTCATTGAACCCGAGGCCAGGTGGGCCTGCTTTGACCTTTGCATGGGCAAAGGACCTGTTGTGCTCCTGTTACATTGGATGGACATAAACATGTTAGCCATGAGCTAGTTACATAGGATATACATAAACATGTTAGTCATGAGCTATATTGTCAATGCAGGACATAAATATGCCGCTGCGTGGACATACAGAGTACAAAAGGGGCCAAATGCGCGGTAAGGCAGCGACGTTGTACTGACCAGCTCCACCACCTTGCAGAGCCACCTTCCTGCTAGCAGCTACCGATGGAGCCGGTGAGGGATGAGGACATGAGTGACGAGCGCAACTGGGCGGACTTGCCGCACGACCTTGTCCGCAAGTTCGCTAGTGGCCTCACGTGCGACGTCGATCGCATGAGCATGGTGCTGCAATGCCGTGCGTGGCGCGATGCAATCCGGCAACTCACTCGGTCAAAGCAGCTGCCATGGATGCTGGTGCCCTTCCGGCGCACCTCTGCCTTCCAGCTTTACGTCGGTCTCCGGCAAGCTAACTTCTTCTGTTTCCAAAGCGCTCGTGCTCACCATATGCCAATACCTTCTTTTGGCTTTGGCTCACGGTTCGTTGGCGCAGTAGAGGGGGGCTGGGTTGTGTTGGCCTTAGGGCAAAATTGCAGATATACTGTAATGAGCTTCCGCACTGGTTCCCAGTTACCTATCCCAGATTTTGTGGTTTTCGCTTCTAACTGGGAGCCTTGCGTCTTGCGTGCTGCATCCTTCTCTTGCCACCCGTCTAATCCAGCTTCTTGTGTGGTTGCTTGCATTGTTTCCACCTTTGAGCGACCCTTCCTCTCTCGCACACTCATCTGCTTTTCTCGCATTGGGGCAACGGTCAATTCGTGCGCCCTACAGATGGAGTTCGAGGATGTTATCTACTTTGTTGATTCTTTCTACTGTTTGACGATGATAGAAGACATGGTTCGTTGCACTCCTGAGTTCGACGCGTCTGCTCCGCCAGATTCGTTGCATGTTCAGAATTTCTACCTGCACTTCGATCCCACGCCTCATGATGTAGGTCTGTACCCTAGGGGTCGTTACCTGGTGAACAGTCGTGATGAACTGCTTATGGTGGTGAGGTATAGCTCCGTCAGGAGTGAAGCCACGGAATCGTTTGGCTTGTTTCGTGTGGTGCCTGCGATCACTGAAGGATCGTCCTTTGGGTGGCAAAGACTGCCGTCCTTGGATGGCCGGATGATCTTTGTTGCAAGAGGGTGCTCCACATGCTACGAGGCTGCTGATTTCCCTGGGAGGCACGAGGGCGTCTACTTTTTGGACGACAAGACATTCAACCAGCCGGCCTTGGTGGCATTTGGACAGGACAACGGGAGGAACTACGAGTGCCATGACAACGGTTGCTGGCCAGGACCAGGAAGGCAGATGAAGAGGTGGTACGACTGGCGTGTACCGTCAGGCTACACTCCTCCCATGTGGTTCCTGCCGTAGCTGTGTTTGGGTTCCATAGTACGCATCATGAGAATGTGCTGGTAGTATTGTGATGTAATAATCCTGTTATATGGACCGCTGCTGTGAGGGGTTCGTATTAATCCCTGTCGTAATCCCATTAGTAAGTTTGCGCTTGCGCAGTTCGTTTGAGAGTGTCGGGAAAAAATGTATCCTATGGTGTAAGCTGTAATGCATGTTTGCTATGTCATGTGTTTTGTGTACTAAGAAAATGAATATTTGAATCTGGTGCATATAAATGTCAGACAGAAAACAATACCTACATCGTTCATGCCTGTTGTATATATGTTTTTTATGCTGAGTCAAGTTCAGCCAAGAGTGGTCTATGTATGCTATCCTTTCTATGCATATGCCAGGCATGAATCGTATTTTCGCTCCTCCGGGGCTGCGAGATGCGGCCATAAAAGATGACCCTCTTCATTTGTTCCTCCAGTGGGAACTGGCTATGACTGACGCCATGAAGCACGTAGCAATTATTTTCTTCCTTTTCCTAGTCCAGATCATCGGTCCAGGCGTCCTATTGCATACCATATTATCATTGGCGCGTGTCATGTTGAGTCTGCCCTATGCGCTGCTTTTGTTTATGTCCTTTTGCGCTATGTTGTTCTCCTGCTTTTGGTCAGCCTTGTTCTTAGCCGTGGGGATGTTGCTATTGCTCCTCGGATAGGCACCTCCTCCATCACGCCCGCCAGTAAGCCTCCATGACTCACACATGTGACCAGCAGCATGCTGTGACCTTGCCAAAAAATAAAATTGCATCTCTCATCTGTGCAGGTGGCCGGGTTCCCCATGGGCTGTGTTTGGGGATCAAGAAAAGCGTGGTCCTTGCCCAAAATGAGGGATTCTGCGTGAGAGAATGATACTTTTTCCTTCACGAATTATATATGTAGTTCGTGCGAGAATATATATACTTTGGTGTGGGTGATGGAGTCTAGTAAAACTGTGTAATTCACGATGCCAGTTACTAAGTAGTGATGCCAAATAAAACCACTGATGCGCCATTTAATGAATTGTACAAGCAATTATCGCGAAAAAAATGTTCCTCCCTCCCGCTTCGCTCCGCAATGCGACCGGGGGGTTCGCAGCGCCGCCGCCCCCAACCCCCGACACCGGCCTTCCCCACCTCGCCATCGCCCGAGCAGGCCTCCGGCAACACAGCGGCCGGCGAGGAAGGCGACGGCGGGGCGTTCCTCGTGGCCGTGCGGGCCTCGGGCGCCGGGGCGGGAAGGCAGCCTGGCGACACGGGCGTGCGNTGTTGTATATATGTTTGTTATGCTGAGTTAAGTTCAGCCAAGGGTGGTCTATGTATGCTATCCTTTCTATGCATATGCCAGGCATGAATCGTATTTTCGCTCCTCCAGGGGCTGCGAGGTGCGGCCATAAAAGATGACCCTCTTCATTTGTTCCTCCAGTGGGAACTGGCTATGACTGACGCCATGAAGCACGTAGCAATTATTTTCTTCCTTTTCCTAGTCCAGATCATCGGTCCAGGCGTCCTATTGCATACCATATTATCATTGGCGCGTGTCATGTTGAGTCTGCCCTATGCGCTGCTTTTGTTTATGTCCTTTTGCGCTATGTTGTTCTCCTGCTTTTGGTCAGCCTTGTTCTTAGCCGTGGGGATGTTGCTATTGCTCCTCGGATAGGCACCTCCTCCATCACGCCCGCCAGTAAGCCTCCATGACTCACACATGTGACCAGCAGCATGCTCTGATCTTGCCAAAAAATAAAATTACATCTCTCATCTGTGCAGATGGCCGGGTTCCCCATGGGCTGTGTTTGGGGATCAAGAAAAGCGTGGTCCTTGCCCAAAATGAGGGATTCTGCGTGAGAGAATGATACTTTTTCCTTCACGAATTATATATGTAGTTCGTGCGAGAATATATATACTTTGGTGTGGGTGATGGAGTCTAGTAAAACTGTGTAATTCACGATGCCAGTTACTAAGTAGTGATGCCAAATAAAACCACTGGATGCGCCATTTAATGAATTGTACAATCAATTATCGCGAAAAAATGTTCCTCCCCCCGCTTCGCTCCGCAATGCGACCGGGGGGTTCGCAGCGCCGCCGCCCCCAACCCCCGACACCGGCCTTCCCCACCTCGCCATCGCCCGAGCAGGCCTCCGGCAACACAGCGGCCGGCGAGGAAGGCGACGGCGGGGCGTTCCTCGTGGCCGTGCGGGCCTCGGGCGCCGGGGCGGGAAGGCGGCACCCCTGTGGAGTGGCGCGCGTCCAGGCGGGTCCGGTTGGGTGGTGCCGGCGGTTGTGCTTCCCCACACCGGATCTACGACGGGTGGCCCTCACGGAGGTGGCTGCTGCCCGGTCTCTGGGCGCCCTTGGAGGCCGGCGACGTGCAGGGCGAGGCGTGCAGGGCGATGGGCTGCGTGGACGCGGTGATGCGATGGTGACGGCGTGAGCGGCATCAGGGCTCGGTGGCGTGGTGCGTGGGGATGCGGCGGCGACGTGCTCCGGCGGGGTGGCCGTGCCGGTGATGCTCGAAACCTGGTCGTGCGTGTGGAGCGGTGTTGGATGCTCTGGGTGAAAGCCCGACGGCGGCGTCCTCGGACGTCGTTTACCCTGTTGAGGGCGTCATGAAGCTACAACCCTGCTGAACAAGGTCTCTGGGTGAGAACCCAGTCCTGGATGGACGAGCAACGGCGGCGCCACTGGCGTCGTTCCTTCCTCGCTGGCGCCGTCTCTATGGGCGTGTTGATCCCCTCACGGCGAGGTTGCTGCCTTCTTGTTGGCGGCCAAGGGTCGACATTTGGTTGCCGTTCGGCTGCTCGCATCTGACCGCGGCAGCTGTCATTGCTCTGCAACCGTCAGTTCGCCGCGGGACAACGTTCGTGACGTCGATTGCGGCAACGGCAACGAGGGGCTTCTTATACGAGTCGTGGCAGCCGATGCGTGGCCCCCGCACGAGAGAGGAGGAGTTCGACGGCGGATGTGGCAAGGCCCACGCGCGTCGTGTTTGCTCGGACTAGGGGTCTTTCACCCTGGCGAGTGGTTTTGTACTAATGCAATGGCACGACAACGAAGGGCCTGCATGGCGGCGGCCTTCTTTGGCGTGGCGGTGTCTACCCTATTTGTTCGCTTTCGGCGTCGGATCACGATGGAGGGTCGGATGACTGCTAGGGTGCGGAATGTGGGTAAAAGCTGCTGATGTTTTCTTCTCCGTTATCGTCGTTGTGAGTGGTGCCTCGGCCGTGTTGATGTCCCAATCCAACCGGCCCGCGAGTGTTTGTTTAGGTCCGTGTCGATGTCCCAATCCGACCGGCAGAGTTGTATAGTGGAGATGAGTTGTGTGGCTTGCGTCGATGCCCAACCCGACCGGCCCGAGTATTGCTAGAGTTTAGTTGAGTTCGGTGCGCGTTGATGTCCCAATCCAAACCACCGGTGGTGACTTTCTCGTGTGTTCCTTTTTTTGTTGCCTGATTATGGCCTCTCAAGAACATAATCTTGTATTTTTTTCTGCTATATCAATAGAAACGCACTCGTCGAGTGTCGGTCGTTCAAAAAAAAAAATTGTACAAGCAATTGCATGACAGTATCCTACTGATACTAGAAACATTGGCGCGGCTTTGCCGCACCCTCCTATAGTTTTGGCCAGTTGTTACCAGGTTAGAGGTTGCCTTATAGCATAATCCAAATTGAAGTGAGCTATTTCGTCAAGCCATCATTACAATCCTCAAAAAATATCTTTAGCTATGGTGTCACATTTGATAATAGGAGACACAACGTATCCATACTAATATACCATATAGCGCAGGAAAGATAGATGATGCTAGATAATGCTACTGGACATCAGTGTTGATGCTGAAGCAATTGAGCAGTGCACTCCTTGGTCTAAAGCTACCTTTCCTTTGAATGTACAACAATATAAAGATACGGAGAAGCAGAATGCCTCGCGAAGCTACTTATCATGCTTTCAAATCAACAGCATGAATGTTGGCTTTAGTTTTAGAATTTTTCCATGCACCAGCAAAGCATCGAACACGTACAGGGCGTCGCGGAGGGGGGGTATTTACCTCTTGCGCCTGCCGCTTGCAGAGGTCCTTGACGATGTGCTGCCGTTCAATGGTGCCCCGGCCCGCCTCCCCCCTCCCCCCATTTCGATCTCCTGCTTCTGCACAATTGGACGAGTTAGTGTTGTCGATATCTTGTGCTAATCCTGCTTGATATCAGCAAGGACCTTGTTTTGAGGGGTCGGCCTTGGCGAGCGTGGAGGAGGCGCGAGCTGCTCTGGCCGCCAAGCGCGATCCGCCCGCCCGCCGAGCCGCTAGCTGCACCGGCCACGCCCCTGGCCGCGCGCTTCCCTCGCCCGCTGCGCGCCACCGCCACGCCCCTGGCCGCGCTCCTCCCCGCGCCGGCTTCCCTCGCCCGGAAGGATGGGCGCCGCGGAGGCCGGGAAGGAGGGGCGCCGGGAGGAAGGGCGCCGAGAGGAGGGGATGGGAAGGGAGAGCGAGAGAGAGGCGTCGCCCGCCCCTGGCCGCGCTCCTCCCCGCGCCGGCTTCCTCGCCTCCGCTCCCCGCCGTGGGCACAGGTCCGGGGCTACGGGTTTGCAGCGTGGACCCGGGTCGGCGACTTAACGGGCAGAGACCCAGCTCAACCCGCCTCGGACGGTCGACAACCGCGCGTTCTCTGTTGGATAAGATTCTGTCGGCCGCTTCGCTTTCTCTTCCCTTTGGTTTCTCCGTTGGCTTCAGGTGCGCTCCCTCTCGCTTTCCGCCGGTTTCGCCCCACCTTCGCCTGCTGCCGCACCGTGCTCGTTCCCTTTCGCTTGCTGTGCTTTCGCGCGCTTACTTCGTGCTGCTGTATGGCCGGCTGCGATTTCGTGTTCCCTGCGCGGTTCTTCGTCGTTTCCGCGGTCGTGTGCTCCATAGATCTGTGCGTTTGTGCCCTGCGCCCGTGGTTTTGGTTGATTTGGGCTATGCGTTCCTTTTGTGATGTTGCTCCGCTGCTCGTTTATGTCGATTTCCTATTCTTTGGGTGCCTCGGAGGCCGTCCTGGCGCCGCCGTGACCGGATCTATGTTCTCGGGTTGTTTCGCCCTGCTCTCTCTCTTTGATCTGTTTTCTCGATTTGTGTTTGTGCGCTTTGTCGGTGATTTTTTCCCCTGTTCAACTTTTCTGCCTCCTCTTCCCTCTCTGGCCGCGACCGTTGCTTCGATTTCTACTCCCTTTCATTCCTCCGTCGCCTTCAGGTGCGCCCTCTTGTGAAATTATCTCGCCGTTTCATGGTGTCCCTGCCGTTTGGGTTGATTCCCGTTACCTCGACCGTTAAAGATAGAGAGGCAATCTTTAAGATGAGAATTAGATCGGGGCACCATGAACTTGAAGAAAAAGGAAAAATGCCTTTTAGTAATCCTTGGTAACTGACTTATGGAGATGACAAGCAAGCCACCTCGTACAGATCTGTCGGTTGTCCCAGATGAAGTGTTCCTCTTAGTTTAGTAATATGTTAGCAATGATTTTTTCGGTTGGTGGTGCAATATGAGCTGTGACCAGTGATATATCGTTGGAACTTTTCCTTCTGAAACTTTGAATCATGGAATTGTTCCTGGTAGCTCTGATGATACGAGTTGTGACCTAAGATCATTTATGTAATTGTTCCTGCTACCTCTGCAGATATTTGGAGTTTCAAAATTTTGTGTTTTTTAATTGTTTTTGACTACATGTTTTTTTGTTAACAGCTGTAATTTGTGCCTGATAAGTACAGATATCACTGATAGCATTTTGAGACCATCGTATGATGATCAACGATATAATAACTCTGTGTTGTGTGTTCCTTTTTTCTATATATCTTATAAATATGTCTCGTCCTATGCCTAAATACCAAGATATATATTATCTTCTTTTTTATTTGCATGTTGGATAAGCAATTGCTAGAACTGAATTAGAAAAGTTTTTTATATGCACAGAAATGCAAATATCCTTGAGCTTTTTGGGGAGATTATTGGATGACAAATTGCTAACAGAGTTAGAAAAGGTTTTTATGACTACAAATGCAAATATCCTTTAAGTACCTTGCCCTGTAGATTTTTGCTAATCTGAAGTGCTTAGCAATTTAACATTCACTGATCGGAGCTTAACGTGCATTTTTTGAATACGACAATGTAGACAATAAAAATACAACATACCCCTTATATTTATCTGGTTCTACCCAGGAAATTGTTACTGAGATTAAACCAACTGAAAATATGTCCCAAAATATTAGACTCGCAATGAGAGAGAAGATGATGCATCGATGAATCAGTTGGATTGGTTAGACCTTGCAATCTGCATGCATATTTTTTACTTATCAAAATTCTACTGGTCACTTCTATACAAGTATGTTTTGGAGTTTTACAAAATTGCTGGTTAGTTCAGTTTGTGGCATTTTTAAGGAGTGAGGATTGTGTGCTGATGTTTGACATTGAAGCTTGTCTAAATCTAGGGATATAGTTTGCTCATGTACACATAAAGTTTAAATTAGGCTTATTCTGGAGGAAGGCTGAAGCCAATATTTGGGCACCATAATGTTGATACTAGCTTTTGTTTCAGATTTCATACTAACATAATGTTGATAAGCGTGCCGTTGCAACTTTAAGTTCGTGAATGGCCACTTTGGATTTATATCTACAATTGGAAGCACTTTCTTTTTGCTGGAGAGATAGAGATGCAATCTTCACAGAACTTGAAGAAAAGCCAAAATGCCTTTTAGTAATCCTTGGTAACTGACTTATGGAGGCGACAAGCAAGCCACCTCGTACACATCTGTCAGTTGTCCCAGATGAAGTGTTCCTCTTAGTTTAGTAATATGTTAGCAGGGATTTTTTCGGTTCGTGGTGCAATACGAGCTGTGACCAGCGATATATCATTACGACTTTTTCTTCTGAAACTCTGAATAATGGAATTGTTCCTGGTAGCTCTGACGATGTGAGTTGTGACCAATGGTCATTTATGGAATTGTTCCTGCTACCTCTGCAGATATTTGGAGTTTTGAAACTTTGTGTTTTTTTAATTGGTCTTTCGACTACATGTTTTTTTCTCCTGCTGTAATTTGTGCCTGATAGAGTAAAGATATTACTGATAGCATTTTGAAACCATTGTACGATGATCAACTATATAATAACTCTGTGTTGTGTGTTTCTGTTTTCTATATATCTTATAAATATATCTCATCCTATGCCTAAATACCAAGATATATTATCTTATCTTTTTAATTTGCATTACAAAGTGTCCCGTGGCGTTAGCACGTGCCCTTGGTTGGTCTGTTTGTTATGCCTTGTGCACTCAGTGCGCTGGAACAGATAGGGGTTCCCTCTTTATTCGGCACTTATTGTGCCCTTAATTTCTCTGTCTGTTCGCATGTGTTCGTGCGGTGTTATCTGTTGAGACATGCTGCCTGTTGTCTCTTTGTTCTTGTGTGCTGACGTTCTTTGTCTCCTGCAGGTCTAGTGCTCCTTCGCAACTTCCTCGCACCGTCTGCTGATCAACACCTACTGATCTTGGACAGGTTTTGTAAGGTTCTTTTTTTTCCCATGGTTGAGTCAATCTAAGCGGATACTATTTTCCATGGTTGAGTGAATTTATATGCCTCGTGTTTTCCATGACCACTAAATTGATACTTCCATTGACTACTACTTACTTTATGCTGTGTGTGTATATGAGAACTCTCTTGCCGACATCGTAAATTTTTTTACCCTTGTTTTGGGCAACAAGGAGTCTTGAGTAAAGGATGGCTTTCAAGGATATTAGCAGATACCTAGTTAATTTGTTTGGTTTGTGCATATGGGGCTGGAGTATATTCAGAATACATATTAATGGTTATGCACCTGGTCTACAAAGCAGTTGGACCTAGCGAACATTAGATTTCCTGTCAATACTGATGCACCTGATCTAGAACTCGTAGGAGCTGCCGGACATACAGTTACACATGTGCTGAAAATACTGGCACTTGTGCTGAAAATACTGGCACTTGTGCTGACCATACTGCCACATGTGCATGAAAGCATATTCATATTTTCCTTGGTTCCTTCTTTTTATGTGTGTTTGCTGAGCCTCACTGCTAACAAATACCATCTTGGTATTTGTTCCGGGTTATTTTTGATTCATCTTTTCACTGAACCTTTATGAGGTGATCAGTACTGGAGCGATGGAGAAACGGAGTCGTAAACGACCAGCAGTGTCAGACGCCCTAAGCCGCTGCGGTGACTTCCACGGATCGCATGTGAGGTATTGTTGGTGCCGTGTTCTCGTGATGGATGTCCTGGATTAGGAGACCATGAGACTAGCTCACCAACGCATCTGCCTGCAGGAGGAACGACGCGGGTGACCCGCCAGGTTGTGACACAGCTAAGATTAGTAAAAGTGGACCGCATGGTATTGGCTGGGGGGGCTCTTTACAGCGCGCGTCGAGGGCGGGGGGCAATCTCCGAACATGGCACTAACAAGGTTAGCCAAACAGCATATGTTACTGAGTTAGTTGTCATGCTTCGCCTATAGGGAATTATGCGTTCAGTGAATGTTGCGCTCTCCCTGTTGATACTTTCAGGTTATTGAGTTCATATCCTCCACTGTCCAAGATAAAGGATCCGGGTCCATGCAGTGCTATTGCGATTGGAGCAATCGCAATGTTATTCAAGAAGACGGGAATCCATGGGTCAATTACCCTGACATTACTCCGGAAGAGGTAATTTTCTATCATCGGCTTATAATTAGAGTTGCCTCATGTATGTGGCAGCGTAGATGAATATCATGCCCTATGTTCCGTTTGAGATGAAAAAGTTACTGAATGCCGTCTAATGGTATGTTGCAGTTTTCCCTCTGTTAAATCAATGTGCTTCGTGCAAAAAGATTTGCTGTGGCCAAATATTGAACGTGCCAGTAATCCGTTGTTTTCTCTGTTATTCACACCATGTACTTGTGCTTGTTGACAGTTCTAGGATTAAAGTTACACTATGGCATAGGACTCATATGTTATATTTCATTGCCACATACAGTAATAGGATGTTAGCTTTGGTTGTGTTTCGGGCTTTTCTGCTGTAAGATAAATTCTGCATGAATAATGATTCGTTGGATTTGATTTCTCCTGTGCAATCATCCTCTGTAGACTGCTGATCGGAAGCGTATGTGGAGAATATGGGAGCTGAGAGAAGGTTTGCAGCAGAGCAATGACAAGATCAGTGCTATCGTTGATGACCTTACCAAGGAACAGGCGAAGAAGAAGGATATGGAGGAAGAATTGGAAAAACTGGGGTGGAAGGATATGTAATAGTCAGTAGATGTTCATTTTGATGCTTTGCCTGTGATCACTGGTGTTGGGCTCCTGCTGCTATGGGTGCCATGTTGCACCTGGGGTGTCATGTAGGGTGTGTTTGGAAGGTGGCCCTAGCTCACCATAACAACATTTTGGCCACAGCCAAATAAGGGCATGACCCAAATTTAACATGTTTGGATGGTGGAAGCTTGTGCTGAAAATACTAGTCCATGTGCATGCGTCGGCGGGCCACAAACATGACCAGCCACAAACGGGTGACGCAGGCAACAGTTGCTACAAGTTACTCGATATGGATCTTGTTTTCTTGATTTAGTTGCAAAGAAGATAATAGTAGCGACTGCATATAAATTCAAAAAATGGTCTAAGAGAAAAAATAGCTAATGGTTCTCCTTCACGTGATAGATGTCTTCTTGACTCATCCACCGGTCAGTGGACCCTACACGCCTGGACCCTACACACCTGGATGATTTCTTCAGTGACCGGTGCGTTCATTGTCTGACACTCTCTGCTGCAACAGTTTCCATTGACGTTTCCTGCTGCAGCGACCTGCGCACGATCACAGAAACAATTAGCCTGCGGTGGTTTAGCACGTATCTCCGCACCGATATATCCATCGGTGTCGTCGACCTGCGCAGCTACCCACCGGTGCACGCAGATATTTCCGTACATATATATATGTATAGTAATGCTATATGGTACCCTGGGTACCGAATAATATTCAGTACCCGAGCCGTTCCCGACCGTAGCCCCACGGCCGCACTCTTGGTTCTCCCCCGCGGCCCCGCCCTACTGATACCGGTTCGGCCGCACGCGTCGTCAAAACCGCCGCCGCGGCCACACGGAGTCACGGACGTGGGTGGGGTTTTTTTTAGCAGACGTGGGTGGGGTAGGGACGTGCCTCGGTTTCATCGCCAGTCGCCCGCACCAACTCTCGCGGTTGCCTCGCTGCTCCGGTGTAAGCTCTCCACCGCCGCCGCTCGAATCTGCTGTTTCCCTGGCCGTGGTTGTCGGCGCTCGATTTTTGATGAATCACTGGAGATCCCCCGCCGGCGCAAGGTAAGGTTCGCTTCTATGTTCTATCCCATCCCCATCGATTTCCGTTGTTTTGGTTGCTGCTGATTTCCGTTGTTCCTCGCATTCGCCGCCCGCTCCGTCGGCGACCCGTGCCGCCCGACCTCTGCCCGTGCAGAGCATGCCTATCCCGCGTCCGATTCACGGTGGACTCTGGCTGAGAAGGGAGCTCGAGCGCGCCTCACCGACCCCAAATGTTGCTGGCTGTTTCGACCTGTCTGCCGCCGATTCAAACGAGTCCGCGCCGATTCGTCATCCTCCACACACGGTCCTGTCCCGCTTGAGTGTGGGTGCTGCTGCGTCAGCTACTCACCCGCCCAAGCCCATCTCCTTCCCAAGCTTGCCTCCGGGTTCTCTCTGCTGGCCACGGCCCCTCCGTCCCAAGCTCGTCAGGCTGAGGTCCCTCGGGTATTTTATTTCTTCTTTCTCAATCATTTGTTGATGCAATAATTTGCAATAGGCTAATAATTGTAGTTTGTGGATGCACCTGATTCGTTTCTCGGATGAATAAATTTTGTTAAGATTTTGGCTGATTTTCCTTGGTGGCGCCGATGATTTGTGTTACAGTTCCAATGAGGTCCTAGGTTGTTGCAATTGGTAGCTACGTCATTCTTTAAATGTCTTCAGTTTTCCCTTCCGTGTTCATGTCAATGTGTATGACACCTGACACTGTCGATTTGCAGGATGGATTCTCCGTTCTCGGGCACCAATCAACCCAATAAGCAGGGCGTTGTTCCAGCAGCCTCCGATTTGGTCGCCACTAATGTTCCCTGGTTCTGATCTCTGGATCAGCGATGATGGTCACCAGGGATCCATTCTCCTTGGTTGGAACTTGCGGTTCCTTCACTGGAGGCTGGATTGGCAGATTTCTCAGTATTCACCGATTTCAGGTGCCCCTCTTTTCCCACCTTAATTAAATTCCACCTGCGGTTGCCTGATTGCTCGTGTTGGTAGTGATGATTTTTATAGTGCTTAGGTCGAAGAATTAAATTGGGTTCCAGCTGGTGTTTGCTTTCAATTAGCATTTCATCGCCCGTGCTGTCGCTTGATTGTCTACATTGCTGGCAATTATTTGTGATTGGATACCTGGTGCTAAATCAAGTAGTAGGCGTACCTTTGGTGTTTTCAGCCTATTAGCAGTCCCAAATTTTTGGCTGTTCTGAAGAAAAATGCCCATGTGTTTCTGAAAATGAATTCATATTCAGTAAGTACAGATTTTGGTTGATTTTTGTCCATATTTTGCCACTTATACAGGACAGCATGCTATTTGTGTTAAAGCATAGTTGCCATCCACCATTCTATGCCATCTAGATCTAGCTTGCACTGATCAGTGATTTATTTGAAGCTATTCAGCGGCTGGCATATATATGTTGCAGTCATGAACATTTGAAAATTAACTATATGTTTGGATGGATAAAACCGATACACCATTAATCTAAAGGCTCCAGCTTTCAGTTATATATAGATACATTTAAAACTTACCTTGCCGAGGTTGCTCTAGGTTCACAAATTCATGTCAATTGTTAATTCTAAACTGGGCTTTTCAGTCCATAGGCTGCGAAAGGAAATTAAGACTGCTATTTGGGTTGGCTAAGCCCTAGTAAAGAAGATAGTGTTATGGCATGGTATAATTTGATCAACTTACAATATACTGAGTACTACTGCATCTA